>CM029564.1:21507215-22182853 GCA_017309665.1 Coelopa frigida | reverse complement strand
TGATATAGCGTGCTAAAAGCGAATAAATTAATTAATTTTTTGTAAATAATAGATTTAATTATAAATCTGTGGACTTTTGACAAAACAACTTATATCTGATATTAAAATTCTTGAGGAGAGCGAATAATAAAAAATAAAGTGTACACTAATTTTTTATTTAAATACAAGTAAAAATATTGTATTATAGTAAAAATGTGTTTGGATTTTTTCCAAATATTGTTATATATTAAATTTTAATAATATAAATTAATATGATAATCAAAATTTTGTAAATTATCTTATCTCGACTTAAGTTGTTTTGTCAAAAGTCCACAGAAATGTATATACAGATATATCAATAAGTAAATTGAAATTATTAAACATTTTTGGTCATTGGATATGGAATTTGAATCAGTATCAGTATAGATTTATAGTTTCGGTAAAATAAGATCACCTTAATTTTTATACGACAGCCCATTGAGGGAAAATGATACAATTTAAGGGAAATTTCACAATATCACAATACATTAACTACGGCTAAGCCGAAGAAAACACTTTTGCTTATTTTGATTCCACTGAATTTGTGGCATGACGTTGTTTAGCTTAGTTTAGAGACAAGCAGAATATCAATTACTGAATTAACTCCTATCGGGAATCCAACTCTCCGTTGGATTTACTCTAGTTTTACTATAGCGTGCTAAATAAAATAAATATTATTCTGTACCAAATGAACTTAAACAATAACGCGATTAGCAAAAGCAGTTAATACTTATCTGCACATAGCGTCTGCTTTTCAATTATATAAAGCATTTCACGTAGCCAATCCATCACTTCCACTGGTCTGGCTTTCGCGACGACAAGAGAATGATTTGGCAATTGGTAATTTTGACCGGAATCCTGGGATCTGGGGCTCTGGACTTCAATCTGGCTTCAAAGGTAATACAAACGATATATCCATACTCGGAGTTTATTTAGTTTTTCCTAGAAAACCTGGACTTATACCATGTTGAGTATTAATTCGTCTTCAAGTGATGAAAGTCTGATCAAGATTGACATGAAGTTGGAACGACTCCGACGTGGTGTTTTCGCCATTTCGGGATCGATAGTCATAAACTATAGTATTACCGATACAGATTATGTGAGCATACTTCTTAGTGTTTATATGGTGACCATGGTATAAAATTGCATTTCTTTCGAGTTTAGATAGATGTCGTGTCATATCGCAGTGCTTCCGGAAATAATGACTACAAGAAGCTTCCTTTTAAGGCCGACAATCAGACGTTAAACAATTTTATGCGAACCATCTACAAGAACATGTTGATGAAATCTTTCGCCAGTTGCTCGAATTTACCACAATCCAAAGACCCAATTTTTGAGAAGAAGGCATACACCATGAGCAAGTGCAAAATTTCCAACGAGGCTTGTCCAAGCTACTTGATGGAAGGCTATTATAAGCTCGTATACAAGGGGACAGGTACAGTCTTTTGGCAGATCGTAATAATTGTGGAAATTGAGAATTTAACATAGTTCTGTCTTGATAATATTGGTTGTATCTCGAATAGTTATTTTTGTAATAGATTTATATTTTTCTGTTACATACATCTTGTTGGTTTACCGTGGGTACAATTATCTTTCTATCCTAAATGATAGATCGGATTCAGGATCTCGAATACACTTCTCTAATTCTCTATTTCTGAAAATACTTTCGAGGAGCCAATATTTCCAACATACATACCTACAGGATAAACAGTAGAATTTCATGGAATTTCATCCCGTTAAAAAATATACCAGACTCATTTTTCAGTGATATCACTCATATTTTCAACTTGTGCGAAACTTTTCAAAACAGCCAACGTAATACCCATTTTAAAACCGATAAAAGATGCTATAGACCCACAAAATTATCGACTAAGAAGTCTTATGTGAGCCTTAGAGAAAACATTTGAAAAAAATGGTATCGACAGCGAATAATGAATGTTTAAAATATAATATAGAAAATGATTAAAAGATATTGTTATAAATTTATATAATTAAAAAACTGCTACTACTTCTAAAAGGAAGCCATATAAAATATTTTCTATAAACATTTTTTTAATGGTCTCATATAGTATTTAAATTTGGATTTTATATTCTTAAATGCCTTTGGTAACATCTCATTCGATGCAAATAATTAAATGTAATGTATTATTGATAGTGTAAATAAATAAATTGAATATCATTGATTTAGAAAAACCTATTACATATTTGCTTAATAAACAATAGAAAACTCCCACGCTATATCACCCTGTAAATGCCCACCCCACTACCATCATCCTCGAAAAATAACTATCGTCATTTTTATGAATTCAATCGGTATCGACACGGCATGGTATATTGCGTTGATGGGCTGGTTGAAGACTTATCACCATTGACCTTCTCTTGAGGTTTCGTGTTGCATGCGGATTAACAACTATTTATCTGTGCACATAAGAGGTCAATTGTAAATGTAATTTTATGATCTGCTGCAACTAATCTGTTCTGCCCATTACTCTCCAGCGATATAAAGCATTCTTCGTAGTCAGGCTTCATCACTACAGCAGTTCTAGTTTTCGCGACCACAAGAGAATGATTTGGAAATTAATATTTTTCGCTGGGATCCTGGCTCCTGGAGTTCTGCCCATGAAATTGACACGACCGGTGAGGTCCAGGTGATACATCCAAGGGCTAAATTAATACTTTATCCTAGAAAACGTGGACATACACCATACTGAGTATTAATTCGTCATCTGGTGACCAAGTTTGACGTGGAAATGGAACGAGTAGGACGTGGTGCATTCACAGCTTCGGGTAACATTTTACGGAGAATCGATGTCACCGATGAAGACTGTGTAAGCTTGCTCCACTAAAAAAAAAAATGACGAATCACACTCAATTTCATATCTCTCGAGATTAGATAGAGGTCGAGTCGTATTAGTCGAGTCTGCCACTGGAAGTAAGGACTACAAAAAGCTCCCATTTAAGGTCGGCAAGCAGACGTTATCAATTTCATGCTGACCACCTACAAGATACTTTTGGTGCAATCGCTAATCAATTGCTCAAATTTCCCACAATCCGACAATCCAGTCTTTGAGCATAACAGTCCTACACCTTCAACAAGTGCAAAATTTCCAATGAAGCTTTTCTACATGCTACATGAAGGAGGGCTACTACAAGATCTTAACCATAGGCACAGGTGGAGTTTCCTACAATCTTGAGATCGTTGTGGAAATCGAGAAAAAAGTGTAGTGTTCAATTGAAAAAATAAGCTATGCACAGTATAGTTTATAATTTACTTGAGAGCTGTTCATAGGCCTTTTTTGTTTCAATAAAACATGATTATGATCAATAAAACATGATTATGAAGTTTAAGATTGTTTTGTATTGGATGTTATGAATTTACTCCTTTGCCCATAAAAAAACTAGCTCTGTTCGATTACCAGCAACATCTTTCATGTTTCGTCCAGAGTGAGCCAGCAAAGTAGACATGGAAAATCTAAAAATTCATAAATTAAAATTTCGTTTGTCATGTTTCATTTCCACTATATAGTATTATTTGTTAAACTTTCTGGAGCTACGGACGTGCAAATTTGCCATTTATTTTCAGTTTTTACCTTTCTATCCTGATATTGCAGAAAATTCTTCCTTATTCTTTCCTTATATCGTGGAAAAAACTTGGAGATTATTTTCAGGATATCTTCTTTGTCTGCAACTGATTCGGCGCTTTTTTTTTTGTCTACCTTCAATTTTTTTCTATTGTTTTTCATTTTTAACTACAAGACTTTGGCATATATGTATGTAATAACTTGACAGAAATGAAGTCGTTTAATTATTAAGTTTAATTAATAATTAACTAAATGTTAAAGATTCTGTCTGCCATTTGATTCACTCAAAATTGATTCACTCAAATAGCAGACAGTCCGTTCAGTCGACGTAGACGTCCTGGGCGACCTCCCGAAATGCACTTCGCCGGCGCCGACCGCTGAAACAAAACATCAGGATATTTGTCGAGTCGTCAATGCCACTCCGGTCTCACTGTTGATGTGCGCCTCCACGCCACGCTCACCGGGGTCCTGCCGCTCGCCACTAGGCACAGCTGCTCGGCCAGTGCCTCCGCTTTTGACATGGTGAATCCGCGGTGAATCGCGTCCACGGGGAACGAGGTGCACATGCCGAGGGCGTGGCTGGTGCCCTGCACGTCACAGTCGATGATCGCCCAGTGATTGCGCTCGGCTCGGCTGCTGCCCGGAGCCCCCGCCGGAGAGCACGATGGAGGCAGTCGCCAAGAGTTATTCGATGGGCCATCTATTGGCAGTAAAACAAACATAGTTCGCTCTTTCTATCTCGTCCAACAACCATCGAGTGCTAAATGTAGTCTAGCCCATTCTGTTTGCGCCCGCAAAAACAGTATTTGGGAATTTCTCAGGTAATTTTGTAATAGTTTATGGCGCCATCTATCAGGATCAAATTAACCAGTTCAGCTCAAGCTGTTCCGCATACAAGAACCATTCTAGTGGCTCTTTTCTGGCGATGTCTATCCACCGAGTGATGGCATAACCAAAGATCAAAACCGTGCAAAAATCTACCCACCGATAGATGGCTTAACCGAAGATTCAAGTTTTTCAATCTCTGGCGGCAACCATTGGAAATCAAAACGAATTGGGTTTTGGAATTGGAATTTAAAGTGAAATTGGTTTCGTTCACTTCCAGTACGTTCGTCAAAAACTTCCAAATTCTTTAGTCCAATTTTCCAGCTCCGAGCAGTTAAAAGTTTATGTTATATTTTGCAAACAAAATTTTCGCGGCGAAAATTTCGGGTCCCGACTTCGTGCAGCATCCCTGGAAATGGCGGAAATGGCGAATTTGACCAACCCTGTTATTCGAATACGAGCTTCTGATTGATTATTATTATTATTATTATTATTAGTATTATTATTATTATTATTATTATATTATTATTGTAAATTATTATTTTTTATTATTATTATATTATTATTATTATTATTATTATTATTATTATTCTTCTTCTTTTTTCTTATTCTTTTCTTCTTCTTCTTCTTATTCTTCTTCTTCTTCTTCTTATTATTCTTCTTCTTCTTCTTCTTCTTCTTCTTCTTCTTCTTCTTCTTCTTCTTCTTCTTCTTCTTCTTCTTATTCTCTTCTTCTTCTTCTTCTTCTTCTTCTTCTCTTCTTCTTCTTCTTCTTCTTCTTCTTCTTCTTCTTCTTCTTCTTCTTCTTCTTCTTCTTCTTCTTCTCTTCTCTCTTCTTCTTCTTCTTCGTCTTCTTGTTCTTCTTCTTCTTCGTTCTTCTTCTTCTTCTTCTTCTTCTTCTTTTCTTCTTCGTTCTGCTTCTTCTTCATTCTTTGTCCTCCCTGTTTAACACTTTCTACTTTTCTTTCTCAAACTTCTTCTAAAATAACATTTGCCTCAGCTTATAATTTAAAATTGATTAAGCACTCGACTCTCCAAGCATCAGAATCAGATCCAGACGTTCCCAGGACCTCCCCCTGTCCCCCACCCGGTAGGACTGCGTTCAATTATACCAAAACATTTCCGCCGACACGACCTCGACCTCGTGGCATGTCCTGTAGTCACGATCTCTTCACCGGTAGCGAGACCTGGCGGCTTTCCAGCAAGACGACCACAAATCACTTTCCTCCACGGCCAATTTACGATGTGTCGAACACTGAAAACATTTCCCCGAAACCAGGGGTCGGGGTGGATAAACGAGGATCCACGATTTATGGGGTGAAAAGTGATTGACACGATCGGGAAGCACTTAGGAAGCAATAAATGGCCATCAGCGAACGCTTGTTGGGCGCCGCCTACACTCCCACTCACGCACACACACACACACACTGATACGGCCGCGTCGCTCTTCGGCTCTGACAACGATACCCATGTCCTGTGCCATAATGAGTTGCGACACATTCAGGATAATTATTGCCACATTGGAAAGTGCACACATGCACACACGCACACAATTAGCATGGTGGTGTTGATGTTGTTGTTGTTATCCTCTGTCTCCCCCCGCCTTTACGTGATCTTGCGCGGTTGCGGTCGGCGCCGCACTCAACATGTTGAGCGTCCCGCGCCCCGCCCTCGCTGCCGACATATGTATGGGCAATTTTGTTGTCCGCCGATACCGCGGTAATCTTAGACGTCGAGGTTGTCGTCGCTGTTATTGTTGTTGTCGTCTCTGCTGTTGTTGTTGCATTGATGTTGTTGTCCTTGCGGTGATGGTGGCATTGCTCATATGGTTGTCGTTGTTGTTGGCGCAATTAGTTGTGGTTGTTGTTCGGTTCACCTCATGAAATTCCTCAACGAGGCGCTGACGAGGCCTCACGTCGCCTAACGATACGACTTCGAACGCTTCAACAACCAATCACGACGACTTCTGCACTCAATAGGATGTGACCTGATTCCAAAGCGAGTCATCTACAGAAACAAGATCAGCTGGGCCTCTTTCCCGGACCACGGACGATTTCAATCCACTCCTTGGAGTGAGAAAACATCGTCGTTCAGCTGCGATAATTGTGTAATCGGAAGTTGATGGAATATTTGTCTTGATGCTCTGAATGCTCAACCTGTCCACACTGCAGACCACAAATTTCCTGGCGTACTTTTGCAGAAGTTTTGTGATACACAGAAGAGATTGAAAAAATTACCATCTGTCTATAAGAAATCAATTATACCACAAAAAAGAGAAATCCTCCCACATCTACGACAGAATTCCATGGGAACCGGAGTCGGGATCAATTGGTCAATTACCACAGCGAGAACGATTTCCGAGACTTTGAGCGATCGCCGATTTAATTGAAGACCGTGTGAATTGCGAACAAACTGATCGAGAAGAAAACAAATCGAACGCCCCACTCTAAGGCGGCGGAGTCCGAGCACCAAATCGGATGCAATAGCAATGGCAAGAGCAACCGGAGGTGTGTCCACAAGCAGCAGACAACGTACGACGCCCACGAGCGCACGGCAGCCACTTGAAGAGGAGCCGACGAACAGACGTCAGCCAATGGGAGCGTTGCCTGCTCGGCGGCCTAACTGTAAAGGACGGCTGGCTGTGCGAGTCGAGGGCGAGCGAGCGAGACGGCTCGAGATCGGCGCGATCGTCTGGTGGCGCGCTCTGCTATTTTTAGACAGCCACAAAAAGTCGACGACATCAACGAGACGTGAACGTAATCTCAGTAGTCATTCGACGAAGGAATTGCTTAGTGTCGAGCCAACAATTAGCTTAATTAACTCATTTGTGCTTTCGCTAATTGAATTAACCGCGCGAACAAAACCCAACGCCAAGTTCGCGTATACCGTGAGAAATACGAAGGAGCAGCAGCCATCGGTGGCGAGTCTCAAGGATTGCTCGTGTGTCTGTCGTGTCGCGTGCGAAGTTCGCGTTCGCTGATCCGGAACCCGGTGCTCCTTGTTGACCTTGAACTCTCCTGCGGAATACCCCACCCCGCACACCGAAATGCTGAACTATCAACAGCCGGACGTCGTCGGACAGAATTCTGCGGACTCCGCGTCCTTCTTCTTCGGCGCCCACAACGGCACAACCTCGTCCTTGCAACACTTGCAGCAGCCTTACTTGGGGCATCACCATCACCACCACAACGTCAGCAGCGACAACAACAATCACAGAGACAACAACCATCATCCGCACACAAATTACCACGACCACAATCAGACGCTGACTGGCGTCGTGGCGAGCGGAATCTGCGAAGGTGGCGGCCGAGTCGTTCAAGGTGTCGCCGTCGGAGGCGACGAAGATCGCAAGTCCGCGGTCACGTTTCTGACCACGAAGGGCTCCGAGAATGTCAAACGCTTCTCGGTCAACAATCTGCTGGAGCTGGCCAACGAGTGCCAGATGACGATCGCGGCCGGCAAACTGCAGCCGCAGTCGCAGCTCCACCCACACCTGCAGACGGAGCAGCCGCAGACGCACCATTCCGCCGGCATCGGCATCGATAACCTGGGTGAGTGTGGAGAAAAGTCATAATTTATTGTTGATATGGGGTTCTGGTGGTTCCTTGGTGATGAAAAACTGAGGAAACGCAAACCCAGAGAGAGGTTTTTGAAGCTGATCTGTGTAGTTCATTAAGGAAATTGTCATCTCTGCTAGAATTGCTAAAAGCTATTATGACATGAGCATATGGTTGAAAATCATATATCCATTTTCATTCATATATTCATGTGATAATAGCTACGTATGTGTAGTACGTGTGATCTAGTATGTGTGAAATATTATTTCACATTCATCAGAAATATTTAATTTTATGTTGTAATACTTTAAAAAAAATTAGAATCTTCTTCACATTAATCTCCACTTTTTAATAGTCCGTCCGTTAAATAGAAATATTCTCATTAATATATTAAATCAAGTGATCTATTGATCTACATGTATGAAATTATGAGTGATAATACTTCAAGAAAATTCAGAATTTTATACATGTGGTATTCGGAAATATTAAAACAATTTTGATTTAGAAATACTGGCAAATTGTTTAATCCAAAGATTTTTCAAAACTAAATTTTCACAATCATATTTTCCACAAACATCGAACTCAAAATAATTGTATACAAGACAAAATATAAAACAACTAGCGCACCGAGGTCGCTCCGCTCCCCCGGTTTGCCGGGTCCACCTATTGCATATAGCTCAAACGAAAAGTAAGCTTTTAACGGTTCTGGAGTCCTGGGGTTTCTTTACATTTTACGGAACATTATTGAAATGTCAAATTATATTTCAATGCGTAAAATATTCGAAAAACGCTTCCAAATATAAAAAAGCGCACAATATTGTCTTTCCAAAATAATTCTAAACAATTATTCTTCATTGAATAAAAGAGCATGTTCGTAAAGCTATCTCTTCAGTTGTTCTCTAACTGTAAAACTACAAATTATACAAAAATACAGTGAAATTTAAACTGTAATAAACTGTAGTGCCGCTTTATGCTTATAAAAGTTGTAATTTATTACATTCTCGCGATTTTTTTTTAAACCTTCGCGACCACGCCTACCACACCTCACAAAAGTTTCATCGCGATCAAATGCATAGTTTACGATTCTATAAGGTACATACATACAGACATTCATTTTTATATATAGAGATAATATAAGAATAACAATACTATTTAATATACTATTATATACATAAATGCCTAATGTGCGACAATCCGTCCGTTAAATAGATAGAACAATTTTGTGAGTTTATTTGTAGAATACTGTTTCGGGAAAAGTGAAGAAATTCGTTGGTAATGATTATCTAAATTCAGAATAGCATAAATTAGAATAATATTGTAACAAGAGATCCAAAAATACCTGAACTGAAAAGTGAAAAAACAAATACTAACTGCTTTCACTTTAATGATGTTCAAGTTCAACCAAAACACGAATATTTCCCAGGGGCTCAAACAATTATTGATTTTTTAATTAAAAATCACTTCAAAACAATTATCTTTTCTTTTGGTCTAGAATTTAATATCAATTAGTTATCGTTGGTTTTGTGATTTGTGATAATTTCATTATGAATTTCATCATGTTCTATCCTAAAAATAATGAAATGTAAAATTATTATTGACTATTGGCAATGTAGAATTCACCAACATGTTGTGATTTAGTAATTAAACTTTTTTTTTGCTTGTGATATTTTCTGATCAATTTAAAATACCTTCCGGTATTTTTCGTATAGAGTAATTGTTTGAAGGAATCAACACAAGAGGTCAACACTATAGGTGGAAGGATAGGGTAACGGAAATTGTTAACAGGGGCATTCAAAAAAAGAAACCCTTAATTTAGATGATTCTTGTCGGCGTTTCCATAACTCTCTAGATGATGCCTGGAGTGGTTTCCATAACTCTCCGAATCCGTGCGATTTAAAAAATCACAACAATCTCCGCCCGACGAATCGCACGTCATCGCTCAAAAGACACCAATCCTCTGATCTCCGGCGACGTAAATCAGGGACGCAGGTCGGGACGTTCCAGAGGCCAATCCAGCCGGCTGATGATTTATAATTAGGTGATAATTTAGAGCTCTTTAAATTTTCATTATTCATCCCGAAGTGTTGCCGCAGCCTCCGTCGACGCTGCGGCCTCTGCTTCTGATGCGAACGATGAGAGCAGGAGAGCACGGAAGCCGGGGCTGCTCGTTGCGATGCCACATGTGGGTAATTTTCAGGTCGTCCGCACAGCTCGCGGCGGGGGGACGGGACAACTGACAACATGAAAGACATGAGCTGAATATGAATATCGCTCTTCTTCTCCGCCTTCGGTGCATGACGTCGCCTGTCATCACAGAGACGCGACCGACTTTGCTTTGCCAGGAGCCCGCGAAGGAGCCGGCGGCGGTGGCGGCGACTTCCTTGGCGGGCCACCAGCCGGGGCCGGGAGGGTCACGAGGCAGGGAGCCACTGACAAGGAACGCAGAAATGTCTCAATTTGACGCATGTTGTCGGAAGAGGCCATCAACTAGGAGACCGTGGGGTGGATGTCGAGCGCGAAATGCGGTTGATCGAGACCTCGGAGGGAACCTCGGCGGCTGATTCAAAGGCCCCAACTCCAACGAGTCGGGGGCTTTGAGTGCCACGGTAGGGCAATTACGATCATCCAACTGATCGACGAACTCTCCCCTCAGTCTTGGGTCCAAACGGAAAGAACGCGATCAGAGCCGGGTTCTTCTTCCTGGCCTCAGACTCGGACACGACTTGCGATTTGAGGCCAGAGCCAAACGACGACTGCCCCATTCGCCGCACTCTCGAGTGCCGATGACGAGGCTGCTGATGCTGCCGACGATCGCGATCCGGAGCGGTCGGGTAATTCCTCTGACGGTAATTCGTCGTGACAGGACGCCGCACACGGCAGCAACTGTTGCGCCCGGTTGCGTCTTCCGCGCGCTGCTGACGCCACTCCAGCCGCTCCCTCTGTCTCTGTCCTGCACGCGATGCGATGTCTTTTTTACGACCGATGCTGCTGTGCTTCCTCTTCTTCGTCCGCCGCCCCTGCCCCCGCTGCTAGGGTCCCGCGAGAGTTGTTGAGTTTCCCGCGTGTCTATCTCAATTTACTCCCGAATGATTGCAGGGCGCAGCATGTGCATCGCGTATCCTTTTTCAATTGGGAATTTTCGGAGTCTGCCACTCGCTCAGGCCTCCCTTTTTTGTGTTTTTTACATCATTTTTTATGGAGTCGTTTCCATGGCCGCAGACTCGATTTCGTTGATGTGGAGCGGAGCGGAGTGGATTCGAGTAAAGAGTTCTATTCGCACTCTCGCTGGGCCACGAAACTCCGTTTTTTACGTCGTTCCCGGGGGAGTTCGGGAGGGGGCGGCGCTGACAAATTGCACCGCGTGTGACAGATTTATTCGTGGCAGCCAGGCCGACAGACAACCCGAGTGACGAACGATCGAAAGGATGGACGGCAGTGGCGCTGCATGTGATTGATATGCGAGAGGAGGGGATGCTTTGGATCTAATCGTGTTTCAATTTGGGACATTTCCGCTGACGATTCGTCCAACGACACTCGGGCAATCCATTCGAATCAAATTCGGCCGGCGAAAAGTCGACAGATTACCGAGAAGAATTGATGGAAATAAATATTTGCATTCGGGCAAAGCGGCTCAGAGCCCTCGAACCCTTTATCGGATCCCAAACTCTCCCATCCATCGGCAATTGAAATTGGAGTCTCCCCTCTTGGCTGACGGATTTGAGATCCCCCAAATTGAAACGGTATTTAATTGATTTCCCGAGAATCGCGCACTCCAGCGGCAGGGGGCGTATCCGCAAAGTGGCAACTCTAAATCAATATTTTATGGGTTCTTAATTCGAAACGCCTGGCTGTCGTCCAGATCTCCCGATCGAGGGGCAGCTGCGAGGGGCGTGTTTACGATGCAATGTTTTAAAAATCCAGAGGCGACAAATGGTCCGACAGACCATAAAAGGTGTCCACTGCAACAACTATGCTAACAACAACAACAACATTTACTATGACAACAACAGCAATAACAAGGATGCTAACAGCACTAACTAGCGACAAGAAACAAATCGCAACAACATATTTCGTGGCGACAATTTAATGGCCCCCAGAGTTTTGACGTAGGATCCGTGGCTGTCGGGCGAATGGGGCCGTAAAACTTTTACGACTTCTCGCCTTTTGGAGGAGGGGGCAGGGATGCGAGGAAGGGGAGCAAATCGGTCGCCGTCAATTGATGGGCTTTCCACGGGAAACACATGAAAGGGAGTTCGCTTTTAAAATTTTTCGGTTAAAATTATCAATTAGGCATTTGTGTTCGCCACCACTGTATAATTCTCATAATTTCTCGTCCCCACCCCCAGATGCAAGCTTCCGCAGCGACGTCTACGCCGACGACACCGAGCCCCGGCACCCGGGCAGCGGTCGGAAGCCGCGTCGAAACCGCACCACCTTCAGCAGCGGGCAACTGACGGCCCTCGAGAAGGTCTTCGAGCGCACGCACTACCCTGACGCGTTCGTGCGCGAGGAGCTGGCCAACAAGGTGGGCCTGAGCGAGGCCCGTGTCCAGGTAGAACCTACCCCTGACTTGACTCAACCCCATTCTAATCTCTCTCTCTCTTCGGCAGGTCTGGTTCCAGAACCGCCGCGCCAAATTCCGGCGCAACGAGCGCAGCTGCGCTAACGGACGCTCGCTGCTGGCCACCACGCCCCAGCCGGTTCCGCCCATCACCGGCGCCCACAAGCTCGGCATCGACAAGCCGCCGGCTGCCGCCCTGCCGTTCCACCAGTCGTTCCCCCAGGACCTGCCCCACCACGCCCACGCGCACGCCTACTCGCTGGGCTTCCCCGCCCTCGGCATGTACGGCGCCAAGAGCTACGCGAGCTCCTACAACGCCTTCGGGGCCGCCGCCGCCGGTGACTCTCTGAACGGTGCCTGCTCCTTCTTTCCGCCGGCGAACTATTGCGCGCCCAACTATCAGCACGGCTACGCGTCGCTGCGGTACAAGGGCGGGCAGGGCTTCTAGGGCCCCAGGGGGGCGGGGAGCTTCGGAGGGCGTGGCCACCGCACAGTGCAATTCGTAGCCAAATAGTTCTGAGTTCTCTATATTTATACTTACTTATTTCTGTTCTTCTCATGTTTAGTACAATTTCGTATAATATAAACGATTCATAGTATAATCAATCGGCATTTCCTTCCTCCCTCCCCCTCGTTCACGTTAAAATCCACACGATTTGCAGTGTTTTTAATAAATTTAGGTGCTCATACTGAAGGGACAATTAGCAGCTGATTAGCAGGATAAATTAATTATCCTCACGGCCAGCCTTCGTATGCGTCCTGATGCTGCCTTCTCAATCGGGGTTCGTCGGAAACTCTGTGCTGTCCATGGAGCCCAGCATTGCTATGTCAGTCGGTGGAAGGTGGCTGCCGAAAGGACGACGGGCGAGGTGCGAATTCTTGCGCCAGCCTCGGATGGAAACAGAATCCTTGACGAGGATGTAGGAGAAAAACCCGTATCGCCGTCTCCTGCTCCTCGCCCGATGCTGTGAACCTTATCTGGGTGCATCGCTCTCTCGCTCCGACTCGTTTGTCGTCTCTTTTCAATTAATGTCGATGTGTGCTGTGGAGGAGGATGGGAAAGCGGATGAGATGGCGACGGGGCGCAAAAAAGTTTATCTTAAAGTTGAAATCTTTTGCTTTGTGTTGCGAGGTGGGTCCCACGACGTTTGGTCCCTTTTTCTCAGAAGTCAACTCCCCAAACGTCGCCCGACCGGGGGACCCTTGAGATGGGTTTTAATTATCCAATTAGGTTTAATCAGGCGAATGTTTACCGGGCCCGCTTCTATCTCTCGACCCCGCTTTTAGGAGCGATGAAACTTTTAAGCTTTTTATGACCTACTCGCGGCTGTTAGGCCCATGGTAATGGTTGTTGTTATTGTATCTCTTGCTCCTATTGTTGCTACCATAAAAAGCAATGGGGATGGTCGGAGGTGGGATGACGACTCCTCACAAGCTGCGCTAATCACCCAAAGTTTTGACAATTCGACGGCAATTCGCCGTAATTGCATCCACGATAACTCCCGAATTCGCCGAATGCGCCGCAAATGAGCGACGACTCCCTGGAGATCCCAGGGCGGCCGTGTAATCGCGGGCCCATTGTTATCGCAGGCGTCTCTTGGTGCTCGAGGAGACGAGGGGGGCGATGCGAACACGGTTTCCCTACAAGCGAAAACCATATTTGCATTTTAATCATCTGACGATGACTGGTTGTTGTTTTCGTCCCTGGCCAAAGTGGACTACACGTTTTTATTATCGATGTCGAATGCGCAAATATTTACATTGGAATCAATTGGCAATGAATTACAATTAATCCGTTTATAAATATTCACGAGATTTCCCATCGGGATCCATCGATGTCTGCGATGTCTGTCCCCACCCCTCGACCCTATTCCTGTCGCTGTCGCTCTCCCTCCAACGTGACCCTCACATGCACATCGCCCTTAAACTCTATTTGCATTTTTAATCGGATTGCCATGGGTTCCCATTACAGCATTTCCAGGAAGATGCATTCCTTGCTGCGATCGCAGGATCCCCTCCATGGGAACCATGGTTTCCTGCACGACCATGGGTCGAGGGGGCGAAAGGAGAAGGAGAGTATTGCAATCCAGCAAAGCTTCGAGGGATCCAATTCAATGACGTCTACCACATATGGAATTCATGCGAAGCCACTGGCAACCCTGAGTGCATCCTCCGTCTTTGCTTCCGGCGCCCTTCGTCCTGAAGAATAACGAGATTTTCGAATCGACTCACACATCGATTCACACGAAAGGGCTTTAATCGCATGAGTCCTGCAGCCTTCGTCCTCAACCATCCATTCATTAAATCTCATTGAACTGACAAGGAAAATGTGAATATAAATGTTCCCGAAGGTCATAAATATTTCTCTCGAAACTCATTGCATTCGCATCCATTTCTTAGACTGAGGGTTGGAGTTTCGTGTGGTGGGGTCCTCATACGACGAATGAAAGTAGTTAGGAAATAATATACCATTCATTTCAAAACGAAAACTTACCACTTGCCAATTCCAAATAAAACACTCTTTGGTTGAAACATTAATGAGAGAAAATAAGTTTATTTCTGTTTTAATGATTATTTAGTTACTTTGTTAATAATTCTGTACATGTTTTTCTTCTTAAATATACTTTAAAATATTCAAGTTCATTACAATAGTTATTATTTTGCATGTCCGCATAAAGATTCAACATTTAATATAATAAATATATATGGTAAATTGTCTCTTAAATGCATCCAACATCGTTCAACAATTGCAATTTTATTGATTTGAGGGTTCGTTACTTCGTATCTGAATTTGATTGGTTTCACTGTATGCAGTTATTTGTAATTGTATTTGCGTAAGATAATTTTCCCCATGGTGGATTTGTTTAACTCTAAATCAACAAAACCCTTCTTCTAGTTCTAACATTACGACTCTGAGGGTCTCCTACTCTAGGAAGTACAACTAAATGCTCTCTTACGGCTAGTTTGTGAAGTAAAGCTATTGAAGTGTTCAAGCATTTGAGTGTCAACAATTATTCAATCTATGTATGTATGTAATTCTCTAACCGATGAAACATTCATAAATCTGTGTAAATATATGTATGTATTCTCTGGGGTTCTCTAATCCAGCCACATCTGCCATGCGTCATTGTCATCGACGCCACGAAGATGGACGTAGTTGGAGTTTGCGAATGGCTCTGGCGCTCCAACCAATGCGATCCCGATGTAGGTGACTTCGCCTGAGCCCGATGAAGCGCGCAAGAGCCCTCCACAAAGTCCACGTCGACACTCACTCGTGGCCACGACGAGGTTGACACGGCAGACCCCTGCTGCTGGTTGTCCGTTATACTATGTACATAAATATGTAGAAAATATATGCATCTGTTCTGTGAACAGTTTTGGGTTTTGCGACACCGGGTCTCTGTGGGAACGTTTTCGTCGGTATAGCCATTGGCATGCTGGTATATAGTATAGTGTAGTATATAGATATGATGAAGTGTGAATACTGATATTAAGTCGGATAGAAGACACTCCGAGTTTAAACTTGGATCTTTACAAAAATATATAGCAATTCGCAAACTTGAATAAACACATAGGAATTGTTTCAAAAAGTATATTGCAACGGGATTTGTTGTTTGAGATATACTTAGGGGGTGGTTTTATGTGAATACAAAATGGATATTTTCAAAAAATCGTATTGTCATCTTGATTATGTAAGGTTCCGCAGTGTATGAACGCTTTATTAAACTTTCCACTCTGGATTATCCGCCTGCCCTCGTCTCCTGACTTCAGTGGACATGGGATTTGCTCTGTTTACAAATGAGTTCATTATCCTTAAAGTTAATCCATACATTCTCAACATTTATATGTCTATCGCTAAGTGGTGTAGTTAAATTTGAAAGTTAACTTTTAGTTACATTTGATTGAATTTCAACATTTATTTATATATATTTATTTATGTATATCCTTCTTGTCTTTGGCAGGAGAGAGATAGAAACGTACGTTGATTTCAAGGGAAAATCTGTCAAAAACATTTCTCGTAACACACATTTAGATGAAAACCGTTCAAAAACTTGGCTGAATTTGAAACTTATGTACTGAGAAAAGGACTCTTGTGACACAAATGCGACTCGCGCTATGCTTAATTTTGTTTTGTTGCTATCGATATTGTTGTAGTCGTTCCTGTTGCTATCATCACAGACGCATCTGTTCTTGTAGTCATTGAGTTTTCATTATTTGGTTTCAGCAGTCATTATATCTCTCCATAGGATTTCTAGTTTAGCTTGTTTTTTATTTCAGATTTGTCATTAATTATTATTCTTGTGCTTCCATCTGTTCTTCGGAATTGTTTATTGATTATGTGATAGTTTTATGCTTTTCATAACGTTATATCCTAGACTCACATTTAGAGGTTGTGCCAAATAGGTTGCTAACATCGAGTTCATAACAGTTAAGTACAAGTTATAGAGGTTTTCCAATGGAAATCGTTAGGTCAAAACGTGATGACGACCGTGGCCGTTCCAGTGCTCCATCGCTCACCGTTCCCCACCATAAAGGTCGGTTTGTCTCGCATTCCCCTTCATACCACTGGTCCATCAGGAATCTGGATCGATGGCCGATCGTCGAGCTCATGCTATTCTATGTATAATACTGCTCCCTTACACAACTACGTGGTATATATCTATGTGAAGCTTAGGGCTAAGGCCAGGAGGAAGATCGCGGTCGTGGGTTTCTTTATGTCCCTAACCCCAAGTGCTACTGGGACACCTTCCTCCATAAGTTTTCCGTATTGAAAGTTAACATGTTCCGTCTGATTTGCTTCTTTTATGTACACTTCACTAATGCTAGTGTCGTTCCCATCCTACACTATCCTGTGATACCTAACACTAATTTATTGCACTAGACAGTTAGTTATGTTGTGTTTATTTGAACATGTTCGTAAGTTGAAAGACACAAACACTGTAAAAATATATTCCTTTTCGATCTAATTGTGGTTTTCAGTTTTTTTTTTTTTCATTTTGTCTTATAGTTTTAGAACTTCTACGCATTCATTAACTTTAAATAAACTCAAACTTAAAATACTATATCTTCTACTAACATTATTTGACAAGTTGATTGGCTATTCTTAGTGGTATTTGCTCTATACAGGGTGCCAATAGGTTCCATCCAACGTATTATGAAAACAGATAAGAACGTGTCCTCCGTTGTTGTCCTCATGGTCTTATGTATTTACTATATTAAGACTGGCGAGATTGAGATGATGGATTTTCGAATCTTTATCAATCTCAGTATTGGAAGTCTTGTATATGATGATACATAACAATGACAACAGTTCTCCGTTGGAATCAGAGTTCGTTCCTTTATCCTAAGTTCATAACAAGTTGTCTTGAGTCCGGCCACCCTGTATCGTTTGCGATTGTGTGTGTAAAGATTAAATTACTTAGTTATGACCTATTCAGAAAATGATTGCTACTAGTTGCCATCGATTACTGACTAAAACCTAATCCAAATGAACGACATTCAGAAGCTATCGATATACGAAAATAGGTAAAAACCATGTTATGATAAAGTTATCCTAATCCGCGCCCTCGACTGCGAGGCCCCAGCTGATCGGGCACCACCTCTTATTTAAACTTTAATTATTTCACGAAGAGGTCCTTCAGCGTGGAGCACAGCGAGGCGTCGCAGGTGTCCTTCGAGTCGTCCTCCTCGCCCTTGCTGAACCAGTTCAACGTAGAGCGCACCGCGTTGGTGGCCTGTGTTTGGGTGCGGCTGCGCCGTCTGCTAGCGCCGCCACCGTCCTTGGGCACCGCCCCCTTGCCGGCCGCCCCGCCCTTGCCGCCGGCCGAGCCGCCGCCCGACGAGGAGGACGAGGGGCCCGATGTGCTGCCCTTGCGCAGGAAGCCCTCGATGGCCGACCCGATGACGGTGGCGTCGACCAGCGTGCCCTTGGTCGTGTCCGTCCAGCTCTTCTGCTTGCTGCGCGGCTTCAGCTTCGGCTTGCTCTCACGCAGCACGTCCTTGCTCTGCAGCCGCTCCAGCATGTCCTTGGAGAGCGCCATGGCCGTGCTCTTGCTGCGGATGCTCTTCTTGCGCTCCATCGGCTCGTGTCGCTTGGCGAACCAGCCGGACAGCGCGGCCGAGCTCTCGCTGCCGGCGTCCGACACCAGCTGCTTGGCGTTGTTCAGGATCGAGACGTCGAAGCTGTTGGAGCGCGTCGAGCGGCCCGCGTTCGGGTCGAGGAAGTTCGCGGAGCCGCCGCCCGTTGCGGATCCGGCTGCGAGGCCCGTTTTCGACTTTGTCGCCGACGACGAGGCCGGTGAGGCGCCGACGCTGATGCTCGGCGTGGGCATGTGGGAGGTGGTGGACGTGGGCGTGGGCGCGTCCTCGCACTTGCTGATCTCCATGGCGGACGAGGTGAGCGAGCTGAAGATCGAGGTGATGTTCGAGCGGCTGCCCAGCAGGCCGGAGCCGCCCTTGCGCTTGGTGGAGCTGCGGTTGCTGGCCGAGGTCTGGAGGCAGGGCGAGACGATCGCCGGGTGTTCGGAGGCACGGCGGAAGGAGGGCACCGGCGAGGTGGCCAGCGAGACGCTCTCCGAGTACCGGCGGTTCGTGTAGCGCTGCGCGGTGGCGCCGCCCACCTCGTCCAGGGTCTGTACCTCGCAGACCTTCTCGTTGCTGGTCGTCCAGAGCTTCATGCGCGCCTTGCGCGACTGCACGATGTCGTCCATGATGTCCAACTGGAGGTTGTGTATGCTGCCGATCGGGTCGGTGGAGGGCGGCCCGGTCGAAGTGTTGCTCTCGCGGCGCGACCCCAGGACGCGGCTGCGGGCGAAGTACAAAAAAGATCGAGATGTTAGAAACAGGAATTCCGGGAGCGATTGACGTCGCGTACTCACCTGTTGCTCGGGTAGGCGGCGACGGACTCGCGGCGCGTGCGGCCGAACATCGTGGTCGGCACCTTCGAGATGGTCACCACCGAGTGGCGCCGGCCCGAGGGTGCGGGCGCCTGCGAGAGGGTCGCCAGGAAGGCGGCCTCCTTCGGCGAGGGGCCGGAGCCCTCGCCACCGCGCTCCGACAGCCGGCGCACCTGGCTGGCGGTGATGCCCTCGGTAACCTGCTGCGAGGGCAGCGAGTGCTTGCGGCCCTCGCGCGGGTCGCGCCACGGCGAGAGCAGGTACGGGTTCACCGGCGAGTCGATGTCGAGGCTAGCCTTGTGGCTGGGCGTCTCCGAGCTGTCCTGGTCCTCGTCCTCGACCACGTTCGACTCCTCGACGACGATCAGAGGCTCCTGTTTGGGGGCGGCGAACCGCGAGAAGGACGACCGGCGCAGGCGAAAGGTGTCTGTGGACGAGAGAGGGCGAGAAATATGTAGATACAAAATGAGCATAAAAGAGCATAACAGTCGCAGGATGAAAAAGAGAGAGTGAGATGGAGAGGGGAGCGCCGAAAGTTCCAGGAATCTCGCGAAAATCCCTCGAATAAATCAGACCAACGTGAGGAAAACCTCAAGAGCTTCGCCAAGCGATTCCGAACCGCGCGGAACATCACGATGATTGAGTGCGGAGGAGGGGGCAGGTGGGGTGCCCCCCGTGAGTTAGAGGAAATCCGTAATAGGATGTGGAAGTGGATTATTATGTGACGGGAAATTGCAGCGCTTTGTTGTGTAAATACGGCGTCCTGTCGCCCCCCGACCTCGCCCTCGTGTCTCCGGGCGCGGCAACCCAACATGTCCTTTCCCAGCTCAATGTCATGACGAAGATAAGAGGAAGACAGAGCAGAGTGAGAAGAGGACGGAGAACAAGGAAGAAAGAAGGAGAGAGGCAGCACCCTTGCTTTAGCGAGTTTTTAAATTATGTATTCATACATTTGGGTTGATGGCGGGGACACCTGAACGACTTGATTCAGCGCCGCAGGATGTTACATTCACCAGCCGGTGTTATGAAGCCTCGTTCTTTGATGTCTCCGAGTAGCTTTAAAATTAAATTTCGCTTCACGCCACGAATCCGAAGGATAACACTTCATCAGCGGATTATCGGGCGGTGATCGGATGATAATTGCTGCCGTGTGCGGCTCACTGTAATGAGGAAGCCATTTTCACACATATGTTGCGCAATATCGAGAGCGAAGTCGATTTGAATAATCCACTGCAGCGCTGTATCCGGCATCGAGCCACGAGACCGAGTGCGAATTTCTCTGTTCTTCTTATTCTTCGCAAAGGATTCGATGGAAATTTGCGGGACTCGATGGTGGTTGTGGTACCTCGCACATGCCGAGGTCTCTCCGGCGGGATTCGTGAGAATCCAAGGAGCTGGAGGAGGAGGCGTCGTCTCCCCAACAGTCCGACTGAGTTGGAGCCACTCGCCGCAAACGACTCCCGACGCAAACCACATCAGCAGAGTCTTACACAATTTACGGTAATTTCATTGCACGAACAACATCGTAAATCAATAAAGAGGAGAACTTTATGAAAAATGCAAATTGTGTTTGCGGAAACCCGATGCAGGCAGCTCCAAATGCAATCATCGATGGCGCGGCGGAGGTCGGAGCGTCGGCGGTTGGACGGAGTCGAAGAGCCCACAGACGAGCTGAACTCGTGCCCGATCTCCGTGGAAGCGAACAAATTATTAACGAAATTCCAACGACGTCAGCTCGTCGACTGCGGCGCCCCCGGCCACCGGCTCCAAGATGCTCCGTGACTCCGACGACACCTGCTCGTCCTTCCATTCCTTCGAGCATACGCCGGTCTTGTCTATAAGTCAATCAAGCTGTCTCTATCTCCATGCATCATTGTCACGCCGTAATCCGCACACAGTTTGTTCTTTTTCCTCGCCCTCTCTCTCTCGTCCTTGGGCCATTACGTTTGTTCCATCTCGCCACCAAGGATTGCATTTTTCCGCCCTTGTCGCCCGCCCTCGTCGTTCGCTGCTGTCTGCTTTGTCCGTGGCCTCAGCGTCTGCCGCCTTCCCCCTGCGCCCTCGCGTCGACTTCCATGGCCTCGGCACGTTTCGAATCAATTTGCTTTAATTTCCTTCCTCAAAGGCAACGAGAGTCGAGTTCATTATTTTCTGTTTCTCCTCCTCGCATTACTTTCTCGCAGTGCATGAACTCGGAGATATCGTCGGTGTCGACTTAAAGCCCTACCGGTCGTGAAATTTAACGTCAATTGCTGCTGTGATTCAACTCCGACCAGGACTCACCTTGAATCACCTTGACTACGCTTCCCATTTGAACAAATCCTACTTGGCCCACCTGCTCCTGGGGCTCATGAATGCAGACAGAGAGACGCAAAGCTAGCTGATCCTTGAAGCAGTAATTACGCTCAGTTTAGATTCTGAATCGTCCTCATTGGACTGAATGCCCTGAAGTGTGCGTTTATGAATGATGCGAGGCATTCAATTAAATTTAATGAATTCCCCTTCATTGTCTTTGTTTTTGTTGTCCTTATTACCATGCACAACTGCAATCGACCGCCACCATCGACGTCGACAACATCGGAAAGCTTCAAAATGTTGTTCGACGTGATGTTTCCGGCGGGAATTCAATACGAGTGACCAAACGACCGACAGAGCGACAAACCGACGGACAAATGGACGTATGAACAAACGGACTAACGGAACAGAGTGGGCGAAGCATATGGTGAAGCAAGTTTAATTAAAACTTTGAGCTGAATCCTTTTTACAGTCGATGCGGACACACGCACACTCGTTGAGCTCTGGCTGCGACCTCTGAGTTGAGCTTCGTCGAACTCGGGAACTCATTAAACGAAGGCTTTTTAAAGTGTTTCGCCTGGAATTTCATTCGGCAAACACCTACAGTTCGATTCGATTCGATTCGACTCTGACTCTGCTTCCGATCTCAACGGTCTCCATCCGAGTCCGATGCCCAACCTCTGCAGTGAAATATTCTCATATCCATCCATCCCATGGCAATGAACCGAAATCCCACAGACCGGAGAATTAGCACGAACTCGTATCGCCTCCGGCCCCATGGCAAGGCGTTCGGAACGAGCCCATCGATCTCAATTATGCGATGCAAATTGAATGCTCCTTGAATTTCCACTCGTTCCAACGGGGGAATTCAACAAATTTATGAATGTTTCAATTCCACAAATTTATGAATGTTTCATTCAATTTCGCATTCCCGGCACTGGTTGTTGCGGAGAATTCGAGTTAAATCGGGTGGAGAGCAAGTGAGCGGTTGTCATGGGAGCCAGTCATCCATGTGGGGCCCTCGCACAACTTCTCTAAGACTCCACTCGTTCGGTGCTCCGCTATGTAGTAGATTGTGATTCCTCGAGCCACAAAAGACATTCATTTATTCATTCATTCGCTACGTACGCGACGGTATCTGTATAATGCTGACATTAACTGCCTTCGCATAAAAGTTATATTGCCAAAGTTATGTCGGACCCAAGTTTTCTTTTTAATAACACTTCCCAGATGAACGCTCAAACTTCTGCCACTATGAGAAGTTCCCACCACCGCGCGCCCTTCAACTTTCTGTCCGTCCATCCTTCAGTCTATCTTTCTGTCACACTTGTTGCTCGACGCGACGCTCCCATGTCAGAGTTTTGTCTCCTTCTCGCCCAACCCGCCGCGGGACACTTCGTTCGCCACTCTTGTACAGGATTTACGTGGATTCCGTCCGGGAGGCAGTGGAATAATAAACCGGACAACAAAGCTCTCACAACTTTGGCTAATACCGTGGTGTGTTCCGCACATTGGCGATATTGCTTTCTTTTGTCCGCCGATTTTATTAGTTTCCATCGAGTCCTCGAGGCTGTATCGCCACCATTTTCCTTTAACGGCTGTCATTCAAGCTACTTCCGGAAACAGGCGTTCTCGTATTTCACTTCCCCCAGAAGTCCATTTTCCATTTTCCCCTCCACCGTGTAAGGAATGCTTTTATTGGTCGTATTATGCATACCATCCTGCCATCGTCTCCAGACAGAGATAACGAGATCCGGTGGGTTTTTTTTACCTTGTACACAGATTTCTATATGAACAGTTTTGAACGTTTCTCACTCTGCATTTACTTACCCATGTTGGTGTCTTTTGTGGGGATCTCGAATAATCTGAAAATAACAAGAGAAAAATATTTAGAGTCGATATTCATTCACTCTTTCTAGATAATATTTCTAAAATGTTCTAAAATTAAGTTGAAACAGAAGCCCGTTGCTTGTGAGCAGATGAGTACAGTATAAAAGAAAGTAATGGAAAGTTCTCGATTTGAACATTGGGCGATGTGCTGAATTTCTCGCACAATCGGAAACATTTTCCAACAAAGTTCGCTGGGCGATTCGTCGAGAGGAGACAACTTTTCGCCAACTTGTGCCTGAGTTTCCGTTGTGTCCTTCGCTCATAAATGACAATGAAATCATTTAGGAGTACGAGGGCTGATTCGAGACCCTGGCCGACGTTGTGTGTGCCGGCGACAAAGCTGCTGAAAGTAAGTGATAATTTCCGACACGAAAAGTTTTCTTTCATTTTCCATTTTATCTTCTTTTAGTTGCCACCTTTCCAAGTCTGTCGTCGACTCCATTTGCCGCGGGCTGATGATTTTTAAATTTGGCCACTTGAGACCGTTTCACGGGAGACGCGCAAACATCGGAAGCAACACACGACGAGAGCAGCAACAAGTGAGGAAAAATTGTAATCTGAGCGGAGTTAAAGTGAAATCGAAATTAAATTGACATTTATGACTTAAGCTTTCGCTTTGGTCCAGAGAGTTTTGGACATACCGGATCTCGCAACAAGTGTCTCTTGGGGCTCCTAAAAATACAGTTTGGCCCAGTCCAACGTGGTCGGACTGTGACCAAAGGGAAATAAATGTCAACGCCATACCACGCCCGTCGGAAATTCAAATTCGGAATTTATTTGTAAAACGCTCATTAATAAATTACATCATAGACAGCGACATTTGTATTATGAATATTTGCGTGTTAAATTATTTAAAAGCATTATTAATGGGATACGAAAATGTATTTATATCCGGAAAAGTAAAAGTCAAATCAATAAATTAATGTGGAAGCAAAAAATTGAAATGGAAAATAAATTGAAATTGTAAATAATATCCTAGATGAACATATTTATATAAATGTATGCAGATATGCATAATTATATATGTATGCAGATATGTACTTCAACATGCACATACATAACATATGTTATATGTGTATATACATATCTTCCTAACAAAGCTCGTTTAAAGTTTAAATTTATAACTCCGAACACCGAAGGACGATGTCGGATGCCTTCATCCAACGCATGGAACATGGACAGGCATGGACAACAACAACAACGACTTGGCCATGTGAATCCGTCGAACGACAGACAGCAGACGAGCACGCGCTTCCGACAATTTCCGTCCCGACACTTCAACAGCAATTAATTGGGATTCAGTTGCCCGTAGTTGATGAGTTTCGGGTTGTCGCTGTTGTTGGTTTTGGTGTTATTGGTGTTGTTGCCGTCGTTGTTGTTATTGCCATCATAGTTGTTTTTTTTTGTTATTGTTGGAGTTCTTTCCATGGATATGTCCGACGTGCTCTGGAATATGTTAGAATTCCTCTCTATTCGCACACATCTTCACATCGACGGATAGCCGTTGTCTTCACATCGTCCCAACGTTCATTATCACAAAATTAAATCTTTAAGTACCGAGTGAAAATCCTAAACATCTATCCATCTAACCCCACTAATCCCAGAGAAATCGTCAAATTGCCTTGTCTACATCTTCCCGTTGACCTACATCAACCTCTTCGCTACCCGATCCATGAATTTTAATGTCCCTCGTGAAGTCCCCTGATGTTTTTTACCGCCATCATCTACGATTTGGGGCCAATAACCAGTAAAACCATCAGTACCCATGAAGGTAACCTGAATGATCGCTCTTCGAATCCACATTTTATCCTCATTTCAGCTCCTAACATCCGATTTACTAACATCACTACCGAATTTCTGAGCAAGAGCATCCTGTTTCATCCAAATGAATGTAGCTTTTCGCACTATGGTACGGGGCGACCGAATGCGTGAATTATCGTCAACTGGATCGTGTTAGGAAGTTATAACTGCCCCGGGGATCCCTGGGTGGCCTGCAATAAGTTGTCGCAACAATTTGCTTAATATTCACTCTCTGCGGCTGCCCACTATACTCCATCCACTATTCCCTGCGGTCGCGGTCCAATTTGGGGTTGGCCAAGAACTCGCTCACACTCAGTTGAGTTCACAATTGGAAAACTTTGGCGATGTGGTTTCGGCTGAAAGTCGGACGGACGGAAGAAATGGTTTTATTGGGATTCCTTTTATTCTTCAGCCGAGAGAGGCTCAGGTTCAAATTTTGAGTGATGGTTTCCAACGCCGGCCGACCGAATTTCGAAGGAATCTTCGACCGACAAATCGACTGATTTGCATCGCATCCGAACCGACATGGAAAAGGTTTTTGGCCCGACCCGCCGCCGGCGAACAAACAAAAATAACAATTCATCAGTGAACTTCGCAAACTTGGATAACTTTCTCCTAGGGCTCTTGAAGGTCGAACCACATCGTGCTCGGGCGGGGGTTGAGGGGTTGAACTTGATTATCAGAGCAAACAACCCGATTGGCTGGCCAATAAATAAAGCTTTAACAGATAATCTGCCCTCATCCCTCGTTCTCTCTCTCTCTCTCCTCGGTGAGAGGCAACGACGGGAATTAAAAATTAATTCATCGAAGCGATTCACTAATCAGGAATAAAAGACCAGCAACAAAGACAATGACAACGATGTCGACAGCAGCACCGCCCCCAGCTCACCGCCGACGATAACGACGATGTCGACGACAATGGCAACCGAGTGTTCTGCGAGGAGCTCGTTAATTAGTTGCCTGGCTGCAGGACACATGGACAACGAAGTGTGAGGCGGCAGGGACGAAGGATCAGCGTAGGATGCTTTGCATCGATGTGACCGGGTTGTTCCGCCGCCCCCGATATGGCCATGGGTCAGCATCGAGAACAGCTTTAAATATGAGTTTATTTTTAAAATGTTGTTATGTTTTTATTCCCTTCGATATTTAATATTACTAGGATTAGTTTCAAAATAGATTTTACGTTATTTCCTCTCGAGCTCGTCATCCAGATACGCCCCTGACTTCCCCGCCGACTGAGCCCTTTGACTCTGCCGGAACAGCCATGCCACAGTCATGCCACGTCGCATCGGTCGTTCTGTGTTTGCGGAGGAAATGAACCCTGCTGGAGCTAATGTAGCAACAGCGTCTGATCCGGTCAACAACAGACGCCACGACACGACGCGGCGCATCGCAACCGTGTGCGTTGGCGTGTGTTTCGGTGTCTGCGTCAATATTGGCATTTGTGCTCACGAGCTCGGCACGGCAGGCAGTTGTTTGCGTCGTTTGTATCCTGCCTCCTGCGCCTCGCTTTGTCTGCCGTGTAAACGCCCATTTATTGGTCCTCCACGTGGGCCAAGGGGAGCTGATGAATGGGCTTAATTAGCGTCCCTATCACTCCCTACGCACACTACTCCATCGGCAAGGACACCGTCGAGACAGGAGGCATCTAAAGGAGACAGACATGGACATGGATTTTTTCGATAGCAACCTCTTACGTGGTCTTCGTATTCGCCAGAGCAACAGGTGAATCGCACCTCACCCTCGATTGGGGCGGAGCAACTACGAGCCTCGAAAGCTCTCCGCAAAGTTTTGCGTTGGGCCCAAACGGGGCTGAGTCGATTAACCTACAGCTAATGGGGGCAATAGTTGCCCACCTGTTGTGGGAGACAAACTAAAGCCGCATGTGAGGAAACAAACTAAAGCCCGACACAATGAAAACAACGACTGAGTGTGAGAGAGTGACTTACTTGGGGTGTTTCTACGGCTGGCACCACTTCACACTCCGTTCACGCTGTGTCCATATCCTCGGGAAGCCCCCGAGTCCTCAGAGTGCTGCAAGAAATCGATTTTTGTTGTGGTTAGCTTCGGTCGGATGAATAAAGGAGGGATTAAAGTGTGATTTGCGAAAGAGTTTCTGACGGACTCCGAAATCCCTTTGTCTGCAATTCTAGGCCCAGATTAGCTCACCAATTAGAGTTCAACCCGCTTTACAGATCGTAATTTTAGACGAGAACCAACGGATCTTCGGCTTGACCTTGACCGCAAGACAACCGAGCGAGGAGGAGGCCAGAGTTGGGGGCAGGCGGACGGTTGACGATGACGGTTGACGATGACGGAGAACGGTTGATGGGAACGGTTTCCATTGGCGACCGAACTCCCGGCCCCGACACGACGTCGACAGACACGAGCCGCAAGAACATTCTCCGCTAGCTCGCATTCCTTCGCGAACATTTACCAATGAGCTTCAAACGAACCCGCGATGTTCCGGCAAATAATTTCTGTCCCACTGCCCCGGAAGCAGACGCATCAGAATTTGAGAATTATTTTCCAAGCTTTTGACGTGGCGTAATTGGCAATAAAACTTTGTCGCCAACTCCGTCAGTCAAGCGCGGTGCATGTGAGAGGTGTTTGAGGGGAGCGGGAGGCAAGTCAAAAGCCATGCGATTTGAGCTCCGACCTAAAGTGGCACCGCAGGAGGCCCAACATCAGAGTCCTCTGACGAGGAGCCTGGAGCACTAATTACTTGAGTGTTTGTTGGATCTCCGACGCTACCGTCGTCGTCGTGGAGCCTCCTCCAGCACGACTTCAATCCTATTCAAGCCATTCACCTCAATCTCCGTAATTAGCTGCTCATACATATGAACTCAAAGGTGACTCGTCAAGAGCATTATGAGGGCTTAAAGGATCCCCAAGAGGAGGAGGAGGAGGGGAAGGAAGTCAGATAAACTAAATTTAGCACGAAATCGAGAGACTTCATGGCTTAAGGCAGTGGGGAGACAACAGGCACTTTACTTTCCAATCATCCTGGAGCTCTCAAAAAGACGAAGGAGCTACATAAGACACGGTGGACTCCTTCATCCACGGTCGGCAAGTTAACAGATCTCGACATGACACGACAACCAATTGGATTTCTGAGATAGATAGAGAGAGTCAAGTAAATGAAAGCTCGGTCGACTGAGAATAGATCCCAGAGAGAAGAGTCTCGAGTCAATGAACGTCGCACACACGTTCGCACAGACAAATATTGACGTGCGCAAACACACTCAGTCACTCATTCACTCACGCCCCGTCATTGTTTGCGCTCAATCGAGTCAGATACTTCCACTCAAATGTGTTCTTCTTCGACTTCGTGTTGTTTGCACTCGGTTCATTGTAGTTGCCTAAGATGTCATTGTGGAGGGTTCTTGTTTGCTCTCCACCAGGACACCAAGACACGCCCTCTCTGCAAGTGAATCTTAAGTAAACCATGCACAATCACTTCTCTCCGAAGTTCGAATGCATTTTTATTAAATTCACTCTTCGGTCAAATCCTCTCTGCTCTTCAATTATTCATTAATCTTATTCCCATCCCTTTGGTTTCGTTGAGACTTGAGATTTGACCATGTCCACGAGTACGGAACCGACAGATGGATGGATGGATCGATGCGCGGACGGACAGACGGACTTGCAGCTGGCATGTAAATCTCGCACACGTGACGAATATCCTTCGCCTTTGACCTCCTCGAAGTTCAAACATGGGGTTCTCTCGGTCGGGATTTGCGAACCACTCGCCGCATGAGCTGTCTGCTGTCAATCATTTCCTCAAGTTCTCAGCTCAATCTATTTCCGTGCGGTCTTCGATCGATCCGCCTCCGCTTATCCCTCCAACCATCAACCATCCGTTCCTGTCGGTTGGGACTTTATCCCGGGTTCATGAGCTCCACTCCACCCCATCATTTCTTCCTACGTTCTCCACTCTGCCCCCACACCTAGCCCCATTCGGTCAGTACATCACCATCAGCGGCAATTAGACGGAAATCTCGGCGAACTTCTCGACCGGCTTCTGCGAGGAACATCCGGAATAAGAAATTCCGGCGAACCCCGACTGGACAAGTCGGATCCGTCCACGCCTCTTGTTAGGGGCTCGCAGGAGTCGAGTTGAGGTCCTGGAAGAGCCGGCAGCCATGGATAGTTATACACAATTATTATAATCTCTTGGAAATGTTGTATTTCCGGCTTTCTTGCTTTATTGCGGTTGTTTTTTGATATCACTTAAGCTCCCACAAGTGTTGTTGTTGTATGATATCGTTGCAGGGGTAGCAGCCGATGTAGTGGTAGTGCCGTCGATGGTGTGTGTGTGTGTTGGTGTTTGGCCAAAACAAAAGTGAAATAATTGCGCCAGTGTTTGTTTACAAACAGCCCCGGGGGAACCAGCATCCGTTGTTGTTGATGAAGCTTCTTTCGTCGCTGTTTCCAGGACAAGCAAGCGTTTCAAACGCTCTTCACAAAATTGAGTTAAAAATAAAATTCTAGGAAGAAATTACACCCCCGTCCAAAAGTCGTTGAAATTCAATTTGAAAGAAGGGAATTTGCGTAAATAAATTTAAAGCGAAAAGTATTAAAGACAAAGCTTCATCCATTGCCATCATCAAATGCTGTTCGGGCCTGTGGCTGGCGGTACCGAGTGCGGTTTTGTGAATTCGTCGGGCGGCGATAATTTTATAATCCATTTAACGCAATGGAGCTTCCAAAGGGTTCCATAGAAAACCACGCACGCGACCGGGATGAATTGCCATTCACTTTAAAGGCCGCATTTAATTGGATTGACAGACTTGCCAACACAATGGCGGATGCGTCCTCCTTTCCAATTCATACGCCCTCTAGAACATCAAAGGGTCGTAGACATACGCACGCACACTCTCTAAAATCTATGGGATCCACTCGCACATCCTCCGTGTGTATGGTGGGGTTCACCACTCCCATTGCTGAATCATTCAATCACTCAATCAATCAAGCAGAATGAGTTTTATCTCCGGGCGTATCGAGTGGGGAGAGTGGAATAACAAAGTTGAATTTCTATTCCATTATCCAACTATTCCTCTTCCGCGATTTTATTAGGATTTGGATTCTCAAATTAAATTTTACAATTCGTTTCCTTTGATCCAAAACAGAACTTCTTGCTCTTCAAATTAGTCTCCCTTTCTCTTAATGTGAATAATAATAATAATAATCAATTGCAATTGGTTTATAATTTACTTTTACACTTTTAGTTTTCACCTTTACGTTCGCTTTCTGTGTTTTACGCCATTTTCAATTCTTCTGATCTTGTCCCTTGGCCTTCACTAATCGCTCGCTCCAGGCGCCTTCGAAACCACGTTGAATCGCTCTAATGGGTCTCCGTGTCAAATCCCATTGACTTCCCTTGTATTCATTTCCGTTTCCGTCTTGAAAGAATTTTAATTAAAAATCCCGCCAGACAATCAACAGACAGTTGAGAGCGCAAAAGCAAAAGTAAAATAAAGCAAAAACTGAGGAAGTTCATTTTAATCGAATTGAAAGATTTCTGCGTTCCTCGGCTTGGACGTGGCCGGGGGATGCCAGAGTGACATTGAGTTGACCGGTAGAGTCTCGCATTCTCCTCTTCCTTTTTCTCGTGTTCCTCCTCTCCAACTCGTTTAGTCCTTGTCGTCCTCTTCTCCTCTTTCATTGCGAAGCTCTTTCATCTGCTCTGATGCTCCGGTCCCTTTCATCACTTCCGTCCACCATTTCGCTCTTCCTCTGACTTCGCTCCCTCCCACTTGACGCCCGCCTTTGTCTGCCACCCTCAAAGGGAACCCGAACCACACGCCGGATGCTCAGCGACGACGAAGGTTTCTCCTCTTGCTTCCGGTGCCCGAGCAATTTGCATTCCCGTCCGATTCGGTACTCTATTTGGCAAAAGAACCGAAACAGGAGTGAGTGACAGGGACAGAGAGAGAGAGAGAGCGAAAGAGCGAAAGAGAGTCGCCCACTTGCAGAGGACTTCATTTGCCGATACTGACCACCTCTTAATCATTCCAAAAGACTGGCCAACAAGGGAAGAAACGTCGTTCACCCCTGTGAGTGCCGACAGCAGCTGTCAATCCCTGGCCCACACACCGGGCTCCGTGTTCCGCTAATGAAGTCTTAATTTGCGCCCTATCGGCAGAAGAAGAAGAAGAATAAGAAGCAGCCGCATCTCGTCTGCTCTTCTAAGGTTGCCTTTTGTTCTATGTACGGCTGGCATTTATTTCGAGATCCTTTGTTTGTGTCGGGTTTCCTCGCCCTCGGCATCTCGTCTGGCCGACCATTGCGCATAAATCTTTGTTATCTTCGCTTTAAACAAAGCTGCTCCGATACCCTGCCACGTGTTCGCTCTCAATCTCACTCTCTCGTTCCTTCTTTTGGCTCCTCTCTTCGCACGTTCCCGCAGCTCTTCATCGGCAGGTCGCATGACAGGTTTTGATTAAGTCGCCCAGACCGCACACGTGAGATCCCGCTTTTTCACTCTCTCCATTTTCCTTTCTGCACGTTCCAATCGATATAGCTTGAATTTCCTTCATATTTCTCTCTGTGTAGTTGGTTCCGACTTTGGTCTACGGCTTGCAAATGTTTCTCGCATGCATTTTAAATGAATTTCCCCCGAACTAGACCACAAGCTAATGCATCAAAGCTCTTTGGTTCTGCAGAAAACTGTTTTTAAGCTCTTTCTCGTTCCACTGACGAGACCGAAATTTGCAGCTTCAACTAAATAATAATCCACTAATCTGCATTTATGAGCACACGTTGCAGGAAGCCTGCAAACTAAATTGAGAAAGTCTTCAACACAAAACGAAGTTTTGACCTTTGGCCAGCGTCATCCCGATATCCCAACGCCTGGATGAGGCACGGTTTCTAGTTTGAGGCGTCTTTTCTTGTACATCTCGCTGAGCGCCCGTCGCGGTCTGCAATTTATTCAACGCACGAAGCGAGACAGCAGACCGAGTGATAGAGAGAGCGAGAGGAATCCTCGTTATATCTCTAAAAAGCTTTCTACTCTTCCCCATTCCACTTTTCGAGAGATAACCAGGGCACGGCTGTTGAATCACTGAAAAAACTCCGTGCCTTTTTTGGAAACACTTCACATTTTCTACATCGCATAAAATCCTCTTAAAAATACTAATTATTCGATAATGACATTTTGGATTGTTAATTTGTCACATCTCGCAATCCTCGGAAAAAATACTAATACTAAATAAAGTGTTTCAGTTCACGTTTCTTCAACAACGACAGCCCCGAACCGCAGCCATTGAAATCGAAATCTCTCCGGGATTAACTATTATTGTATTCGGTAATGGACCATTCCATCCCTGGCCCACTAAAATGAATACCTCGTTAAGCTCGATGAGCAGGCTTTAATTAATTTTCACATTGAAATTGAAAATTCTCTTAGTGTATTTGCGAATATTAATTATTTTCCCCTACAGACACTTTAATGAGTTAATAAACTAGTCATGGCAGAGGAGCACAATGGGTCTTCAGTGGGTGGCGGTTGAGAGAATTTCTGTCATTTATCTTCATTATCTTCCCCACAAAGCTGCTCAGCCTGTTGCTTTCTCATCTAATGATGTTTCCCAAAGGCCCTAACAATCGGGTCTAGACCTTCATCCAATTAGCAGATCGTCTGGAAAACCCAACCTCGTTGAGAGAAACCTTCAACAGATCTCGAGAACTCGAGCCAAGACCGATATTCCTGAAGTGAAGCTTTCAATTAGTGTATCGAGGGATTTTAATTAAACTCACATCTTTCGCACATCTTTCGCAGCCCAACGATGAATAAAAAGACGGCGAGAACGTCCTTCGTAAACTTTCTAAGTCAAAGCCCTATGCCCAAGAAACTCCTTCCAACTACTTGTTACTGGCCCCGCAACAACAATAACTAATGGCGAAACAACCGTTTCGGAAACTTCGGATTCCGAGGGGCGGGCGGAAAAATCAATTATTCAAATTTGCAGTCAGTGGACGAGAGAGAGGTGGCGTGGGCGTCGAAGAAGATGTGCGATGGAGGACAAGAGAAGCGATGTGGAAAAAATGCAGAGTTGCGAAACTTTTAATACGCCAAATTAGCGGGGAAGCAAGTGGATGGAAGAGAGACGAACCGAAAGTTTGTATGATTTTCTATTTGTTTTCCTTGGCAATTAACAGAAGAAGCAGCAACATCCACAAAGCCGAACAACAATGGAACCTCCACACAAGCCTTTGTCGCAGGAGGCCCCGGTGCCTAGCGGGCTCCTCAGCCGAGGCTGAATTAAGTCAAAGTTCACTGAAGCGATTTGTGAACAAAATTAAAACATCGACCAGCCTGTCGACGCAATCTCTGCGTTGGTACTTCGCTCTACCAGCCCGATCAGGAGGCCGAGTTAATTATAATCCAGCCGCCGGAAGCCACTTGCGAAGAAGTTCCGTGGAGCCCAAGGAAACCGCATTATCTGATGTAATTTTTATACCCTACACCCTGTGGGTAAGGGTATATTCATTTTGTCCTTCCGTTTGTAACGCATTAAAGGAGAGGTCGTAGGTATGGACAAGTATATATATTCTTGATCAGCGTCAGCTCCTGAATCGATTTAGCTATTTCCGTCTGTCTGTCTGTGATGTCTGTGTGTCTGTCTGTGGAAATAGATTTTCTTAAGAAACGGTAAGAGATACTGACTTGAAATTTTGGATTTAGTATTTCTATATTAATAAGCTACTTGTGTGTAAAAATCGGTCAACGGACACGCCCACCTCCTATATAAAGCAAAAGGTTTATATGGAATATCTGGTGAACTATGGTATATATAGAGATTAATTTTTGTGTGTGGTCATGTTCCATTGATGCGAGTTTACAATTCAAAAATGGATAATATCGCCCAATGGAGACGCCCACCTCACATATAACGCAAAAGTTCAATATTGGATATATGGTAAACTATGATATATATAGAGATTAATTTCTGTGTGTGGTCATGTTCCATTGATGCGAGTTTACATGCTAAAAATGGAAAAGATCTACCAACTGACAAGCTACAGCTCATCTCAAAAGCTACAGCTCAATGTTGGATATATGGTAAACCATATAGACAGTTATTAAATTAAATATTGCTCCTTATAGGACACGAGCTCCTTCCGTATAAAATCGTAGATCTACAAGAAATTCAAATTCAAGAAAGAGACCACATCCTACTGAGCCTCAATGGACGCCCATAGAAAAATTTATTATATCTTTTCAATATAAACGTAATGAGCAGGTGAAGATTGAGAGAATACAATTTCTAATTGTACCTGCTGAAGGGATTACAATCCACAACAGTCCGGGAGCTACATTTTTTCAAACTGTTCAACTTCCAAGTGGAATCAGTCGCGCGGCACTATATGTTGCTTATAGTAGCGCAGCAAGTACTTCTGGACTTTATTTTGTTGAAAATTTTAACCTTCCCAAGTCTTTTGTTTAATCAGATATTGTCTCCATTCAAATGAACATCTAAAATCGGAAAAGCAACTAAAGGCACACTATGATTTTATGGCACACAAAAAATCATCGATTCAATTATTCTTCCATAAATTGCAAAGCTTTAATGCGCACTTGCAAGATTTACCAATGGCACATTGCTTCAAACATCGGAACTACTTCGTTGTGTGGAAACAACAGAAACAACCTTTCAACAGAAAACTATAATATTCCAAACTTCACTCTTATTCATAGATTAGATAGTTCTAAAGACAATCGACGCAAAAAAAGGGTATAATGGTTTTTGGAAAACGAATATAGCTTCAAATATATAATTTCTCTTTGAAAGAGACCACAGTTGTGAAAATCGCACGATGGAGTTAATAGCATTGAAGTGTAATAACGCATTTTCACTAATTATTGATAGAAATTCACTGTTTTTCCTTTAATAAATGTTGTATGCAGGGTGTAGGGTATGTAAACTTCGGCCTGGCCGAAGTTAACAGATTTTGCCTGGGTGGACCAGGCAAGCGACCCCGGTGCGCTAGTTATGGATCCAAATTGGGAAGGAGAGGAACGATGGTGTCGTCCGCTCTGATCCTGACGTCGCTCTCGACACAGGTGCAGGTGTGTGTGTATGTGTGCGTCAGAGACTGTTTGCCTCGATCGACAGGACTCGGAAAATGGCATGTGCAGAACCGAACCGTGCATCAACAGCTTTGTCACGACCGCTTCAGTGGTCTGGCAGTCATCGTAGCGGGAATCCTTGCGTCAATGGACACGTGGATGAGACTGACTGTGTGTATGTGTGTGTGAGAGCGTGAGTGAGTGATGGTGTCTGTCAATATTGGCATTTCGACTGACGTCCTACGTGTGTCGCTCCGTGCCTGATGCTTGTTTTGCGTCCTTTCAACATACCTTTATTTGTGAACTGCGAACTCTCGAACAACGTTCGGAAACTCATTTCAACTAATTAGTTGACTCTTGCCGCCCACCTCCAATCGATTGAATCGAATCAGTGTGCTTTCGAATCCCACTCACCCCTTCTCTCACTCACCCCTATTCAGTGAATCTTATTCACTGCAACTACTCCGAACTCAAGCGAGGGTTCGAGGATCAACATGAGTTTTTTCCATCTTCAGATAAGGACCCTGCATTTTAAGTTGGAACCTTGACGACTCCTTTTGAATGGACTTTGAATGAATTGCGTTGACTGTGGTGGGGAGGAGATTTCCACAACAATTACGATGTCAAGCGTTAATTAAGCCCATTGTTCCGCAGATGGGTGGACAAGGTGGGTGGCGTGGATGGATCAGGTGGCCGATGCGTCCTCCCTGGCAGATTAAATGGTGGGTCTCGCGGCGTCGTTCTGTCTGATCAGCTGAGTGCTTAATCGGATGTTCTCAGGGATTGCGATGCCTGGCAACCAGTCACTTATTCTCCGGCTCAGTCTGTTTTTCCCATGAATAATCGCCTGCCTCTTGCGAATATTATAGGAATAATAGCATTGTTTCCCTGGGAATAATTCCGTCCGAAAGACAACTCGTGCAAGAAACCAGTGAATAAACTTAGAACTTTAAACGAAACTTTCAACTCAGAACAAAACTTAAAACCGAAGACCGTGCACAAGTGTTTGTTCACCTGTCTGTCTGTTGTGTCTATCTCTCCGGTATTTATGTGCTTGGAAACGATACAATATATTCTTAGGAAAGTTTTCGTTAAATAGCAAAAACTTTGTGTTTCCCTCTCGTCTTGTGTCTCCCGTCTCTTTCACTAAATTTTATCATTTCAATAAAAGCAGTCCTAAGGAGGAAGCTCAGAATGCCAGATGCGTGTGTCTGTGTGGGTGTGTAGGTGTGGGTGTTCCATGCGAGCTGTTGCTACCCGGTGACACGTTGGCAACCCTGCTGTCAAAAGCCGCATTCTCAGTCGATTCTCGGGAATTTCGACAAAGGCGCGACATTCGAATTTTTCGTCGGGTCTCGCCGAGTAATTAGCTTTTCTCAGAGACACATTTTCCAGGTTCGCCTCCTTTCAATTCACTTCTCAGACGATCCCCCAAAACCAGTCCACTGGGGCTCTTCTATTCAAAATACACACGTTTTTCGTTTCGATATTGGGACCTCCCTCTCGGGGGCGTGAGCTAAATCGATAACATAACAACGGCGACAGAAGCCCCTTTGCATCCTGAGGGATTTTTCTCTCGTTTCTCTTCATATTTCCTATTATCCTGCTTCAAAAAGAACCCCCAACTCCCCAAAATTTTGCACCACTTTCCGTAGAAATATAAAATTCGTCTCGATTGTCGTGACGAAAATTTCTCGCTTCTTCGATTCAGATAAATTATCTGAACCCCTCTCGCTCTTCGTCCCATCCATCACCCTTCAGAGATGGGTTTCGGCTCATTATATAGCTCCATTGTGAATTGTCATTGTTCGTATTTTTGCGTTTATATTCTATTCAAGTCCTTATTATTGACGGTCTTATTGTTGTTGTTGCTATTATCGTAACGCTTCCGACCGCCATCCGTAGGCAAATCAAGGACGAAGCCTCATAATAAATTCAATTTGAGGCTCATTTCGACAGCGACAGCCCTCGGCGGAAGGGGAACCGGAGTTGGAGTGATGTTGTTGCTGTTCTTGCCGGGACGGTAACGATGACGGTGACAATGATGATGACAATGATGGCGGGCGGTGGAGCGGGGTGAGACATCCGATGATGATTGCATCATTTCACATTTTATTATTAATTTATTTTCATTATTTCAGCCTCGCATCGACGAGGAAGAACAAAGAACAAAAACAAGCGGTAAAGTAAGAGAAATGACAAGAGGCATTTTTTGTGACACGGCGTCTCGAAAGGGGGGAGAAGGGTGGTCGGATGCTTGGGGCCCCGAGAGGGGAGGGACCTAATAGGTTGTCGCAGGAATCCATTTAATATTTATTAGTTTTGGCTGTCAATTTCGTTATCCTTTTGGGGATTTTGGCCAATTATGTTGCAGACGAAACTTTCGCAATGTCGCCGCAACTCCAGGCCCTGGGGCCACCCAGCTGTCTCCATCCCTTATTCACCTCTTACCCACGAAACCATCATCAAGTTTTTCTCTTGCAATTTCTTTCGCTGGAGTTTCGCCCTTTGTCCCTGCAGACGGACGAACGATCGACCTTTTCACATCTTCGGACTCCCGAGCATGTATTGACCCCAACTCCACGGCCAATCGATGGCGAAGGCCCGCGGTTTAATATTCGATCCAACGACCGCCGACTTCGACCCGTCCCTCGTCGACATTGCGAAGACTTTTGGGGTCTACTCGGCCAGGTTCACTAAAACCCGTAGAATGGAAATTCGGCGACTTCGTCTGAGGAATTGTTCCCAATGGGGCTCTTGATGAGATGGTACGGGCAACCTATGAAAGACGGGAAGACGAAACATTGTCAGGGAAAGAACAATGGAGGAGTGGATACAGAAACAAAAACGGGGATGGAAAGTCTGGTGGCCGTATCGCTGTTTTACTTCATTTTCCACATAATGTATCCTTGCAACTCTCCTACCCGTGCCAATGGAGAAAGACGAACAAATACTGCCATTAAAAACTAAATTCTCCGGGTTCTGGCTGCGACACGGAAAAATACTAACCACAACATGATGTAGCACAGCCGGACACGTTGACCGCAGGAGGCGGGACATCAAATCGTGTTCGACACGACCGCGCCAACCACAGGCTCAATCAGTGGGCCCCAGGAGCCGGCCACTGCAACGCAGGATAATTGATTCAAAGAAGAAAGAAGAGTGTAGTGGAAGAACCTGCTAAAGAATGGAATCTGGAAAGGACGGGAGGAAGGTTTGGGTTACGAAAAACGCAACTTGGAGTATCGAGTCGCTTTCCGCTTCTCCTCCGAAGAAACCCGGGCGTGGCTACCGTCGAAGCGAAATTTGGTTCCCAAAGGATCTCCTCGAGGGAGTTGCGGGGAGGTGTCGAGAGCACCGAACGTAATTGTATCATGATATTCGGCCGCACCCGCTGAGCTGCCCCCTGCTGCGGCCAATTATCGCAAAAATGTACGTACTGTGCATGCCAATGTGAGCGTGTGAGCATATGTGTGTGTAGAAGACTATTGCGCGATAAGTTGGCAGCACTGTGGCGGAAACTCAACAACTTCCGATGAACGTCGGATGCTGCACCGGTGTGAGCTGCACATCCTGCTGCCACGCACACACACACACAGCCATCCCCATAGATATTACTTTGTGTGTTTGTGTGCGTGTAACAACAACAAAAACAACAGCTATAGCAACTGTAACTGGGAAAGTTTGCGGAAGCTTTAAGCACAAGTTACGTGCTGCGGAAGAGCGCGAACATTGAAATGGAAGAGTTTACGATTTGTTTTATGGTGAAAGTTTCTCCCGTCCCTCCCCACGGAGGCACCGCATGCCTGCATCGACCCTCCGCCCCCCGGGAACGAGAGACGTGCGTCATGCGGTCGGCCATTGTCAGGCAGGACCCCGAACTCGAATGTCGCTCATACGCCCCGGGGCCGAGAATGGGACGGAGCAGGACAGGACATGGCTTCGTATTCATCATGCCCAATAACACGTCTTGACCAGCGGCGACTGTTGTTGTTGCTGCTATCTGCTTCTTCTGCTGCTGCTATCGCTGTGGCTGCTGCCCAACCGCAGCGCCGCAAACAATTTTGATTCGTTGCCCACCCGACAACCTTCCGAATTAAGCACTATTCATCAACTCTAATCACATGTACGTGTGTATGTATGCGTTTGTGAGGGTTGTACCCGCTCCCTTCATAATCGTACGGCCGCAGCGGTCGCAACCGCAGCCGTTAATTTATTGCATTGCGGCGGGAAAACTTCCGTTTCCGGCACTTGAATCCCCTTCCGGCTAGCCGAAATGCGAGCTTCACGCCGGAAGGAGACCCTAATGGTGTGGAAAAGCCCTGGGAAAGAGGTGCCTCGCATGATGCTGATGCCTGGATCTCCTCCGAGCGTGATGAAGAATTGCTCATCAGAGTGCTGTGGTCCATCCATTTGTCCATCTGTCTGTTTGTCCAGGCGAAAGCTTTTGAGCCATCAGTCAAAGAGTTGTCGGAGTAGGCGATCTGACGAAGAAGGAGCACTGACAGAAAAGGACGAGGTCCGTCCTTGGCGGTAACTTTCACAGACGCAGGAGTCCTTCATGATCAACGAGTTCTGTATTTATATTCCTCTAATATGGCATGGGAGACCTCGAGGACCTGGTCTCTTCAAGCCCCAATGTGAATCCAGCTGGAGGAATTGTCTTGAGCACCAATTATGCATACACAAACACTACACCGACTCACACACATGCGTCAGCCACTCACACAAAGAAGACAAACAACACGTCATTTGCAAGAATTTCTTCGCCACCACCCTTTCGCACTCGCACTTTGAATTTCGCGACGGCTGTCGCTGCAAAGGACACAAATTCTGCATTTCTGTATACTCTCTCGCTCTCACTCTATCTTTATCTACATATCCCTTTCCCTTTCGTCACTCACTCCTTCTGGCGAAAATTAGTTTAGGACGTAAATGGAGTCGGGCGGTCGCTGGCGTCTCTCATCTGCCTCGTCTCTCGCCATGGACCAAAGGTCATGGGTCACCGGTGAAGGGGAGGTCGAACGCCCAAACATATGGAAAGCTCCTTTGAATAAGGTGTCCTTGTCCAGTGGTGCCCTGTCTGACCATCCGTCCGTCCTGCCGACCCTCGATCAACGAACAATGGCTGGAGAAAACTGTGCGATTTGACTTTTGCAGCTTCGCAAAGTGCTTTTCGTCTACATTTATTATGAACAAGGACACTTAAGGACCCTTCACTTATTCCTATTCATGTCTACCCATTGCTGATGTTGTTTTAGAGCTATTGTTAATGTTGTTGTTGTGTTTGATAAAACACAAACTTATGAAGTCCTGTCGATGCCACTCAATGCAGCCCTCAGACTTGGAGAAGATTTCAACTAAGTATCTTTCAATGGAGGAGAACAACAGACAGACCGACAGATCGACATACCGACTAACGGCCAGAAGGCCGAGATTGTTGGACGGACAGAGCGTCCGAAGGAAGGTTCCTTTGGTAACCTGTTGCGATTGAATGATTTCAAAGCAGGAAACAAATGATTACTACTCAAAATAAAAGAGATTTCGAAATTTCTTCCTGGAAGTGGCGACATTTCCTCGAGATGTTTCTGCAATATTTGAATTTGCAAAGTTTCGAAGTCCAAAGAGTTCAGCCTCATCTTTTCATCGCGCTCTTTCCTGATGGAACACCCGTTGGGACAGACCGTTGCCTTGAAATCCTCCGAAAGGAAGGTTTTAAGGATTGCTTTTACGACGCCTTCATCCATGCGATGGCAGCCGATTTCCCCCTCCCGTCCCCGCCTCTCGTCCACGGTTTCGTTGTGACTTCTTGCGCCCTCTGTCGGGATCGAAGACAAATGGTGTTGTCGCGATGGGAAAAACAGCCAAGGGGCGGACAGAGCAAAGAGAAAAATGAGGCGAATCTCGTAAGAACGACGCCCGGTGGAGGAAGGGAAGGAAAGAAGCACTCCAATTTCCATGTCGACGCCGGGCCCCGCTGCATTTGCTAATGAACTGGGCTACCCCGCCCTACACCAGGCCCTTCCATCGTCCTCCTCGACTTCCTCCGAGGCTGTCGCCAGACCGTGAAAGCAGACAGACAGACATAGTGAAGCGAGATGAGAATCTCTCCGTGATTAACAATTATTTTATAACATTTCCATTGTTATCGTTATTGCTGTACTTGTAGCTATTGTTGTAGTAGTTGTTGTTGTTATTATTCAGTGATTATGTGCGGGTTGTTGTTATTATTGTTGTCGCTATTAATGTTGTTGTCACAGTTGTTGTCCCTGGATCACTGTAATTAAATTCTCGCTCGGCGGATTAATGTCGCATGAAGACATTAAAAATGAAAGCTTCCGCGATTTTTGAGCTCAATTTGGCATGAAAAACTCGACGGAACACGGGTTTAAAAAATAATTCTGCATTTCTATGAAATTATAGCGACATAATCAACTTTTATACTCTTTTCAGCGATTTCTTTTTACATTTCGCTCCGAAGGACAGCCGGATATACTGCTGCCGCCATATTCTTTGGACTTAAAAACAACATAATGAAACTCTTAAATTTCGCCAATGAACAGTTGGTAGGTTGCTCTGAGGTTGAGGGGTCTCCAGGAGTCAGCGCTTGACAAGGTTTCACTGTTCTTTAGCGATGTTCCGAGGACAACAAATCTAGGAGTTTTCTCTTGATATTGAACATGAAGTAACTTCCTTTTTACTTGCAGCGAGCGAGTCAGGAAACTTGCATTATATGGAAATAAAACCGGTAGGAAATCGCCCACACACCCTGACTTCGATCTCGGCTACGGGAGCCCAAAGAGTTCGACTCTTGTTCGTTACACTTTGGTCACCCTGGCAGAGCTGGACGACCCCATGAAACACTTGTTGCGCTTCCTCGAAGGAGCGAAGGAGCACGTTACATGGAATGAAAATAGCTAAAGGTACAGAAGATGCAGATGGAAAATTAGCTGTTTTCAATTTTCAAGTGGTCGAAAGAGACTGTTCGGGTGTTCGGACCTTGTCCGAACATGTTCGAACTTTTGAACATGTTCGGACTTTTGAACATGTTCGGACTTTTGAACATGTTCGGACTTTTGAACATGTTCGGACTTTTGAACATGTTCGGACTTTTGAACCTGTTCGGACTTTTGAACCTGTTCGGACTTTTGAGCTCGAGTCCTCGAACTCTCGATCATCTTTGGGTGAACCATTCGGGAATCTTCGGGTGGTAGGTAGAGACACACTCTCTCTCTCTTTTTTTCGAGAGAAATGTTTTTGAGCGTTGTGCGTCGTTTATGGTTTACGACCATTTGCGTTGTTTGTGTTTTTTGTCTATTTGCTTTGTTTTTGTTTTTTGACTGAGCGACGCGTGAAGTTGTTGTTGGTTCGTTGTATGTATACATGTGTTTTGATGATCCTTCTCATTGCGTGAATTGCGCGCATATGGGAATGTGAATCTTTGCATTTGGCTGCGTAGATTGATGATGCGCGAATATGGATGAACGCGTGAAGGGACTTTCATACGAAATTCAATAAATCCTTGTGAACTTCCATTGAAAAATTTGTATGGAACTAATAAATTCCAGCTACATCTGCTAGCGCTGAGCGCTGCTTTTCCTCAACTGGAAATGTACTCACAGCAAAAGATGTGCGCTATTACCCAAAAATGCCAATATGTTAATATTTCTGCATCAAAATAAATTCCACTTAAATTAACAAAAATATATTGTTTTCTTATTCAAAATATTATGTTTTCATGATTGAATATTATAAAAACAAAGTTAAACGTTTAAAAAATGACTTCTTCTTTTTTAATACAAATAAAATCTTAAATATAAAAAGGATTTTCTGAAAATTTTTCTTTTTTCTGAGTGTAATAATCAGGTGCATTTGATTGAATTAATCCCTTCACGCGTTCATCCATATTCGCGCATCATCAATCTTCGCAGCCAAATGCAAAGATTCACATTCCCATATGCGCGCAATTCACGCAATGAGAAGGATCATCAAAACACATGTATACATACAAAGCAACGAACCAACAACAACATCACGCGTCGCTCAGTCAAAAAACAAAGCAAATAGACAAAAAACACAAACAACGCAAATGGTCGTAAATCATAAACGACGCACAACGCTCAAAAACATTTCTCTCGAAAAAAAGAGAGAGAGAGTGTGTCTCTACCTACCACCCGAAGATTCCCAAATGGTTCACCCAAAGATGATCGAGAGTTCGAGGACTCGAGCTCAAAAGTCCGAACAGGTTCAAAAGTCCGAACAGGTTCAAAAGTCCGAACATGTTCAAAAGTCCGAACATGTTCAAAAGTTCGAACATGTTCGGACAAGGTCCGAACACCCGAACATTTAAGGCTCGAGCGTTCGGACAGGTTCAAAGGTTCGAGCTGAAATCGAGAGCACTGGTTCGAACCCTGAGCTGAACGTGTTTGGTTTTGTGAGTGCCCTATGAATGTGTGCTTGATTGGAAGTGTGTTGGAGTCGGAGCCACATCGAGTTCTTGGGCGATTCCCACCTGATCCTTTCAGGCCCAACAACTTCGGCTCCCTCCCCCTGAGAGCCCTCAGTGCTCGGACGAGTGCATTTCGGGGGAGGGGCGGAGAGAGAGAGGGCGGGGTTGCGTGAAAAATCGCCGTCATTTTTCACGGTGCAAGACACAGACGACCATTTTGAGGCGACGTCACGCACTCGGTCGAAGCGACCCGGACGTTTCCGACTGTTCGGATGTGAGAACGTGCGTGCGTCGTGAATGAATGTGTGTCTGTGAGTTACACAAATTAATGCCGCAAACACGTATTCAATGAGAGCAATACAAATGCAAATAACGTCGCTGAGACTGAGGCTGCAATGTGTGAGCATCGGTGCGTGTGACGGTATTGGTGTATGTGTGTGAGTGTGGCTGTTGAATCCCGCACTCACGCCCACCTTCGATAAATCAGATTAATTGCGTCATTTCTCATTTCTCCCCGAACATCGCGATGGACAACATCCCCCTGCCCCTCCCATCCCTCCCATCGGGGACCCTCAATCGAATTTGTTTTCCTTCCGCATACGATGGAAATTCGAGTGTTTCGTCCTTTTTTCACCAGGTCGCGATTCCCCTCACGGTCTCTATCAATGAAAACCCAATGGAGGAGTTTTCATTTTATTTTCTGGGAATCGCTTCCTGCGGCGGATATGCAATTTCTCACATGAAACTCCCTGACTCTCCAACTTCAAATCCATTGTAAAAGCTCTCGAGAGCTCACCAAGCGCCCCACGTGCCCCACCTGCGGATGCATTGCCCATGTCTCGCATCCATCAAGCATCCACTTTCGCTACCCTGGCGATGAAGTTTCCGCGGGGAGGAGGATGGAGAGGAAAGTGGGTGGTGGTCGTTGGAGAATGGGTGACTGCCATGAGCGATATCGTGAAGCGCATCCTGAGAGAAACCTGCAGCTGCGTGTTTTTTGGTTTATTGCTATTTTCATGGAGCAACGAATTCCCGGCATGAAACGCAAAAACAACAATATCAATCGTTGTAACAACAGCAATTCTGCCAATAAAAACAATAACAAACAGTAACAAAACCAACAACAAACAATAACAAAAACAACAACAACCAGATGGAGACGAGCAGGTTTCGCTGTTGCTTTCATTTCTCTTGCTTCCATTATTGTTGCTTCCATTGTTGTTGCTTCCGTTGTTGTTGCTATTGTTGTTTTTGCTTCCATTGTTATTCCTGTTATTCTTGTTGTTGTTGTTATTCTTATTGTTGCATTCTTTGTTTTTGCTTCTGTCATTGTGGTTGTCGTCAATCTTGCTGTTGTCGTTGTCCCCGTCATTATTGTTGTTGTTGTTCATGTTGTTGTTGCTTGCTCAACAACAACAACGGCAACAACAACAACAATAAAGTTATTGATGGCAGTTACAAAAACAACAACGACAATGATGGCTGCAACATGATTGTCCTTGAGAGCGAAGGACGACCGACGACGACAAACACGAATTCTTGACTGACGAGGGGAAATGTGAATGTTGGAGGGACGGCAGCAGAGGGTGTGGCAGAGGAGAATTTGCTTCTGATATGTTGTTGTTTACTTTCCGTTGATATTGTTTTTGTTGCTGTTGATTTTGTTGGTTTCGTTGTTCCGTTGTTGTTGTTGTTATGGTTATTTCACATCATCTTCGTAGTCGTCGCATGCAACGAATATTGAATTAAATCGGTACAACAACAACGACGACAATGCTAATAAATCGCAGAATCCAGCATCATTCTTCAAAGCTCTAGCTTGATCTTTCCTTCTCTCTCCCTTTCTCTTTCCTGCTCTATGTATGTATGTATGTATGTATGTATGTATGTATGTATGTATGTATGTATGTATGTATGTATGTATGTATGTATGTATGTATGTATGTATGTATGTATGTATGTATGTATGTATGTATGTATGTATGTATGTATGTATGTATGTATGTATGTATGTATGTATGTATGTATGTATGTCTCTCTTGGTGCAGTTGAGCAACTGCATAATTTGTTTGCTCCGAAAAAAGAGAAACAGAAATAAAACAACACAACAAAAACGAGAACAGCATTAACAATACCCAACAACAAAAATTGAAACATGAAGAATGAACAACAACGAACGGAAGAATTCAAAACAACAACTAGAAAATTTTACAAGAACAACAGGAAGATCTCACAAACACAACAGGAACAATTCACAACAACAGCAGAAACAATTCAAAACAACAACAGGAACAATCCACAACAACTATATATATCTAATATATCTAATATATCTAACAAACACAACTACAAAGAGAACAACCAACACTCACACAGGACGACACGCAAAGTCAATTAAATTCCGTCAGCAGCTAACTTTATGCATTCCACGGCAACAGGTGGCGAACACACATATACCACGACACGTCCCACCACCATACACACAAGTTCACACTCTCACGCATGTCGGCTTCAACTGGCTTCATTGGACGAGATTCCGACTCACGTCAAACGCTGGCAAAAGTTTAATCAAAACCTCAGCTGCACGGATTCCGACGAGCGGCCGCCGGTGTCCGATAGTCAGATGGACCGGTTGTCTGGAGGTCGAGTGACAGGACACAGGCATTGCAGGAAATAGTTGGAAGGACTAAAAGAATTCTCTGCTCTGCATAAAACAAGACCCGAGATCATCGAATTAAATTCAATTAAAATACATTTTCATCCTCTACGAGATGATCATTTCCAACGAGACTCGAAGCCTTCTCGTCATCCAATTTCTCATTCTCCTCCTCCTACTGACCTGATGTCCTCATGTCCAGATCTGACAGAAAGGCATTCGATGGAGAGGAGGCTTGATTAACCAACCGACATTCGGAGAAATCTGTCCACGTCCTCACGACTCGGGGCCTTTTGAGAATGCAGAGTCATTGTTTGGCTTTGAAAGCTCTACGCATGGAAAAGGATCATGGAAAGGTTGTCAGAAATGGAAAAGAAGAGAGAGAGGGATACGAAGAAAAATCTGTCCCTCGATTCTTTGAATTTCGCTAACGTCTAATCCTCTAGTAGATGGAAAGTAGATGACAGGTTGAAAGATGTCCTGCGAGGGAAGAGGGGACGAGAAAAGATGAGAATGGAGAAGATGGGGAAGATGGAGAGAGAAGAGACTGAGTGCGATGAGAAAAGAAGAGAAGGGGGATATGAAAAGAGAACGGGTGAGATGAGGAGAGAAGAAGCAATCACTACCACAGACAGACAACTTGCATAGGAGAAGTGATTGCGCCCGATCGAAAAGAAAACAAGCTGAAGGAGGTGTAAAGATGCAACCAAAGAGACGAGCGGTGGGAAATGATGTATGAGAAAGAGAGAGATAGAGGGGAAAAGAGAGAGGCAAAACGAGAGAGGTATTTTGAGGACGACAGTGAGAGCGAGATTGATAAACGAACGGCGCATCTTTGTCGCCATAGGACATTTTCAAGCTTCGACATGTGGAGGCAATGTGCAGACGAGCCAGAGAGAGTCAGAGAGAGCCAGAGAGAGAGGGAGAGAGGGGAGCTGACAGTGACAGGAAGAGGGTTGTTGAGTAGGGAGAGGATTGTTGAGCAGGGTGGGAGACGTGGTGCAGTTTTTTGGGCGGAGGAACTCGAGGGGCACAAATCGAGGCAACGAAGTAAGCCAGCAGTAGCAGTAGCTCGATAATGGAATTAAAAACGGTTTGCAGGATGCAAACGAGTTGGAGAGGGAGAGAGTGCGATGAAGAAGGTGGAAGAGTGAGAGATAAAGACAGAGTGAGAGAGACAGAGAGAGAGATTGAGCTGATGTGAGTGGAAGAGAGCAAGAGGGTGTGGAGGATGTGACGAGTGTTTGCATATCCCGTGAAACCCTCGGCCATAAATCCACACGCAGCAAGCAGAGGATTTCAATTTAATGAAGAATCGAACGAGGTCTCTCTGGGAAGCTACTGACGTGGAGGGCGGAAGGGACGTGTCTGTTCTATAGGACGAGGCGTTCGCGAAGACCTCTCCGGCCGTTGTCCTTGCGCTGCTCCTCGAGCCACTCGAGCAAGTAATTTGCTTAATGAAACGCAATGCTTGGGCTTCATTCATTGCGATGTGTCTGCAAGAGACGGGGGTCGGAGTGGGCGGAGGAGGAAGTAAAGGAAGGAGCAAAAGAGAAAATGAAGGAGGGGAGGACCAAGGCGAACCCTGCTTGAGGCCGTTCATCAAGAGTTTCCGCAACTCGCAATTAACGAGAAATTAACTCTCGATTAGCGCGCGAATAAATCATCAATTTTTCAGGACTCGACACGAAAGGCACATAGAGTGAAAGAGAGAGAATGAGAGAGAAGAGCTGTGGCATCAACCGGATTGGGTGGCGGGGGTGTTTGGAGCACAATCGGGAGTCGGTTCATTGGATTCCCTGCGAAGTCCAAATGCTAAATGTCGTCGGGGTCGCTGAGCCGCGAACAGATGGCCCCGAAATTTATCGCCACAATTTCAATGCAAAGTGTCTGTCTCGTGTCTGTGTCTCCTGTCTGTCGCATGTCCTTCTCTTGTACTTCTCCTATCTTTCTCCTACCCTACTCCTGTCATTCTCCTACCCTTCTCCTGTCCTTCTCTCACCCATGTCTCCTGTCTGCGGCTGTCTGTCTCCTGCCATGTCCTGATTTTGTTTTGTTTGTCTTTCTCTGTCTGTCTGTCTCGCTGGTGAGATGAGGCAACAGTTGGAAAGCTAATAAAAGCGAATCCCTGCCGTTCGCACGTTAACTCGTTGCGGATTTTAAGGATGCTCTGTCACGCACGCACGCACTTGCACGCACACACCGACGCCCCCGACTACGAGAGCGGAGCCTTCGTGCATACGACTGCGTGTCGGCGGCGTCAACGCCTTCGATTTCATCCACCGATAGACGGAGTGTGGGAGGGAGGCCGAGAGAGGTTGTTGAACGGAGGTGCTAAAGAAGAGAGGAAGAGGTGATCAAGAAGTGGTGAGGGAGTCGTGAGAACAGAATGAATTAATGCAATACAAATGGGAAAAATTCATGCGAGAGAGAAATGGCAAGGCAAGTAAATGAAGCGACACCATGCTTTTTAAACAACCTGGTAACGAGTAAACTATTGGCAAAGGAGGGGAGGTAAGTAAGTTAAAGAGGGAGGGAAATTAAAGGGAAAAAGGGACTTTAAAGAAAAGAACCCCACCAAGGCTTCCAAACAAAGCAGTCCGAGCGGAACGAAATGTGCCCGAGGACCAAAGTTTCCTGTCCTAATTCAACTCCTTCGCCTTCTTTCGTGCATTTCCTTCTCGGTCCTTCCTACTCCTCCTTCTATTCTTCGCGAGGGATGACGATGTTACAAGTTTCGCAAAACCCTTTAATGCATTCAGGCGAAAACGAAGAGGACGGAGAGGAGCGGAAGAAAAACAACTTGATTTTCAAATCAAACTTTCGTAATTATATAGATTCAAGTTTTCAAGACCAGCCCCAACAACGGGCGGCAACTTTTTGTCGGAGGGCCGAGTGATCTCGATGGCTGCCAGTTTCTGGCCTGGACATGATTTCCGGTTAACCTATTTCCTGTCTCTCCATCGGTCCTTCAGACAGCAAGGAACTTGAGTTCTCTGGTCCTTTCCAGAAGCGAGACAGACCGGTCTGACCTTGATCTTTGCCCTTACCTTACATAAGAACAGGACTTTGAGTCCTCAACAGTTGGGAAAGTGCGAGGGAAAAGTGAGGCCCAGTTGTTGTGATCGCCAGAGCGAGAGCTCGAGTTTTCCAAGCACTTAGTCCGGATGGTTTAAAAAACCCACAACGTGTCGATGGAAATGGGCAAAAAATGCCTCACACCTCCCGAACCACTTCGCGGTACTCGAATTTAATTGCTGAGTGCTTTGGACCAACGCCAATAACAAAAACAACAACAGTATGACTCTTCAGCCGTCAACCATTTTGGTTCGCCATACTGTCGACCAGCGGCCACAATCGACCGCGGCAAATGAACACAGAACGGTTTCCAATTTCAAACAAATTCGCGTCAACGACTTCCGGTGAATTTTCAACATTCTCTTCCCCCGTACCTCCTCCTCGTTCTCATCTCTTCATCCTCGTCACCTCCCGAAGCCTCGTCCTAGCCCTTGTCGCGGTTGCCATGGATTTTTATTCGGAAATACAGATTGTCGACTGATGCATTTAGAGTGAATTCAAATTCAATTCCGTTGATCCATGTCGGATCATAGACAAGGACAGACTCAAGGGCATGCGAAACTATGGACGACTAGTCTATGGGGATTCGTTATAAAATTCCACCAAAGGAATTCTCTAATCACGACTCAGTTTTTCTCTACTTCGTAACACATACATATGTACATGTCCAATATACCAAGAATTACATCAGTATGTATGTCTGTGTAAGCATTCAGAGAAAATGCATATTCATTCGATGCAACAACATGTAATTCAGCTCCATCTCCCGGTACTCGGAAACGATTAAACCGGAGTTCAATTTAAGCATCCTTTATCTCTTTCCTTCGTCTCTACTCTTCCACATTCGCTCGCCTCTTCTCCTCAACAGTCCCCCTTCCCTTTCTCGACCCCTACTTCACTACTTCTCACTCGCCATCTCCACTTTTTCCTCCCCGCCTCTGTGCTCACCATAAATCTTTGTTTACTCATGCGAAATGAATGGAATGAAATGAAAATAAAGGGATAAAATAAAACTAAAACCATCCGCCATTCATTTTCACAACTCGCTCTCTTTTACTATCGCCTCTCTTCCTACGAGTGGCAAAGTGGAAAAACCGGACAAATGACAGTGGAATAGTTGCTTTAGTAGTGTTCCTTCGATAAAAGCATCTGGCTCTGTCCCGAATGCGTTCTGGACACTCTAATGGCCAGCATCCATCAAATCAGAAATCACAAATCTCTGCACATGTCAGACGAAATCCTGTGGCAACGGCTGCTCCGACCTGGTCATTGTCGCAATCAACCGTTCCTAATTGTTCGGATCCCACTGTTCGTGCCTGGCTTGGCCTGGCCGAGTTGTCCGAGTAACCATTAATTTCGCTAATTATTCCCAAACAAACAGCATCAACCAACGGTGGCTATGATTACAACAACATCGTTATGTTGATTCGTTTTCGGACGATAATTGTTTTTGTAGTGTTTTTGCTCCGATATTGGGCTTGTGGAAATAGTGTTATTTGTCCGAAGTCCAAACGACATCCACCGCAAATGCTGGACCAGGACTGTAATAGTGTGGCATGTGTGTGTGTTTGCATACACCGGACTATCTATTTATTTGTCGCCCATTCTATCTGTCTGTCTGTGTGTTTGCAGCAACCCGTCGGTATTTGATTAGAGGCGAAATATTGATTAAACACCTCCCATTAAAACCAAAAATTCACATATCGGTTTCAAACTCGTATTGGGAGTGGATCTAGGTGAGTGAATTAGCGATGGAGTGGGAGAATAATCTAGTGAGTGAATAAAGTGTGGGTGAATATAGTGTGAGTGAACAAACGAGTTAGTGAACAAACAAGTTAGTAAAGAGACTGATATGAAAGGTGAATTTATGAACTTGAAATGAAGTTAAAAGTAATAAATCCAATAACACGTATGTATGTGTGAGCCTCGAGTTTGAAGATGGAGCGGAAATCGATGAAGTTGTTCGCAGCGAAAACAAGTATAATATATGTGAGAGGATGCTGTCATGTGCAGGCCTTTGAGGTGAACCTGTGCGAATGTCTTCAAGGTGAACGAGGAAAAGGCGCAACAGGTACCTGAGGGCGACTTCCGGCAGGTATTGCGGACGAGTAGAAATTCACCGAACGAAAGACGAGAACTAATTCATTCCAGTTGACGTCCGACACGCGCGCCCCTGACCTTCACCCCACCCATTTCACCACCCGTCCGAGCCTTGCGAATTCCCTGGATAAACATATTCCATGCGACACAGCATGTAACATTCATAATTTAATTCATTACAGTTCTACGCAACATTTAAAAGTTCAACCTCCTGTGGTCTCCTGTGGACATCCCGAAGGCGGAAACGAAGTCGCCTGGGTGCCGAGGGCATTGGTAAATGGCTCAAAGCAAGCTTTTCATCTCCCGTCTCTCTCTATGGGCGAATGAATGCCAAGCTTAGCGAGAAAATAACTCTTCATTGGAAACGATTCATGAGCTTGGTCTGGACAGGACTCGTGTGTGTGTGTGTGGCCGAGTTGAATTGATGCCTTGGCGGCATTCCTGGCAAAACATTCAAACTCGTCAGTCAGACAAATACACACTCAGCTCCTCGCTGTGTCCTGGCAGAAGTCGTCAAAGGTCCCGCCCTCAGCGACAATTCTCGGAGGAAAAGTTGGACGAAATTTGATGAGTTTCCGAGAATTTCACACCAAATGTCACTCGGACGACCTCGCTCAGGTCAGAGTCCAATTAAATCGCAGCAAGAAAAAGGAACCCTCGTCCATCTATCCGTGTTTGACGATCCATCCATCTGTCCGTCCATCTGTGCCTTTCCGGGAATCAACTTTGTTTTATGATTTTCCATCGTTTGTTTGTTGTTTCTTTTGATTTTATTTGATCTCCAAATATTTACAATAATCAACTCTTTATTTCTGACTTTCCCTCTTTCCTTCTCTGACGGACGGCGCTTGGCTCCAGTGGTGTGGAAATTTCTCCGAAATCACACCTTTATCTCAGCCTCAATTGAATCGTCTTCGGATCCCATCACGACCCCAAACCTCTGCCGGCTCCGATGACGTCTGTGGGTGGCATCATCGCAACCATCGTCTCCTCTACGTAGTCAGTGGCGCTGCACACAGACCGCAGAGAAGACATCCGTTTCCGGTTCCGGCACGCCGAGCTCATGCATGCCATCGGCAGCCGTCGAGGGGAACCCGAGGGGTCTAATGCAGTGTGAAACTCACGAGAATCGATTGTCGCGGAAGCGAATTGCGGCTGTTTCTTGAAGCCGAGGCCACTTGTTGTTTCTCCTAAAGACCGATTGTCCGTCCGTCTGTCCGTCATTCCTTTTATCGAGATGTCTCCGTTCGCGTGTCCATCGGCCTGACAATGGGTGCGGAGACGTCGTGCAATCGGTCAGGAAGTTATCAGAATTTGTCTACCCAACCCTCACCATCCTTTCCACGAGACTCCAGCGAGCGACGCACAGTGGGGTATTCGACCCGATTTTGGGGTATATTTAAAAAAAAAAAAAATAGGTACAAATTTTCTGAAAATGCCAGATCAGAGATGACAAAATTATGCACCACTAGTGAAAATATTAGGTCTCTTACTACCTTAGTGTCAAAGTTATGAACTGTCAAACTTACACTTCTTTTAGTTTTATTCGCTCACAGCAAAAAAACCAAATATTTCCGAAATTCAAAAAATTATTTTATATAAAAGAACACAACTTAACAATAATAATATATTAAAAATGATATCTTTTTGATGAAGACATGGACTTAAAGTTATTAGAAGTGAATGGAAGTATTATAGGATTAAGTTTTTCTGGTACTGAAGACTGTTATAAAGTAGTGGTAAAAATTTGATCGTGCGGTTCTGTGCCTTTTCGGAGAAAATTTAATTTATGTGAGCGAACTCCAGTCAAATCGGGCAGTGCAAATACTATAGCAAGATTTTGTTGTTTTTTCTTTTGTTTTTAACGTTTTATTATTGTATTTGAGTTTCATTTATTTGTCCTTTAAATTCCTCCAAAGTATATAAAATTATTGATGTTTTTTACTTTGAATACTTAACCCCTCCGTTAATCAGGTGAATTGATATCAATTTTTAGGGTCAATACCCCACTGTGCGACGAAGGATGTACGAAGGATTTTTCTCTGGCGATTGCGAAATAAATTTATAAGTTTGTGGTAAGTGACATGCAATTAGAACTTTGCTATAGCAAAGGACGCGCAGGACTCACCTTCACACCTTGCGACTTCCGAATTCCGAGTCTGGTGCGTTCGTCTGCAAAGAAAAAAAGAAAGAATGAGAGAAAGCATGAGTCGATTTGCGATCGCAGCTCAAAGGACTCTTCGTCTGTCCACCCCAAACATCATCAGCATGAACTTCCGCTTCCGGTTTTCGATGCAAACGCGCTTCGCTCGTTACAAAGGATTTTAATTAAAAATCCCAAATCCAATAGAACTCGTTTTAATTGAATCCAGCGAACTGCTGACGTCGTCTTCACTTGGAGGGTAAACAGACGGACGAAATCTGCCGATGAAAGCACAAGGGACGGTCAGCTGACAATCAAGTGTCGAGGATGACGCGTCCTGTCACAGGCGACTTTGGGGCGTGCCTCGCCTTCTACGGAATCGTACACGTCGGCTCAATTTGACTGGATGTCGGACACACATACCCCCCCCCCCCCCCCCTTCTCCATCAGGGACGTCCGATAAAGGACCCGTCGAATGCGCGGAATTCGAACTTATCGCGACATTCGGTTGAATGGCCCAGGAGGCAAGGAAGGATCAGAAAGGATCAGAAATGATCAAGTCATCATCAGAGTCCGCGCATCGATTTAACTTTTATGGCTCGCGGAATATCATCTGGCAACATTTGTCCTCGCCAAGGACACTCGACGGGTCTGCTGCAGTGAATGACCCTTAAATCGATGTACTGCCGATTATGGGAAGGACCATTAATAATCATGAAGCAGCAGTCGTCGAAACTCAACCCGAGGACGGCCGATGGGCGTCTTCGGATGAAAATAGCCCAAATTAGAGATTGATCAGGAGCGTCGACCGACTGTCAGACTATCTTCTGGCCCCAGGGGGTCAGAGGTGGGGCATTTTGCTATTTGGTCCCTTCCACCATGGGATGGGCTGCTCGACCTTGGAACGACTCCGAACGAGAACTCCTCGGATGTCCTCATGCGCCTTGACTGGGCGCAGTGACAGACCGCAAAGGCGGGAGCGATAGAGGCGAGAGATTATCTGAGTGAGTTTGGGAGATTCACCATAAATGGAAGACGATGTGGCGGCGAACGACGCCGGAGGTCGCAGCAAGTCGAGGTGAACCACGCGAGCTGGGAGTGGGCGACGTCGAGGTATCGGATTCCGTCTCATTACGTTGTCAAACTGAGCCGGGAGTCGGCGGGAGGGCAGACGTCGGAGGGGTGAAAAGCACTGTGGTAGTGCTTGAGGAGCAGGTGCGAAACCTGAAGAAACTCACCGAGAGCAACCCAAGAATCTCGTTTCGGACGACGAAGAAGAATAAGGGGAGGACGAGATCGATCCACGGCTTAGGGAGAGTTCTCATTAGGAGTGAATGAGCGGAGCGAATGACGGCGGAGCGAAGGCCTTTAAGCTTTTTTAATTAAAATTCGTCGGAAACGCAAATGAAAACTCTGCTCGAACGGCTGCGAGGTTCGGCTTTGGAGTGTGTGGAGAGGGAGTCAGCACGACCGGAACTGCATCGAAAGAGAAGCAGGAGCTCCTTTGGCGAGAAGGAGAAGATGTGGTGAGTGGGAGAAAGAGGGAGGACGATGTGAACGAGAGCGAGAAACAAACACGGCAGTGCTTAAAATGTTGATGCGAGTGAGATTTAATGCAAGCGGATGAATTGCCAAGGCAACCGGATCCCCAGTGGTCTGGAGCTGAAAGGAAACGCACCCGAGTCCTTGGCACGACCTTCTGACAGGTTCCGAATCATCAATGCCTTTGTCTTCAATTTGATTCTCTTCCATTTGATTCACTTTCATTTGTTTCCTTTCTCTACCTTGGCTTCTCCATTCTATCAGTCAGAGGGTCCACACGTGTCACACTATCAAATTTTCAGTATTTTCAGAGCATTTGTACATGGTCCATTGCTGTGTCTTTGTCACCTGCAGTGTGTCTCTTTCTCCCCCATCCGTCCTCCATTTCATTCGCTCTGCTTCCGAGACTCTGGAGTGCATCTAATGGTCATTTGATCGCTCCATCGGCTCCATCCATCGGCCCCCTTTGGTCTCGTATTTACTAAGCTCTTGGAACATGTGTCTTTCTGCCTGTCAACATATCTGTCTGTCGACCTATCTGCTTGTCTGTCTATTTGTCTATCGACCTGTCGGCTTAGAGATTCTCTACCTGTATCTCTCTATCTCTCGGCCTCCCAGTGAGAGGAAAGTTCGAGCGAATGTAAACAACTCCGAGTTGATTGAGTTCCAGACGCTGGAGGACGCGTTTCCATGCGCAAACCGGTCGTGAGCAAGCCTCGCCTACATTGACCAGGAATCAGTCTCACCCCCCCTTTTCGATCAGACATCTCTCTGTCGGTTTGGTTTCATCGGCTATTTGTCTTTGACGCAGTAACGAAGGAAGCATTTGCAAATATAAACTCCTTGGAATGCATTAAATTCGCAAATTATTTCCAATGCAAATTCGATACTCGGCATCGCATTGAAGACGACGAAGCCGGACCCAATCAGTACGAAGAATACCAAGGAAATCTTTTCGGCTTCAACGCAGCATTTGAATGTATTATATTTCAGGGCTTATCCAGACGCTGACGTCAATTCGATAATCGAAGATCGTTTGTGGGCACAATTTATGGCAAGTAATTGAAACGTCGACAGGACGAGTCTGGAGGTCATACCACTCCTCCATCTTGATCATCATCTTCATCATCATCATGTTTTTGATCATCATCATCATTTTCCGTCTCCTTTAGTCAGTTCACTGCCTGGCCTCGGTCGGTCTTCTCCATCCCCTTCAACTCAGAAACTCAAAGTCTCTCTCTCGGTCTCTCTCCCTCTCTCGGTCTCTCCCTCACCATAGCGTAATCTCCCATCTTTCTTTATCGAATCGACCACAGCTTCCTCTTCTCCGCCCCCGAGCGCATCGAGTCCTCTACGAAGGGCACAGGAAATTGCATTTTAGTCGTTCATTATTCCAGCTCCATTTCCCGGAATTTCGGGCTTTTCTTTTTGGGGAACCAACTTGACGCAAACGACTTGGAGCTTGCGAACTGAGAGCTTCCGTTGAGGTTTCGAGAACCGACGGCGGCTAGAAACGAGGTCAGCCAAGATAGCAACCGACCAACCTCTCGGAAGTCGGTATTCGCTATTCCTATCCCTCTCTATCTACTCTCCCTCGCTCTCTCTCCTCTCTCAATCTGCCCTCTCACCTTCACTTTGGGGCAATTCATCAGAAACCATCTGAATTTTCATTTCGAGTTCGCCGCAAGCAACAAGTGTTGCCAACAACAACAAGACCGGGCCAATCAATTCCCGCAACACTTCATCAATCGGTGCCGAGCCGTGAAGGCCACACGTGCAGCATCATCAGCATCGCCAGGTGACGAAGACGATGATGATGATGTCGTCGGCGAAGATATTGATGACTATGATGATGTCGTCGGCCAAGATATTAATGATGATGACGATGTTGAGTGGATTATTAGTAGTGAGGATGTTATTAGTAAATAATTTGATTTTCAGCCGTCGGCAGCATCGTCCGAGTGGTTTCGAAATTTCAAAACAAACTAGATATTAGTTTAATTGAAGCAATCGGCGGCGCCAAACAGCGAAGCAGGGGCGGGCGGGGTGTCACGGTTCAATTTGCACCCGAATGAGTTCCGTGATGCAGGACGGCATTCGTCAGCAAAATCTGCCTCTGTCACGGCAACCCCTCCGCCCAGTCGAGGAGCAACAGGACCTGCTCATTTGCATAAATAAAAGCAATCAGCGGTAGCAACAGCCATCACAGTAATGACAGTGACGGTGACGACGGCAACAACAACTATGATCAAGAACGACAATGATAACAGCAGCAACAATAATAACAACAAGCACGATGATGACAACAGCGAGAAAAGCCGCGAAATTGCTCTTCACGGGGAAAATGGCGAAAATGTCTTCATGAGGCGCAACTGTTGCTGTCCTGTTGCTCTGTGGCTGTTGTCGGCGGCCACTTTAACAGCAATAAAATTAGATTTTGTTATTGCCGCTGCTTCACTGTTCAAGGCTGATCGCCTTCAGCATGGCCGCCTCCCGCCGGAGCACTAATTAAAATTCACATCCACCGCGGCAACTCTGACGCCATCCCTTCCTGCCTCCCTCATATAACGGGGTTTCATACCTAATTTCCTGCAAATTAACGCCCGCCGAGTCCCGCTACTCGCCGGCAGGAATTTGCATTTCAAATCGTCCGACTCCGACTCTGTCTGGAGAGGAGGATTTGGAATTGAACCTACCTTTGCTCGCCAATAGGTCAATACAATCGCACCATCGACCGACCTTCAGAACCTGTCGTCGCCGGCCATCCTGCGTATTCTGTCTGTCCGTCCATCGCACTCCCAGGTGATCCCCGAGGGAGGTCCGCAAATAAACTTCTCCTGGTTGTCGTCATCGTCGCCTGTGATGTGGTTCCGAAAATAAATTGGGCCGGAACATCACCAACAACAACAAGAAGGATAGTAATTATAGACCATCGGTGGTCCCAAGTAGTGCCTAGTTTGAGCTCCATTGCTTTTGTTGTTGGTACTGTTGGTTTTGTACTTCGTGTAATTCGATACTCCCTCGGTCGGGTTTCGCTAGGGCCAAATCTCAGAGGTTGATGGCCATAACTTAATTTCGGCGACGGCTCAAGGCGTATCGCGTCCACGCTGATACCGAGTTGTCCTCGGGGTCCTGTCCTCGTAGTCACCGGCAGAGCTTTAATTTCTGCTGGAGGGTGCGTGCGTGTGTGAGGGTGGAGGCCACGGTGAAGACGAGATGATTGCGTCCATTTTGCGTTCGGAGTTCCTGCCATAGCTTATGTCATATTCAAATATTGCCTTCGCTCCCTTTGTGTTCGCTTTCTCTGTCATTCCCGAAATATCTTCTCCTCCTCCCCGGAAGCTATCGTCGGCGAAATTGATTTTCCTCCGCTATTCATCCTTTGTGTATTGTTGCTCCGCTCCTCGACCCCGCTCGGTTTCATCGCCAATTATCCACCCGAGTGACCCCCGAGCAGTTTGACGTTTCGCTAGTCCTGCCAGTACCTCAATCAATTCATTCCATTCCATTTGCCCAATTTGCGACGTTCCAGAGACCCAAAGACCCCCTTCGACCCATCGACATCGAGGGTACGAGGTTGGGTTCGGGGTAGGTTTTTGAGTTGGGTTGGACTGAGTTGGATTGGGTTTTGGGTTGGGTTGAATTGGGTTTGGGTTAAGTCGAGCCAAAGTTAGTTTGACTCAATCAGAGCTTCGTGGACGAACTATTAATTCAATGAGCCTCGTGAAAGGCGGCCACTGAGCCTTGGCATTCCATCTGTTTGTCCAGAGGAGTCTCCCCTTTCTCACCATCTGCCCTTTCTTCCTCTTCTTCCTCTAGTTCCTCTTCTTCTCCTTCTTTGGTTCCCTCCTCTCAACCGCTCCATGGATATGTAAACTTTTGACCACCGAACGAAGGAGTTTCTCTCGAGATAAATGCAAAACGCACAAAACTGCAAAGTGCAGACGGACCAAAGGCTCCTTGGATAGAGCCAAGTGTCTTGCGTGGTCCGGTGACCTTCACCACCGACGGACGATGTGGCAAAAGTCATGAGAATTGCAAATTATTCATGGTGCTCCCCAACTTTTATCTCGTTGCAAATGTTCCAGAGAATCGTGGGGAACATTTAAGAATAAATAAAATAAAATAAAATAGAATTAAATAAATATAAATCAAGCACAAAGCAGATGAAAATGTCCGTCTGTTATCCTGTCATGCGAATGCATAAATCAGAGACAGCAGCAACAGTCAGCTGGACATTTTGTGTGTATATATGTGTGTGTGAGCGGTTGCGACCCCTCCAACTTAATGCCCATGTGGTTGCGGACATGTCCAAACTTCCTGACGGCCATTCAAATATCGTTTAATATTCGATTAGATCCGACGAGACGAGATATGAATCTCTAATCTCCCTCGAGAGGGCACAGCGCCCCCATGGCCACGCCCCCAGCCGCCCACGGCGACTACACTTGAGGCTGAGAGAGCAAAGTTAGTCGCTCTCCGAATTTAAGTCGGTAGTGGAAACTAAATGTGAGAAATGGCCGCCCTGGCGAAGGGATGAACTTTTGATGTCGTTATAGCTGTTGTTTCACTATTCGTTGTTCTTATTATCGCTGTTGTTGTTACTATAGTTGTTATTCTGATTATAGTTGTTGCAAAGTTGCACGAAGTTACGACGTGAAAATTCGCTCCAGAAACTGGAATCGACGCGCAGTCAGCGAGCGAAGGGGGGCGTGGGACGTGAAACGCAAGGATGCATCCTTGCAACTTTGTCGATGCCGGAGCTCGGAGCTCGTGTTAACAAGATTGTTGTGTTGTTCAACACCGACGTTGTTGTTGGCTGATTTTGTTGCTGTTTTGTTGTTGATGTGGCCTTCAGCACCATGAAATATTAAGTAACTTTCTGACGAACTGTCAACTCTAATGGCCGGCAGTCGTCCTTGCGGGGCACGGCAGGAAATCTCACCGAAATCTTATATTTATAAATAATATTTTTCCTCAAATTATTTCGATATTATTTGTTCCTTTGATTTGCTCCGCAACAAGAATGTCTTCCAATCGATAGATAGATATAACATTTCCATGCAAATGTATGCATTTTCCCTGAGTCTCAGATGTATCGAAGAAGGACGAAGAGTCGAGGCGGAGACCGCCATCTCTCTACCGAAAGAGAGCCCAAGAGAGCGACACTAAGAATGAGTGATCAAAGGGTGGAGAAAGAGAGATATAGGGATGACTATTCGTAAAAATATCAGAGGAATTTTCAAATTTTCTGGGTTTTGCATTCGATCTACTCGATTTGAAAATGAGAATTCCGAGAAGAAATACTCTCCTACACACACACTCACACACAGCCACACTCTCTTCCACACGGACACACACTTACACTCACACAATCACACTCACTCATGGACTAAACTCAACAGACGCATGCAAACAAAATAGTACGGAAATTATGTTTACACACGTTACAAGAGAAAGAGGTGATGGCGAATGTGGGCGTGGCCCCAGGCCAAAGGAATTCAGATATTTCCAATAATGGACAGACAGATCGAGAGAATGAAACAAGTATATCCTGCGGTTAACATATGTGTTTGCTCCTAATTCTTCTTCGGCTGCTCCGCGTGCGAGTGGGCGGAGACAGGCAGAGACAGAGGCGTGGCTTGGTAACGCAACACATGAGCAGTCGAATGAAATCGAAAGGCGAAAGAGCACTCGGAACTACAACTAATTAAATGTTTCCCCCTCCCCCCAAAGTGTGTGGAAGGAGGCAGGATTTCGCCGCAGGACCTTCTCCATATTCGGCTCGGTCGCTGTGCGCTGATTAAGGGCGTGTTTAATCGACTTAAGGAACTAGCGGAGCGAAAGACGAAGACCTCGCAAACAAGCGCCAGGGCCCGAGCGACAGGAAGGATGCATACCCACGGTGTGCTCGAGCATTTAATCATCAGAGAATCCGAGTTCGCAGAAGACGAGCTCGAGGATTTCATCAGATGAACGAGCGCGCCATGTGGGCGTGCATGTGTGCATATGTGTGTGTGTCGGCGGTTGTTGGGCTGTGTGTGAGTTCTCCAGGGTACCAGGAATTTTAATAATTTCCGCTTCTGCCGTGGGCCGTTGCCCCTGTCTTCGCCTGTGTTTCCATTGTGACTGTCCTTTTTGTCGGCATCCATCGGTTGTTCTCGACGTCCTCCCACCATCACCACTTGTTGTGAAGTCACGGCAATAACAACAACAACAACGAAAGGTATAATAATAACAACAATGAAAGGTATAATAATAAAAACAATGAGAAGAGGACTCACTCGAAGAGGTTGAGCCAGGAAAATAAACAAATAAGCGCCAAGGATGTGCTCGAAGTCAAGCCAAGTGCTATTGTCATCGTCTCCAGGCCACGTGTCCTCCGTGGCAGGCGGCTCCGAGGATGTCGCAACCTGTCGGAGTCAAGGACGAGCGCAGCCACAAACAATGCGGCCACCCGCGCGCCCTTCGATCGAAGCCATGGATCCGACGGATCCGAAGCCCCACGACAATATTCTGCTCATTGTGACGGCGACATCGATGTCGGCGTCGATGACGGCGAAATGTCATTGTCGATGTTTCGATGCCAAACTTTTCAATTACCGCCCACAAAATGGCGCCAGTGGCAGCGGAAGCGGAAGCGCCATTGGAAATGAGAGCGAGGCAAAAGCCTATTCTCTTAATTAGGTGCGTATTAACATCGGGTCGGAGGCGTGCTGAGAGGAAGACAAGGCGTGTACGACAAGGACGGCTTCATTCGAATGACAAACAGACAGAGAGCGAAACACATAGAGAGACAGCCACATGTTGAGCGGGGACAATTGAAATGCACGACATTTAAATTCGCCTTCTCCTCCTCGTCAGGCGGAGAATCGGAGAATTCCTACTCGAAATCAACGCCGGGAACAAAGCACACAAAGGTGGCAACAACAATGCCGACAACAACACGAACAACGTCGGCAAAAACAAGAACAACATCGGCAACAACGATAACAAAGCCACCTAAAGCCGAGGCGAGGCGAACAAAAGGACATACTTGAAGCGGCTGCAGGAATTCCATGCGTTCCTGCATTAAGTTAATTAACGTCCTTTGACAAATCACCACGGTCATCGCGACCGACGGAGGGAGAGAGACAGAAAATAGATGCCGAACCAAGTGGGGCGGGGAATGGCGTCGATGTTGAAAATGCTTAATTAGTGGTTTGAATCCTAGTGTCTCTAGGGATCCTTGGAGAATTCAAGTGGGTCAAGCTTTAATCTCGGTCGACGGACATGTTCTAGGATGCTGCTTAGACATGTGACGACCATGAGACTCAGTCCTTGCTATGGTTCCTCATCACTCGGGAGCAACGGGAAGTCCTTGTACTGCTCATTTTGCGAGGAGGTCAATCGTGTCGACGGCGTCCTGTTTCGCTCGAATGCCGTTTACGTGACAAGAGTCCTGGCGGCCCATACGAGCGGCGAAAAGACGACGTCCTGTCTGTCTCTCTCTCCTCTCTGATTAAAGACGCTCCTCGTCAGAAGATGTACGTTTTGAGCCGCTGGATACTGAGTCTTCGTAAGAAGGAAACCTCAGGAAGTCCTGCGAATGCATTGTGAACAGGGCTGAGCGAGATGAGGTGGAACCGATCGACCGAGTGAGAGATTGGAGAAGTAAATGATGAGGGAAGATGCTCGAGGACTCGAGGCAACGAGCCAGAAAAATAGGGGAAAATAGGAATTAACATTGAGCCGGAGATAGAGAGATGGACCACACCGGTAATCATCTACGGTTGCCAGACATCCAGGAAAAATGGAGACCGAGACACTGGAGTTAAATTAAACCAATCCAATCCCTAGTCAACCTGAGCAGTGAGTGCGAGAGAAAGATGGATACAGAGAGTGAGAAGGTGAGAAACTCGAGGATAGTTCCAATGTATCTTGTTCAATTAATTATACTTCCCAATCAAGGCGCTCGTGGGCGAAGAGAAGACGCGACGAGAGTCAGATGTTTCGCATTACAAGCGATAAATTAAACCTCATTACCACAGAGCATATGTGAGCGAGAGAATGAGTGAATGTGTGATTGTGTGTGTGTGTCCACTTGTCGAAATGGTGGAAACACTTGGCCATTAACGACTCTGTCGAGAACGGAAAGACACTCACACACACCCGCACAGACATGTCCACCGACTTCCGCTTTCACACAGACAGCTGCAAATGTCAAGGTCCGCGACGCTGTGTCGAAATTATACACCAAAGTTTTAATTTGAAACTTTTGCGATCATTTGGTCTGTGAAAATTTAAAAATAAAACAGGAATTTAATAGTACTATTCCGAAATAGTGAAGAATTCTGAAAAAATGAGACGAAAGTTTTTCCATTCGGATCGGAGATAAGAGATACCCAGGCGAATTCCTGCGACACTATATACTATATGTATACTATATACATGAATACATAGGAAGACAGTTTGGACGGAGTTTATTTTTTAAGCAAAAACAAGAGGAGAACGCCAAAAACGGTTAAAGGGAAGGGTATCTAAAATTTGACTCGGGGGGCGGAAAACTTCGACAGTTGTTGTTTTTTCTCCAGAAACTACATCGAGACACCAACAGCCGAATGAAAATTAAATTAAAACAAAATCAAAATATAACCGAGTCAATTGTTTTTGTTTTTCATTTCCGGTTTTCGCAGTTCGTTCTATTTCCGGATTCGTGTCGCCAGCGGAAATCAGGGCGAACTCATCCGAAGTAAATGACCAGATGCTTTCGAAAAAACATTTAAATTCAATCGATATTTTCTTTTGAGTATAAATTTTTCGCCGAAGGCATGAAGCGAAAAGTAATTTCTGTGTCGGTGTCTGGACTCTCGGACTGACTGATGGACCGAGAGAGAGAGAGAGAGGGATGGACGGAGAAATTGAGAAAGGGACGGATGAAGGAAGGAAGAAAAATTCGGTATATCAATAAAATATATGCGAGTGGGAACCAAATGGAGGAGTCCGAATCAAAATGTGAATCGAATTAACGAGGGGACAGGAATCAAGAGGAGAGGATGAGAAGGAGTAAAGAAGGATTAAGAGGAGATGTTGAGTCGGAGGGAGGAAGGAAGAGAGTGAGACGGAACACAGAGCAAAGGACAAACGGATTTTCACAAGCTAGTGGAGAATTTCGTTCAATTTTTCGCGAAGTTTGGCAGAAAACTTTTAATTGCTGGGACGCAGTCGAAGTTTGTGGTCGCGGCTTGGGGCGTGTAGCGGTGGGCGCTGCTCTCCGCGTTCCTGCTGGTGCTCCCATCACAGTGCCATAAATATTGCAGGGGAAATTCATTAAAAAATTTACGACACAATTTCATATGAAATGCATTAACTTTCGGTGCATGTGGCAGCCCTGAACCACCGGATACCGCCCCCACCCACATCCCGCTAGACGCCGCTAGAATGCCATTGAAAATTCTGTCACTGACAAATTGTTTGCCGTGCGATGAACACACAAACACGAATACACCTAAAAATGGGATAAAGCACAAAAACAGAAATAGAAAACCGATGTGAAAGGAGAGAGCGGAGAAGGGCAGAATAAAAGAATGAAGAGAACTGCAAAAGCGCACCGAATCTTTCATTGCCTCATTTTCCACATGCACCGCCTCCTTCACCACGCCCCATGCCGCTCAACCCACGGCCCAATAACGGCGCATTAGAACCACATAAAAACTTAGTCCACGCCCGCAAGGGGTGTTTGACAAACGACAGCGACTGCTAACGAAACGCCAGCAAATGGCAAAAAATATTTCGTCAACCTGCGTTTGCTAGCTGTGGCGATGGTGGGTGAAGAGGCGAGGCATGAGGGGGGATGCCGGGGATTCAACAACGGCAGCTGCGACTGTCAAATTGTCAACAATTTTATGAAATTATGACGGTTGTTGATATTCTCGTTATTGTTGCGTTTTCGCCTTTATTCTTAGAAAGAAATATAAATGTAAATTTCGCATCCATTTCGCACCCTCTTGCACTCCTTCTGTCTCACTCACTGTCTCCTTCTCACTCTTTGTATGGTATCCCTTTGTTCGTTTGAACAAAGCTTTTATGGCGTCTCTTTCATAATTGTATTCATTAATTGTTGCATCCCTCTTTCTGTCCCTTTCTCTCATTCTCCCTCTCTATCTGTAAATATCTCATGGAGTTTTTCGTGAGAAATTCTGAATTTTTACTACCCAAACCAACGATATTTTTGTATTGCTTCCCTTTCTCTCCTTTTCCTTATCCATTTACTTTGCATGAATTCTTTGTTCCCTTCTCTGCTTTCGACAACTCCATCGACGTGGTTCATTTTACTCCTCTCTCTTTCCTCTTCACTCCTTCTCTGCTCTCTCCATGCTCTCGTTCTTCCTTTCAATCCTCTCTTCATCCTCCTCTGTCAATCTCACTCTGGCTGTCAATTACTGTCGGCCCTGATAGACTTGTGTTCTTTCCAACAAACGATGGAACCTTTTCTATTTCGAGATCAGAGACTTCCATTCTCTCCCTGTGTTCTTTCTTTTATCTTCAAGCATTCGACTCTTTCGCTCCATTCCCAAGCTTCTCTTGCAATTGTCACGACCCGATCACTTGTCTTTGGCTAACATCGGTCTCCGATCCTTGCCATGACATGTCATGCGATGAACTCCTCATATGATCTCCGAGGGAAACCTCCTTGTGAAGGACTATGAAGAGGATGTTGAAGGGAGGGCAATGCAGAGGGAGTACAACGAAAAGAGAGATAAGACAACGAAAAGGAAGATATGACAATGAAGTAGAAAAAAAGAAGATGTGACAATGAAGAGGATAATGGGAAATCGTTATGACTTTGTCAGGAGTTTAACGAGCCACCATCGACAAGGACAGAAAAACGTGTCTCGCCGCAATAAATTCGGCCAAGCACGACAAAGGATTACGATGAATCGTAAAATCAGCAGAAGCTCCATCGCGGGGAACGTCGTCCTTGGCAGGGAGCAAGGACCAAGGACAAGACGTAGACCTGGACCTCGATTTAAATGCAGACGTCGTTCGTGCATTCGTGAAGGGGGAGGAGGCGGCGAAGTCGGTCCTAGGGAGAAGACGGGAAGCGAAGAGCGGGGGTTCCGAAGCGAGCAGCAGGTGTCCGAAATAGCTACGATTTCATTTGTAATTCTCCTCCAATCGGTTGTTGCTGTTGTTTCATTGTAATATATCCTGCGAACGAGGTTTCCACGTTCGGAAGGTCGTGGCGGCGGGGCGTGGTTGGGAGCCTCCTCTGGGAGGGGACGGAGGCCTCCGAATTCAATATATCGAAAACTCGCGCTCCCTGTGAATTTATGTATATCCCCCATTTGCACTTAACCTAAAAGCTCCATTTGCATACAGGCGGGTATTTGTGTATCTGAGTGTCTGTGAGTTTTGGTGAGAAACACCGCACACACACACACACTCACCGCTTCCGATGCGCTCGCAACGCGAAAAACAGGGAAAAAGTGCTTTCAAAGAAGAGAAACGAGCGAATTCGCGAGCATTTTTTTCGCACAACAAAATTTATTCACTTTCACTTGGCCGCACATAAATACTCTCGCACAAACAGACACACTCGAAGACACACACAGTTACAGCCCTTTAATTTGCAATCTACATAAAAATGTCTCGCACAAACCGGGGCGCGTTTTTTTACACCCCAGGGCTGACGCGAAGCGGGTGGCGCTTGGAGACCAGCTTCCGATTTGGTTTTGTTTCTTCGATCTCACCATCAATCACTCACACACATACACACACAAACAAACAAACACATAAGCACAAACACAGAGAAAGTCATCATGTCTGATCTTCAGGTTGCGCCATGGGCCTTGTGCCTACGCCCCGTTCCGTCCCCCGCCTCGTTTGCCTTTGACGAAGGGGCCCCACAGATGGGAAATTACTCTTGACACACGCACACAGCCCACCCCACCCCACTCACACAAACTCCATGCAACCCACACACCCATGCATCCGCCTTGATTGCATTAAATCAGGGACACGTCATTGCTGTTTGCACTTCTTCCATCGTATTTGTCTTTTGCTTTGCGTCTGTCGCTCTCCTTTGATCTTCTCTCCCACTGGCGCCACAGATGTCTCCCCAAAGATCCTTCGTTCTGAATCAATTTGTGAGATGATTTTCCAGACTACGACGACGACAATTGGATGATGACAGCCTGGAAATATCAAATATTGACTGCTTGTAGTTATTTATATGCATATATCCCGGCGAGATATATGCTTGTGGTTTCAGATCGGGGCCTTCAGTGGGTCCCTTGAGTGGACTCGGCTTCTCTTCGTGTGCACTTCAACTTCAGTGTCCACTCGAGATATTCATGGATATTTTTCGCTTAATATTCGCCGTATGGAGGATTATACAGCATAATAACTGTGTTTACGCCCCCAAGTGGGAAAATATTCCGCTAGTAATTGAGGCATAAAATGTTTAACGGCCAACAGAACGATGTGTCTGCTTCCCTTTCTCGACATCTCTTTCGCTCTTGATGCACTGATGAGATCACATCGTCAACTTGAAGATGATCATCAGCTTCATTATGGTTTCTGTTTTACTGGCCGTCGCTTCGTAATTTTGCAACGGCTTTGTTTTCATTTTTGCTATTACCACTCACACACACTCACTCACACTCACTCTCTGTATTTATGAGTTTCTTATTATTTTTTCATTGTTTTAATTTAACGTGTTTTAATTTTATATATTAAATGACATCGAAAAAGTCCATGGAAGAGGTTGGAAGAACACTTCAATTTATTTCGTACTTTTGTGATGAGGCTTAAATTAAATTAAAGATTTAAATTTAAATTGGAAACTCGACCTTTCATTGCAGAACAGCACGCAGGGATTTTCAGGAGCTTTCTGAAGATTCCAGAACTAATATTTAAAGCCTCCCTTGAACCACAACTGAATATTTATATTTTCAGTTTTCTCTTTTGACCCTGTGTCGGGATAACCATAAAGGATCACGGGAGAAACCCTCAAAAAAAAATATTCCCTCGCCTTGCGTTCACCGGGCTAATTACCATTAATCTTCCTTACGACAACGTCGCGTGGACACGGTGAAGTTAAATGAAAAATTCCACAGGCAGGGACGATAACTCATGGACCGGCTGCTGGAAATTGAATTTCAAGGAGTTCGGGTTGGAATTCGACGTGCTCGAGTGAGGGGTGGCGAAGGTTCCAGACCAGTCGAAAACATCCAAAGTTCACGAGGCAATCACACGAAGCCGAGGTAAGTGGTTGTAAAGTACACAGACACAGACACATCTACAACTGCCGCACACATTGTCGTAGACAAATATTCAGTTCTCAATGGAAATCTGCATTGATCTCCTCGGGAGCGCTGCCAGAGCGATGCAAAAATAGATAATAAAATAGAATTGAAAGGAAAAGAAAGGGAAAAAAGAAAAAAAAATGAAAAGGAAAGAAAGAAAAATGTAAAAAAGAATGGAACAGACTGAATACAAGAAGCTGCTCTCTTGTAGGATAACTTTTCGACTTTTCGATTTTCAGTCCCTCGCTCTATTGACTCTCAACAAGCCGCAGAAGTTGTGCCTGGCTGCCCCTCCCACAAGGGGGAGGACTTTTATGGACGTTGTTAAAATGCCAAGTGCTCGAAGGGAATGTTGTGAAAGCAGCAGACGCAGCTATGGAGGGACGAGACTTTGGTTGACGGGTTCTAAAAAGCCTGATAAATGTTCAGACCTACTCCGTGCGACGACATAAAGGCTTGAAATTTCCATCTCGAATGCTGTGGTCATGATCATCAACAATGTTGTTGTTATCATCTCCATTGTCATCATCGTAAAATTCGTTCACTCTCTCTCTCTCTCTCTTTCACTTATTCACTCCCGCTCTTTCACTTGATCTGTCTATCTATCTCCTGTGCGAGTCCTTTGCCCCGGTGCGATAAAATTTTTACCACTCGCCAATAAATTTGCATTATTATCGCACATTTCGCACGCCCTCAGACAGAAGCCGACAGACAGACAAACCAAAAATCCTCACCGGGCATGGGGTTAAAAATACACACATTCATACCGGAGCTCCACGTGCGCTTCACACACCATCGGAGCAGCCTCCATCGTGCACGGGAAGTGCATTTGCAGGATTCGTATGAAAAGTATTCAAAGTTATTTTGACGCCGCCAACCGCGGGCGCGTTCCGGAAGTGATCTAATGTTAGCTCTTTTTCGCTCCCTCTTTCTCGCCCTCCCTCTCTCTCTCTCTCTCCCCATCCCTCTCTCCCACTCTTTCGACACCCTTGCAGGGTAACCATGCTGCCATTATATTGCGATAACTTGCATAAGCCCAGTGCTCGCAGTTCTGGAAATATGTTTGCAGTTTGTGAATGCTGTCAGAGAATTCGAAGAACTCTCTTTCGTTTTTGCAAAAGTCAGTTTCACCGATGTTGTATTTGTTTGTGCGTTTTCCCATATTAAACGAAATTTAATTGCAGCAAACAAGAAGGTGGCCATGGGAAAACAATTATCGTCCACAGCACATGTGCTGGTAAGTATCAAAAATTAATTAACTAAAATGATGCCACATCCATAAATCGCTCCATTCATTCTACAATCCATCCATCTATCGCTCCATTTTCCCCATAATCTAATCTATCGCTCCATTGACACCAAAATCCATCCATCTACGGCTCCATTCAATTCATAACCCATCTCTCTATATATGTTTATTTCAGTATTCCTTCTACATTTCGGATTCGATTGTTCATTTCTAATCCACATTTCAGAGGAGTCGACTTTTCATTGCCCTTGACCTGTGGCGAGATCCTCATAACAACAGCAAAAACGATGTTTGACATACCTATATGGGCTTGTCTTCTACTCTCTTCCTGGCATTTCATCTCCTGTTCATCATAAGGCCAATTGATCGTCCTTGCTTGGGAGATGTCGAATCACCAAAGAAGAAACTGGCCGTTCGTAAGTGGACGAAAGAGCCAGAAGTTGATCCTGGCGGTGTCCTTTGACCTTCTCCAACCCTCCCCGCTTTTCCCAATGACTCATGCTTCCTCGTTTAGTCATCCAATAGCACTGCCGTGCATGGACCATTATTCAGAATCGATGCTAAGTGCAGCTGAAGAGTTAATCGTGCGAGAGTTCTCCACGCACACGCACACGCCCACCCTCACCCTCAAGTTCAGGGAAATCAAATGACGATGCTTCGATCCTGCCAGAGACGACGCTTGCTCGCCTGGTGACGGCGACAACGACGGCCACGACGACGGTCAACAGAACAACAAAAGTCAATTTGCAGAGCCCGGGGCCGGGCGCAGCCAGAGAACGGATGAGTGCGTCGAGCGACATCGACAGCCAGGACGACGGGGGGAGGACGGGAGCGGACGGCGGCTGCAGGATGGGCAGGATGTGTGCGTGGCTGCCTCGGAATCGGCCTCGAAGGCTGAGAGTGTGTGGACGTGCATGTATGGCCATGTGTGTTGATGTCAATGTAGATGTTGGCGTTGGTGGGCAGTGGAACGGTGACCAAGTGGAGGGCGAGTTGGGTGGCTGCAACAAGGAACAGAGCTGGGCAGGACAGGTCACAGGACTCGGAATGGAATCGGCTAGCAGGCAATTCGCGCTCAACTGCAACTTCCGGTAGATTGGCGGAAATGACTTCGAGTCAGCAGGAGCTCCAGGCCGAAATAAGTTATATTCGTAGAGGACGACGAGTGGGCAGCAAGGACACGCCACCGAGTGCCCGAGTAGCAGACGTGAAAATACGGTGTCATCGATCCGAATACAATTTAATTTCGAACATTGCAGAAAGAACCCGAATGCAGAGACGAAAATCGCTCGACAGAAGATGTGAGTGCGATGGTGAGTGGAGATGAGAGAGGGAAAAGGAAAGCGATTAAAAAGGTTCATAAAACGGATTTAGAAAGTCTTCGGGGCGGGTCGTAAAAGCAACGTTTCGAAGACGATCGATGGACTATTAAAAGGCTGTTAAAATCAATGAGCTTCGAGATTCGGGGCGAGTCCCCCGTGTCGGCCCCAAGGCTCCCCCGCCTTCCCACAAAAGCCACCTTGGCACTTACCACTCCACTCACAATTACATACCCCCACACATTGGTGGATCCCTATCTTCGAATCGCGGCTTCCTGTCTCAGTCATCTCCGCTGACTCGAAGTCGTTATTGGGGGATTCTTTGTCCCGAAGCGAGTTCATATAGTCTCAGTATGTGTGTGGGTGTATGTGTGTGAGAGCAGAGGGCTTGTGGGTGTGAGATGGTTGAGACTGTGTTCGGTCCCTCGTGTAGTTCGGTTCCTTCCCGATTAGGGCTGAATATTTTATAAAGCGCTGATTCTGCGAAATAAATTGAATTCAAGCGAAACACGGACTGACTCGCAAATATACCCACAAAAACACACACAAACACAAAGATAAAGAGATGCTCCGAGTGACACCTCCAGGGCTCGAGACCGATATTCAAAGCAATTTAATACAATTGTTAAAATGTAATCAAAATCAAAATAAAAATAAAATCAAATCTGCAAGTGAACATTTTCCGTTTCATGCTCTTTCGAGTGTGAAGGGAAACACAGACACACACACATTTCGGCACGTCCTTTCCGAAGTTAGGGAACCCAGATGGAAACAGCAGACAATAGTGGACCAGGGCTGGATCATTGATCTCCTGGTGGTCGGCTCCATGAAAGCGGAAAAGTAATTAATGCCCTTCGCTCGTCTTCGCTTCAATTCCGATTCGTTCCCGAGCCCAGCATCTCTCGCTGGGCTTCAGAACTGAAATGTATTGGCCATGCCACCAGCCACCGTCTCCCGTTCCCCTCTCTCCGCCCCGATACGAATCACCACAGGGCCGACCTCAGCCTAAGCAGCCTATCTTGGGACAATTCCTGAGAGCCAGAGCCCGCAGCCAGAGACGTCATGACCATATATTGCCAAAGCCTTGATGTTTTCAGACCGTGAGCAGCTGAGCGAGACCTCGCGCTCCTCACGCTCTCGGTGTTTATGTGTGGTTTTCTCCAATCAAAGTCAAACACGTCGCTGTCTAGGGGACGACAGGCAGCGGGACGGACAGCATGTAATGGCCATTGTATTGCAAGGATTCTTACAAGGATTTACCCGGAGCCGGCGGCTAGAATGATTAATGCGATTAAGTGGGATATCGCCGATAAGGACATCGTGTGACATCGCCATCGCCTGCTGCGAAAATATTCAGGATATCCGCCCGCATTTTCGTCTCTCGCCATTTGAGCCTCAAATAATTTCAGATAACACTTTTAGTGCCATTCTGACTTTTTTCGTATACATTTTTGCTTCTATTGTGGTTGTGGTCCATTGTGTTCGATTCGGAAAATGTTTGTTTTTTCTGAATAAAATAAATTATATTTGTAAGTACTTACATAATAGATATAAATATATATAAATCAACTGTAATTCTCTGTGCTTGTTCGTATTTCTATATTAATAGTTTCAGTTGATTTCCCGGAAAATATGTTAAATTCGCACTCCGTATTTGGCTTTGAAATTCCTGGAATCGACCGGAATTCTTAAAATATAATATTTTTCCTTATTTGAGGTTCAATGGAAAGCTGTGGAATATTATACCATAGTTTCGTTCCCCCTCCTTCCTGCCCTTGTCCCAGCCCAATTAAGCTCTTTATTAAAACTTCAGGTCCCGGACGGTCGGAATTTTCTACATAAAGAGCTTTTGTGGAACGGTCCATTGATGGGTGTTCATTGATATCGCACTCGAGTTGCGAGAGCAATTTAAATTCAACTACGCCCCAATTACGCCGCAGCCAAGGATCGTATTCCGCTGAACACTCGGTTATTTCGCATTAATTCGCTCCTCGCTCTCTCGCGATGCTCGACAATTAGTTGGAAAGGACTTTATTTGAGTTGACTTTGAGGCGACCTCTAAACGGCTGTGGGCGCGTTGAACGGCGAGTGAAGGCAATTCAATTGGTTCGCTTCGAGCTGCAAGTGGCCATCGGAGGAGTCGCAGTGAAGTCCTGTCGCCGCACTGCGAGATCGTCCTTTATCGTGCTCGTCCTGCAAATGCCATTTATTATAAATGCTTTATGTAGACGCCCACCGCCCACACGCCGACGATTCGCTGCAACGCGAGTGCAACAATAAAAGCTGAAGGACACCAGCGAGGACGACCCACCATGGCGAAAGAATGAAAAACAATTTCGCCCGAACAATCGCAGCACCGACCGACAACGAAAATCGCACAAAGCGCCCATGTGCTTCCTGGGTGGATCCTGGTCATTGAGCGAAGTGCACTTACCAGCAGGAAAGGACAATCGCAGGACACAGACTGCTAACTAGCTAACTATGTGAACGACTGGTGCTCTAGTTAGTGACTTATTAATGCCAGATTCATCCATTCGAAACCATTCGTTCCGCTCGGTCGCTTCCACTTCGATACTAATTTATCATTACGATGTAGCCCTGCAATATCATTTGGTTGGATCTCTCCTGAGCGATTGCTCGTATCCAATCAGATCCAGGGTGTCCTCTCGCGGCAAATCTCATCGTTTACTTCTCCGAATCTCCGAATTTGATTCCTCTCTGTTAGCCGATAGCACTTCTTCCTCAAACGTTTCATTTTGCTATGCCGCCATTATCGATCGAACCCTCGCCGGAGTCGGCGTCATCATCGCCGTCCCGCTTCCCCACCCAACGGGAGGCCGAGGTGATGCCTGTCGCCGCTCGACCCGGGCTCCCCCGCAACGCCATGGCGACCGTAATTTATGCCCGAGAAACAATGTCGGGGGCGACATTCGTCAAAGGACGCAATTTTTATTCAACTGTTGCTTCCTCCATTCACCCCTGGCACCACTCGTTGGCGTCGTCGCAAACAGGTTGTTTTTGTTTGGTGTCGCCTCGTTTTGGCCTTTGTTTTGCCGTTTGCATAAATCCTTCTCATGTTGCGTATCCGCATTGTTAGGGAATTTCTCGGAACTGGTTCCCGGTACGCCCGGCTCCCCTCGCTTTTTAATGACAACATATTTCTCCCCATCCGACATTTGAGAATCGTTTGTTTCGTAATGGGCTCCTCTTTGGCGTTTTCCTTCTGCCCTTCTCCCCTTCATCACCTTCTTTCCCTTCGCCATCTTCCACATCCGAGTTATTTTCAGCAGGACGACGGACTGGAAAATTTAATAATCACCACAGTCATTGCACAACAGGAGTCCTTTGCTCCACGAGTACTTGAAATGAATCCTGCTGAAAAGAGCTTCCCACTCACACCCTCTCTCTCTCTCTCTCTCTCTCTTTCTACCGGGTCTCTCATGCAATCGCACCCACACATGTAGATGATTTAGATCGATTGCAGCATTTGAATTAAAAACAGGTGACAGAATAAAACCTAGGAAAGTAAAATCAATTTAAGTTAAATACAGAATAAGAAAACAAGGGGTTAAAGACGTATAAGAAAAAAATAAAATATAATACATTTAAAAAAAAAATATTGAATATATTGAAAATATGAAAAATTGAAAATTGAAATAAAATGGTGAAGAAGACCAAATTTAAACTGAAATCACAATAAAATAATGCAAAATATTGATATTTATGAAATAAAATAAATATCACTCCAGGGAAAGCGATGTGGACCTCGATACTATACAAAGACTTCGGGGCAGCCTCCGAAGAATCGTCTCTGCATCTCTGCGAAGAATAATAACGATCATTGCAATTCAATTGGACTTCCTTCGGAGGTCAATCGAGATCGGAGGCAGGCACAAAGCCTCATAGAAATTCATGAAAACTCACAAGGACTCTTGTTCCTCCCAAGGCCTGGGAATATTGAAATCTGGGGATCCTTCGAGGTTGGGATTGTCTCTTCTTATTTACTCTTGTTTTCGGTTTCTCCCACTTGCCGTCCCATCGACCCAGTCTCTAAATCACGGCCCGACCTCACCACTTGACCCCACTCGAGCTGGAGGAGTATTTTAATTTAAGTAAAGCTTCTTTCGGCCTCGTCAACAACACACACACGCACACACAGATAGGAACAGGAGCAATGGCAATGGCGAGAGCTGAACTAAAAATAAGTTGGGCCGTGGTGGCTGCGGAGGACTTTTATGGCCACAGTGATGGATTTCTGGACCCGATGGAGGCTGATAGAAATGGAAATTCAGAGCTCTCAAGAAAGAAGACCAAAGTTTTAAAGCCGTTAAAAGCAAAAAAAGTGAATTTCCGAAGCGACAAAGAGAGAGAGAGAGAGAGGGAGTAAATAAAGCCCGATGGATTCCCCCTGCCTTCCCCACATCGGTGTTTAAATTCACTTAAATCACCTCTCAATGGAGTCCGAGTCCTCTTCTGAGTTCCGCACAACACCAGACAAACAGAGAGACAGCGAGCCAAACACGCACGGATGCCCACGCACGACTGCCCGCCTGCCTGCAGGAGTGGCACAAATGGCACCTCGATAAAATTAAATGTCGGAAATAAAATCAAGACCACTTTGAAAGCTGTTGCGCCGTCTGGCGCAGGTCGAGGAGCGGAGGCTGCAACGGAGGCGTGGTCGGGATCCCGAGGCACGTCATCGCGGTCGCAATTGACGCCGTAGCCCTAGGTGGGTTTAAGTCAGTTCAACAACACGGAATTTTCCGTCTGTACGTCATCACAACCCGGCAAAGTATGAGCAGTAGGCGTATCTAAGAGGCGAAGATGAAGGAGGAGGAGTAAGGTCTGTTTATTCTTCTTCAGGTCTGGTCGTTCTTCCTCAGGTCTGGTTGTTCTTCCTCAGGTTTCGTAGTGCTTTCTGAAATCTTTTCCTTCTTCCTACATACGCAAATGGGCTGAGACTCCAACTCCGAAATGAAGGCTGGAGCACCCTTGGATGGCTTGCAATTGAGCGGAAATTCGACGAAAGGAAAATCCTCAAAATCCCTAAAATAACCACCGGAGCACACGGCTTTCTTCCGCCTGGAGCATCCGTTCTTCTCATTCACGCGACAAAAACACTATTGATTAAGAAACCCTAAGCCGAGATAGAGATAGAGACAGAGATAGAGTGAGAAAGCAAAGGGAAGGCAATAGAAGAAATACTGCTTTTCATTTAAGCAGAAGCTTTTTAAGAATGGTGAAAAGCTGCCAACGTGTGAGCGATGTCCACGGGGAGGCAGGTGGAAGGACACAGCAGTAATGGGTCGAAATAAATTACAAGGATATCCCCTAGAGTAATGGAAGAACTCAATTTAAAGCGAATCCCGAGTCTGCTGTGCCCAAAGTACGTTGGTTTAGGCGGGAAGAGCCTCGGATCCCAAGTCCGTGGTCCTGCAAAATTCACTCCCATTAAAGTGGATGCAACTTTACGGCATCGATTTGCGGACTATGCCCGGGACAGCAAGGACGAAGTCCACGAGCGAGCGATGCTTAATTTATTTATTGGCGGCACTTAAAGTGCATCCAAACAGCGTGGACGATGTTCAGGAATTTTCGCCGCACTCGAGTCGTTGTCGTCGTCGACGAGCCATTTAAGATGCGGAACGAAGGACGCACCGGCAGTTCGTCGATGTTGGGGGAAATGGAGTTGGGAGGCGATTGCAAGGGGCACCCTGTATAGTGACACTGTTGCGCTGCAGCACGTCGCCCAGTTTCCGCTCTCTCGCTCACAATGGCGCGGTGTCCTTGCTGAGTGCAACAAGCAACAGAGTCACGCCAAGAGACGAGGGGGCGAAAGATGTGGGCGAGGAAGAAGTGACGCGAAGGAGGTGGGGGATGTAGTGCGGAAACAAGGACTAGGGCAGCGACGGAGTGGGTGCGTTCGTCGTCTTCTGGAGCGCGACAAAACAACCTAAACACTCGCTCGTTCGGAATTCGATTCGCAGCGCCGGATGCAGTGGGGAAATGTCGTTTGCTGACAGTTCTTCCTAGCGACGACGACATCTGGCTCACCCCACCCCCTCTCGCCAGTGACCTACATTCCGGCCACGCGCTCCCGCCACCAGGACGAAGGACACTCGTGCCTCATTTTCGGACGGGCGGTTGGTCGGTCGTTCGTTTGTTGCTTTAGCATTTGATTCTCCACTGGCCGCGGATTGGATCGTAGTTTGTACGGCTGTCTTGCTGTCTGTCTGTCTCGCTGTGTGCCGGTCTGTCTGTCTGTCTATATCGGTATCTGCCTGTTTGGCTATTGGCATGTCCGGATGAGCCTGTTGCTCCTTTTCGCAGCGTCCACTTCGCCCGGGGGCAGTTCCGAAGTGTATCGTTGCCGTAAGTGATTTTATGTGTTGTCGTCTCGATGGCGCTTCCATGTCGATCCTCAGAATGTATTTACACTTTGCTGTATTTTTCATTTCCTCCTTTCACCCCGACACCGAGAATTTCTGCTTTATCCCTCTCTCTCTCTCTCTCTGCCAGTCATTGCCACTCTCCCTTCAGCTCTCCCTCCTTTGCACTTGGGACATCATTCAAATGGAGTGGTAAATGTAGTTCTTTGTGTGGACTACAAAAAACGATGCTTTCGAAGTCTTCTCGCTGGCGATTTTTCTCTTTTGAAAGCCGCTCTCGTATCCCTCGCCCGAGCACCGACTTATCTCGGCACCCACGTGCTGTCGCAGGCTCAAAGGGCAACCTGAGCTGATGTCCTTCGACGACTTCTTCTTCTTCCCTCCTTCAGGCCAAATTAAATTAATTTCCACCCTGGAAAGACTTTTAATTGGCCTCCATTGAAAGCCAAAAATCATTGCTATTAAGAGCAGCGGCAATCACAACAACAACAACAACAACAATTTCAACAACTACTACATGGAGAGAGATCTGAGAACCACATCTGCGGCGAGTGCGAATTATTTCAGCCCGACCCAATTTAAACCCCATTGTTGTCGACCCTCCAGCAAACGTTGAAGCCCACAGAAGCAGCCCCAGCATCAACCCCAGGCCCCACCACAGCCCCGATAGCAACAATTCAACTGCCGGACAGCCGCAGAGGCGAAGCGGGAGCTGACAACATCAAATAATTCTTGTCAACGTCGTAATTTGGCCGCCAGGAGTCGGGCAGCGAGGTGGCTCGGACCACAGTCGGTTGGTCGTCGGTCGAGCGACTTCCCCGGTCCCATTGCCGAAGGACAGCCGACGGCAAGAGAGGGGAATTAAATTAATGCCAGCGACGTGTTGGAGGATTTCTATTATTGCATTAGACCTAATCAAGTTGCCCGACCTTTCCCAGGGTTATTAGCTTAGCTTTTCATGCCTTTTTATTCTTTGTTCCCTTTTCTTGCGCCCCTCTACGAATATGTTTGATTCCATTTCTCGGGGTTCGACGGGCAACGGGACGCTGGTTTTCAATGTAAATGCCATTCGATTCAAATGCAAATGATATTTTCGCAAATCGTTTCCATTGACACAAGGTCATTCCTGATTCACCGTCCCCATCCGATATTGCTACTTCTTCTTCGTCTTTGCGATATTTGCCTCGACCCTTTCGCATCTCGTTACCTTGCTTACTTACTTCTTACTTTATTACTGGCCTTCGTCAGGCTCCGACCCCAGGTCCACTTTGTTAACTCTCTCCCTAACTTTGTACTCCTTTCCTCTGTCCGGATCGCTTCATCCACCATCAGCACCTTGCTTCGTATTGCGAGTCACACTCTACTTCCTCGAGTCCGCCCACCCTTCTTCACCCCGTCAGACTCCTTTTGACCCGCTCTGAAATCTGTCGGAGCACGTGAACGGCGTCAGAAGCGGGGGCAGCACGACATTGAGTCGACCAGAACTCGTCTCGGGGCGAGGGGAGGCGGGTGCCGAAGGTCTCTTGGCTGCTGCCCGGGGGCCGTGTGGCTGCCCCGGTGCGGAATCCTCGGCCGCGCAACAAGTGACTTCGCCGCGGGTGGCGACAGCGTCTGGGAATCGGACACCGACGAATCCGACGCAGATCCTGTTGATGACGAGTGCGGTACATCGGAGTGGTTGTTCTTGTTATTGTTGTTGTTAATATTGTTACTGTTGTCACCGTCGTTAACTTCACTTCTCCATTTTGTGTTCGTCCTCTAAATCCTTCTGCGCACTGGGGATGCAATTAAGTTGGCAACGGAAATGAAATGTAATTGCGGAAAACTTTTATTTTCTTTCGCCCTCCTCTTCGCGCATTGTCACCACGTTGCCATGTTGAAGGCAGGGATTAGAACAGAATTCCCTAAGAAAAGTCCACGACAGGACTTTTCCATTTCCGCTGACTGAAGTTGCAACAAAATCGCAGATTTTCCACAACAATATAACTGTGTCTATTTTTAGAATTTTGCACTTACCTTTGTTGATTCTTCGTCTAACTGTGCAACAGACGATTACCGTGAAATAGTCAATATCTCAGATATATATTTGAAATTACGGTTTCTGTTACTTTTTGGACGTGCACTCGGAAAATGTTAAAATATTACAACAATTTATTGCGCCTCCAATAATATTTTTACTGTTTTCTTCTGTTTTTTATTTTTACAAATAAATAGTATTTTTTATTTGTTTTTGCTCTTTCAATATATTTTATATATAAATTTATTCGAATTAATCATTTCTTTATCAATCCTTTTTGAGTCGATAATCCACGTTTTTAAAAATTGTATGTATAGATTCCAATAATATTCTGGAAAAGTATTTGTATTCAATATTTCACTATTCACATATATTTAACATTTGTAATAACAATTTCTATGTTTTCAAACTTTTATATAATTGATATTTTAGTTTAAATAGAACTATTTTTAACTTTTTAAATTTTCTTACTGATTAACAACAATTATAATTATTATTTTATTGTGCAATAACTGGAAACTCATTTTTCTAATAATATTAGGGATGTGTTTTTTACAGTAAAATATATCTCGATTTGTATTTTTTTCCAACTAGATTGATTGTCAAATTTTTATAATAATTTTCAATATTTTTATTTATGATTTCCTTTTGAATCCGTTACGGTAAATTTCGGCACAGACTTTGAGTTTAATACAATTAGTTGTTTTTGTATCAAGTTTTCAATGAATTGAATTTTCGTTCACCTTTTACACTCTATAATTTTTTTTAACACTATAAACTACTGAGTTTTATAAAACGTTTGCACTTTTTAGTCAAAACCGAATATTTAACGGAATTTCCAAAGATCCTGATGTCGACTTTCAAGAGTCCTTCCGCGAAATTTCCACGGGGGCGGAATGGGGGCGTGGTTGTTTTTCACAAGCACTTGATTCTGAAGTAGTTTCAAAACTTTTGAAGAACTGTTCACTGTTGCTTTGTAGTTTTTGTTGGCGGCGGATGGAGCGCGTCTTTCGAGCGTTGTCGCATCCGCAAGAAGTCTCCACGTACTGAGGACGCCTTCCAGCTGAGTCCCGTTAATATAGCGAAAAATACGGGATCCCAGCGTTCGTTCGTTCGTTCGCTCGTTCGTTCGCCACGCAAGGATCCACTGATAGCGCAGGCACGCAACAGTGCCAGAACAACAACAATGGACCCGTTCCACCCGTTCCAGCGTTTGTTGTCATTGTCAGCGTCGTTGCTGTTGTTCTTGTTTTTGTTGTGATAACGAAGCTTCCTGGACGCTTCCACTGGAGCTACCGAAGTTCACAACCACGACGGGTATCGACAGGAGCTTCCGGCACTCCGTTCGTCCTTCGGCCACTTGCAGAGGGCGCACGCTACACCTGGCCGTCGAAGCTCCGTCAGGACTCGGCGTCGACGTCGGCTGGGCCTTTGCAGGATGTCGCTGAGCTTTTGTTTACTCACTCTCTCTCTCTCTTTTCTCTCTCGCTGCATAAAGTTCTGGCCTCGGATTCGCGCAGCCTCGTCTCCGATTGGCCGCCAACTGGTCGAAACCGACGTCGTGTTGCTTTGTCGCGCTTCTCCTTCGAAGCTGGGTGCTGCTCGTCGCAGGCGTTGCCACCCCCTGGCCATCAGTTCTGCTGGCAGCGTCGATGTCGTCTTCCTGTTTTTCTCCTTCGATGTTTCGTCATCGCGCGCAGAGAACAACTGTTGCCACACTTCCCCAACAACGACAACAGAAACAAGAACAGTAACAATCAAAATATATAACAACAGAATAAAAGAAAAAGGAACAGACACAACAATACAAACAATAACAGCAACAAGAACAGATACCAAATAGAAACAACTACTAAAAGACCAGGAACATCATCAATACCGAGAACAAAAGCTCTCACAATCTACTCTTTGGTATGTTTCGGTCTCATTGCCGTTCGCCACCTTGTCTGGTTCTCCTGAACCCCAGCCCCAATCCCAACCCGAATCCCTGCCGCCAACCATCCGAATTCCCCACTCAGCATCCTTGACTACGTTCAGCCGGAGCTTTGAAGTCGTCGTCTCAGCCTTCGCTTGGCAAAACGCCTCGCCCACCGTCACCTTCTCTCGCTCACTTATCGTCGTTCTGCGGCCTGTTATAGACAGAATTCTACCTTCGCGAGGCATTGTTGCTTTATGTTGTTGTTGTTGTAGATACCATTGTAATTGTTGTTCTATTTCGGCTGTAGATATGTCTTTTATTATTGTTGTTGTTGTGTTAAATCGGTTGCAAACGTTGACATTGATTTGTATTAAACTTTCGTGTTGCTCACGACATCTGCTCGAGAGGCTGCGAGTTCGTTTCCGTTTCCTTTTCAATTTAAAGTTTTCTCTCCTTGCCCTCGACAGGATCTGGGAGTTCTTTATATTTGCGATATTATGGCGAGCGCAGGGAAAATATTTCTTCTTCCTCTCGACGTGATGGGAGCGACAGAAAACGCACGCTGTCCCACTTCCCTGCACACTCTTGGCCATTCTCGAGGACGTTGTTCGATTTCCGTTCGAAGTGCAGTCGCGGTCCTTCAAGGTTTTTCCGGTAAAAATGTGACATGCAAATCGCAGGCGACGGAAGAGAAGGAGAGAGAGGGAGAGAACGGAAGAAAGCTGAGCTATTCCTTATCACGCATCGAATTCATAACAGAGTGAGAGGCAAATAGGCGGGGACAGAGGATGAAAATAAAAACGCGTCTGAAATCAACACCAGCTGCAGCACCAGGACAACAAGAACAACCTCCAAAACAGACAAAACCAACAGAAACAAAGTTGAAAAACTACAACAAACACTTTTACGTCACCAACACACACACTCCCTCACTCCCTCTCTCACACATTCCCATTCACTCACACACATTCCCATTCACTCACACTCATTCATTGACACTGACTCACTCCCTCACACTCACTCTCACTTACAGAAAAACACACACACGAAAACAGAGACAGCGACATCTCGAATGAAACCAGTTGAAGCGAATCCACTTGTTGCTCGCGTCCCTGTCTCGACTTCGCTTTCGTCTTCCCCCTGTCGCCCTTGATTTCAGCATCCCTAGTGGTGATTATTTCGCTCTTGTCGCCGCCCTGCTTTAGGAGTGGGCGCGAATCCATTAAGGCCGACCTGACCCCGACACCCCACGGCAATGGGGGCTGGAGGAGGACGAAACAAAGATCCCTCGGAACCATTGATGGACCTGGCAAATCAGCGTCGATTGCGTGGAATGGGTGAAACAGGGAGGCGGGGAGGCGACAAGTGCTTGTGGAAATGGAAATGGACAAAGAGAAGCAGTGAATGAGGCGACTATTGTGGAGCCAGCAGCAAGGAGCCAGATATACAGAAAAATCGAGGGAAATCTAAAAAAAGAATGTGTACCAGAAGGAGCTATTGAAGGACAATCGATGGCGAAAGTGCACATAGAGGAGCAGACAGTGGAACTAAGTGAAGGAAGAAAACAGAGGAGACAAATATTTATGAAATCAAATTTTAAAAAAATCTAAATTCCATTCAACACGACCCAGACTCGACGTGAATCGAATTAATTGCATCCAGTCCACAAAGAACGGAAATAATTGTAATTTTTTTCCAAAGCAGAGAAATCGAACAGCAATTTAATGACACGGTACGCGAAGTGGAAAGAGTTTTTTTAGGCCATCTGTCATTTTTTTAGCTCTCCTTTGCAGCCCAGTCAATGCATTTAAGCTTCTGCGGCGCATCGACCTCCAAACCCCGATTCTTTTCTTTCGTTGCTTTCGCCAACCCTCCCCATCCATCATCACTGCATTTCTCGTATTTTTGTTTTCGCAATTGTTGGTGGATTCTCGTGTATTCGTCTGTGGGTATATGTGTGTGTATTTGGGCACGATTGTTGCCCTCCGTGTTTGAGAATACTTGGTTAAGTGCTTTCATGCGATCCTGTTCGTACAATCTACAGATGTGCACAAGTAGACTAGTATGTGTGTGTGGCTCTGGGCATGGGGACGTGTGAGTGAGAGGATGAGGATGTTTGTGAATGGCTTGATGCGCGACATTAATTGCTTTCCTTCTCACGTGCCAGGTGTTTGTTTTGCGTGTTTTGTTGTCTTTTCTCTTTTTCTCCTCTCTCGTAATTCGTCTGTTTCTTCTCCTCCATTCCCTTATCCTTCACCATTTGTCTCCTCCAACTCAATCTTCTCCTTTACATGCCCTTGCTTTCAGCGAAAACCCAATACTTGTTCACTGTATTAGAAAACTATGGATATGTTGTATAGTTGTGTGTAGTTTTAAGAAATCTCGTGATTTATTATTCTGATATCCTTGATTGGTCCAGTGATTGTTTTATTGGCATTTCCGTTTCCTGTCACATGCTTTAATGAATTAAAGAATTAAATGAATTTTATGAATTGCGTGAATGTGTGGTCGATAGCAGTATTTTGTTGATTTTTATATACCTGGCTTCAACGTCTCTCGAAGTCTGATTGAGTCCTCGCTCTCCCCCATTTCTGAGTATGCAGTGCTCCTTTGCATTTATCCACTTGACGTAAGTCCCTCAAGTGGCTCAATACGATTGAGATTCATGGTATGTAGCGTTGCGATCCATTTTAATTAAATTCACTTTGCTCCCTCCCGGGCCCCGCTTGTTCCACCCAAATGCCTCTTGCTGTCTTGCTCTCACAATGGATGTTTGTGAATGTGTTCGTGTTTGTAGATCACTTAAATTAAATTTTTTATGCAATGGTGTGAATTTTTTAATCGGTTTGTCTTTTCACTCAAGCGACTCCTCGACGTCTATCAACAGCTTGTCGTCTCACATCGGATATGGTGAAGAGCATGTAAACTGGAAATAAATCAATTCAAGCTGCATTCACAGTAAATGCTCAGACACACACGCTCTCACACCAACCCTCAGATGCGACATCGATACATCGTTAGAGCACAGTTGGCAGCTGTGACAACAAGTGGATATCTTCGAAACCCTTCAGGTTGTGTTTAATTACTCTATTGCGAGAGTATGTATTTTGTGCCGGTGTGTGTGATTTGAATCAATTCGTCAGGCATGCAATCAACTAAATAAGATTACAACACCTCCATGAAAACTGGGGACATCCCGGCGAGGAGATTCGTTGGTTCTCCCAACATTTCCCGATGAGTGTGTCGAAGGACAAGCTTTACTGGTACGTATTGAATTGTTCCGCCCGATCCCTTCCACCGTCCGCCCGACTGCACTCTCCACTATTCCTTACCATACTCCATTCCTCCCTAGAACACTCCATTTCTTCCAACTATTCTCAACATTTCAGTTAGCTTCGTTCGCTCGAGGCAGGGCGATGTGGCGGAAGTCGTTGCGCAACTGCACTTGTAGTGGTGAACTTAACTTTGAAACTTGTTCAAATGTGTCTAGAGCAGATGATGCTCCTTCATTCCATCTATATTTATATTCTTATGTATGTATGTGTGCGATTTTGTAAACATCTTTCTGTTTGCTGGCAAAATTGATTTCGAACCTTTGCTAATCTGAAAGCTCTTCAGGCAAGACTTCTCCAGTACAAGCCTTAGTTAGGGATTGTCGATGGCTTGTTAAATGGTTTACATTCAAATTTGTACTACATTTCATTTCGGACTTATGTATATAAAAATATGTATATAAAAACGTTGGTACGTTTGCTACTAATGAATGATATGAAAACATCGCGCAATTTCCCGCTCAAGCTCTTCTAGATTATACTTCATACGATTTTATTTTATTTCGCCAGTGCGTGGCTGGTTTGATAGATTTATAAAAATTGTAAATTGTATAAGTGTGAACGCGACCTAAACGCGAAGATTTGATTGATTTCTCGATAAAATATCGATATAAATCTCAAATTTGGCACAAATAATAACAAGAGAAATGTCTGAGGAGGAGGCCGTGGCTCAGTGGCTAAGTGCGTAGCCTACGAACCCGGCTCCGCCAACAGTTTTTCTTTACGGCCTCCTCCTCTCGGCGAGCAATGCCAAACTTCCGAGAGTTATCTGCCATGAAGAAGCTCTCACCCCAGCCGTTCTGATTCGGCATTAAACTGTAGGTCTCTTTAACATTACAAACATTACAAACGCACAACACCAATGATGGCGAAGATTTCGGTCAAAGCCCCTCGAGGGCTCTAAAGACCAATAATTTGTATTTGTAGAAATGTCTGACAATAGAAGAAATCGGCTGGATTTAAAAAATTGCAAGTCTGAAGAAACTTCCTCTGAGTTTTGAGTTTGTGAAATTGCTAAAAGCTGTTGGTTGGTTGGTGTACCAACTTGGTATACGCAACTTTTTATAGAGCGTTGTGCGTACTTCACTGATGAGCGATAAGAAAAATGTTAAACGCCAAATTTCCAAGTGTTTCATTTAACCCTAGGATGGGTAACACACTCGGAGGCGCTAACAATACCTACTGAGCCTGAAGAGGCCCATGTGAATCAAGAGTCTGTACCTTTTATAGCCTGAAGAGGCCCATGTGAATAAATCGAGAGTCTGTACCTTTTATTGCATGCTATTGTGTGCTATTTCATGAAAACCGAATTAATCGATTTCGTCACAATTATTTCAAGATTTCTTAAATCAACCTCCAACCGTTTGGGATAAGCTCGACGAATACAAAGAAGCTGTAAAAATTGTCCAGAAGTGATAGAGGGCTGGTATGTATGGGTGAAATGTCGGGGGTTGAAATAATTAAGACCTGGTCATACATTTGACTCCTCTACGAGTCATGCCGGGGTTTTTTTTACATTTTTATATGTATGGGTGAAATGTTAGGGGTAATAAAATAATAAGAGCTCCGTAGGACTAACTCCTGGATAGTTAGAGTGATTTTTTGTAATCTATGAAAAATTTGCATTTTGTATGGGGACTTCCAGAAGGGGGACAGGTATGTATGGGTGCAATGTTGGGAGTTGAAAAATAATAGGACCTGGTAATACATTTGACCCCTCCACGAGTCTTCCCGGAGAAGCTATGAACGATTTTTGTAAAAAGTTTCCAAACTTGGACCACTTTGAGGTCGATGCGCTACGTTTTACCCCATCGGATCGGGAAAAAACTTTGGCTCAATCATTTTTTACAGAATGCACAATCATTTTATCGGTACAGTAAAAAAACCAACTGAACCCGATTGACTCGATTTTTTTTTCTGTACTCAGGAAGCATAGCGGCAAGATCGGTTAATAAAGAAACAAAAAAAAAATGCATGTTTAAACTCAAAATAGGCCTCATCAGGCTTAGCCCATCCTACGGTTAATAAGTTGCGTTGGCGTGGTAAAGAAGGAGTCAGATTTTGAGGAGATTATAGGTTGCTTGATGAAATAGGGGTAGATGGTTACATCCAGAAACGAAAGCGGAAACGAAATGCGAAGCCAATGTGTCCAAGTTGTGTGCAAACAAAAACAATCCAAATTTATAGGATTATTTCCAGTTGCTTGAGTGGTGAAGGCATCCAGATACATCTTATATAATAAGGTTTCCATGTTGATTAAGGCATTCGAAGAGTTCATAACTTGAATAAAATATCTTCTTCCAATCCCACCAATATTTAAAAACTGGGAAGCAAATGAAAAGGACATAATATTTTCAGAAAAGTTGATATTTTTATTATTGACCAATATTATAGAAATGAGAAGAATTTGAAAATTACATTTACAAAATTACATTACAGTCTTCCCAGAAGGGCTAGAACGGTGATCTAGGATAATCATAAATTGCCCGAGGTGACTGGGACCGGCAGCGTCTCCGCGACTTTTGTTAGCATAAACACCTGGAAGTAAGAAAAAGTAGCGAATTTCACGAATTTATGGTTTTGTAATTTTACGCCCACATACATTTTTAGCAATCTCGCAGTGAAACAAACTTATATTATAGAGTTTAGGTTAAAAGTGAGTATGAGTATGGTTTCGATTTTCTGCATTTTGAAATAAAAACCAGCACAATCGGATAACGGATAATTGTGAGCTACGAAGAAAACAAGAGTAGTCAAATGAAACTTTAGCCACAGTGAGCCTGCAAAATGGACATAGAAAAAATAGAGTCCAGCTCCGGCTTAAATGAAAGAAGCAAAATATATATTCTTTTTTTAAGTAGTAACGGGTTAAGCTGGAACGGATTTACACACACACACAGCTTTAACACGTGGATTTAAAGGATTCTTCTGGATTAAACAGGTAATTACCAAAGAAATCCTAAAAGTAATTCATGAATAATATTTATAATAGAAGTTCATACATATTTTTGTTGCGTAAAGGTTATACTTCGTCGAATCGACGACGCTGCTGTTTAAATGGATAAAAAGATAACTTTCGCACGGAAAATGTGTACATTTTAGTTGATTTAAAAATCTGTCTTATTATTATATTATTGGCCTTTACAACCCTACGAGGGGCTTTGATTGGTGTTGTGCGTTTTACACCAATGAAAGATACCTACAGTTTAATGCCGAATCCGAACAGCTGGGTTGAGAGGTTTTTATGGCAATTAATACTCTCCAAAGATTACCATTGCTAGCCGAGAGGCAGAGGTGGTAAAGAAAAATTGATGTTGGTGGCTCGTAAGCTACGCACTTAGCCACGGCCGCATCCTTAAGTAACGTAATTCGTTGCAAAATATGCCATTTAGAGCCCGTGATAAAAATGACACAACAATTAATCGATTATGCAATCACTGTTAATGACACCACCTTCGATAAGATAAAGATTTAGACTAAGAAATTCTTATCAGACCTAATAGAAAGCCCCGCTTAGCACTCTGTATATGTCGGAAGGAAGACGTCGGACTCGCGACCAGATTGCGATAGCTCTTATATTGCTGTCGAGCGCTAATTTTGGGTCTATCGCTGTCTTCGTCAGTCTCCACCCAGAGCACGATGAGTCGAGTTGGTGCCAAAATGCAAGGTTCTGCAAGAGTACGTTGACGACCTCCGCCTGTTCCGTGCATTCAGTTGCTTATACTATGAATTGTATATTGCAGGTTCTTCGGGTCGTTCTTTTAGTGCTCCTGAGTTTGCAGCAGGTTCAAGTGAGTATCTCCATCTTCGCGACCGTCTCTTCTCAGTCCGAAATCAATTTGATTTTCAATTCTTCCCTCCCCCTCCACAGCTGCAGCACATCCAGCCAGTTCTGCTGGTCCATGGCGGGGCTGGCGATGTGACCGACGAGTCGATTCCTGCCAAGAAGCTGGGAGTTAAGTTGGCCGCTCGGATTGGCTACGAGGTCCTTCGCTCCACCGGCAGCGTCCTGGACGCCGTGCAGGAGGCGGTCCTGTCCATGGAGCTGGACGAGAACTTCAATTCCGGCTACGGCTCCGTCCTGAACTGGGAGGGCGACGTGGAAATGGACGCGGCGATCATGGACGGCGCCGCCCTCGACGCCGGCTGCGTCGCCGCCGTCCGCGACATCTACCACCCGATTGTGCTGGCTCGCCGCGTCATGGAACGGACGCGCCACAAGTTCCTTTGCGCCGAGGGCGCGATGGCCTTTGCTGTGGAAGAAGGATTCGAGCTGCTGCCCGAGGGCGCGCTGGTCACCGCCAAGGAGCTGCAGGCCCTCGACGACTACAAGAACAGCTTGGACGGAAACGCCGCCAACACATGCCCCGAGAACGCCTTCTGGCCCGAACGGCAGTTCGGTGCTCCGGGCACAGTGGGCGCCGTGGCGATCGACGCGTTCGGGAACGTGGCCGCCGCCACCTCGACGGGCGGCATCACGGGCAAGATGCCAGGGCGCGTCGGGGACTCGCCGATCTTGGGCGGCGGCACCTACGCGGACAATGCGGCCGGCACTGTGTCCGCGACCGGCCACGGCGAGACCATCATGCGGTACAATGTGGCTTCGCGGATTCTGGCGCTGATCGCGGGCCAGGGCAAGTCGGCGGGGGAGGCGGCGGCGCAGGTGCTGGAGCAGATGACGGCGCGGTTGAATCAAACCGCGGGCGTCATCAGCATCGACGCCAACGGATCGTTGGGGATTTACTTTACGACGCGGCGCATGTCATGGGCCTATCAGCGGGGCGACGAACTGCACTACGGCATTGAACAGGGCGAGGACGTGCTGGAGATAATTGCGGACCCCAGAATCGACCTCTGAGGCGCCGAACCGTGATAAACATAAACAAACAGTTCCCAATATGTTTATGCAGTTGAATTGCAGTCAACGGAGGTTTTTGAATATTCCATATTTTATTAAATTGGTTTCTTACTGCTCATTTATATTTTGTACAAATTCGTATGTTTGTTAAATTATAAAATAAATATTAATCTTAGTGTAATTCATTATACAACATTACATATTCATCATTAATTAAACCTTTACTTATGTGTATGTTTCTACAATTAGTAATGTTTATTTCAATTGTATTTAGTGTTTTACTTTGCATTGAAATAATTACAAAATGTTCACTTCACTTCTTTACCTGTGAGTTTGTGATTTTACAGTGTTGTGCTAAAAAAAGCAACAGTTTTGAAATTTTAAAACCACAGATCAGAAAGTCATTCCTTCCAAGGATTCCTATGAGTTAAATTTGATATTTAAGAGCGGATAATTAGTTAATACCACTTCATAGTCTCACTAACTTCCTGAATCTAGGAAATTGATTTTAATGTTTCCATTGTGATAAATAGCATACTATCTTTTTCAATTTATATTTCTGTATGTTCTGTATGTATGAAATAATGTTTGCTCCACTTTTGCAAATCTTCTTTAGAATGAAAAATAACAATTTCAAAATCTCAAAAAAGTTGCTCGAATATGTTTGCACTTTGTAACTTGAGTCTTCGTTATATCAAATGGTACAAAACATGGTTTGCTTTAACTTCAATACAATTACATATATAGTTTACATGTATAGTTGGATCAAATTCAGAATTAAAGAGCTTAATTTTACTGTTACCTTTATCTTTACTTACACATTTACATACATATAGAGTGTTAGATGTGTACCATAAATATTTGCAAGTATTGAGTTACATATTTAGCTTTCAATTAAAGTGATGAATTCATTTTATGCCTAGATTCTGTAATACAATGAAAGCAATTGATTTAACTACACAATTCCGAACTCATTGGAGCATGATACTGGTCAGCTCATGCTCGTTTCTTCCCTCTTCAAACTCAACAAATTATAGTCAACAACAACAGAGAAATATGAAGCAACTCAATTAGACTAAATAATATATTAGATTTGTATGTTTCTATGTAAGGCATTAAAATCATCAGACTTTGTTCACCCAGTCGGGGACTGTGTGTGGAGGTGCGACTTAATCGGAAAAATTATCAATATCTTCTACGCATTCGTTGTCAACTGCTTTGGTCAGGTTCGCTAAATCTCTTTTGCTAAAACATACATTATCTGCCATAGACTGCAGAGTTTCTAATTCAACGAATATCGGTGAATCTCCTAGTGAGCCCTGGTATAAGCTAATTCCGATATAAAGAGTCTTTGCGCAAGTGATTGGATGTGAAGGATGTTGTCTATCCCAAGTCGGGGACATCCTTCTAATTGGAAACCGATATATAAACTTATTGGTACATGAACAAGAACAGAAACTAGTGGGATTGTCTACCATAACAAATATAAATATAAGCATTGAAAATTAGCACCATTTTTTCTTCTATGGTTCCAACAGAAGAAATATTAACTTTGTTAGATTCATTTTTTATTTTGTTTGTTTTTACAAATGCATTTGCGTTTGACATTATTATAAATAAAGACTCATTAATTCATAGACATGAATTTCCACAGTTTTACAAACATACATAAAAACATCAAGACAATCAATGACTTTCATTGCAATGCACTGTGCTTAAATCTTAAAGAAATTTCATAAATTTATATGTAATAATTGTGTATAAAAATCTAGTAAATTTGATTTTAAAAAAATACACTATTAAACACTAAAGTAAAAACTTCAAACCAAGAGAAGTGGCAACGTACAACGTATGTATGCTCAGTATGTTCCACAATTCCACTAGCTGAGCAACAAAGTTTGCGTGGGCGCTTTGCCAGTGTTCATAACTAAAATTATCTTTATAATGTTCCATTGGATTACATGTTTAGGTATAAATTATGTAAATTTGTTGTTTCTGACTTCGTGAATGTTCTATGTTTATATGAATGCATGAGTGTGTTCTAAGTTACATGGATACACATTAGGTCTAAATTTACGTTTTTTTTCTTTTTACATTAGCATTGGCTCTTCTTAATGTGTCTCTAAATGTAGTTTTAATTAGTATGTACTTTGTTTCACATGATTTTGTTTTCTTAAAAGTTTGTATTCTAATGTATTCAAATGAGGAAGGGAGAAGGATTTTTTGGTTTGAATGATTTGTTGTTCACATTTATTGATTTCATAGATATTTTCTTAAATACAAAATGTTTACAATTTCTCTAAAATGTAGATAATCATCAACAAGTCCTTAAAATCATTAAAAAAGGTTAACATTCAAAAGAGAAACAAAATGACTAACGAGCTGACTCATAATTTTGACGACCAGAAGGTTATTTCAATGGATATGACTTCCATTTATGGCGACTCCTGGAGCAGGTTCACGATATAACATATATGTCAACTCGCAAGCCAATTGTTTCTCAAACTTCAAATTGAGGTCCATAGAGTTGAGTACCCATAGGGTTTCTTCATAAATATTAAAACTGGAAAATTAGTTTCATGGGCGGCTGGCTGACAGTTTAAAATGATTTATCCTCTAAATCCAATAAATAATTACTTGAACCTTAGGCGGTTATTAATTACGTTCTTTTCACTGGGTTGGATGGATGGACCTTAAACAATCTTTCTACTTTTGTTCAACACTTAGGCTTAATTTTACATTGGGCTTTGTATGTGTTTTTTCAGTTTTAATTTCATTAGCAGTTATTTTACAAAATAATCAAAAAACTTTAAACAATTAAAATAACTAAATCTGAAAAATTATTTACATTTTAAAATTAGTTTCTACAGTTTATTAAAATCAATGGTAGGTTAATTTTTTGTTTATGCATAATGTTCAAAAGAAAGTGGAAAACTTCCGCTTGTTTGGTGGATTGGTTGTTACTGTTGTTGTAGTAGCATTTGCAGCATTTGGTTTTGTCAACACAGAGACGGAGGCGTAGGCAGAAGCAACTGACGTCGCCGCGGGTCCAGCTCCGACTCCGGCAGAGACGTTGCGAGGTACAGCGTGAACAGCAGCAGCACCACTCGCAGCAACAACAACTGTCCCTGCCTCGGCTGCTGTCAGTGTCGTCTGTTGTTTCCGCGGATATGACTTAATTGGAACAATTACGGGTTATACGGATATCTCATAGTTCATGTCGTAGACACTGGCCCGGTCGGGGGTGGGGGTGGTGGTCCGCTGACCCGCCATGTTGCTGCCGCCCGTCATGCTGGTGGTCACTTGCGCGTTGCCCATGAGTCCGCCGTTGTTGCGCGACTGTTGCTGCTGCTGCTCGAGCGACTGCATCTCCATCGAGTCGGTCATCTCGAGGGCGCGCACGAACGACATCGGCCGCGTGGGCGTCTGCTTGCGCTTGATTTGCGGCGATGGCTGGGCCTGGAGGCCACCCGCGTTGCCGATTGCGACGCCGGCCGGGTTGGGGGGGAATACGGGAACGCCGCCCCGCAACTGAGGCTGGTAGCCGGAGCTGGTGCCGCTGCTGGCGATGGTCGGCGTGGTTGTATGGCCGAAAGTACTCTGTGCTTGCGCAGACGAGCAGTTGTTGGGAATGGCTGCGCTGTTGCCGCCGCTGCCGACGCCGTAGCGCAACATGTATGGCTGTGAGGATTGCATGGAGGTCGAGCTGGAGTTGGGGATCGTGGGACTAGTGGGGTTGGAGCGGTTGTGATGCATGTCGTATTGCTGCTGTTGTTGTTGCTGTTGCTGTTGTTGGTAGTCCATGGCGGCCTGGTGCTGCATTCGTGATTGGGTCAGGATGAGCGGGTGCGATTGACCACCAATGGCCATATACTGCTGCTGCGGCTGCTGGGGATGGTGATGTATGCTTGGCATAGTGCCTGCACTACTGCCAATTCCCGCCGCGGGCCCAACGCCTGGCGAGGTGTCCTTCCACATGTACACGCCGCGCTGTGGACTGCCCGCCAGCTCGCGAATGTTGTCCACGGTGTTGTTGGAGCGCGCGTACGACAGCTCGTTGCTCTGACGAACCAACTCACCCTCCGACAGGAAGCGGCGCTGCGGGCTTCCGCCGTAGGGCTGCGAAGCTGAATTCATCGCCATCATGGCGCCTCCTGCAAAACACGAGGGGTGCGATGGTGTTATATTCGTAATTATTTCAGATGTGATTTTCTGATTTTGACAATCGGCTTTACTTTTATCTCACCTTGCATCATGGCACGTTGTTGCTGCTGTTGTTGTTGCTGGTGCTGTTGTTGCTGCATCAGGAGTTGTTGCTGCTGTTGCTGAATGGTTGGTGGCTGTGGGTGCTGAGGTGGAAGTCCTGTTGTATACTCGTAGTAGGACTGTGTTTGCGGTTGCTGCTGCTGCTGATTGATTCCCAAGCCAATGAAGTCCGGTCGCCGTGGCTGGGTCGGTGTCCCCGGGTTGGATCTAAAAGGAGACACGGCGAGAGCAACAGAGAGTTCGACAAAAGCGATTAGTTCTGGGCAGATCAACAGAGTAGAGTTAGCACAATATGAAGAGATTTTACAAAAACTTAGTGCAACAAAATATGATGAGTTTTACTCGTGAAACACAACCAACACTCAGTTTACAGTTTAAGCGAATGAAAGATTAGTTAGATTTGCAAGGAAGGAATGACAAGGATGTGCATGAATATATGTCGTTGTGGTCATTAACGAAGTCAGCGGACAGTCTCCTACCATCTCTCGGAATCCCACCGCAAATATTTGAAATTTACGAAAAGCAAACGAAAACTAATTTGAATCAATCCATCCGCTTTGGCTTAAGAAAAAACACGATAAGACGGTCATTCGCTTCAACACAATTGTAATTATTTATTTCGATGGTAAGTGTTTGAAAGGAAATGGAAAATGCAATTTTAAATTTAACTTCAACCTTCCGTGTAAATATTCTGGATGAAGTCGATCAGGCCGGAAGGAGCCTGGGTCAGGAGACATCGGATCAAGTGGTGCAAGAACACAATGATGCCGTACAGCAGACTAAATGCCCCGACTAGAGGCATAAGGCAAAGCTTCGTGCGGGATCCGTAACGCGAGTTGTCCTCGAAATTGAAAAAGTCAATGATGGAGCCGTGGCCGAGGAAGGCGATGCGCAACTGCAGCACTTGCATCTGGAACCAGCCGAAGTAAAGCTGCAAGTACCGAAGGGCCTTCGATACGAGGATGCCGACGACTAGCCCCAGCAACATGATGAAGTTCATCTGGTTGACAGTCGCATCTCGTGTCCAGGCGCCCGTGTTGTGGATCATCGTTCGGGTGTTGTTATGGGCATCGCCCAGACTCATATCGTTCACCATGGTGGAGGACTTTTTGTGCTGTGCATTAAAATAGTTGGGCATTGAGTCGTTCATGAGTTCTTCGTTGAACGAGTGCGACGACTCGGTGCGGGGCGAGGCCTTGTATTGCGATTGCTGAGAATTTGTGCGTGCCGAATTCGTATTGGCCGCATTTTCGTTCTCCGAGCTGTCGTCGTCCTTGGTATGCGCTGCCTGTGGCTTTTGATTTATCCCTCTATTTCCAAGCAGGGCGCTGCTGATGGAACGCCAGTCAGTGTTACCGCCAGAGTTCTCCGCGCAGCAGTTCAAGTTCTCTTGACTCAATCCACGAATCTCGCGAGCGCTGCGCAAGGACGGGATGAAACTGCGACGACAATCGCCACCTTCGGCTGCGGATTTGGTGAATTTGAAGTTCATGTTGAATAAATCGGGATTGAAGGGGTCGCGCTGACCGGCTGATGGCTGCTGCTGGTTAATGTCGACATTTTTGTCCATCTCCTGCTCCGTGGGCCGTTCGACGGGGGCGACATTGAACCGTAACATTTCCGGTTGTGATCGTCGTGAGTAGAACAAGAATTGTTTTCTATATTTTCGACTTTTCGCACAATTTTTGAGTAAAACGTAAAAGTTGCGTTTATAAAATTTTGATTTGTTGCTTCGAAAATGCCTGCCTACTCAATCTCGGTGCCGCGTAGTGCTTCGGAATAACCTTACACCTTTTTTATTAGAACATGTCATTTTAAGTAAATGAGTGAATGAAGTTAGCGATAACTCGGATTATTAACGAAAGCCGTCATCCACAACATGAACTGAAACAAGGGTTTCGGTTAGGTTACATCGACTTGATATATATGCATGTATTTATCATGACCAACTGTTGCAGTACATTTAGATTCTATAGCAATCGTGTATGAATAATAAATAGACGAATGAAGCGCACGCCCCTGAGACACAAATGATTCCCAATGAATTGCAAAGTTTACACAACCTCTTACGATGAAAGATCAGATGAGGACGTACGAAGTAGACCAGTATAAAATCAGGCGATAAATGTAAAAATAACAAAAGCCTAAATTTAATCAAAACCAGACGAACAAAAAACTCACCTCCGCTTGTGATGTTGGCAAACAAGAAGTAGTATGAGAAGAAGAAGGAGGAACAGAGAGTGAGTCGGAAGTGGTGGAAGTGTAGTGGGAGTGAGAGGCACGCACGCACGCACTCTGGAGTCGGAAGTAGTCTAACATAATTGATTGGAATTGTTTTCGGATTGATTTGAGTACGAACTATCACAGCAAGAGAAGAAGAAGAAATAAATTAAAATGGTTTACAAGTTGTTTTGATTTAAGTAAATACTAGGAACTATGAAAATATGAGTATCGCATCAATGAGAGCTAGAATACAGTAGTAATTATATGAAATTTATCTCAACAACTGACAAATAATAATCCCAAGGTGTCCAAAACTATTTAACGGCATTGCTGGTTATATTTCATGTTGAAAATAACAAATGCGAATTTAATTTTAACTGATATTTAAATTTTTCGTCACACCCTTTTCCAATTCTAATGACAGATTAAATTGCACAACGGAGAATTACATTGACAATCACAGGAACTTAAAAACATATTAACGCACAAGAACACAGCTTGCCGGAGAACATAAGCGAATCTTGCTATAGGAATGCAGCTCACTAGAAGCAACAAATAGGTTACAATTGATCACAACTACTAGCACATCAAATGCATAGCAATGTCTACGGTGATGGCGGTGTTGGTGCGAGGTGGTATAGTCGGGGTTCCAGCTGGTGACAAGTTTATTAGGATTAATTACCGATTAAGGTAAATATTTGCTTTTCTAATTCCAGCTAAGTCCATCTTTGATTTTATTTCGAAACGAATTTCAATAGAAATCGGAAAAAAGAATTAAACTTAATACTGAATGGTTTGTAGGTAGTGGTATTGTTTTTTGTTTTGCATTAAACTTAAAGCTTAGGACTAAACAACATAGCCAAGGGGACCGCGAAGAGTACACTCACCTCCGCACAGGACTGGCCATCACAAGCGGAGTTGCCACACCCAGGGGTTTAATTCGTTGTTGCATCGTGGGAGTCGCCGTCGTGCCGTTTCGAGTTTGATTATTCGGATGTGATGGATGGTCAGGCGAGAGTGCATCCGAGTTGTAGCCTCGCTGAGGTTCCAGGCCGCTGTGGGACGAGAATTCGATTTGAATGGAATCGGAAAAAACATGGTGCTCTCCACTTACCGTTGCCTCGCATGTGGACTGTGGCGAGGGTGGTACATTCGTATGTGCCGTGGCGAATCTCCGCCTCCGCCACCTGCTGAAGATATGACTCCATTGGCCACCTCCAACGGCGGCAAATAGAAGTTGTTGGAGTTGTGGCGCTGCAGGGGAGGCGTGGGTTCGCAGTCCTGGCTCTGAGAAGCCTGCGGTTCCATGTCAGTGTCCGAACATTCTCGTCCAGGTGAAAGCTGTTTCGGGAGACAGCCACAGAGAAGAGAAGAAAGAGAAAAGACACAATTCGCTCAATGGGTCGGATCAACGAAGATTTCATGAACTTAAATTAAATTGATTTTCATGTAATTTTTAAAACAAACAAGTAGTTAAGTTTAAATGGACAGTGGAAGACAATTGAATAGTTAACAATAATAATTGTACTGAAAAGAAATCACAATTTCATTTTATGAGCACAAAAAAGAACATGTTTCCAAAAAAAAAATATGATTTCCTGGAAACTTGATAGGAGTAAATGTTCTAAATATAGAAGAGCTTGTCATGAGAACTCCAGCCCAGCTGTCTTCAGCGACAAAACGGAATTTGTTACTGGGCTGGAGCTGGAAAAATATTCAAATACGTGAAAAAGGCATACACAAACAGACTGATAAAGGACCAAAACTGCTGAAAAATTTAGACGAATGACATAGATAGTAAAACTCGTAGATAAAATATAAAAAGGATAACCTGCATGGAAATATGAAAGGAGACGGTGTTGTACAATAATATGTATTAAGATAAACGTGACAAAGAATTATTTATTTAAAACGAAACGATATCTGATAAGGTTAACAACAGAAACAGACTTCAAAATATCAAACGATTTCAACAAAATAATTATATTATTGATATTGTAATAAAAATTCATAAATTTATATTTCATTGATTTTACCTTTCTTGGTGCTTTCATTTAGTGTGGAGTTTTGTATTTGTAATGACCAATTTAATCAAGTTCGATTACTATATAATAATGTGCAAACGATAATTTAATCTTCATGCAGTTAGTCGTGTTCGAGATCAGGTGAGAAAATTCAAAAAGAAATAAACAACTAAAGTGCATTTAAGAAGTAGCGTTTGATATTGTTGGCCAGATGACGGAAATAGAAAAGAAAATATGTAGTTATATAATGTGCCTTACTAACAGACACACAGTATAAATACCCAAATATCAACTAAATATAACCCATGTACCGTATCTCACACAAAGTTTCGTTATTAACAAGAAACATTACATGAAAACAGGAAAATATTTTTTCCAAACTAAAGCCCGTTTTGTAGTCTATGGAAAATAAATAACTTTTGTTTAGATAGATATGATTTATTCCCCGGAAAGGTGAATAGGAATACACTTTAGGCAACTAAAGAAGTAACCACGAAAAATATAATAATACGAAAAGTGAGTTCAACACAGGATATTTATTAATAATAATTGAAAATTCCATGTGACTTACATATGCACACATCTATGTGACACAAGTGAGCGGAAATCAAATAAAAGAATATTAAATTTCGATAATGGTTAATTTTCACTTATTAAATCGTTAGAGAAGAAGAGAACAGAAATAATATATAGACATTGATTACATATCTGTTAAGCGGCAGAAGCTGCAGCACATGATTTGGTTGGTTGTATCTCCCACAACCAGGACATCATGGAACATCAAATCTCAACATTTAACTAAGCGGCGCAGAGACCAATGAGCAAATTGTTAACGTATAAAACAAAAAGTAGGAGATTGGAATAGGTTTTGGAGACATGGTACAATAGACAGGCGAAATAAGGAAAAATAAAACATACTAAAACATGCATTTGAATATACGTTCATTCCAAATGAACTACTTCAAGGAATTATTGTGGATTTACTTGGTTTTACCTTTGCAGTATTCGAAAGCCAGACCAAATACAAATTTAAATAAAAAAGGGTGCTAAAGAAATATATAGTTTTTCGAAAAATAAAAGACTAGTTTCATATCAGGCATAAACACCCCATAGCAAATTCAGAAACTACAGAAATAACCACAACCACTTCAAATATGTTTCCTTATTATTGGAAAAATCTTTGGACAGAACTAAAGAATGTTTGTAATCAGGAAGTAGCATCAAAGACATACATCAGCAAATATACGCATCATCGTGATATCACAACGAAATATAAGGTACGAAAGTAGTAAGCTCTCCTTTGTTGCAGCACTCAATAGATTGGTTCGGAAATCAATAGATAAATAATTAAATAACTAATTCAACAAGTTAACTAAAGATAAAGAATAATACACAAGTACAGAAAAATACGAATACGATTACAAATACAATTAGCGCCATAATTCGATTGTACCCTTACCTTACTATAAAGAGTTGTGCCGCCCGACCGTTGATTATAACCATTGCCCTGGTCCGTATAAGTCTTTACCTGAGTATGTCGATTATCCCTATCATAATAGCTGTGTGGTGGCATGCCATGTGGCGACTGCTGCTGATGGGCATTGCCACGAGCGCCCCCACCACCTCCATGCTGGCCGTTGCCATTCTCCCGTTCGGTGGTGATGGTGCTGATGGCCTGGTTCTCTTTGTGAGAACGACGTGCTGCGTATTTCTCTGGTTTCAACAAACTGCCACGAAGGTGAGGATGAAGAAAAGGATTAATTAATTCATTGCCTCAGATCACACTCTATGCTGTGTCACCAGCGCCAGTCTACTATACCTGGGATATTGTGGACCAAATTGTGTGTAGCAGCAATTGTGCCAACAACCTCTCGAAAATGGGTTGTAGCCACCTTTGAATTTTCCAGTCACCTGTTCGTTCGTGGTACGTCCTCGCGAGACCAGCACCATGTGAAATCCGGTCAGACCAAATATCGGAATAGCCAGAATGGTTACAATTCCCATTAGGCAGATTCTGTGTTCGCAAGGAGTTAAGGAAACATTGTGTTCAAAATAAATACAATATGAATTATGTAAAATAAACGCCCATGCTACCTAAGCTAATTATTAATATTGATCTAAATAATATTAAATAATTATAAAAATAATAATAATATAAATCAGATTAATACAAATACATAATAATAAATAATTATTTTTCATGGATTGACGATCATAACTAACGATAGGAACAAAATGTTTGTTTCATCCTTTTTCTATTTAGTTCGTTATATTCATGGGATAAAAATGTGTATTTTTCATTGAAAAACATAAAAATTGCACAAACTGAAGACTCGTTCTAAACTCCTTTTGTGATGTCAAGGCTTATGTTTAAGGATTATCATATTTTTTATTTTTTGTTGTAAAAAGGATACGAAACAATCGGCGCCGTATGCCTGATGTTGGGCATAGTCTTGAGCACATAGAAGAGGCAAAGCGAAAAAATACTCAGCATATGTATGGAGAGTGAGACGAGGAAGAAGAAGAAGAAACGATAATTCCTGCGGCCAATGCAATTATTTACCCACGGACAGTGATGATCAAAGGTCTGCAAGTAAAGAGGAAATCGTTAATTGTATAAATAGAGGCGTAAATAAGTCGACTTACTTCGATGCAGTGATTGCATACGGAACAGTGGGAACATCTTGGCGGCCGGTAAAATTTACAAGTGACACACCATTTCATCTTCACCGTGATTCCATTGATTTCGGCGTTTTTATACAACGGTGCACGGAATTCCTCTTCACGATCTTCGTCTGGAGTGGCTTTCGGGGAAGACAATGTTAATTTTTTCATCTGATTTGTGTTTATTTCTTCAATATGCTCTGGATTAGAACGCTTCATACAGCCCGACTGGCATTCGAATCCAGTTCATACCCATTAATTGCAGAGACAAGCTTACCTTTTGGGATAACGCCTGGATCCATAAAAGTCGCCAAGGTGAAATTGGCTAAGACGAAAAATGTTATCACGCCCTGGTAGGCTGGCACCCATGGATGACTTTTTACATAGTATTGGCAGCTGCAAGAAAAGAAAAATTCGGTTATATTACATCTGACGTTTAGGGGAGGGAATCAAGAGGATTGGCCTAATGTTACTTAACACATGGACAATTCGGCAGGGCAGGAGGGGGGAGAGGAAACTTTGGCCTAAAGACGAGGGCACTAAAGCCTATATAAATATTAAATGAATCATCTGCAAATGCTGTGATGGAAGTAAATAAAAACGAGCACAGGGAAGGCGAACCTTCATAAATGCTCCCATCCGTCAATTCTCAAGGCTGTTCAGAATGCGGACACGGCGTCGGTCCTGAGGAGTTCAAGGCGCTGCTGGCGCATTAAATCAGCTCTGTATGACATGCTCTTGAAATTGTGTGACCGGCACTCAACTCAAAGCCAGTTACACTTCGCACAATATCTTTATTTTATGTGCGCCTATAACTAGGCAAGCATAAAACAACTTCCGCCGGTTTGCACTAAGAGCGCTCTTCCGCCAGCCTGTCTGTGTATGTGTGCTAAGCTTGTGACAAGTGTGTTTGCTTGTGTACGAGTGGCGGCTGTCCTTGTCCTGCAGAGCGAAATTACGACAGGAGTGACATTTTAATGAAATCACACTCGGCGAACTCACTGAGGACTGCTCGGCGTTCGGCTCACGTTCGCGACAAACGACGTTTACTCTGGCCATGGCTAGTACAACTTTATCAATGCGTGGGGCGGAGTCATAACAATCCGTCATTACTAGCACTCTTAGCGCAAGTATCCATTAAACATAATCCGAAAAAGAGTCTCTGGATGAATTACATTGCGCTTAGGCCTCGATGAATGCTAATAAGGTGCGCAATCGAATTCGTTGACAGCTTTCTATCGGAACTTGAGATAGTGCTATCTTCTATTATACGGAAGCCCGAATTTGCTCTACCGTACGCAACGCGATCGCCCCGAACACGAAGCAGCCAGCAGTCGATTTTCAAGGTGCAAATGTATTGAGAATTTGACTTGCATAAATTTAACAACCCGGACTCATTCCGAATACTCATGAGCCTCTGAATATCTGTGCGCGAGACGTGCATGAAATTTGCATTTTCATTTTAGGCGCTTGCATACGGGAATCGTCGCCAAAACCCGAGTCATACAGCAGACGTTTATCTAATGTCTTCCATTTTAACGACTTCAAAGAATGCGTTGCGTCACGCGAGTGCGCAGGCAGCTCCATGAAGCCCCACCACACCCATTCCACTACTTGCCTGCTACAATTAGTCTAGCCTTTTAAATAATGACTACCTAATGTTGACATTAACTGATAACCATCGGATCGAGAGGCTGAGAACTCTAACAAATGTTGTCCGACTCAGGGCTAAAAATACTGGGGGGTCGAACCATGTGGCATGCACCGCAGACAGAGAGAATATAACCCTTCAATTAGCTTCGAATTATGTTGGGATCGAGCATAAGGTGACCCGATTCTAACAACCGCAAAACCTCTACCTTCAAACCAATTACGTTTGGAATACCTAGTGCCACCGCGAACTATTTCACATTCAGATATCGAGATGGAAATAGATTCCCAGTGGTTGGCAACACACAAAACATCGAAAATGTCAATTTTAATAAACGATTTATTAACTTTCCCAATTAGCAACCAGGACCAATTAGCACCTTCTAGGTTTTCTAATCCGCATGGCCTCCTGCTCCACTGTGGACGATGTTGCTCATTCATGTTCGTTCCGTTCGACAGACTGCACAACCTGTTGTTTTTACTCTTGTTGCTTTTATTGCCACCATTGTTGATATCACTCAAATTTGATTGCCAACTAGAAACTCCTCTCCCCCTCTTCCCAGCCGTTGGAGTTTTGCTGTTGACAATAGTTTCCACTTGGTTAGGGAAAAGTTTGCAATTGTTAACACGTTCCTCGCATGCGCCACGGAAGGGGAGGGCGTCTTTATAGGTTTTTATGGAAATTATGAGTTGTCATTGTTGTTGTTGTCGGGGCGAAAGTGTAATAAGTCGAGTTGAGAATACTGTGGAAGTGTAACAAATTGAGCATTCAGTTAATATCACGCCAAACCGGTTTCGAACCACGAACCTTCCATCATTTTGCAATCGCGATGATGTGTTCTCGCTGCAATGGAACTATTCGCATTGAAGCCATCTCCAGTGACCTGATCTGATCATCGTCACTGCTAACAGTGGATCGATGAAGGTTGGCTGGACCACTTCCATTTGACTAGATGGAAGGCCATCGCTTGGGACCTGGGGGCAATCATTTACGTCCTCGGTTGGCTTTTGAATATTTGATTAAATGCGGCCCCAAAACGTCGTTCCCGTGGCCTTTACACCCCGAGAAAGTTGAGAATAAGCAATCCCCGTTCGCGATATTCTTCCTCGGCGTCGCCTTCGTCTCTAGTGCCTACTCAACGACAAAAGAACTGGCACAGAGCGAAGCAGAAGTGTGTAGAGTGCGATGTTGGAAATGGCAGAACAATTGGCAACATTCCCCTCAGCTCTCCACCACTCGCTCAAACACACACACTCTCACAGAACCACTCCTTTGCCATGTCCCGATTCGAGTCCTCGACTTCTTCACTGCACTCCACACCACTTCAAGTCGCTCCAGTCGGCGTTTTCCTCGTGGCCCGGATGAATGTCTTGCTTTCTAGACACATTGAAACTATTGTTCCCTTTCTTCGCTTCGGATGTTGGGCCTGGTGCGGGTGGCGAGGCGTTGGCTGTCGGAAGCTATGCTCCAAAATAGCATTTTTCGTAATTTGATGCTTAGCCCGGGAAATGGGCGGGTGGTAGCTTCGTCTCCATGGCTGTTGTTGTTGTTGCCTTGTAAGGGGATTCGGTTACGGTGGGAGGATGCTCAGCTCTCGATTCTCGAAAGGTGCCCATTAGATTTCTGACTATTGCTGTTACCATCCTTGATGTTGCTTAATTTTCTCTTCAACACCCCAGAGAAGGAGAATGAACTATCGGGGTAGGGAGTTGCCACAGTATGGAATACAAAATATGCAACATTCTCATATTGGACGTTCTTGGAAAACGACAAATAAAACTCCTCGTCCGTTGATTTACTTAAGACTAAGAATATACGACCATCTAATATTCTCAAAGCCTCAAACCTTGCCTTCGGGAGTTCTCATTGATTAGGTGTTATGTTGCGTATTTATTTATTATGTTAAGTAGTTATGTATTTTATTTTCGACATGCCCTCCACACTGCGACACTGTACATAGATCAGCAGTGAATTATTTTAAATGAGCCTTTAGCAGAGTTGGGTGAATAATTCGCATTTCCGATTTATTACAAACAGGGAATATTGAAATAGGCCTTTGCCCTCTCGCTGTTTACCGAGAAAAAGGGGCACGGGGACAGACATTTAATATCACTGAAAGCCATTTGAGCTCCGGAGCTTCATTAAAAATGAGAATTTTGCATAACCTCAAACCGCAGATAATAGAGATAAGTAGCATCGAAAGGAAAGCGAAGCACGAAGGCAAGGGAACGGATAAGAAATAATGAATGATAATACAAAGTAGGCACACAGGGAGTTTTTCAATATTTATGAAATTCCTCCTGGAAGCTTCCTACTGTTTGATCCTGTACTAATTTAGGGATGCCGTGCTTACAGATTTGTTCACGAGAGCGTTGTCAAGGATTCACAGAAATGAGAAATTATTGCACTGAGTACAGATTTTTCACACAAAAGTGTTTGAGGGACATCGGACCCTGCCTGCAATGTCCACCGAGTGGATATTTGAGTTTGACCAAGGCTAACGACGCCAAAGTCGTCTATTGACAAACGGGCGCCGCGTCGAGGTCGGCGCTGTGTGTCGTCTGATGGCGGTGGAGCGAGCCACAGGAGACACGGGTGACTTGTGTTCCAATTAAATATGATTGTCGCAGAGTCCAGACGACACGCAAGGACCAGGACACGTTCCACAGGTGAACCCTCGGGAGCACTTGACACACGAAGCCATTGGCAGATGGCAAGGCAGGACGACTTCTGCCATTTTAATGGTCAGACAGAAGAAAGAAAAACGTGGAGCAGCGACTGAGAGGAGGAAAGCATTCAACTACAATCGAAGGGAAATTGATTTCGATTCGCTTTCGTTTCGGACTCAGATTCGAATCTTGCACACAGAACATCGATCGATGGAGGAGCAACGAGTGCTCAAGCACTCTTGTCGACCGACGACTGAATTAATTTAAATTTCATTTTTATTTTAGTCCGCCGCTGTTGTTGTCGTTGTTGTTGTTGTTGGCCCGTCCGTCGTCGCAGCACGTCAGCGAGGTTGGTTCCATGGTGACGCGATGCGTTGAAAGCGTGCTGGGGACGACGCGTCGTTCGGTCGAGCAGTGGACGCCAACGGAATCGAACGACCGAATGGATGGATGGATGAGTAATGCGTGGATTAAAAATAAATGGCGGCATCGACGACGACAACGAGCGATGCCGGGGCCGTGGCCGATTTCGTGCCGCTGCAGCGTCGGTCGTCCGAGCGCCGTTCGGGGGTCCAGCTGGCGACACGTGCTCGCACAGGACTCTCGCCCCAGCGTCCCAAAGGTGACTGACTGCCTCTTCTTCCCGGCGAGGAGCCGTTTAGGAGCCCGTGCGGACGCGCAGGCGGGGTACGCGCAACTATCCGTTGAAATGATCGATAAATTATGCAAAGTAGAACAATATTCATTCCACCAACGAGTGGCCAGCGTTGTGGGCGGCGGAAGGGCGGGGATTTAATTGCATAATATTTCACGTAAATAATTAAATAAGTGCTTAACTCGATTGCTTTGTGTGCTCGAAATTAACACAACAACCAACAGCAACAAACGACCACAAGGCGAAGGGAAGAGGCAAATGAATGAATGACGTTGCCACATTATTGTGTCATGACGCACTCTCATACTAGCAGAGGCACGCACGCACACATCCACACGCGCCTGATCTACAAACAAGGTTATTTCATATATAAACAACAGCAATAACTAAAACAACAAATACACCAACGGGTGGTGAGTGGAGCAAGTCAAAGGTGGTGGCGACGACGACAAGGTGGGAAGAACTCACCCAATTCCCCGTTTCGCTCCAAATCCACAGGTATAACAGCAAAAAAAACAACAACAAGAAGAAAAAGAAAGCTACAAAGAGGCCGTCGCACATTTTATGCCGTTGGAGGTGCTGATACCGGCGGTGGTGGTTGTTGTTGTCGTTGGGCGGGAAAATTAAATTAAATGCGGCGGCACTCGTTGTCGAAATCGCAATCGTAATTCTGGCCGAAATAGATTGGGGCACGAAGCGAGCCAGCCTCAACACTCGCTACCCTCCGCCCACACCCACACGCACACGCACACCGACGTCGCCATCGACACCGACAGTCGGGTCTGTCCGACCCAGGCAGCACCCATCCGACCCCTCATCGATCATCGCTCGAGAAAACTTTATGAAAAAATGTTTCATGAAAATTGATTTTCCGCGTGTGCGACGAAATCGCGCTGTTCCTCTTCTTCTTGTTTCACTCTTGGAAATTCATAAATTTCCAGAATCCATCGAATATCTCAGGGATGTTCCCACTCATTCTCATCGCACGTGCGCCTAGCCAGGGGCGCCCAAACAGGACGCCGCATCACGCACTTTTCGAACTTTTGGAATTTTTCCAGCGGGTCTCGAGTGTGTTGCTTAAACGTCGAGACCGAGAACGCTTCGCTGGCGCTGGGAGGCTAAGCCAATGTGGTTTTGCTGCTTGGGGGCTGCTCAAAATAATCGCAGACAGGTGCGTCTGTGTCGTGCTCGTTGCGATTTTCGCCACGCTTCATTTGGAAGTCATTAATTACCGTTTCCAAGGGAGTTCGGTCGCGGCTTCCTTCGGTCCGCCGCTCCTCGAGTTTCGATTATTTCACTTGTCAACTCCGCCGAGCCGAAGTTTGCACGGCAAAAAATGAATGGTAATTATTTTATTTACCACTTTAAATCTTTAATGAGGCCCTCGTTCTCTTCCGTCTGGCCATGTCGGGCCACTCCTGGTCTCGTCGTTAGGACTGCCACAGCAATTAAAGGCGAAAGCGTCAGTCGTGTAAATTATTTATGACTTGGAGACGCTTGCATAAAACTCTGGGTGGTCACCCAACGAGCGGATTCCACTTCGGAGACGGACCTGTCTCAATTCGGGGCGAACTTCTGAAGGGTCTGGAACTAAGGCAGAAAGTTGAGGGTGGGCCACGGTCACTTTCGATTTGTCTCCTGCCGTCTTCCAGCTCCACCTCCATACGGCGAGTTCGATTTCAAGGTCGATCGAAGTGCTAAATAAAGCGAACTCGTTTCTGTGAGGCGGCCCTTCGGCACTAAAGCTATTCCCGATAAGCATTTGGGGATTTCTCCGCTTCTCCGCTCCGTCTTCGACTGCCCATATTCACTGTGCTTCAGGCTTCAGTTGCTTCGTTATCTTCTGTTGAAATTAAACAGCTCCCAGTGCCCTCGCAGTGATATCATCGAGCGTGCCGATTCATGGGAAATCGCTTCCTTATCAACGGTCGCCTCGAAGCGCAGCCAGGCGGGAGAGTGTCAGCGACAGCAACGACGGCAACAACAAACTCATAGCTTAATCAAATCAACGAAAATACAATTCAATTAAAACAATGTCTTTCCTCTTGAAGTTGTGAAGAAGGTCATGGCAGCGGTAAAATCAAAGTGGGCGCCGGGGCGGTGGCGACGGTTTCGGGCTCGTTGTGGTAAAGTCCCGAAGTTCGGTTCATTTGGTTTTTGGCCGCAATGCATTGTCACCGAATGACGTGTTGGACAGCCGAGTGCTTCCGCTCCGGCCGGGAAGTCGCGATGTCAACGCCGCGTCGTCGGACGTGTTCGAGCTCCAGCTGTTTTAATTCAATCAAGCCCTCTAATGCTTCGGCCGAACTCGCGCCCGCGGCAGCAGACACTAGCCCAGGGTGATGGCGAGGCGCCTTTGTTGTTTTTGTCTTTGTTGGTGCTTCGCCCGCATGGGGCAGGCCAGGGTCATCCGCATTGCCATTTCACTCAGGTTGCGTGTATCTGTGTGAGTGTCTGTTCAAGAGTCAGAAACCCCGACATGCGTGGGGTGGCGGGGATGGAGCTGATTGACCGAGTGACGACATGTCGGACACCGTGCTTGCCAGTAGGTCCAGTAGGCCAGTGGTTCGCGATGAAAACTGAGAAACTGTGTCGGTGGAGCTGCCATTTGGCAGCAGTTCTGCACTTTTCGTGCAGCAGATACCACCAATGGAGACCTTCACAGGCCAACCGATCGAACCACTTATGTAAATGAAAATCTCGAGCCCACATATTGTAGAATCCAAGATTTCAATTGTTCCTCCAGCAGCAGCATTCGCCCAACTGCTTTTGGAATTTCAATACAGATGTCTCGATTGTCTCGAACGTCAACGTGTTGAGCAATGTTCGTAGAGAACGAGGCGCCCTCCGCTGATACCCCATGACCGCCCCATCGACCAGCACCCGCTCGCCCACAACACTCATTACTTGTTGTTTACACCGATGGTGGCTCGATGTCGTCGTCATTGCTTTCTTGTTGTTGGTGTGCATTGAGCCTTGTCTGGCAGCCAGTGTATATCGTTTTGATTAGCTTTGGAAGCCGTTGATTGTTATTTCGCCTTTTTATCGCTGATGATGAGTGTGTGCGGGAGTGTGTTCGTCATGCTTGTCGTGTTGTTTTGCGTGTTCTAATTATTGCTGTTCTAGCTACATGTGTATATTGCCAAGTTGCAATTGTGTTTCATTGGATCGAGCGGTGCCCCAACCGCCGTCTCATTGCCGGCATTAACGGCTTACATATCCTGAGCTCTGACGTTTCTAAAGATTACCACTGAGCTTTGGGACGCTTTTTTGAGAACATATAGAAAATAGACTGAAAGAAAAACCCAAATCATTTGCCGACCCCTTCTTATGACCGTCAACATCTCCAAAGTGAGGATGTCGTCGTTCGAGCATAATTTTGTTTATTGCCTAAGGTTTTTATAGAGGCTTGACTAATGCGAATAATACGGAAATTCCAATTGACCGTGTCGCCTCGTTGATAAACAATTGGTGGCTAATAGGAATGGCTTATCGAGAATTCGACGGCTGAGACACAAAGAGCCCTAGGCAAGCGCTGACTGGACACAGACTGATAACTTCGAGATTGGACCGGGGGGAATTCTACGTGACGAATGACGCAACGACTCACTCTCCACGCCCCTTTTCGCGATGCAGCATCGCCAGCAACAACACAAAATATATAATATTTCTGAAGGAGACAAAGATCCCATTTGGGGATGCAAGAAGACACGATCCAAAACAAAAGCGTTGAGTCGCATGAGAACTTTTGTTTTTTTTTATTATAAAAACAGACGATCAAAGATAATTATCCAATGTGAGCTGAATAATGAGGGAGAAGACGAGGAGACTACAGAAGACTACGGTCTGTAAAACAATGTGTCTGGGTTCAATAAATACATGAAAACGAAACTGAATGACTTGTTTCTGCGGAGAAAACAAACGAATAAACTTCAATTTACAAAAAGCTCGACAAATGTTTATTACATGTCTTACTTTGTCTTCAGACATATTGCCACATATTTGGAAAATGTTTAAATAGAACAGCAAAGAATGCACTGACAGACGTATCTACTTCGAAGTTTGGAATTTTCTCAATATAATTGTTCATTGGGAACCAATATTCGAAGAAAAGCATGAAGTAAACGAAAATGAACGACTCTGAAGCCTAAGTGTGTTGTTTCTCGCAGTGTATCCGCCTAATACATTGGCAAATACAAAGAATTAAGATGAACCGATGCCGATCGTCGGAATCATCTCGTTCTATATTTCGCTCTTGTTGGATCCGCGTGGTTTTCTATTGAGTATCAGCCGAAATTCGACTAATTAAGCAATGTAAACAAACCTCTATCTGTGTTTGTGCAGAGAGGGTCGAGCCTTTGGCGTTCTTCAATGTGGGTGTGTGTGCGGGGAAATATTTGCTGCGACCAGCGAAACTCGTGTTTCTGCCCCACTTTTAGGGCATGATATGAGTGGGATTCAATATTTATGAACTTTCCACAAGTTGTACTGAGTTCTTCTGAATACCACTCTTCCTGTTCGATTTGAAAATATATGTAAAGAGAAACCCCTTTCAAAGGCTGTAATTTATTTATTTGAATTCAGTTCAAATGTTCAATGATAAAACTTGGGTCCTCATAAAAGGGTATTTCTACTTGAAAGACGAGTATTTTGCAATGTATTCAAATAATAGTATCTGAGGTGTTCTCGAAGCTTTTCCTTTTAATGCCATTTGGATCGAATTTATTCTAAAGATACTGTCCCCCATTCCTGCCCCGTCTATATTGATGTCATAATCTGGGACACCCGTATCGATCCCTTCTTAAAAAACTTGAACAATACCCAAAGTAACCAAAAGGCTGACCCATGCGAAAGCTAAGTAGCCTTTCAAATTTATAGCATTGAGAATAAAAGGTTTGCTACTGTCAACATCAACATCAACAAGAGGGAAAAACACAGACAAAAGAGGAGACATTTTTAGCCCTCCATGCTCATTATCGGGACCCAATCCCTCAGTCCGTGACAGCTTTACGGACGTCTCGGCAGACAGATAAAAAATATCACGGAATTTGATGTGTGCTGCCATATTTTCCAAATTCTCCAGAACGAGGGAGGTTGGCACCCAAGCATGCAAATATGGCCGCATCCTCGATAGCAGACACCAGGGCTGCCGGAATCATTTCAATTAGAGGGAGACTTTGCTTTCGGAAAATAGTCTCTACTTTTTTGGAAAACGCTTCACTTTTTGCACTCTCTCTTGAAAACCAACGTTGGTTGAAACTCGGGAGTGAATTTCCAAAACGACAGCCCTGGCAGAAATTCCATAATCGGGGACGAAACTTTTAACTTTTGATTTTACGAGCATTACGCATGAGCTTTTAGGAGGATTCAAACAAAGGAGACAACAAGACGATGCCAAAATGTTCGGTTATTAAATAGAACAACAACCTCAGGTTGGTTAGAGGTTGCGGCAATTAAAATGGTTCGAATCAAGGTTCGGTGCACTGTAATATGCTCCTTGAATCAGGTCCAACTTTACTTAGGTTTTGTCCCTAGTCCATAAAAATTTTACTCAAAACCCAACATTCGAGGACACGACATGAATAAGAACATCATTTCGATGAGAGGTCAGGGCTAAACCCTGGGAACAAACACTTCTCAGGCGCACGAACAATGGAAACGTTGGACCTGTGGAAATTGATTTCAAAGAACAAGTCTACTCACGGATAGAAGAAGAACAGAAAGGTGGTGGACAGCAGCAGGATCCAGGCGAACGTTGCGGGAATGTAGCGCGTCTTCACTTCGCATTTGGGCATCTTGGAGACACTGGCGGCCGGGGACAGCGACGTCGGAAGAACGAGGACAGTGCGGAGGAGCGACGAGCGCGGCGGGGTGGAGTGGAGAACGAGGCCGCAGATGCAGAACCGGAGCGCAAGAGACGATGTGGAACAACCTCAAGCGTTCGTTCGCTTGATTCCGTTTTGACGAAACTCGAAATTTTACGAAAACATTTGTTTAGTTTTTCTGATCTGCTCAAGGCCTTCGAAGAATTAAAATCGGTTGACCTCTAATAAAATCGAATTCTTGAAACCATTCGGTGTTTTGTTGATATTGTTGTTCTTTTATTGATTGGATTGGTTTGGATTGGTTGGTTGGTTGTTGTGAAAATTCCAGAAAATTTCACAATGGATTTTATTTACAGATTTTTTTTCGGATTTGGTTTTGCTCACTCACGCGTTCACTTATTATGTATAATAATAAATATATATATTATATACTCGATTATATACGTATTTTGTATTATTTTCAACTCCTCCCACTTTTCCGCTGCATCCCAACCACTTTTCTCCGCGACTTTTGCTTATTTTCCAACCGAATTCTTACTGAAATACGACGGTTTCCCGATTTTCCACGCTTTTCGCAGATTTTCACTGGATTTTTTCTTTATTTGCTTGCTTGCTTTCTCACTACGCGACTCCTCAGCTCGTTTCGTGTTTCTCCCCACACAGCCTGTCGCGTTTTTCCTCACGGTAGCCCGACCTTTGTCGCGGTTCCTTCGCTGAACTCACTTTTTCTCTAATTTAATTATGAAACTTGCGATTTGCTGTACGAAACGCGTATCCGTGAATTATCTATTTTCGTTGGAAAATTTCTATTTTGTCCGAGCGGTAGACCACCTTTGTCGCGGAAACAGAGCTTGAGGAGTGAGTGAAAACAAAAACAACAACAACAACAACAGCAGTAATTTCAGGGATGCTTTACAAAATCAATCGCTCCCTATTCGATTTTCACCTGTCTGCCACAATCAGGGTTGCCTGTTTGGTAGCTTTATTTGTTATTAATTTCTTTTGGTAGCTTTGTAACTTTTTTTTAGTTTAGGAATCTGTTTCCTTCTGAATATTTTTAAATATTTTTAATATTTCATTCAATACATTAAATTTAACAATTGAAATATGCAAATAAAAATAAAATATGCTTATATGAAGTGGCATCACTTCTTTTTTGGTTTAAACGTTGCTCTGTCAATTTTCTGCGGGTTTGATGGAATCGCTTTTAAACAAAATCAAATACGCGATTTTCCATTTGACCGTTGATTCAAATACGAATTTTTCGAAGAAACCTCATTTCTATTTTCAAGACATTCAAAAGTTTTAAATTAAAAATACATTGACACATATTTTGTGTATTCAGATTTTTTTGAATGAAAGAATTATTAATTAATGAATGAATTAATGAATAAATGTATTAATTAAAATGTTATCAACTTTAAAAAATTGTATATACTTTAAAACGGTGTTTTTTGTTTGTTAAGTTGTAATTTGTAGGTAACTTTTGGTAACTTTTATAATCTGATATGGTAGCAGAAGTTTTTCTTTACCGGCAACCCTGGCCACGATAAAAAAAAACTGTCGCCGAATCAACGAAACAAAGAAGAAAATGGCGAAAACAGGGAAGGTCAAGAAAATTAAATTTGTTCATTCTTCTTTCTTTTTCATTCTTAAATGACAAAATTAGAATTTTCTTTTTGGCATTTCCTTGTGTTTCGTTCATTCGTTAGTTTGCCCCGAAGTTGGGCGCGACTAGTTTTCAGCCGCAGACCAGGGTTGAAACTTTGGTACGACCTTAGCAAATTCATTACGATTTTAAAAAATCGAAAATCGCCTACACCACTCCGCACAAACTCGGGTTTCGAAATTAAATTTTTAAATTTTTCCACCACAGACAGACAGAGCTTGGAGGAGTGCTCGACAAAATAGAAATTTTCCAATGAAAATAGACAACTCACGGATACGCGTTTCGTACAAAATTATTTAAATTGGTAGAAAATTAACAACAATTGCAATTGAATGTAGATGGTTAACAGAAATTAAAGTACTCGAAAAACCTTAAGAAACTTAATAAAAAATAGATTGTATCACCTTTTTTTTCAATTGGCTTTTATTGCGATTTGAAGCAGTTCGATGTATGCCTAGTCTAATCGTATCTGTTTCACTTTTGGACAAATATTAAAATCTACTAAGCCACTACGTTTTAATCACAATCTACTACGATTTTTAAAAATACATTTTTAAATTAGGTTGGTGTCATATATATGAAACATAAAATATACTTCCGAAGGATCATACTTTATTACGATTTATATTTAGTTGTAAGCCTGGCTAAATTTCGGGAACAAACACAATGAAAAACACATTTCAATTTGAACAACAAATAGTTTGTCCGTAACTAAAAATAGTTAAAATAATATATTATAGTTTAATGTTTCCAATATAATACTACAACCATGGACAAATTATGTTTGAATTATATGAAGTATATTAGAACGCCCTAAATGTTCACTCATAATTAAAATGATATCTATATGCACGAAATATTTGAAATATATTGATAGCCGCAAGACATTCGTAACACATGTTTCGTTCTCATTTCGTTCGCCTTCGTAATCTTTTACCTTTTAATACAGGCGGGCCGTCGGTTTTTCGTCAAATATTTGACACTCGATATCGTTTTATCGATTTCCTGAAGGAACTAGGGTCCTACTACAGTTTTCTATGGTCAAAAGTAGATTCTTCTCCACTTTCTCAATACTTCCTTTTTTTCCATAAAAGATTATACGAAAAAAAAAGAGAAAACTGGGAACTTTCAGCTTTTCAAATATTTTTGGGAACAGTTCCATTTCCAGAACGAGCTTTTTCGCTCTCTAATATATGCTATAGACAGCCTCTTATACGGCCAGCTGTCAATGCGACAGCCAGCCAGAAGCGGCCATTTTCGTTGAATATCGTTTCGTGTGTTTACATCGTTCAGCTTGTCCAACGGAGACGGACGTTTGCGAGATTCCGGAATTGTTGAGAATATTTGTGAAAAATTCACGAGAGATCAGTAAAACTAGCCATTTGATAAATAATAAGCCGCGAAGATGTCGAGAAGTGTGCGCGCGGAAACACGAAGCCGAGCGAAAGATGACATAAAACGGGTAATGCAGGCGGTTGACAAGGTTCGGCATTGGTAAGCGATGTTCGGCAAGAAGAAGAAGCATTGTTCAAAATTGCAAATACAGGGTGCAACCTCATTTGTTTCTGTTATCAACCGCATTTGCATTGCAGGGAAAAGAAATGGGTGACCATCGGCGACACAACGATGAAGATCTACAAGTGGGTGCCCATCTCGAACTCCGAGAAGAAGAAAATAAACATATCGAAGAATGACAAGGAGAACTCGCAGAAAGGGACGCCCACCCCGCCACAGATTACTCCTAACTACGGCGGACTCACGGCGGAGGATTCAAACACTTGTGAGTCGCACGCGTAGAGATGACACCTGAAATGTTTGCATTTAGTACTTTCTTATATGTATATAAATATGGTTTTTGGCTATTATTGGAGATGTCTAAATTTCTAAATTAATTGCAATTGATATCTTATCGTAATAATTTTGTATTTCACCACCGTTGCAGGCTTCTCTATGGTCAGTGACTCACAGGGTGCCACCGACTTCGTATCCAGCATGCCATTCTCCGAAGACTCAAACTCCCAGGGCAGCGACGGCCCCGTAAAGCGTATGAAAAATAGTGACTAATTAATAAGAAAGCTACCATTAATTTATTTCAAATCGCAAACTGGAACTCTTAATTCATAATTACGTCCTCCACAAAGATAACGAGAATTCAAATTTAAAATTAAACATTATCGTAATCATTAAGTAAGCTATTTAAATATTTAATAAAATACATTTTAGCAATCTGTTTGTACGTACATATATATTTAGTAGTGTAGCGTAACGGTTAATATTAAGTCTAATAATTCTGTGTGTAATTTATTGAAATTTGATTAACGAGTAAAGAAATAATTGATAATTGTATTTAAAGTAGTTATTTATCCATATCTATTTTTAATGGCTCAACCCGCTTTCGATTTCGATATAAGTAGTTGTAAATTAAAAACTTTCGAAATAAAACTAAACATAGTATTTTTTTATTAAGCTAAAGACGCACTATTCTCTTTGATACTGTGAAGGAGTGAGTTGGTGTGGAAAGACCCAAGGACGGAATTGCGCATAATTTCATCATCCACTGTTCGACTTCATAATTGCATATTACATGTGCATATGGCTATGGCCCAGTTTCTGTCCTGGCAACCCCATCAGCTGTTTTTTGCAAGTTTGATAACAAATATTAACCATCCACAAACGACGTAACAACCACGACATTCTTTTGTTTACATTCGTTCGCTTCACCACACCCCTCCCGGGTAATTGAAAAATGTGTTCTCGAACAGTTGAACAAACTTTATTGAGTTCCAAGCAAAATTATTGTCATCTAGTAACAAATTGTAACAAACATGCTGTTAACAAATCTCTATTCTGTACCGATTTTCTAGAATTGGTCTGATGTTAGAAAATGCACCATTTACATGCAGAACCAAATGCTTTTGGCTCTTCAATCAGGTCGTACGGCCCACCTCAAGCGGCCAGGGGACATCGCAAATAAACAATGAAAGTGTATTATTGATGAACGCTTTGCATTAATGCATATGGTTATAAATACAATTTTAGTTTTACAAACCGAATTGTTATAGATTTACTATCTGTGCGAGTGAGTATATATTTGACAATTTCGAATTTTTTATATATATTTATATGTTTTCATTAAATACCAATTTGTAAATATTTATATTTTACAATAAAACTTTAAAAATGGGGCTTGCTTCGTTTACAACGAATTTCAAATATACATGCAGTTATTTTAATATACAACAATTATCATTACAAAATGATCCGTTTAAATGGTCTTGCTAAAAGGGAGGATAATTAACACAGCTTCGCATTGTTGGGGGTCTATTTGTATTTCTTCATGAACTCAGCGTGGAATTTGCCGAACTTGTCCATCATCTGCTTAAGCAGTTCCGTCTGGGGCAGGATGGTCGTGCGGAAGTGATATGTACCGGGCTTCTGGCCAAAACCGCTACCGGGAATGATGCAAATGCCTAGAAGAGATTGCATCATTTTAATACACAAAACAAGAAGAACATTCGCGTAGGCATACCTGACGATTCCAAAAGTTCAAATGCATAGAAGGTGTCGGGAGTCATGTTCTTCGCCTTGGCGGCCTCAATAGCCTTGGGCGGGATCGTGATCTGCGGAAACACATACATAGCTCCCTGCACGACATTCACCTTGAAACCTTCGAAGCTATTCATGGTCTTGTACACGAGCTCGGCACGTTCCTTCAGCGAATTCAGGGTGGCGGATTTCTCCTTCATGTATTGCTCATACGATGGCTCACTGGGTTCCGGGGGATAAACCTGCAAGAAGCAATTGTTGACTCACTCATTCTTTAGTTTTCAAGTACGTTAAAAAATTCGAATTTCGGAGAAAATTAAGTAATGTTTTGTACTCACCAGAGCGCTCACCGCCACTTGGCCAGCCGAGGTGGCGCAGAGAGAGGCGGTCAGGGATTTGGTCAGCATGGCGCGCACTTGGGGGCACATGTTGATGATCTCCATGTAACCGCCGCGAATGCCGCATTCGCCCAGGAAGCCCTTTGACGTTGACAAAAAGCTGGCCAGTTCCATCTCATTGTATGGGGCGCCCATCTCCATCATGACCTTCTTGAACGAGAAGAACTTGGAGTCCTTGTCGTACACGTTATCCTGATAGACCTCGTCGGCGAGCAGGAACAGTTTGTTGTCGTAGGCGAACTTAATGATCTCCACGATATTGTCGCGCGTCAGCACTTGGCCGGTGGGATTGCCTGGGTTGATGATGACGATGGCGCGAGGCTCGCAGGTCTTCTTGGCTTCGTCCAGCGAACGCTGCAGCTCTTTCCGATCGAGGCCCCAGTTGGCCTCCTCATCCAGATAGTAGCCGATCTTGTCCATGCCGTACTCGGCGATGGTGGCCGAGTAGAGAGGATATTGAGGAGTGGGCACCATGATACCGGGCTTCTTGCCTTGCACGTTGCAGCTGTGCATGAAAGGGTCAATTACCATAATTGGATGGAAATGGTGTAATTCAGTGGTCATACTTCATCAACGCAATGACACTCTTGATGCCGGGAGTGGCGCCCGCTGTGAGGTAGATGTTTTGCCAATCGCATGGGAAGCCATCGCGCTTGGTGATGAAGTCGGCCACTTGGTGTCGCACCGACGTCAAACCGGCGGATTCCGTGTAGGCGCCTACCGATCCACCCTGGCAGCAGTTCAGTATGACTTTGGCGCGCTTCTTGACATCCTCGGGGAAGTCGGGCGAGTCCATCAGCTTCGGCTCCATGCAGAGCGCCAGCAACTGCACAGAAAGGATAATTTGTGAGTCGGTGCAAAGAGTCACGCAGACATGTTGATTTGAATAATATATTGCATTACAAACAAAGCAGTTTCAGGGAGAACTCATGTATACATTCGTGACATGTACAGCCACCCACTACCGCGTCCCACTACCGCGTCTTCAAATATAACGAATTTAGTATAATTCACTTTCATGTTTACCCCTAGTAATCTGTGGCGAGCATGGTTTCCGCATGCGCCATACCCGACACCGGATGGAATAACTTGAGAATCACTCCATGTTGTCGTTGTTCAATTATCATATAATCCCAGAGACAAACGCTGCCCACAACGATAGCCGGGTTTGTTTTAAATTAATTTTGACCGCAGCTGAGGAAATATTGACGAGAGTTGATTATTTGTCGTACCAGTCTAGCGTGAAACAAACCCGAGCTGCACGCACAGACCGATGGATGATGGAGAAGAGACTTTGAAGTGCCCGCTGGCTTGGATCAATTAGTTGATTAGCTAACGAGGTTGAGTTTGTCTCGCCACACTTTTGGACCCCCTGAGTAACCCCCCCACTAGACTAGAACTATTCGGTGCTCTTACCTGTCTGACGAAGGTGATGGGCCGTTGACCCATGGCATGGCTGTCTCCGATGTTGGCGCGGATGACTTTGTCGAATGGCTTCTTGACGCCCTGAAAGAGAAAAAATAGGGATTAGTAGTTGCTAAAGAGTTGAGGTGAGATCGGGCGCAGACTGTATTTGCGTCAGGGCGCTAATTGGTCAGTAGTGGAAAGCAAAAAGGCGTTCGGTGCAATTAGGAGAATGCATGTCGAATAACTTTGAAGTCACCTCGAAAACGGATGCGCTCGAGTGCAGGCCGCACCAGAACAATACAAGTCCACACACACAACCGGACGAGAACCGCGAAACTCAAGTGGGAAACATCATCGTATGAACGACAAGTTGTGCAAATAGAAATTAAGGTTTGTGTAGACATGTCATGGAGCGATGTGATGTGAAATCTAATCGAGGAGCATTTGAGAAGCCCACTTCTTTGCGGGTGTCAACCTCAACCGCCTTCTAATACGATAGATTTCCACTCCCTCGACTTATCATATCGGGACTCGTCTTATCGACGCATCCGCCCTCCTCCGCGGCGTATTTGATTTCTTGGCTCTCCATCTCGCTGCTGGTTGCTAAGACCAAACGGGCTGATATTCAATAGCGGCAATTTGTTAAGTGCGGGCCATAACGATAATTGTTCGATAGCAAGAGGCCACAACTGTGTCGAACTCATGATTTACTATTTGTGTATATTAGAGGCAATGTCGGGGCCAACGGACCGGGGGGGAAGCGAGCCAAGAGAAGGAGGAGGAGGCATGTTATCGACCGTGTACTGCAATTGGACGTGTGCTCGGCAGTAGCCAAATCGCGACCATATTTTTGTACGTTGTTTTTCTCTAATTGCACCCTTCGTTGAGCATCGACAGGCCATGAAATGTGTTTGTTTATCAACGTCATCGACAAGTCCAGGAGCGCCTGAAATTGCATTGTGCTTGAAATCAGAAACCTATTTTCACAACACAATAATTAGTTCCATAGAACGTACAATGACGAATCGATGTCCGATTTTGTCCGAGATTTGACGGATAGGAAGGGGAACCCAGAGGAGAGGTGGAGACCTCGCTAGATGGGTGAACCCCAAATAATATTACAATCAACGTGTACTAAAACCATATCATTTGGCCATATCATAGGGTATTTGATATGATATGGTTTTCCAAACACTTTAGATCGACTACGAGCACTTTACAATCGTGGTCAATTTTCATGGCTCATACCCAGGGCTCTGGTAAAGCACGAGCTGTGCTATCGACATCCGCTTCGTTCGGTTTTTAACGCTTTGCTGTACGAACCGCCAAGTGCTGGCCGAAGAACGAGGCAAGAGAGGCAAAGCACAGCCTAGTTTGGCTACGAAACCGAAAGTATGTAAGTGAGGCAGCTGGCACGCTTACCGACGAGGTCAATAGCTTTAAACACAGCGCAGCGATGTGGAGTAGGCTGGCTGGCTGTCTTTACATAGGCCAGTTGTATATCTGTGCTGGGGAAAATATGTATCGGCTGAGAATGTTCGGGCAAGTTTCCATATAGGCGACGTGTCTGAACCGTATGTGGCTCATAAATCGAGGGGTTTTTGTGCCCTGCAGGAGAATGTTGCATGCGGTGGACGGGGCACGGGGCACAGGCGCAACAAGGCGGCCATGGTGAGGGGCCGACAGTGGCGAAAATCAATTTCTCCCTCGTACAAGGGCGATTGACAACCTGTCAGTATGGTCGCCTGGGAGGTGACCGGAGAGTGACCGCTGGGCACACAACCTTCAGCGGTGGGGAGTTCCCGGAAAAACTCATCACATTCTCCGAACGTTGAATTCGCGGCAATTCATTTAGCTGAAGTGTGCAAAGAACCGCCAGCGTCATTTGTCGCAGTCGCAGAAATGACGGCGTCCAGCGAGGGGAATCGGGTGGCGGATGTGGAACAAAGGCGTGGAACGAGGGATGCAATGCGCAATGCGCATGTTTTCCAAATTTCAACTCGATGAAAAGATGTGTAGAATAAATGTATTCTCCTGTGCTGGCTGTTCTCTGATTGCTGATGGGGTTGTTGTTGCGCTGTTGTTCACGGCACGTATTCAATTATTAAAAATTCCTATGACTTTCCTTCGACCACGGATACTATTTTAAAATTAATCAGATGATCTGCTTTTTATCAGTCTTGACGTTGTGTTTGCGGTTCCATTCGGCTGCAATTTCTAGTGCCAAGGGGCGTTGTGGAGTCGACTGCGAAGGCCGTGCATTGACCTTGGCACTTGGAGCGCAATCGAAGATCTTGAATTCGGCCGGAGGTGGCTCGAAACCCCACCTCGTAGTGGCGCCTGTCGGTGCTTGGGAGGGCGCTTCTCAGCACCCTAGATTTACGCGCCAGCTGCGAAGCAAGCGCCATGAGGAAACAAGGACCTCCTCCATGTCTCGACGCCCGATGTCAGTGACCGGGAGTTTTTGTAGTCTCCACCAATCGAACACGACCCACACAGCCCCAAGCCGATTTCCACGCAGCCCCCGCCTTATCTAAAGAAACCTGAGCCGCGAGATACGATACGGCGGCATATCTGTGCCTAGGTGATTATTACGCAATGCATCCACGCGTCTGTCGGAGCTTGGCTTCCGCACGAGATCGAAAGAAAGGCGGCTTCGCTCGCAGCCGTCGAGAGCAAAAGTGCGGAGCAGCTGGCGCGGTTCTGGTTCCGCAGCCACACGCCGCTGCCGGTCTGAAACGCGCAATTGAAAGCCGTCGTCGCTTGACGAGACCTCATCCGAGATTAGGCGCGAGTTCCCGTTTATTTGGCACTTCAAGCAAGAACAAACAAAGGTCTACGTGATACGAAAACACGATTTATTTTCGTTTCCCAGACTCGGTAATTTGCCGATGGCTGGCTGGCTTAGTGCTCACCTGTTTCAGCTCCTCCTCGATCTCGCCCGCCCTGATGACCAGTGGACCACGCACAGCGTACTCCATGGTGATGAAGTTGGGGTTGATGTTCTCCAGCTGGAGGCACTTGGACGACATCTTGCGATCGGTTTGCACTTGAAGCGCGGGGTGGCGGGACGGGCTTGCAATTGCAGACGAAGACGACGTTGACAGCGTTGACCACGACGACGATGGCACAGACGACGTTGAGAACAAACTGCGCGCGCTCACGGCTTCACTCTGACTGAACGTGGCTGCGCCAAATCGCTCCGCCGCTTGGCGTTGCCTCTGCCGGCTGCTCCAGTGAAGCAGGCTCTTCCAGCGGCGGCCCGCAGGAGAGGAGGCTGGGCATGGCGGGGTTCCAGCGACGGCAGCGGCGCGCTGGAGAGCCGAAGAGTTGCTCAGAAAGAGGCGACTCATGGTTGGATTACGTCGTTGTTGTTAGTGCTGGACTGGAAAGTGCCTGAAACGAGAGCGAGAGAGGAAACGAGAGTGAGAGAGCGGTCTTGGAAGTTTTGTTTGTGTTTCGATAGAGAGGGTCTTTTGATAACAACGATAAGCTCTGTAAATGTTGACTCAAAATTACGAGAAAAACATTCCGGAATGATTGAAACTCGAAAAGCAGAACGAGATATCGAAAATAGCTTTGAAAAATAAACACACCAGTGTTTCTTTCCCACATTCTGGGGAAAATAGAATCGTTTGGTTCTATGAACAGCGCCCTAAGCCTCGAGAGCTTTCGGGCAGCTTTGGCCAGCCGGGACCACCTCCTTGTGCACTGGGTTTACATTGTTTGCCGGCGAGCTTTTCGTGCCCCGTATTGTTTATTCAAATTATGAAGCATATTTATTTGGCAAGAATCCATGTGAACAAATATTCGACCCTGTTGTTGTTGTCGTTGTTGATTTGATGTCGTCCAAAGCCATGAAAAGAGTAACCAGAGAGTCCGAGTGAATATGAAAACACTTCCTTATTTTGTAGAAGTTTCCCCAGCCCTCAGCCAAACCAAAACAGACAAAAGTGTCCAATATCGTTGAAGCCGCTGTGTCGTAGATACAAAAATATAAAAGATAAGCAAACAAAGGCTTGTCAATAATCACATCGGGGACACCCTACACAGTGTATACTAAATTCTGACACAGCATGGCAGGAGACTCGACGGGGACGCGGTTAATAAATAAAATTACGATCCTCTGCCTCTGCAGGTGTTTGCCATGATAAGAGAATATCGTCAGAGCTTTCCAAACTCGCCATCCGTTGTTCCCGAGTTGTTTGTGTCGATTTTTTGATTTTTATTTTTAGATCAGATTGTAACACTTTTCTATCATTTTATTACGTTATGCGAGCTCAGTTGAATATGAGTCCACATTCAACTGAGTGTTCATTAATTTTTTGCGAGATAATCTTATTTTGTGACTATCCTCAGAGCGATATGTTATTGTGCTTGGTGATAACGAGCTAAGCAAACTGCTGAATGTTGATTGTTTTTAGTTTACACTTATTTTTAGTAGACGTCATGTGTTTGAAATGCATTGTGCATCATTTTAAAACACCAACCGACAAACCGATAGGAGTTTCTGTTTCATCTAAGCTCCCCAAGTTACCGAAAATTCCTTCGGGTTCCATATCTAAATCGGAGCTATAATCACCGATGATAAGATAGAGGAGCAGCAAAAGCTGAGTGAATGAACGCAGCGAAATCAAATCAAGTTTTTATCTCGACCAGTGGCAAGACAAGGTAACAAGATATCGGCGACTTATTAAATTTGCGCTCACCAAGGTTAGCAACGCAAACGATAATAATTTGCATCCAGAACATTGAACGCGGTAGCAAAATTCTCCCGTCTGTTCGTTGTCATCAATTCAGTTTAAATTTAATTTGGGCAAAGGGCACTTCGAATCATAGATAAGAAGATGGGAAACTTCTGTCTATGCTTCGAATGCTCATTTAATTCAATGAATCTCTGTAGAAACGTGTAAAAGCCTTGAAAATAGCAAATCAATCTCAAATATTACGTATTATTACGAGATTAGAAATGCAATGAACTACGGAACCTTTGGACCCTCGAATTTTCAATAGTTTCAACAGAACAGACGGAATTTTCTTATTCGAATCGTATGCCTTCTACGCATGTGATAACGGAGGAAAATCGGAGGACGAAGAGAGAATTTGCAATTATATAGGAAATGGGAGAGCGCAAGGTCGCAGTTGTAAACAAACGCGTAAACAAAGAGTTTTGAATGAAGGAAGAAGACCGAACGTTAACTAGGACAAGAATTACGACAGAATGACAAACCGAGCAAATTTTGCTGTCTTTTTCTTGATAACGTGCACGTTTCACTGGAGCTTATCTGTCGCTGTTGACTTTGACCGCGGCGCTCTGGCTCTGCTCCACTTGGCTCAATATCAAGTTTGGGCCCAAGAGCGAGCGGAAGTGCAATCTGGAGAGAGAGAGGAATGCAACGTCCAGTTGAGCGCATCGCCTGCAGCTGCATTGATTTTTCAATTCATATGCCAGAGAAACTGCAGCAAATGTACTATTGATTCAATTACGAGAAATCTTTATTGGCCGTGGCAGCGACTCACCTTGCAACGATTACCTAACAATTGCAGTGCGTTCGAGCTCGTTGCCGCAGATGCAGAATGCACACAGAGTCGAGGCCGATGTCAATGTCGTGTCTCCTTCACGGAAAAATCCACTCACTGTCTGGAGCAGTGATAGCTTGCTCACAGGATGGGGACTCCTGGCTTCTGCAACCTGTTACACGTTCCAAATTGGTTACACGTTGCTTTTGGTGTGGGTTGACGTACGCTCGCACGCGACACGTTTCGTCTGGGGCTTGGGCGACACGGCGAAGAATCACCGTCTACGAAATAAAATGTGGTGGCTCGCGCTCGGTCGAGAACAGACTGACTGAAATTGTGGAGGATTTTGGGATTCCTCTTCTGTCTCGTATTCCTGCTTTGAGTTATGCGCGCGCCTCCCTTCCGTCCTTCCACAGAGAATATTATATTATTTATTTATATTCGTCGTTGACAAAAAAAAAAAAAAAAAAAAAAAACGAGAAACACCAAACGATGAAAGAAATAAGAAAAAACCTGGGATGTTAAAAAAATCCGAAAATTTGTACGGATTGATTTTATGTTTACTTTACTGATTCTTCTACCATTTTTAGTACAATTTGAACATTTTATAGTAATATCTACCTTTTGGTGGAATTTGTTGAACAAAAATAATAGCAGTTCACTATTCTATAAATGCTATGCTTTTTTGAAAACTAGTGTACAAATGAAAAATGTTTGACTGGCCAATAAACATTAAATAAAAAATAAAAAAAAAATGCAAAATGGGTAGTTCTGCTAAACTGGTGAACTAATACTACTATTTTACTATATCCCGCAAGACAGGTTCTGACTAGAACACAGTTTGGAATCAAATACAGTGCAGCAGTTGTTCTCAAAGTGTAAAATGAAATGGAACGCAGAACACAGTTTGGAATCAAATAAAGCGAGTAGTTGTTCTTAAACTGTAATGTTAAATGGTGCTGCCGTTTTATGAAAAACAATGTATGACAAGAGTTGCCACCTTGTAAATGACTTTTGCTGGGAGAGCAAAACTTATGCGCAGAAATTTGAAATTATCTTTGGAAGTAAATAATTTATGTTCTAAACTATTATCTTTTGACTTCAAAATATTCACAGTTTTTACTTCAACTTCCTCTATAGGAAATGTAATTGCCCCAAAATTACAATAATATATTATTAAAATTTTTTTTAGATTCTTTCAAATTGGTTTGAAATTGTATGCTTTAATTAAATGATATAACTTAATAAAACCTGAAAATAAGCTGAAAATAGGCTTGAAAATAGAAATTAAGTGAGACACAGTTTTATTTTAGGGACATTTTATTTATACTATATCGCTTTTCCATCTCTCTTATTACATTATTCTCGTGTATATTTTTTTGTATGTTTTTCTTTTTTTTACAGTTTTTACATTTACAGTAATATTTAATAGATTTTGCTCAACAATATACTTTCTCTTTATTTCTTTCTTTCTTTTTCTTCCTCTTTCACTCTATAAGCGATTCTATGCTGCACAAAAAATGGCGTTTGTATTTAAAATTGATTTATGTATATATTTTCCAATTTTTTAGATTTTCTATTTCGTATATAAAAATATATAAAAATTTGTTCTCTTTCAACCTTTTATACATTACTATATAAATATATTTTTTAGTTCATTCTTCTTCTAAAGTTGTTGTGTTTTGTTTTTTAATAATATTCATTTAACTTTAAATTAATTTCACTAAAATCTAGAAACATTTTACTTTTCCTATTAACATTTCGTATGACATTTAGAAGAAAAATACAATAAAAAACAACTTTAAAAATGTTTTAAAACAATTTATATTCAATAATGTTACTTAATTTTAGAAAATGTAATCAAGGGGAAGCACAGATTGTTTTCAAGTTTAAACGTTAATTTTAGAAATTGCAATGAATTTGACCGGAAAGCTTAGCTTTGCCAGTTGGGACCCGATTTCAGACGACTTTTCGCCGCATGAAATGGCGAATGGAACAAAAATACGACTCGAATTAAACATGCATGATCGCGATATGTAGTTTTCAAGCAGAACGTGGGAATGGGAATGCTACGGTTTGTTCGGTTTCGAATACTTGGTCTTGGAATGTAATGTCTGATTCTGATTCTCGCAATACGAGGGATTATCTCTAATTAATAAGTCAGCAAAATGTTACAACATATTATAAAATAGCAATACGTAGAGATAGTATATTCATAACGTACATGTACATAGAAATAAAAAATAATTGATATACTTTCGATTCGATTCATGCGACAACATTCAGGACAAAGGTATTTATGTATGTGTCTTTGTGAATAGTTTGCTTTTAAACTAGGATTCTAAAATTGCTTCTTGCCTGCCTTAAATACAAAAATATATTTGTAGTTGCTTCACGCGCATTTGTTAAAGGGTAATATTGTCATTTAGCATTCGGAAATAGATGCTTCGCACACTTCACTTCCTGGTGATATCTAAAAATACATTGTTTGGTTGCAACTCGCAGGGGAGGGAAGTGGGCTATCGAATCTCTCTATCTATCTATCGCAGCGAACTCCTTTGGAACTTAACTCTTAGCAATTGATCTGGCATCCCTGGACGAGCGATGCTTGAGTGTCATGAAACGGATATGTATGAATTTCTCCTTCCTTCCTTCTCTTCTCTTCTCTACTGATTTACTCTCTCTTTCTCTCTCGTGTTGCGTTCGTTCTTACAAAATTATTATTCAAAGTTATGGAAATGTGTTCTTGCTTGCTTGGGGAGGCTTCCTCTAATATCAGCACTCAGACTTATCCTCTTCGACCAGGTACTGCGTGTCCTTGCCGGTGTCCGCCGAGGGGTCCAGTTCCCTGGTGCGCAGCTGCAGCTGCGGCGAGGACTTGTGCGTTATGCTGCTCGGGGCCAGGATCGCCGAAACTGGTTCGGTGAAGGGGCCGACGGGTTTCGTCTTGCTCGGGTCGTGTGGCACTTCGTAGATTCCTACAGCGAGAGAGAGAGTGGGTGTTGGTTCAGATCATCAGAACAAAAAAACATGAAGCCATACCTGATCCGTTGCCCAGGCTGGGGTCGGTCGTGGTGCCCGACTGGACGGCGTCGTACATGGGGTTGGAGAAGTCGCGCGTCTTGTTGCTGTTCACGGTCTGCAGGTTGTAGCCCTCGAGGGGCGCGACGTCGTTCGAGGTCCCCGGCGGTGGCGGCGCCCCGAAGCCGGGCGAGTTGAACTCGACGTTGGTGCCGTGCCGGAAGGTCACACTCTGCGACGACGAGAGCGTCGGCAGTCGCGCCAGCTTTCCACTGAAAGAGAGAAAAAGTTGTCATCGATTTGTCGGTCTAGACCAGGTCGAAAACTCGACTACTTACAATGGCTTCTTGCGGATGACGTACCAGGCGCCGCCCGCGGCCAGCATCACCAGCAGGATCACCATGATGGGCACCACCACGGCGGCCACGTTGGCCCCGCCGTGCCCGAAGGCGCCGGCGACGTTGTGCTCGCAGTGGTCGCCCTTGAAGTCGGCCGGGCAGTCGCAGAAGAGCTCGCCGCGCTCGTTCTCCTGGCAGAAGCCGCCGTTCTGGCACGGGCAGATGCGCGGCGCCTGGCGCGGGCGCTCGGCGGCCGCGTCGCAGATGACCTCCGCGGTGCTGCGGTGCGAGGGCAGCTGCCCGTTGTCGGGGCAGGCGCAGCGGTGGCCGCCGGGCACCAGCAGGCACAGGTGGGAGCAGCTGCCGTCGTGGCAGGGGTTCGGCAGCGAGGTGTTGTAGCGCTTCTCGTGGTAGACCTTCAGGCCGGAGGGGTTGACCAGGTTGCGGTGCACCACCACCTGGACGCCGCGCCCGAACTTGTCCTGCTGGATGAGCTCGCCGGTGTCGCGCGTCACCCAGTACATGGTCGACTCGAAGACGTCCAGCGAGACGGGGTGCCGCAGCTGGTCGCCCTTGACGACCGTCTTGCGCCGCGACCCGTCCGCGCGCATCGACTCAATCGTGTTCAGCTTCGAGTCCACCCAGTAGATGACGTGGTCCTGCGAGTAGTCGATGGTGAGGCCGGCCGGGTGGCGGATGGCCTCGGTGATCAGGGGCCGGCGCTTCGAGCCGTCCATCCAGGACACCTCGATCTTGGGCGCCGAGCCGGCGTCCGCCCAGAAGATGCGCCCCAGCTGCGGGTTCACCGCGATCGAGGTGGGCACCTCGAGGCCGGCGTTCACGATCGAGCGCCGGTAGCGGCCGTCCGTCTTGGCCACCATCACGCGGCCGCGCGGCTTCGACCCGGTGCGGTCCACTTCGGTCCAGTAGAGGTTGCCGGCCAGCCAGTCGACGCTGACGGCCGTCGGCTTCGAGCCGCCCTTCATGTTCAGGTCCTGCGCGAAGCCGACCTTGGCCTGGCCGTCGGCCGCGTTCACCATGTACGAGCGCTTGATCGTCTTGTCGTAGCTGTCCGCCCAGAAGACGATCTGCTGGGCGGCGTCGTAGTCGATGGCCTCGATGCGCTTCTCGGCGCTGATCACGTCGAACTCCTCCTTGCGGCGCAGGTTGAGCCCGCGTATCTCGGGCCCGTTGGCGAACACCAGCATCACGTCGTCCTTCAGAGCCTTGCAGTTGCCGGACATGCCCTCGACCAGCTGGAAGCCGTCGCGGCAGGAGCACGAGTAGGTGCCGTTCAGGTTGTGGCACTGGTGGGAGCACGTGTGCTGCCGCGTCGCGCACTCGTCGACGTCGTCGCAGCGCTTCTTGTTCTCCGCCGAGATGATGTAGCCCGGGTAGCAGGCGCAGATGTAGCCGCCGTCGGTGAGGTTGTGGCAGTGGTGCTCGCAGCCGCCGCGGTTCGCCTCCGAGCAGCTGCTCGTGTGGTGGCAGCCCAGCTCGTCGGACGCGTCGCCGCAGTCGTCCGAGTAGTCGCAGACCTGCGCTCGCTCCACGCAGTTCTTGTTCGCGCACTGGTACTGGGTGTAGAGGTCGCAGGGCTTCTGCTTGGAGGCGCACAGGGTCATGTTGTTCTCGTCGGAGCCGTCGCCGCAGTTGTCGACGCCGTCGCAGATCTGGTAGCGCGCGACGCACCGGTGGTTGGCGCACTGGAAGCGCCGCAGCGTGTCGCAGTTGAAGTCGGAGCAGACCTTGGGGTCCTCGTCGGAGCCGTCGCCGCAGTCGTCGGTGCCGTCGCAGAGGTCCGACGGCGAGACGCACAGGTTGTTCGTGCACTGGAACCGCGACTCGGGGCAGTAGCGGCCGCCGGGGAAGCGCGGCGGGCACCCGATCTCGTCGGACATGTCGCGGCAGTCTCGGTCGCCGTCGCACCGGAAGTAGGAGGCGACGCAGTGCCCGCTCGTGCACTGGAAGGTGCCGTTCTTGCACTGGAAGCCCTCGCAGTTCAGCTCGTCCGAGTTGTCGCCGCAGTCGTCCTCGTGGTCGCACTGCCAGCGCGACGAGATGCACTTGCCGTTGCCGCACCGGAACTCCGACTCGGAGCACTCGCGGTACTTGCCCTTGCAGACGGCCTCGTTCTCATCGCTGCCGTCGCCGCAGTCGTCCGCAAAGTCGCACATCCATTGCCTGCAAAATAGAGAAACAGATGGTGAAATAGTTCATTGGCCAAACTCTTGCAGGTTCTCACTTGGGTATGCAGCGGTTGTTGCCGCACTTGAAGTCCGTCTCGCCGGAGCACGTGGGGCAGTTCTCGGGCAGCTCGTCGCTGTTGTCGCGGCAGTCGTCCTTGCCGTCGCAGAACAGCCACTTGGGGATGCAGCGGTAGTTCGACTGGCCCGGGCAGCGCTGCCAGCCCGTCGTGCAGTTGCGCTGCCGGCACATGTACGCCGGCTCGTCGGAGTCGTCGCCGCAGTCGTTGTCGAAGTCGCACATCCACAGCTTCGGGATGCAGCGGCCGTTCTTGCAGCTGAACTCGGTGTCCGGGTCGCAGGCGCGCTTATCTGCGGGGAAGGGGAGAGAGGAGTAGAATCACACAGAGCGAAATGAGGAGAAAATCGACTTACGGCACACGGCTGGGTCCTCGTCGCTGCCGTCCTTGCAGTCGGCGTCGCCGTCGCAGCGCCAGCTGTCCAGGATGCAGCGGCCGCTCGACTTGCACTTGAAGTCCGAGTCGGGGCAGGGCAGGTCGCAGTTCTGCTCGTCGCTGCCGTCGCCGCAGTCGTCGGTGCCGTCGCAGATCGTCGCCGAGGGCGTGCAGTTGGTGTTCTTGCACTGGAAGGTGCCGGCGCGGCAGTGGCGGGCGGGGCACGTGGTCGGCTCGTCGGAGCCGTCCTTGCAGTCCTTCTCGCCGTCGCACTTCCAGAACCAGGGGATGCACTTCTCGTCGTCGCCGCCGCAGCGGTGCTGCCCGGTCGTGCAGTTGGCGATGCAGGTCTTGCTGTCGCGCGCCAGGTAGAACTGGTTGGGGCAGGCGCACTTGTAGCTGGGCGCCCCCTCCTCGATGTAGCCCTCGATGTTCAGGTAGGTCGACTCCGGCGGCGGCGAGATCAGGCACAGGTGCGAGCAGCCGCCGTTCGAGGCGCCGCACGGGTTCGTGTACGGCACCTGGCGCAGCGGGTGGCTCACGTGGATGTCGTAGGGCCGGTGGGTGGTGCGCCGGATGATCGTGTAGTTGGAGCCGGTGAACTTGTTGGCCCGCACGATCGCCTTCAGGTTCCAGTCGCTCCAGTAGAGGAAGTCGTCGAACAGGCTGATTGCGAACACGTGCGGCACCTTCGCCCCCGAGAGCACGATGTGCCGGTGGCGGCCCTCGAGGTCCGCGTACGCGATGTAGTCCAGATGGGCGTCGGCCCAGTAGATGCGGTCGGTGAAGTAGTCGATGGTCAGGGCGTTCGGCCAGGCGATGTCGTCCTCCCAGGTGAGGATGCGCGTGAAGTTCGACCCGTCCATGCCCATCTTGGCGATGTAGGCCTGCAGGTGCCACGACGTGAAGTACAAGTAGCCGATGCCCGGGTGGACGACGATGGCGCGCGGGTCGACGACGCCGCTGCGCAGGGTCTTGCGCTTGGTGCCGTCCAGCTCGGACACGTCGAGGTTCTTCGAGTGCCGGTCCAGCCAGTACAGCTTGCGTCCGACCCAGTCGATGGCGATGCCCTCCAGCCCGTGCGAGTCGTGCCGGATGACGGGCTCGCGCGCCGGCCGCTCCTCGGCCTCGGCGTCCGAGTACTTCGAGCGGAAGATCGTCTTGGCCGTCACGTCGCAGAAGTACATGTACTCCTCCTGCATGTCGAAGTCGAGCGCGACCACGTTCATCAGGTCCTGGTGCATCAGGTTGTACTGGTGCCCGTCGACGGACATGTTGCGCACGTAGTACTTGTTCGTGAAGATCAGCCAGGGCACGGTGTTGTCGCGCCGCTTGCACGTGTGCTCGTCGTTCTGTCGCTCGTAGTAGCGCTCGTCGCACTTGCAGTAGTAGCTGCCGGGCGTGTTCGAGCAGTGCTGCGAGCAGGCGCCCGGCTGCTCCAGGCACTCGTCGATGTCCGCGCACGCCTTTCCATCAGCCAGGAGTCTAAAGACAGTAATTATTAACAGGAGTTACTATTAGAAGATGTAAAAAAGCCTACTTGTAGCCCTGGTTGCAGTCGCAGTAGTAGCTGGTCAAGGTGTCGACGCACTTGTGGCCGCACTGGTGGATCTCGACCTTGGCGCACTCGTCCACGTTGCAGTGGGCGGGCTCGTCGGACTCGTCCGCGCAGTCGGGCACCTTGTTGCACACCAGCTGGTAGTCGATGCACTGCCCGTTCGTGCAGGCGAACTGACCCGCCGGACACTGTCACGTTCTCCTTCTTGCAGTCCACCTCGTCCGAGTGGTCGCCGCAGTCGTCCTCGCCGTCGCATCGATACTGGTTGCGGATGCACTTGAAGTTCTGGCAGGTGAACTCCTGCGGCGAGCAGGTCTTGTACTTGGAGTTGCAGAACTTAGCCTCGTCGGAGCCGTCGCCGCAGTCGTTGTCGTGGTCGCAGATCCAGCCCTGTAATAAATTAATGGGTGAATGAAGTGAATTAACCAGAGGGGAGGAGGGCGGAACTCACCTTGTTGATGCAGCGACCGTTGCCGCAGGTGAACATGTCCTCGGCGCAGGGCTGTTGGGTGGCGCAGTTGTGCAGGGTGCGGTTCTCGTCGGCTCCGTCGACGCAGTCTGGGTCGCCGTCGCAGATCCACTTCTTGGGGATGCACTGGGCGCGTCCCCAGGCCTTGTTCTCGGTGCACGTGTACTCGGTCTCCTCGTCGCACTTGCGGTCATCTGTGGGTACAAACAAACAATCGTCACTAAGTGATCACACGCCCCCTTCCACGCCCTCTACTTACTGCACTGGTGCCGGTTGTCCTCGTCGCTGTTGTCCAGGCAGTCGTTGTCGCCGTCGCAGATGTAGATCCGCGGGATGCAGTTGCCGTTGTCGCAGGTGAACAGGTCGCCGAAGCAGGTCCGGCCCTCGGACTTGCAGTACTCCGGCGGCTCGTCGGCGCCGTCGTTGCAGTCGTCGTCGCCGTCGCAGTACCAGGTGGCCGGGATGCAGCGGTGGTTGGGGCAGCGGAAGCTGTTCGCCGGACACGTCCGTTGGCCGCAGTGCAGCGGGTCCTCGTCGCTGTTGTCGCCGCAGTCGTTGTCGCCGTCGCAGAGCCAGTAGGGCTCGACGCAGATGTTCGTCTTCTCGCACTTGAGGTGATTCGCCGGGCAGGTGGTGTTCGTCGGGCAGCGCTCGTGGGTCTCGTCCGAGGTCGCGTTGTCCTTGCAGTCGTTCACGCCGTTGCACACCTGCGACATCGGGATGCAGCGCTGGTTGGCGCACGTGAACTCGCCGTCGACGCAGGGCGGATACGAGCAGTCGAGCTCGTCGGAGCCGTCCTTGCAGTCGTTCTCGTGGTCGCACTTCCAGGTCTTGAAGATGCAGCGTCCGTTGTTGCACCGGAACTCGTTCGCCGAGCACGAGTGGTACGAGCAGTAGTTCGGGTCCTCGTCGGAGTTGTCGCCGCAGTCGTCGTCGCCGTCGCACGACCACATCCTCGATATGCACTTGCCGTTCTGGCAGTAGAACTTGCTCGCCTCACACGTGTTGTTCCGCGGCGCGCACATGCGGCCCTCGTTCACCACCTTCGAGTTGTCGTCGCACTTGCACTCGGCCTTGCCGTTCGGCGCCGGGTGGCAGCTCTGCGCACAGCCGCCGTTGTTGATCAGGCACGGGTTCACGCTGCACTTCTGCCGCTCGGCGCTGTAGACGCGGATGTCGCGCGGCGAGTCCTCCAGCCGCTTCACCATCTCGATCATGTTGGCGCCCGTGTGCTTCTCGGCCCGGTAGACGCCGCGCAGCTGCAGGTCCGTCCAGTAGATGTAGTTGCGGAACACCGAGATGGCGAACGGGTAGATCGTTGCCGCCACCAGCACCTCGCGGTTGCTGCCGTCCAGCTCGGCGCGCTCGATCTTCTCGCGCACCGCGTCCGTCCAGTAGAGCTTGCGCTCCTCGTAGTCGATGGCCAGGCCGCTGGGCTGCGACAGGTCCTTGTCGACGATGGCCCGCTTCAGCGAGCCCGCCATCGTCGTCCGGAAGATCTTGCCCGAGGATCCGAAGCGGCCCCAGTCGGTGAAGAAGAGCGTGCCGTTGCAGGGGTCCAACACGATGGCGCGCGGCCGCTCGACTCGGGCGATCATCACCAGGTCGGAGCCGTCCAGGTTCATCGCGAAGATCGAGTTGTTCGAGCTGTCCGTCCAGTAGATCTTGTTCTGCGTCCAGTCGTAGGCGATGCCCTCGGGGTTGATGCCCTTGTTGAGCACGACGTTGACGTCGGCCAGCGTCGGGTTGTCGGCCTTCGTGTAGGCGATCTTGGCCCAGGGCCGGATCTGGGTGAAGAGCATCCGGTTGTCGGCGAAGTCGAAGTCGAGGCCGACGGCGTTCGTGAGGTTCGTCATCGGGGCGAAGGGCACCTGGGTGGAGCGCGGGTCCAGGTTCACGGCGCGGATCTCGGTGCGCGTGGCGAACACGAGGTACTCGTTCACCGACTCGCACTTGCGCTCGTCGGCGCCCAGCCGCCCGGTGGCGCAGTCGCAGCGGTAGTTGAGACGCGAGGGGTTCGTCGAGTCGGGCGGGAAGCTGAAGCAGAGCTGGTCGCAGCCGCCGTTGCCGAGCCGGGCGCACGGGTTGCTCTCGTCCTGCGGCTGGTTGTTGATGTTGTAGATGGCGATGTCGCGCAGCTTCTGCAGGTTCGTGCGCACCCGGGTGGGCAGCGAGGTGTTGCCCGGCAGCTTGGAGGCCTTGAAGACGGTCATCAGGTTGCGGTCCACCCAGTAGACGTCGCCCAGGTGGATGGCGATGCCCATCGGGTTGGGCAGGTTGCGCCGGATGATCTGCCGGTTGCCGCCCGAGTAGGAGATCTTCTGGATGGTGTCCAGCTTCGAGTCGACCCAGTAGACGTCGTGCGTGAGCATGTCGACGCAGAGGTCGCGCGGGTTCGAGATGCCCGAGGTGACCAGCGGCGTCCAGTTGCTGCCGTCCAGGTAGGCCTTGCCGATGCGCGGGTACTGGCCGTAGTCGATCCAGTAGAGCAGCCGCTTGATGGGGTTCACGGCCAGCTCGCGCGGCGAGTCGTTGGTGGTCTTGACCAGCACCTTGCGGTTGCTGCCGTCCAGCCAGCAGACCTCCACGTAGTTCTCGTGCGGGTAGACGTTCGTGAAGTAGAGGTTGCCCGCCACCCAGTCGACGGTGAGGCCGCGGATGCCGTTGCTGCCGATGCCGTCCTTGATCACGTGCTGCAGCTCGGTGCCGTTGGGGCGCGTCCGGAAGACGCCGTTCCAGTAGCCGCGGTTGTACTCGGCCCAGTAGATCCACTGCTCGCGGAAGACGACGTCCACGTGTAGGATGTGGTGGCCGGCGCCGGTGATCGGCACCATCGCCTCGGCGCTGTCGGACAGGCTGTAGCCGCGCGTCTCGTCCAGCTGGGAGACGACGGCGAACGTCTTGTACGCGACGCAGTTGATGTCGTTCTCCTTGCGGTAGCCGATGCCGCAGGCGCAGGTGCGCGAGGAGGCGTCGTCGGGGATGCAGAGGTGCTCGCAGCCGCCGTTGGTCGTCTGGCAGGGGTGCTGCATCATCGAGCGCTTCTTGTAGATCATCATGCTCTTGAGGTCCGGCTCGTTGTCGATCACCACCTTGGGGTTGTCGCCGCGCGGCAGGTCGACGCGCACGATCTTCTCGTACACGGGGTCCAGATAGTACAGCCGCGAGTCGAGCACGCCCAGGCTGCGCGGCTTCGCGATCGCGTTCTCCTCGGTCAGGATCACGCGGTGGTCCTCGCCGTGGTAGTCCATCACGCAGATGGTCGGCGGGTGCTGCGTGCTGTAGTAGATCTGCTTCTTCTCCATGTCCAGGGCGATGCTCTCGGGCCGGTCGACGTTGTCCTTCAGCACGATCGCGTTGTTGCCGTTCATGTTGACGCGCCCGATCTTCACGGGCACCCCGAAGCCGCCGTCGTCGATCCAGAAGAGCTTGCCGTCATTGGGGTCCAGCACGATCTGCTTGGGCTTCGACACCGAGGTGGCGTTGCCGTCGTTGGCCAGCACGATCGTGCGGTACTTGATCTTGCCGTCGACGCGCACCGCCTCGATGTTGCTCGCCATCCGGTTGCCGATGTACAGGTTGCGGCCCAGCCAGTCGAAGGCCAGCGTGTAGGGCGCGCCCACGATGCCGGTGTCGAGGCCGAGGAACTGGGTCTTGTTGCCGCCGCCGTAGGGCGTCAGTGAAGATCGTGCAGTGCTCCTCGTCGTCCTCGCGCCCCTGGATCCAGTAGATCGTCTCGCCCTTGCGGTCGTAGTCCAGCCCGGTGCTGCTCTCGATGCCGATCACCGGCGCCAGGGAGCCCGCGCGTGCGTCGCCCCCGTTGAGCGGCAGGTCGACGATCTGCGTGCCCTTGACGATCATCAGGAAGGGGTTCTCCTCCTCGACGCAGCGGCCCTCGCTGAGCAGCCGGTAGCCCGGCTTGCACTTGCACGAGTAGCCCTCGGGGGCGCTGGGGCTCAGCAGACACAGGTGCTGGCACTTGGCGTCCGCGCACGGATTCGGGTAGAGCGGCTGCAGCGAGGCGTGGTGCACGTGGATCGACAGCGGCTGGCTGATCAGGTGCGAGACGACGGTCTGGTTGTGGCCGCGGAACTTGTTCGCCGACAGGACGCGGTTCAGCTGGCGGTCCGTCCAGTAGAGCGTGTCCTCGAACAGCGACAGCGAGTGCGGGTGCAGCAGGTAGTGGCTGCTGGCCAGGACCTGTTGGCGCCCGGTGCCGTTGTAGTAGCAGAAGTCGATGAAGTCCAGCTTCGAGTCGGCGAAGTAGACGCGCTTCGTCGAGATGTCCAGGGTGAGGCCGTTCGGCCAGTAGATCTTCGTGTTGATGATCGTCTCGCGCATGGTGCCGTCCATGCCGATGCGCTCGATGCGCGGGTTCTCGCCCCAGTCGGTCCAGAAGATGAAGCGCGCGTCGGGGCTGGGGTCGATGCACATGCCGCGCGGCTGGGTGATGTTCTCGCGCACCAGCACCAGCCGGCTGGAGCCGTTCTCCGTCGAGACCTCGATCGTGTTCAGCTTGCTGTCCAGCCAGTAGAGGTTGTGGGCGACCCAGTCGTAGGCCAGGCCCTCGACCAGGTCCAGCCCGGTGGTGATGATCTCCTGCGGCTCCATGCCGCGGTCCAACCGCGAGATCTTCTTCAGCTTCATGTCGCTCCAGAAGATCGTGCCCGTGTGCATGTTCGAGGCGGTCGCCACCACGTTCTCGACGATGATCGGCACGCGCTCGAGGCCCTGCTCCTTCAGGTCGGCCACGAGGATCGAGTGCCGATTCGAGATGATCAGGAAGGCGGCCGAGTGGTTGACGGCCTTGCAGTTGTGCTTGTTCGGCTCGAGGACGTAGCCGTCCGTGCAGGAGCAGAAGTAGGAGCCCTTGGTGTTCGTGCACTGCTGCGAGCAGAGGCCGGGCGGGTCGCACTCGTTGACGTCGACGCACGAGTAGGTGTCCTCGCCGATCTCGGAGCCGGGCGGGCAGATGCAGGTGGCGCCCAGCGGCGTCTTCTGGCAGCCGTTCGAGCAGAGCCCCGTCTGGTGCTCGCACTCGGCCAGGTCGCAGCCCTCACCCTCGTCGGCGCCGTTCGGGCAGTCGGGCGTGCCGTCGCACACCGAGGTCATGTTGACGCAGCGCTCGGAGACGCCCGGACACTGCCACTGGCCGTGGGGGCACTTGAAGGGCGGCGGGACGCACGCGTGCTGCGCACTCTCGTCCGATCCGTCGCCGCAGTCGTCCTTGCCGTCGCAGATGTACGCCTTGAAGACGCAGTTCGAGTTGTCGCACTTGAAGAAGTTCGGGGCGCACGTGATCTGGCCGCAGTCCTCCTCGTCCGAGTGGTCGGAGCAGTCGTTGGAGCCGTCGCAGTGCCACGCGATCGGGATGCAGAAGCCGGAGGACTTGCAGCGGAAGTGCTTCTCGAGGTTGCACTGGTTGGGGCCCATCGAGGGGCAGCCGAGCTCGTCGCTGCCGTCGTTGCAGTCGGGGATGCCGTCGCACTTGTACGACTCCTCGACGCACTGCCGCAGGTCGGCGCACTTGAACTGGTTCGCGAGGCAGGTGATCGGCGGGCAGTCCTTCTCGTCCTGCTTGTCGAAGCAGTCGTCGTCGCCGTCGCACACCCAGCTCTGCGGGATGCAGTGCCCGGTGCGCGGGCAGGTGAACTGGAAGTAGGCGCAGGTCTTCTCCGCGCAGAAGTCGCCCTCGTCGGAGCCGTCGCCGCAGTCGTTCTCGCTGTCGCACTTCCACATGTTCGGGATGCACCGGCCGTTGGCGCACGCGAACTGCGCCGACCCGCACGTGACGTTGCCGCACTCGAACTCGTCCGAGTTGTCGCCGCAGTCGTTCTCCTGGTCGCACCGGAAGTTCAGCGGGATGCACCTACCGGACTTGCACTGGAACTCGTTCGATCCGCAAGTGGGTTCTGCAAGGGGGGCATAGTTTGTAATATATGGAACCTTGAGAACTATTTATTCTACTCACTTGTGCAGTTCTGCTCCTCGTCGCTGTTGTCCAGGCAGTCGTCGTCGCCGTCGCACACCCACGACTTGGGGATGCAGCGCTGGTTGTTGCACGTGAAGTCCCACGAGTTGGGGCACGGCTGGACGGGCGGCTCGGCGCTGGGGTCCGGGATGCACGCATGCTGGTCCTCGGCCAGTCGCTCGCCGTAGGGGCAGGAGCAGCGCGCCTCCAGCTGGCCCTGGGTGGCGGAGTCGTTGCGCGGCACGGCGAAGCAGATCTTCTCGCAGCCGCCGTTGTTCCGGTGGCACGGCTGCAGCTCGTCGATCGTCTGCACCTCGCGGCTGTAGACCTTGACGCCGTAGAGTCGGTTCGTCTGCGGCTCGCGCACCATCATCTCCTCCTGCTCGCCGGTGAGCTTGTGCAGCCGGATGATCGCGTCCAGCCGCCAGTCGGTGATGTACATCCAGTCGTTGTGGATCACGATCGAGAAGGGGTGGCGCACCAGGCGCGAGTTCACCGTCCGGATGTCGGTGCCGTCGAGCCGCGCGTGCTGCACGTGGTCGAGCAGGGCGTCGCACCAGTAGACGCGGTCCTCCTTGAAGTCGATCGAGAGCCCGTTGGGCCAGCCCAGCGTCACGTTCTTGAACACCAGCAGGTTGGTGCCGTCCGCATTGGCGCGCGTGATGTTCGCCGGCCGGTCCCACTCCGAGAAGAAGATGTAGCCGCGGTTCGGGTGCACCACGATGGCGCGCGGCCGCTTGAGGTTCTTCAGCAGCGTGCGCCGGTAGGTGACGTTGCGTGTGGAGAGCACGTTCAGGGTGCCCTTGCGCGAGTCGATGTAGTAGAGGTTCTTCGAGGCCCAGTCGACGGCCAGGCCCTCGACGCCCTCGTTCTGCGAGGCCAGGACGATCTCGCGGCCGGTGCCGTTGCGGTGCACGCGGTAGATGACGTCCTGCAGCACGTCCGAGTAGTAGATGAACTCGTCGCGCGAGTCGAAGTCGAGCCCCACGAAGCGCGCCCGCCGCGACACCACCGGCAGGATCGCGTCGCTGAAGCCCTCGATCACCGGCTCCAGGACCTTGCCCTTGATGAAGCGCTGCTGCGAGTACATGAGGAACTCGCGCACCAGCCGGCAGTTCTGCAGGTCCGACTGCAGCTGGTACCCGGTGTGGCAGGCGCAGCGGTAGCCGAGCCCCGTGGGCGCCCCCTTCACCGCGGTCACGATGCACATGTGGTTGCAGCCGCCGTTGTTGTTGCCGCAGGGGTTCGTGGCGCGCGGCTGGCTGAGGCTGTGCACCGCGACGATGCCCTTCGGCTCGCGGATGTCCTTCGCCTTGTAGGTGACCTGGATCGAGGTGGGCCCGGCGAACTTGTCCACCGACATGATGCCCTGCTTGGTGGCGTCCGTCCAGAAGATGCGGTTCTCGAAGAGCGCCAGCCGCGAGGGGCTCGGCACCTGCTGCCCGCGCAGCACCATCACGCGCCGCCCGCCCTCGTAGTCCACCGTCTCGATGTAGTCCAGCAGGGAGTCGCACCAGAAGACGCGCTTCCCGATGATGTCCGCGGTCACGCCGGACGCCTTGTAGGCCGCCTCCGAGACGATCGAGCGCGCGTGCGTGCCGTCCATGTGGGCGCGCAACACCTGCCCGCCGTCGGCGACGAACATCAGGCCCGAGGTGGGATCCAGGGCCAGGTCGGCGGGGCTGGTCAGGTTCGAGCCGAGGACGACGGCGTGTCCGATGCCGTTCAGCTCGAACACGTCGATCTTCTGGCCCACCAGGTCGGCCACGTAGATCTTGTCGCCCACCCAGTCGACGGCCAGCGCGACCGGCGCCCAGGTGCCGGGCAGCGTCAGGTCCAGCGGGGCGATGGCGCCGTTGAAGGCGTCCAGCGGCAACGACTGCACCTTGCGCGTCTTCACGTCGGACCAGTAGAGCGTGTTGCGTTGGTAGTGGTAGGCGACGCCCGTGGCCGCCGTCGCGTTCGCCACGATCCGGGGGTCGCCGCCGTGCGCGGACATGCGGACGACGGCGCGGTCGTAGGCGAAGATCAGCTGCACGTTGTTGGCGTCCGGGGCGATGCACTTCGAGTTGTTGATCAGGCTGTAGCCCTGGGCGCACTGGCAGCTGTAGGAGCCGTCGGTGTTCGTGCAGAGCTGGTCGCAGTGGCCCCACTCGGCGCACTCGTCCAGGTCGACGCAGGTCCGGTTGTCGGCGGCCAGCGACTGGCCGGGGCGGCAGAAGCAGACGCCGCCGGTCAGCGAGGGGCCGCACTTGTACTCGCAGCTGAGGGCGGGGCACGAGGCGGTGGCTGTTGGAAAGAGAGGGTATCATTCAGTGGGGTTCAAGGGACGATCGGGAGTCTTTGGAACTCACAGCAGGCCGTCTCCTCGTCGCTGCCGTCCTCGCAGTCGCGCTTCCCGTCGCACAGCTGAGCCTTCGGGATGCACTTGGGGGCGCCGGCGGGGCCGCCGCGCGGGCACAGGAACTTGTTGTCGGGGCAGGCGATCGCCGTGCAGTTGGCCTCGTCACTCTCGTCCGCGCAGTCGTGGTAGCCGTCGCAGTAGAAGTTCGAGGGGATGCAGAGGGCGTTCGTGCAGCGGAACTGGCCGTGGTGGCAGGGCGGGAAGTCTGCAAAGAGGGGCGTGGTCAGTGGGCGGTTCGGTTGGAGGCGGATGGGAACTTACTGCAGCCCTGCTCGTCCGATTTGTCTCCGCAGTCGTCCTTGTGGTTGCACTTCAGCGCCGCGTCGATGCACTTGAGGCCGTTGGCGCAGCGGAACTGGTCGAGGCGGCAGGAGATGCCCGTGCAGCCCTCCTCGTCGCGCCCGTTGCGGCAGTCCAGGTACCCGTCGCAGCGCTTCTCCTTCGGCACGCAGGGCCCGGCCAAGCGGCCGCCCTCCGCCGGCGCCGCTCCGCCCGGGGCGTTGCAGAAGACGTCCGTGGTCTGGCACTTTCTGTACGCTGGGTGGGGAGAAAACAAGATAGAGGTTGTTTGAAAAGAGTATTGAAAAGAGTAGCGTAAATCAATCTACAGTATCGCCCTCGAGTTCCGCAGAACCCACGCCATCGTCGTCGTTGCACGCGTTGCCCCCACCGAAGTCGCGTTTTTTCTCTCTCTTCTCCGAAGGACGTCCGTTTCTAGCGCTCCACAAACACTCGTCGTGCAACCCTTCGACCCCCTCCTTCGACAGTCGCCTCCTGACCCAGAGTGGATTCCTCTGGAGTGGGCGTGACCATCGGACCTTGAAGAGGGAGGCGGTTGGGTTGTGTACTGTGGACGAGTGGAAGCATCTGCGTTTCACTCGATGCTTTGTGGGTCCCGTGCGAAGGCGAAAGTGATATCGCAGCCGTGGGCGAGGTGTTCAAGAGGACAGTGAAGAGACGATTGAAAGGAAATGAAGAGAGAACAAACAGAAGCCCGCCACCGACCTGCGTTGGCTGCGAGGAAGATGGAAAATTGAAGTGCTTACTTCAATAGGATTCCATTTCCTCCCTCTGTCTGCCCCCTTCCTCTCGCGTGGTCTCTTTGAACCAGGAATTTTTGCGAGCCACTGATTCTGTTGGTTCGATTAGCTCCTCAGACTGCTCGGGTCTCTCTTGGGAACTCCAATCAATTAATTGATACGCCTGGGCATTTCCGCCAACGTCGCGCGCTGCCCACGGGATGGCGGACATATTTCTTGCGGGAAGTGCGAATTAATCGGGTCTACGTCATGTCAGCACAATGGGATATCGTCCATCGCACACAATGGACGAGCGTGTGTATGGGTTAAGGTGACCTGTGGGTGTGTGTGTGTCTTTGTATTAAGGTGTCTTGGTGTCTGTTCGCGTGTCTACCATAAATTGTCCCTGTGATTTCATTATCTGCTAATTCAACGGACAGCTGAATGGAGCAACGAGGACTAATCGGAGCTGTCATCAAGGACGTCGAGTCCTTCCTGCTCGACGACGACCGTGTTTTCATCTCTCTCTCTCTCTCTTGGCGACTCCTCTGTGGACCTCGTCGAACATGAACATATCCATCCTTCTGCTGGCATCCACGCTTCCGTGCGTTGATCTGATCATCTCCCTTTCGCTCTCTCGCCGTCTTTGTTCGCATTGAAAAAGGGAATGAATGGAGCATCCTTTCGTCTTCCGGCATCCGTGGTCCGATTCTCTTTTGCTCCATCGCTTCATCGTCCTTTGATCGACAGGACTCGCGCCCGGCAGTCAACTCTTCTTGCGTTCGTCACGATGAGGATTCGAGAGCCACGACGGTGACCAGCTGTGACCACATCCTGTGATAGATGGAGGATGGATGTCCTTCGCGTCGTGCATCTGGAGTTCGGTCCTTTAGACCACCTCGACTCAGTGCTTTAATCCAATTACGTGGCCTTCACTTCTCCCAAACACTGTTGGCTTCAGGAGCAGGAGGCGTGCCGAGGAAGAAGGAGAAGGAGGAACTAGAGACACCTCTAGAGTGTGTTTGGATGGCTTTCGGAGTCCTTCGATAGAGGCCCACTGAAGAAGCGCTGCGACTTCTCGGCCGGTAACGGGGTATCGAAGTCCCCGAGGATTCCGTTTAATTGGAAATTCCTCGACTCGCCGGGCACTGCGGACTCGCCGCGAGGGACGTTCGGATAATTTACTTAGCTCGAATTTGCGCCCTTTGTTGTGATAGGGCCCCCGTTTGGCTGCGTCCCACTTGCTCAGCATCTGACTTCGACAATGTGTCGGAATGCGTCCAGACACGGAGTGGGCCAGTGGAGCAAGGGTGCAAGGGGTTGATTCTCGTTATCCTTGTTGCTGGCGATTTACATTTAAATAACTTCTGTCTGACAGAATGGGGACAACAGGCGAGCGGGTGGTAGTTTTGTTGGAATTTTCATTTACCATTTTAACTTGAACTCCACACCAACAACAATGTCTGCGTTGGATTCAACAAATGTAACAACGACAAAAACAACAATAACAATGACACTCCAACGTTGGGGTTCGGGAGTATGAGTGGTTAAAAATACAGCCCTCGGGGCGACGAATCCGGCCGAGACTTGTATTTATACCAGTCTAATGGCTGCAGAAGAATGTCGTCTAATTGTGTGCCCGTGGCAGGAAGCGAGTGAATTTAAAGGTCCTGCCGACTTTTCACTGAAGTTCCCTTGTCGCATCCATTCGAACTGCAATTTATTCTATCCCCGAATAGATGGCTCACAATATGTATTTAAGATTCATCTTCTATTCTGGTGGCCCTCCATTAATATTTAGTTGTATCGTGCCGTTTAATTATTGGATCTATTGTCCTCCGGCTCGTTGATGACCCTTTGAAGCGGCCGCTTTTATGACCCATCGAACAGGAAGATCAAGACTACGGCATCGGAAGGGCCGAAGCCGAGTCGGTTTCCCGGCAATAAAACCCCATTTATGGCTCGTAAAACGTAAACCTGTCTCCCGTCCCACGTAGCCTGAAGCATCGACTGCGACGAGTTACAAAAATGATGAATTATTCAGGAGAACTTCTTCGAAAGTTGTTGACACGCTGACGGACGTCGAATATCTATCTATCGTCGCTTGTCCAGCTGCGGATGTGGAGCAAATATCCATTCGCAATGACGAATCGTCCCCTTCCATCTGTCGCCCCGAAGAAACTCCCACGCCTCGCATATATTTGCATACTCTGAGGCGTCGGACGTCCTAATTGCTGAGGTGTTTTGATTCCCATCCCTATGACGTGGACGACGGCATCGATTTCTACGACTAGAACTAAAACTACGACTGCGACTCCGGATTGATTCCGCGGAAACTTTGGATACTTACTGCACTGCGACTCGTCGGACTTGTCCTCGCAGTCGTCGGTCATGTCGCACCGGAAGTGGGGCGGGATGCAGTAGGTCCTGTTGAAGACGTATTGGCCGCAGCTGATCTGGCCGGCCTCGCACTCGGGTGGCGCTGCGGAGAAGAATGAAACGATTCACAGTTTGCATTATTTATTCACCGCGAGGCAAGAACAATGGTGGGCGTAGGTGGGGGCGTGGTACTTACGACACGACTGCTGCTCGTCCTCGCCGCCCTCGCAGTCCTTCTGGTAGTTGCAGACCCAGAGCGACGTGATGCACTTGCCGTCGTTGCAGCGGAACATTCCCGTGGGACATGGCACAGTGGTGTCTACGACGGAGCCCTCACCGAGTCCGATGCGTCCTCCGTCGGCGAGTCCGCCTGTAATGGAGAGAGAAAGAGAGCGAGAATGAATATAGATGGAGACTAAGCGGATGGCGTGATTCGCGATGGCTTCGGAGCTGAAGGCGAGCATCCGCGGCACTCGAATGGGAAACGGGATGAAGACAAATCACAACAGAGCCGGGATCCCGGAGGTGGAGAAAGTATTCTGGAGAAAGGATCCCGGAGGTAAAGAAAGGGTCTGGAGGCAGGATCCAGGAGGAAAAAAATCCTGGAGAGAGGATCCAGGAGAAGGAAGGGTCCTGGTGAGAGGATCCCGTCCACAACCCACTCTCAACTACATAATTTAATGAAATGCGATTTTCTGGAAGACTTCTTTTATTTTCTTCCCTATATTAACCACAATTTATGGGGTTGCTTCCCCACCTGCCCGCTGTCGAATCCAGTAGAATCGAATTCAGGACAAAACCATGCGATGCGGCGACTGACAAAAGACTCGCAGGATCCACGGACGGAAAAAACTCACAGGAGTGAAGCGCATAAATTCGAGTGCATGAGCAGACAAAAGACGATTTCCCTTTTGAGCACTTCTCTCACGCGACGCCCAGCCCAGCCACGCCCTTCACGCCCTCGTCGACGCCCTGTTGTTGCGAGGAATTGTTTTTCACCCTCCTCTTGCTCCGCCGCACACGAGTAACAATAGCAGAAGTGATAAAAGCATAAAAACTGAAAGGATAGACCGGAAGGAGGCAGGAGAGGCAGAGGGAAGTCAATGCAAAAACAGTTTAAAGTTTTTCTGGTACTTTTTCCCAGCCCGCCAGCAATTATTTATTCCACTTTGTTTTCATTTTCTTCATCCTCCGGATCAGCCCCGCCTCCATCGCCCCTACAGCATTCTTTTGTTTCTTCGTCCTTGCGGTGCTTCCCAATCGGCAGCCAAGGAAGCGCTTCTTTCCACCTCGCCTCCTGTGGCCCAGGGAGCTCTGAACACGTGTGTGTGTGTTGTGTTTGTTTGTTTGTTTGTGTCTGTCTCGGCCGCAGCCCGAGTGGAAGTGGACGCCATTATGATTCATAATGGCGGTCGGTCGAGTCGAACAGAACGAGTGTTGGATTTTCAGATTACTTCCGCTTAAATTAAAGAGATTTCATTTACAGTCCGTAGCCTGGGAGCCCGACGTCGAGAGACCAAGGCAAGCGGGGTGGAGACGACGAGGGAGACGAGCGTCCAGGGAAGGGCATTAAATGTCCATTGTTTTGTGCTGCATCCCTTTGGAACCCAGCTACAGCGAATGGCCCTGGTGCACGACTCGGGCGAAGGCGCGAGGAGAGATCGAATGGCAGACATGGGAGGCCAGACATGGTGAGCCCGACTTGGTCGAGGGATCTTGGAGCGGAGACGACGAGCTCTTGGACGCGAAAGTGGGCTGCGAGGAACCCGGGAACTCCAGCTGGAGCGACTGGCCTTAGGCGATCATTGCTGTCGTGGTAATGGGATGAGCATTGCGCCCACTATCCCCGAGCAGACCTGGGGCGTCGTCAGAGCCTGGTCCACAGCTGGAGTCGCACACATGGCCCAGCAGCACTCACACAGATGCAGGACAGAAATCTGATTTTAATTGAAGCAACTCTCGGCTGTGACAACTGCAAGCGCGACAGTTGTTGTTGTTGCTGATGATGATTTTCATGTTGTTGACGATGATTATCTTGTTGTTGATTATGATTATCATGTTGTTGATGATAATGTTTTTGTAGTAGTGGTAGTGGTAGTGGTTGTTGTTGCTGTTGCATAAATTTCTCCCACGGGCGAAATAACACTTTGTTTATGGAACGCGGAGCAATTGTTTCAAAAACTGGAAGTAAGGAGAGGGCAGGGATGGAAGGGAGAGGACAGAGATGAAGAGGATAGAACAGGGGATGAAGATGGAAGTCGTCGGCAGGTATTCAGCGATAATTAGCCCGACCAGCGGAGGGTCCTCGAGGGCTCCCTGCATCGCGGTGATCGATTCAGACGCGTATGTGTGTGTGTGTGTGTGAGAGAGAGGAAGAGAGCTAATTGCAAATACATGCTTTAAATACATGGGTTAATGGCAAATGAGGTGCATAATTAAATGAATGCCTTTCAATTAAATAAATTAACTCGACTCCAGGCCTGGCCTCGGTCCTGGCCTTCCCCGGATCATCGTCGGTAATCGCTGGGCTTTCAATGAGCCCATGTCCGCCATTTTTAAAGCTTCTCTACTGAGCCTCCGTACAGTGGGCAACAACTCTAGTTGGGGGAGAACGTGAGTCCGTGAAAAACAGTCATTGTTAGGAATGTTAGACTTCAGCTGCGACTGAACTCGATTGGCAGCTGAATTCCAGCCACAGGTTTCCATGATTCAGCCTATGCTGAGCACTCGCGCTTCAGCCGTTCTCTGAAATTCAGTCAATTTCATCAGCTCGTTCATTCAGCTCCAACATGTGCAATCGTCACAGCTCGGCTCGGATTAGCTAAAAACTGATATTGTTCGCTTTTGAAGCCATCCATGGTGCATCCTCTCGAGCTTCTCGAATTACTGCAAGCAAATCCCTGCATACACAAAAGCAAACACACACACACAAACACACTGTCACACGGACACGCACACAGATAGGCGCCATAAAAAGCGCCATCAAAAATAGATTTTCTTCCTGCTGTTCATTTGCATTTTCATAAATTCCCGTTGTAACGTGAATTCATATTACAGGGATGACATTTATTGAGTGCGCTGTCTCCCTCTTTCTAGCACACTCACGCAACTATCTCTCTCACACTCTATCTATCTCACTATCTCTATCTCTCTCCCTCTCTATTGCACTCACTCTCTCTCTAGCGCACTCACTGCTCTATCTTTGCTGCAGCAACGTGTGCGGAAACAAATGAACGGGGTTGCGAGCTACGAATGGGAAAGGGGGCGGACGGGTAGGTGGATCCGGGTGATTCCGGGAAAAATTGGATTTGGCTTAAAACACATCTGCCGCTGCAGCAAAACCACAACAACAACACACTCAGTATGTTGCGAGCTCAAAAATAAAGCCCCGATGCATGAAAATGTCGATTTAAGCCGAGTTGCCGCCTACTTCGGGAAGTGGAAAATAATGAAGCGAAGCGAAGAATGCAGCCATTTTAAGAGCAGGTCGAAAATTCGGCTCTCACGACATCTTTGGGCACAAGAACTCATCCTGCTTCCCCCAATACCAGTAAAGACTTCAGTCGAATATCGCCAGGCGACGGACCTGAAAACGAGTCCTTGCTCGGTTTCCGCCGGAGGTTAAGGCGATTACCGTCGACCTTCGAGATTGGGGTAGGGGAGAGAGGGAGACAGCACGCATTCAACAGCCTCTAAACGGGCGCTTCCGTTTCAGTTTTCCTTTCTCCTTCGATCCGCATCGATACCGAGGAAGGTTATGGCAGAGAAGCTTTCTGTCCAATACTAGTAACAACAACAACAACACCCAAATTCCACACACAATACAATGTAATAAAATACAATACAGTACACTGAAATACAATAATAACATGCGTAGAACATTAATCTCTCGGCACATAAAAACGATTTCTTTCCTTCGCTCCATCCGTTCGAGAAGTCAAAAGGCCGGGATTCGCTTCATCTTCCAACCACCAGCCACCTCCTCCTTCCGTCTGTCCTCTCTGCCCCTCTGACCCCTTCGAGCCACCCGCCAGCGTCTGTCGTGGCTGTCGCCAGAGGGAATTTATCAGCTTTTATAGGCGTTTTATTATTTATGGCCGGGCTTTCGCTGAGTTATTGCCACGAAACATCAGTCGTTCGACATGCGATGAGCCGGATCGCCGCCCAGTGGGAGGGGAGGAGAGGGTTCCAGACTGGGTTCCGGATCGCCAGCAGCTCCTGGGCCCAAATCAAGTTCAATGTTTCTTCGACGACTTCTCATCAGGATCAGGCGGGAGACGTGTGGGCGGAGGTGGATGGACTGCAGCCGAGGCGTGGCACGTAGCGTCCATTCATCGGTCGCGATTGAAATTCAGCATGGACGCGAAGCATTTATGAGTTCATTCGCTGCCGTCGCCGGACTCGAGAAGCAGGAGTCGATTTATGGTCCACGCCCATGGCGAAAAGTTCGGATACCTGGACTCGGACCCGGACGACAGACGTCTTGTTTTCACTTTGAGCGATTCCAGACGGCTCCTGTTTGTTGGGGCAACCGCCTTCATGCCCCGCCCACCCCGCGTCGTGGTCGTCAACGTCTGTGGAAGGAACCGAGTCGAGAGTGGGAATTCCAAATGCGATTTAAATGACGTCGCAGTGACGGAACGTGACGAAACTTCAAATGTGTGTTATCGCCAAGAACAATAATAACAACACAAACAACAATAAGAACAAAAATAACAAAAACAACAATAAGAACATAAACAACAATAACAAGAAAACCACAGCAACAAGCTCGCCAAAAACAATAGAAGCCTTCATCGAGAACCCACATCATTATTTGCTTTGCTCAGAAGCCGTTCGCAAATATTATTGAAATTTTAACGAATCCATTTTGCGCAGAAATTGTTTCCAAAATGGCATCCGAAAATGGCGGCATAACGTCCCAAGGGAGGCGTCGACAAGGGATGGGGCTTGAAGAGGTTTTCGCGGAAAATGAGAGAAGAATCCATTCATCGGATCGAGTGGAACGTGGGCGGATAAGTCAGAGAAGGTTGATAGAAAGGGAGATAGGAATAAGAAGAGAGGAATAGAGGAGAGATTAAGTGAACAAAAAAACAATGAAAAGAAGAGGATCATTCCTCAAACAGGAATAGAGCGTACATCCACAATAGGAATGCGACAAAAAGGATTAAAAATAAATTCGAAATGGGAGTGAGAATTTCGAGCCAGGCCAGGACAGTTTATTCAATTTTTTCCCTCGGGTGTATTTCCGGGGCACGCCAAGCGGGCGGGTTCGAGGGAGGGGGCGTGGCACTTGAGCTCGCCGCCTGCTGGGATGTGTTGAGCGAGTGAAATGCAGAAAATGTATTTTTATGTCTTAAACTCATGCAACCTCGATGTGCAACGCCAGCAACGCTTCGCACTCCCTTCCCACGCCCCCTTTCCTTCCTCATCCCCATCCTGCCCTTCTCGATCCCACGCTTCCGGCGCGTCCGTCTGCGCGTGTGTTCAAGGATTCTTAAAGGATTTGTAAGCAAAGAACAAACCATGAAATGTAACAAAAAGCTGGCAGAGTGAGAGAGACTGAAAGACAGACAGACAGGAAGATCGAGAGAGTGAGACAGTGATAGAACGAGACAGTGAGAGAAGACGAGAGAACGATGGAGTGGGAGGACAAAATGTGTCTGAAATAAAGGAGAAAATAAACGAGGAGAAGGATATTTCGAAATCCCCGACTAAAATGCATGACAGCAAAGACATTCGCCCGTTTTCCTGAAGGAGCCGAAGGTGGGGATCGGGGCCAGGAGTGTGGGACTGGCCGCCCTCCTTGTCCCCCCATCACCAGTCGCATCCTTGTCTCTGGCTCAATCTTCGTGTAGCAGTGCAAAATCCAGAGCAGACGGAAGTGTTCGAGGATCTCCACGATCTCTCAGAGAGTGCAGCCAGAGTCGGCCGGAGCCGAGGTGCAGCTGCAGCGGTAGTGGAATGAAAAATTCGCAGCTCTCGGTGTCGCATTAACGTAATCTCCGCCACTCCTCTCCCCCCGCCTTGTCTTCCTCTGACCTCCACTCGTGGTGAATTTGTCTTGCGACAACCGTCACTCCTCGCCAGCCAAGGGTTAATGGGTCCCCATGTGAGTGCTTGAAGAATATTCAGTATGTGTGAGTGGTTGTGTGTATGTGTGTCTGTAAGTGTGTCTCAGGCGCATTACTTTTCACTTAAGGCACCCAATGGCGCCGTGCGCGCGATTCAATTGAGAGGGTGTCGGAGACTCGGAAGTGGGATCCCGGAAGCTGCGCCTACGACGCGTGCCAGTAGAGCATTTGGGGTCGGTTGGAGTTAGCATGACTTGATTTGACTATAGTTGCCGGTCGCCGAATCCCGGAAATGATTTTCCACTCAGACTTATTGACCTGGTCAACACAAATAAGGTCTACCCAGTTACCACGTTAATTAGGTTCGGAGTTGCGGGGTTAATGAAATGACCGAACCGACCCTCGTTCAACCGCAAATAGAGGCCACCGTGGTTTGGTTCTATGGACGATGAATAGAGGAAGAGGGTGGATTCTGTCGTCCACCTGCTCTGGGCCACCTTCGTCGATCCAATCTGGCCCGCAGCCGCAGTAGTGGAATACAAAGGGCACCCCGCCTCCGTTTGAGCGCCCCATTAGTCGGCCGCAACAACAATAACAACAACTAGAACAAAAGTATCGACCACCACCAGCATCGAGCAGGAACAACAGATAAAACCTCATCATTTACATGGCTTTGCGAACGCTTCACTGGGCGCCATGCAGCCTGCAGGATGAGGGACGGAGGCGAGGATCGCGCGCGCCCTCCGTGGCCAACGACGGAAATATTAAATTTCGGCCATGGTGACGTCGAACTCTGCTTTTCCGGCCAATGGTTGCGTTCATCACGCGCGACCGTGCATAAATCGGGCGGATGGAGGTCGGCAGAGGCGTTGGCAGGGGGGTGGACAGTGGGGCCGATAGAGGGGATGGCTGTGGGGTCGGCAGCGGAGGATCCGCGACCAGGATGCCGCCTGCATGGCGGCCATATATCCGCTTCCGCTGCCTCGTGTGGTTGCCGCAGTGGTCGCTGAAGTCGCTGTTTGTCGACGACTGCCGAGCAAAATTTGTGGCCTTTCGCACGGGGTTGTGGACGAGGGGGCGGAGGATGGTGCTAGTCGAGGGTAGTGCTGGAGGGCGGTCGTTGATTACGTCGAAGGGGGGCGGGTAGAGGGTCGTCGGTGTCAGGAGTTTGTGGCTGTGGTCGTTGCAACCTCGGTGATGGAGGAGATGCACCTAATCATGGGATTCAAGAGCAAATCGGAGCTCCTCGGAACCCCTGCATCGTACTCGTTGCTCTGGAACCTATTTCAGAGGACGTTGTCGACCTCCTCTGTGTGTATGTTTTTGTCCCGAGGGTTCGTTTCGTCGATTGTGTAGACGAAATATTTCCAACGCAACCGCCTGAAGTCCTCAGGCGAGGGATTCCAGTCTCAGATTTCGAAGTGATGGAACTCACATCGCCGTCTCTGCAGCTGAGATTCTACTGAGAGCCACTAGCACACTTCCACGTGCACAATGACACAAGGACCGCATCGACCAGGTTCCATCGCCAGCAGCAACCACAACAAAAACGAGGAGCACCAACAGTCGTCACACGGGATGCGATTTGCATGCGATTTGCGTCGTAATCGGGATGTAGGGCCTCCTCCCCGGAGTGCGGTTGTTCTGATCCCCCCAGGCGGGTGACTCACGGGGGACGAGACTCTGAAATTCCGAAATTATGACTGCAATGACATGAGTAGGTTGTATGGGAGTAGGGATTGGTGAGGCGCCGGACTCTGGGATGGAATGGAGGCTCCGACTCGTTCCCAAATGCAACTCGATTTCGAAACTCTAGATTGAGCCACGGGCAGACAGCTATTACTCTCCCTCGCACACACAGATGCACATACATAAATATCGACACATAGAAAATGGCACTCACACTGCGACGAACAAATTATGCATAGGAAATGCGAAACAAATTAGGTTTTGATTCGCTGCCAGAGAACGAGATTATCTCGGGGGAAACCTCCTTCGACAACGCTTTGATCACGCTTTGACAGGCCGTCAACAGGGATGAAGGGAGGCAGCCATTTTTGGCAAATCCTCGGGGGACGGGGGTGCGACAAAGGGTTGCGGTCGGAAATTGAAATCTCTACGGCCCCCTGCGGTCGTTCCACCGATCTATGGCTGTGGTCCTGACTCGGACCGCCTCGGCCGCGGTTTTGCTGAGCTGGTCTCGCTGGGAATCCCTGGAGTGTGCAGCGAACGGGAAAATAATGCGCCCCTCATCTCCGCTCCGACCACTCCGTCAGCCTGAAAGTATGCCGCATTCTGCGCACTCGACAAATGCTGCTTCCGTTTCCGGTGGCTTCGGGGCGTTTTCGCCAACGAGGCCAGATTTCGAAGGACGACTCCGATTGCATACTTTCCGGCTGTCGGCCCCTCGCGTCCTCCTCCTCGTGGTCATGCTTTATTTGCACCCGAATTGTATGAAATTCGATTGTCTTCGCTTCGGCGTCCCCGCCTCGTCCTCACGCCCGGGTCGTATTCATAAATATTTGGTCGGCGAGCGTTGCCAAAAAATATATACTTGCTTGTCCGACTGCCTACAACTCCCCGAACTCGGTTTGTTTGGGCAAATGGAAATTTGTGAGTGTTTTCCTTGTATTTATTTATTCAGCAATAAATACTACGACTCCCCGCCCCCTCTAGTCCGGTAGGACCGACTCCCACGAGCTCCGAAAAGAATGCAAACAATAAAGTATGGCAAGAGCTGCGAGGACACGAGTCCTGTTTAATTGAAAAGTGTGAAATTCCTCCGGCGAATCGGAGAATTCGCTTGGCTCAGCGATCCAGGAGTAGACAAGGAGGACGAAAACGAGCGTCGATCCTGCGACTCGTGTTGATCGCGCGGGCAGCGTTGCGTTGCCAACCACGTTCGTCGAGTCGTTTTCCATGCCGCGAATTCATTCGGTGAATATGTAACAACAGCAACAACATCAACAACAAGCACATGGTCAGTCGCAGGTTGTGAGGGGTGCGGGGGCGGGACGGATGAAGGGGTTGAAACAGGGTCCGATCTATTCAAATACGGACGAAATCAAGGTGAGGTGGAGCTTCTGTTTGTCCAGTGTCGCTGTCGTTGTTGGGCATTAACTATGCATACGTCTAATGGCAAATATTTGCCTATCAACGTTAGTGTGTGTTTATGCTTGTGTTAGTATGCTGCCTTCCATCGATCAATCTCAATTCCGGACCCTGTCCTTCCGACTGCCCACCCATGACGGATGGCGAAATCTGCAAATAATGTCCGATAATTAACCCTTCACCCCATCTCTTTCACCACTGCTTCCCTCTCCTCCCCACACAACTCTCGTTCCAGTTTTTTGACGTCTCTGTCGACAGTTGCAGCAGCGACCAACGTCGGATGGTGGGGGGTATGAGGGGGAAGGAGGCGTGGTTTCGCCCCTCGTGAGCATCGCTGAAGCGAGCATGAAATCAGAAAATCATCAAAACTCCAACAACAAGAACAACAACAATAAATCAAGAGAATAAAAACAAAAGTCATTCACCGTTCAAGTTGATGGGATTTGGCTCTCTCTTTCTCTCCCTCTCATTCTCCCTCTCTCTTTCTTTACCACTCATCCTCTACCTCTCTTTCTGTACCACTCATTCTCTACCTCTCTTTCTTTCCCTCTCGTTCTTTCACACACTAATGCTCTGAGAGTAGTCGGACACGTTTGTCTGTGTGTGTTTTGGATTTGGCGCCTGGGCTAGTATGTGAGAATTTTGTTGTTATTTTTGCAGCTGGGTGACTTTGGCGAATTTCAAATCGAGACGAAGTGACCCAGTGACACACACACATCGAGACATCGAGAGAGAAATAGAGAGAGAAAAAAGTTAGAGCGAGATGGTCTCACAACGACAACACGTACATCAAACTCTGTCAGACGACTTTTGTCAACTGTCATCTGTCAAACGAGCCAAGTGCCATGTCGTGTCGCGTGGGTCGGGGATGTTGGGGAAGAAGAGGAACGGGGAATCTAATTGAGTCGCCAGTGGTCGTCGGGGATCCGATTACTTGTGATAAATTAAGATTTCAACTATACTATTATAATTCCCACTCACTCACATGGCCTTCAAATAATTCGCCCCAATTGGCTTTAAGTGAAGAGTAAATCGTTCTTCTCCTACCGTTGAAGAGATAACCGAGTTCAGTTCCCTGCGAGTACCCGGTTCAATTGTGTTCACTTCGGGTCTCGGCCACTCTCTGGGAGTATCTCCGCTAGATCCCATTGTCGCCACCTCAATTATTGACGCTCGGGTCCCACCTTCGAATACCTCTAACCCGGTTAACAGCTTGAGCAGCCCCTCCCTGTCCTTCTGCCTCCGCCCAGCTCTCGATGAAGCCGCTTGTGGTCGTCGTTAATCGTTTAAGTTATGATTGTTATTGATGTTGCCTCCGTTGAATGGGCTCTTAGTCGGCTTCAGAATCTCCTCCACCGGGCTTCCACCTGCCTCCTCCGTCTCCCCCCCTCGCCACAACCAACAAACTCCTCGAGCTCCACTTGACGAGCCGCACGTTCCCAGGGGTCAAAGTGTGCGGGGCAGAGGCGACCACGTTGACGCCGATGCCGATTCCGAAGCCGACGTCGTCATCGACAACAGGGGGTTTAAAAGGCTTCAACGACGTTGTTAAATTTTTATTGTCAAGTACTGGGATTGTTGTTGTTAGTGGTGTTCGTGTTGTTGTTGTTAGTGGTGTTCGTGTTGTTATTGATGATGGTGATGTTGTTGCTATTGTTCTTGTTGTCGTTATTAATATTGTTGTTATTGTTTATAGGATCTGCTTTGATTGCAATGGCTGTGTTTTTCCTCTTCTCTTTCTTTGTCCGCTCCTCTTTACTTCGCACTCTCTCTCTCCCTCTCTATGTGTTGTTGTCGTTATTATGTTAGTTTTTTTGTTGTTGTTTTTATGGCTCCTCAAGTGGCCATTTTAGGCGCGAATAACCTTTAAACGCTTCACGACTGGATTCGGCTCAGTTTGGTTCGGTTCCGTTCGACTCGATTCATCGCTTCGTTCCTCGGGTTAGCCACAGTGCAACAACAACAACAACCACAACCGAAACAACAACAACAAGAGAAACAACAATAACGCAACAATTTCACCGCTATCAAACCGAATGAATTTTTCAGTGTGTAAAAGAGAAGGCATGAAAAACCGGCAACTGAAAAATGTGGCAACTCCGCAATAACGACATTGTACGTAGTTGATGTAGTTGTTGTTATGTTGTTATTGTTGTTTTAGCTGTCGTTACTAGTCTATTGTTGCATGACATTTGAATTGAAGATGCGCCTAAAACACAAACACAATCGTATTCACACATACATATACACACACACACACCTGTGTACAGATACTAACTAGGGCGAGGGGATGAGTGAAAGAGAGAGGATATAAATTGGAATAACGGTTGTTGTTGTTGCTATGGATTTTCTTTTGCTTTGGCGGTTTGTAGATGTTGAAGTTGCACGTTACAGTCATTTTTCTTGTTGTCTGTATTTTTGTTGTTTTTCTAGTGACGACCATCGCTGCATCTGAAGCGATTTTCAATTTCGATTTCGCCTCACAAAGACAATGGAGCACGTTGGCAACGCCAGGCCACTCCACGCCACTCGCAGGCAACGCGACTGTGCAGCGCTTCGTAACGATTTGAATTCGAAGTTTTCGCTCGTCAATTGTGTTGTTGCTACGGCTCTTACTATTGTGGTTGTTGTTGCTGTTATTAGTGCTGCTGTTATTGTTGCTATTGTTGTTTTTGTTGTAGTTGTTGCTCCCAGGTTGTCTTGGGTTCGCTGAACTCGTTTTCAGTCGCATTCATGGTTCGCGAATCATCATCAAATAGTTTTTTCTCTCGTCCTCTTCTTCTTTCTCGTCTCTCTCTTCTTCTTCTTCTACCTCAGCTGATCCATCTGCCAACTGTGAAGTTGTTATTATTGTTGTTGTTGGAGTCTCTACCATGCAAATCACATGGATTTGATGCAACCGACTTCGACAAGAGCAACAACAAAAATAACAACATCATCAGCTACAAGTAAGAAACTGATGAATCCGACGATGGATCTAAATTGTTGTTGATCTTGTCATCGCTGTGATGTAATATTTGTCTCTTTTACTTCTCTTTTTTTTTGGCAAATTTTCAATTTTCCAGAGAAAAAGCTCCATTCAATTCCAATTGGCAACGCTGGAAGCGGCTGCCCCGGATTCGCTTAGGAAACTGCATTTATTGCGAAATGGGTTCTGATCAAATATTCCGTCCTCCACCTCCCTCTCCTGCTCCGCCCCTCCCCTTCCACGCCCACTGTTCCACGTCCTCCTCCGTTGGACTACAACTCAATTAAATCACCCGCCGTTGGCAACTCTGGCGCCCTGCCACGGACTCCGAATGCTCGGATGTGATTCGATTTCTCGTCGACTCTCTCTCCACTAACAGGTGGCCACTTTTAAATCGATTGGACACTAATGGATTCTTTTCTGCATTGCGCAATCCGCCCCCATCGTCATCCTCATCACAAACAACAACACACGCCCCTCCTCCACCAATCACTCGACAACTCTCTCCTCCTCGTAATTCGTTCGCTTCCAACGCTTCCGGCCAGCTCATTTGGCAACGCGATCCATCATTTGCCTTATTAATCGGATCCCGGAATTCCATCAATGTGAAAATATTCGAGTATTAAAATATTCGAGAATATCCAGAGTATTCGAGAGTACGTTCGAAATCTCTGAAATTAGTTTTGGAGTCTCGGAATCCGTTTCAATCTCTGGAAATCCTCGTGAAATCCAGAATTACGATCTTCTGCCAGAATGAAGCCGTCTCCGCCTGAAAGCGCCCCGGTTCCCAGGAAGGTTGCGTGATCCCTCTCTCTCTCTCTCTCTTCACCTTCCTCTTCAGCACCCTGTTCCCCTTCCCGGCCCCCTTCACCAACAGGCCCCACGATGCAACTTCGCAACTTTTATCGAGCATTAATTACTTCGCAAACTTCGTTCCCCGCAGCTCCCCCGAGTGTTGCATGCTTCCAGGCGACGCAATTAAAGCAGCTGCTTCCGGCCTGCGTTGCCAATTTCCGCATAAACCCCTCTGCTCCCCCCTCTCTTCTCGCCGGCAAACTTTTAAAGTCGTTCTTAAGATTTACGCCCATTATCGACACGTTGCTATGAAAACTATCGAGAAAGTTGTTGAGGCCCTCGTTGTTGTTTTTATTATTCTTATAGTTGTGCTTGTTGATGTTATTCAAGTCATTGTTGCTGTTAATATTGTTGTTGGTGATGTTTTTGTTGTTGTTATTATTTTTGATACTTTTGGTTTTGTTGTTGATGAAGTCGACATGCTTCCCAAGGAGCAAACGCCGGTGATGTTGACTTTTGGCGCCAGAAATTATGCAATGACATTTCCGGCAAGCTGTTCGAACGTGGGTGGAATGAAGGGAGTGTGAAAGGGACAATCAGAGAGGGCGAGTCAAAGGTGCCGTGTCAGAGGAGAAGGTCAGAAAGTGGAGCCAACCGAGACCGAGATCGAGACGACGAAAACTTCTTTCCGCAGAGATTTGGGTCCCCTACGAACCCTTGACTTTCACCCGACGAGCCTCTGCGTCGACGTCAACGCCACGTCGTCATCGAAATTAAGGGCAATAAAAGACGCTCCAATGACGGGGGTGGGGGGCAAAAATGCCAGGTGAGCGGCGAAAACGCTGCCGACCCCAGGGCGCCGAGGCAGCTGTTATGGCGAAGGTGATGAAGACGACGATATAATCATCTAAATTGCCGTTGTGCTCACAGTTCACCACCGGCAGCACAAACGACAATGACAACCTTAACCAAGAAAAACAAGAACACCTACAACCTCAAGCAACAACAGCAAGAAGACCGACAACATCAAGCAACAATAACAATATAGACAATCACAACAAACACAATAGCAACCGAAGAAAATCGCATAAAAACGTCGCATTTGGCGAAATAAATCGAGCGACAATTTTAAAGACCAGGTCGAGGGCGGCAAATTATGCGTGACGTGGGCCGGGGATGGGGGACGAAGGAAGCCTGGGCCGGGGCCTCGAAGGGCGAAAGGACACGGTCGTGTGACGAGCGTCGATTGTCGGTGTGAATGATGCTGTGAGTGTATGTGTGGGTGTCGGTGTGAGTGGTGGTGATGTTAGTGTCGGTGTGTGTCGGAAGCGCAGAACAGAGAAAAAGTCGAACTTCCGGAACGCGGTGGGCGGCGGTGAATCGCGGCGTGATTTTTAAATCCTTGATTTTTCGCAAATTTTTCTAAAATTTATCGTTCTCTCTTCCGATTCGAGCGATTTCCCGCAATTTGCTGCCGATGACGTCGATGTCGATGTCGGCGTCGCTGTTGCTGTCGACATCGCTGTCGCCACAATAAATCAGGGCTTTTTGCGAGGCTGCGCTTTTAATTAACTAGTCCCGGGGCTGGGCTTTATTGACGCAAAAAGGTCAGCAGAGCGACAACAAAAATGATAACAATATCAAATAAAACAAAAATAGCAATACCAAAAACAGTAAACCCAATAGGCCCAGCCACATGTCATGGCATGAGGTCTGGCTTCTGATTGTAATGTATGGAACCAGGACCCAGGGCCCCCTGGGCAATTGGCCTCGGGGGATCTGAACTTCGAACTTCATGCCTTGCATACCAGAAGGATAGTTGGTCCTGGTGAGTGAGCTGCCTCTCTGGAGAGGATTTAGTGCCACACAGTTCCATTGTCATCGAATGGGGTGAGACATTTCTATTCATACTGTGATCCATGAAAGTATGCAACGAAGGTCGACGAGGCAGAATTCGCGATCCAAAAACAATTGAAGTTCCCCTTCCCCCCACCTCGCTCATGTTTAGCCTCCGGGATACATGCTAAGGCCATGCATAAAGCCTCCAAAATCAAGTTGTTGTAGACGAAGGTGAAAAACTCGAGAACGAAAAGAGTCATCGAAGGCGATCGAATCGCGCCTCAGGGCGCCACGAACAAAGGAAATGGAAATTGAAGAGGAAAAACAGAACAGGAAGACGACGAAGAAGAGGATGAAAAAAACAAAAAGAAGAGAGCAATAAGAAGTAGATGTAGAGTGCTCGGCCCGAACGAGGCAAAAAGGAACGGTGACGAACGACGCGGGAGCAGGGCTGCAGTTGACGAATTTAATTTTCCGCCCGACCGGACGCCAGACGCAGCAGCGAGGGAGAAGAATTGAGGGAGGGGTGTGTTCAAGGGGATATAAGGTGGAACCGTTTACCAGGGCTCACTGTGCAGCCGACGGATGGAAATGAATTTGCGTCCGCCGTCTCTGCGCCCCAAAGTCAATTGAAAGTTTCTCCGACAACTGCAACATTTTCTCTGGAGTCGGGGATGATGCGGGGGATAGTGGACAGGGGGAGGTAGGAGGTAGGAGGGAGTGGCCCATAGATCCTTTGGAGGGGTCAAATTGAAGTGCACTCTTCGCTCAAGCGCGCCCGAGGCTGGAGGAGCAGCTCATAAATCGTGATCCAAGAGCTTTCAACCTTTGTTAGCCTCTTGTTTTTCCCTCTCGTCCACCGCCCCCGACCACGCCTCCTTTATGGCCGGGCGACAGCGAGTTCTTGAGGCGGTGCCGCGCCTGAAAGTATGCAGTGCAGCGAAAGCGCAATCGCCGCCTCCGGCATTTTAATTAATTTTACTGCCCATGAAAGCCATTCTACCGGAAACGCCGGGAGCGACGAAAGCGAATCCATGGCCTGCGGCATGGCGTCTTTGCGGGATTTCGATCGCCTTCGGCAGCCACGCCTCGCCACACGTGGGCGAGTTGCGTGGAGGCGAGCGCGGGTTTTCGATCTCGAATCTCATTAATTTGATGCCGCCCTGGACGCGAATTAATTGCGTACAGTGGCAACGCCGATGTCACTCGCGCTGCCAACTACTCTCTTCGAATATCGACGCAAATATGCAAAAAATATTGGAGTGGGGAAAATCGCGGCCTTGCGATAGCCGTGAGCGTGGGGACGACGATGTCGGTGAGAAAGTGTGTGTAAGTGAAAAGTGGAGGGAGGGGTGGGCTGGAGAAATAATCTCATCACGTATCTCCCTCCCTCCTCTCTTCGAGTCTCGGCCTTTATGAGAATTGGGGAAATTTGCAATTAATTTTTCTGTTTCTTCTGTTCTTGTGCATAATAATCAATGTTAGTTGTTGTAGTTCTTCTTGTTCAGTCGAGCGGCGGCCAGCGACCATCGAGGGGCGGAAGGTCGGGGGGCGTGGCTGCTGTGGGAAATCGGCGTCGTTAAATTTCACAAAAGTCGTTAAATTTGCACAAAATGGCACTCGAATCAAATAAATGTCAAAGGGAACGGCGAAATTGAATAAATTATGAAAACGCAGCAATTCGTTTGGTGTGGTGGGGGGAGGGCGGGGTCGGGACTTCCTGCGTGCCGCGCGCACTTCCGGCGACAACAAAATGGAAAACACGCCGGATAAACAACCTCAAAATGGCGCAGGCGAGCGTGAAATAGTTTGACACATACACATACGCATACTCACACACACACTTCAATACATACAGGTTGCCAGACCGTTTGAAACACGAAACTGCATGAAATGTTTTTATGCGGATGAAACTTCATTCTCGTTCTTTCCTCCTCTCTATCTATCTTTCAGTATATCTCACTCTCTCTCTCTCTCTCTTTCTATCTCCCTGTCTATATTTCTCCATGCCCTCGAGAATGTTGTTCTTGTTGTAGTCGATGCGACCGTCATTGGCAACACTGGAGTTCGCCGGATCCGCTCTCGTCGACTTAGAATTCGATTCACTCGCGAATCCTCGCACACTCCCCGGATATCGCGTTGAGCCACTCGATCTCCAACAACAATCATTGCTGTAGAAACAATAACAACAATCGCAACAACTACAACAATGGGACAGTGTCGTTCGTTATTGTTGTCGCTTCATCACTTGGGAACGAGATGCAGGCGAGTCCTGGCTGATCCTGCGTAGGAATTCGATTTCGCTTCGGGATTTCCAAAGGAAATCTTTTCAATTTCCTCCCATGCGAGGCGTTGCCACCACCACCTTCCACCAGTGATGCCAATGCACTCGATTCCAGGAGCATTAACCGAGTTGCGAGTCGCTGGCATCCCTCGAGGAACAGGCATCCACCTAGCATCGAGGTGAAGTCGGATCGGATCCCTCCACGGAGAAGCTGCCCCCACTTTTTGTGACGAACGCATTTGCATCGGGCTGTCGCGAGTCTCAGGAGGCGGCGGGGACGATGGCGGGTTTTGCCACGCCCCTCTCGCCGCCGCTTAATTGCCTTGCGACGCACTCATTGCGAGGCAGCCCGCTCCCACTTCCGCTTCCGGCTGCTTAGCGCTCGCTCCTCCCGCTTGTAATCGCCTTATAATGCCCGTTGTTCGACGGATCCACCGAACTCTCTCGCTCTCCCTCCATCCCACTCAAATGCAGCTTCGCCCATTTCGAGAGCTCGTACCTCGATCGATCCACCGTGACTCCCTCGGCTCAAAGATAACTTTTGCCTCGCCTCAGAGGATAACTTTTGCTTCGGGTTCCCAACTGAATCAATTTGGGCTGCTCTCCTCCCTCACCCCAGGTCACTCTCTTTGGATGGAATCATCCTCGCCTCATGTCGGCTCCCAAACCCAGGTCGGAGTTTCCAGGTTTGCCTATGGAAAATAAGTCGTCGCCGGCACTTCCGCTTCCGTCTTCATTTCCGCTCTGCTGCCGGCAATAAATCCTCGAATTCCGGCGGAGTGTTTTAATTGGAATTGTTTCGTTGAAGTGGACATGGTTATTTTGTTGTTGTTGTTGTTTTAGTTCGATAACTCCGTCCATTCGGCGACCTCAAAGTTTCCAAGTGTCGAAGTGGGGTCGACTCAAGTGATTCTATGTTCGCTCCTACAGCTCCAGATCCCTGATTCCGTAAAGGAACTCCAAGTAATGTACATCCAAGTAAAGGACCTCCAAGTAAAGGATCTCTCAAAGTTGAAAAAAAAAAATACAAATTTCACTCCCTTCGATTAATAATAACAACTCTTGGAAAGAATGAGGAAAACTTCGAGCTTTCTTTCGCTCTAAAAATATTTAATATTTACTTATATTTCTTTAGTTTTTCTTCAGGTTTTCCATACGAGTGAGCGGTGGCCAAAGAAGGAGAACTTCGAGTAGGGAAAACAGAGAGGGAGCCAAAGACGAGCGATTCAAACGCTTTTCAAAAAGTTCGAGAGCTTTGAAGTTGAGGAAATTAAATGAAACGCATCGTCAGTTGGCGGAGTTTGGGGCGGGGTTTATGGAAAAGGGTCAGGGGTGGTCAGGGTACGACGGGGGTGGAGGGGAATAGCATTCGGTTGCAACAGCTGCTGTGGGCAAAAGAAAAACACCGACCGATTTTTTAAGGAAGCTGCAAATGTTTGCCATTAGTTTGAGACGAAGCTGCAGAGCAAATACAGGGTGAGGGAGGAGGGTTGGAAGGCCAAGGGGGTTGGTTTGTTCTCCATGTGAGGAGCCAAACAGGCGGACAGAACTCAACCCAACTCATACCAACCCAACTCAACTCATCTGAACTCAAACAGAAGACTCTTTAGTCGCTTCTAAGAAGTTTCCAAGTGAAAAGAAAGCACAACTTTGCACGAATGGGAAGCGATTCGTGGGAGTCTTGTTGTTATTGTAATTGTTGTTGTGATAGTTTTTGAAAGTGTTGCAGTTGCCTCTGCTGCTATTGATGTCCATTTGGTGAACGAGTCGAACGAGCGCGCATTTGGCTTTCGCGCTGCAATTTTCCAGCAATCGTGGGAAATTTCTTCAATAGCAACGGAGGCAACGACGATGGCAGTAACAACAACAACAACAGAAGTAGTAGAAACAACAAAAGTAACACTAACAACGAAAATCACACTAACAATAAAAGTAACTCCAGCAATAGCAACAAATTTCATCGCAAAAAGAAAGTCGTTTCCAACACGTTTGGCAACAACAACGATGGCTGCACCAGCAGAGTGCGATCAGAGCAGAGCGTGAGAGAGTGAAAGAGAGAAAGAGAAGGAGCTAGTGGAGAAAAGCTTGCACTCAAGCACATGGAAAAACAGACAGACAGATGGACGGACAGACAGACAGGTCGGTGTTTGGCAGCTGGACACGGGCGCGAACAAGACACAGTGACACAGAGAGCCCCGCACAGTGGATCGAATCGCCCTGGACAGTGGGATGAATCGGAAATACCAGGACCTACGGATCAGAGTTCGATGAGCCAGTATTGGAATCGGCCCACTGTGCGGCCCTACTTCAACAGTTCCCGTAGTAACAACGGTTTCGCAATTAACCATTTGCAGTGTTAACTTGGTTTTCGTCATCCCCACATCATTGTCAACAGCTATGCGATTGTTGTTGTTATTGTGGTTGATGTTCTCGTTGTTGTTGGCGTAGCCTCCGACGATTGATGATCATCGGAATCGCAGGCTGCCCTCAGACCATTCAGTCATCTGCTCACAGCTCGAAAATCGCATTAGGGCGGCGTGGCTTCCAGGCGATTAGGTCCATGCGAATGGCAACCACTGTCGCCACTTGGCCACCAAATTGCAACAACAACAACGAAAACAACGTTTCAATTGAAACTCGCTTCGAGCGGGCTCCAGGCCGTCAAAATCACTGGGGAGAGAGAGAGAAGAGTGATGAAGAGATCGGTTGATGAAGTCATCAACTGTAGAGTGAGTGACTGAAGGGACCTGCTGAAACCATCGAGGTGTCCGCCAAGGGGTGAACGAATCCCACGGCGAATGAGCGACAATTGATTCCGCATCGAAGAAGGTGATGCTGGAATCTGTTCTGGCAACAACAATGACAACATCGACGAAGGCGATGACGACAACAGTCATTGCGATAAGAGCCATGCAGAGCCAACAATTGCATTTGTGGCCCACACACAAACATCACACACACACCTCACACACATAGACAATCACACACTTTCATGGAAAGAACGAGTATCATTTGCAGCGGAAAATACTATCAGAGCAGCGATAGAGAGAGAGAGAGAGAGGGAGGGAAACAATTGCCACTCCACCGGAGACGAGCCACCGACAATCGGCAACAGCAACGACAACAAGAACAATAACAGCGACAACAACAAGAACAATAACAGCGGCAATAACAAGATTAGAAACAACAACATTAGACACAACAATAATAGAAACAACAACATGCAGTATACAGCAACAGTAGGAACAATACCAACAGGAAGAACAACAACAACAATCGGAACAACAGACAACGACGACTTCTAAAGTTTCGCAAGTGGCAAATGCGAGTGGCAGCATCTGCTCAACGGCAACAAATGCATCGATGCTATTGTTGTTGTTACTATTGTAGTTGATCTTCTTGTTGTTGGTGACTCGTAGTCGATGCTGTTGTTGGCGTTGTTGTGGCTGTTGCTGTTGCTGCAGCAGTTATTGGCTTTGTTGCCCTGCCTTGATGATGTTGTTGATGTCGTTGATGCCAATTAACATAATTCGCAGCAACAATTGCCGAAAACACGAGGACAATGAGAAGAAGAAGAGGAAAAATAGAGGAGAGGATGAAGAGGGAGGGGAATGTTTAAACCCACAAAAAGTTGCGAATCTCGATTCTTGGACCACAGTCAAATTAGCCTCGATCCTCCCCAGACCTTCCACTCATCTCCTGATGCCTCCCAAGAGCAGCCGAGGCGATGGTGCCAGCGTCGTTAGAGCGGCGCGTCTTCCCCAAGGGTTCAACCACCCGCCACCCCCCCACCAAACAATCGACCTACAGTCCCTCGATGCGGTCGACGTGGTTTGGGTCGAAACGCAAACAGGCCAACAGCCTAAGGAAAGGAAGGGATGGAGGAGTGAAGGCAGCCGCAGACCAATTGGAGGGGAAAATTGTGTAATTTATAAGTTGCGGCAACAAAAACAAACAGCGGCCAGCCAACGACAACGACAAGAGCTACAAAGATACGGCAGAGACCACAAATGAAAACGAACAACAGCAGCAGAAGCAACAATGACAACAACAATTATTATAACAATAACAACAATTGCCATATTAACAACAAAAACAATAATTACAACAATAAAAACAATTACAACAATAACAACAACAACCCAATGAGATGATTCAAAAACTTCCTCCTCTCGAGATTCGCCTCGATTTAATTCGATGTTCTTGATATTGTTGTTGCTGTTACTGTTACTGTTGTTGTTATTTATATTGTTGTTATTGCTGTTGTGGCGATGTCCATGTTGATGCTGATTTTCATATCCATTGTTGGCAACATTTCATTCGTCGCCCCTCTGCACCCGAACTATCTATCGTCTCTCTCCTCTTGACGCAGTCGTCGTTGTTGACGACGTGGAAAAATGCTCGTAATTACTTGGCGTAGATAATTACGACCAGCAAAGCAACAACAACAATAACAACAATGAGAGAGACAAACAACAATATCATTCAGCATCAACCAAAAATAACAATCAGCACCACAAACAACAACAACCAACACCACAAACAACATCAACAGCAAATGAACAGCAACAACAAGGAGAAAAGAAGGAAGAAATAAAGGAAGAGGCCGCCAGTCGACGAACCGCACATGCAAATGATGTGGAAGATTTTTCATTTCGCTTCCATCGCCTCAACCTTCCACCCCCTGTGTCTGGACCGCCGTCGTCTTCGCTTTCTCTGCCCAAAATGTCCCTGGTGGTGGACCGCGACCCGTTTCTCGGGTGGCCCGACCCTTGGACAAGCGAGAGATAAATTTTCAACGACTCGTTCAGGAGAACTGGGCGAGCGGGGCTCGGACGGTTGAGAGATTTCGTGCCGACCATTATTCCGCTTAATTTGCTGGCAATGAATTCATTAACGTCTCGGCGCGAGTGGCTTTAATGGCACCGACGCCGGTGGGGTGTGGCCGCGGCGGAGGGTCCAACGATGGACGGCCGATTCAACGGTGAACGATCCATAGCTTCAACCATTGAGCGCTTTTGGTCGAGGGATCCCGGAGGAGTCAGAAGGTCGGTCCAACGACGCCTCAGGTCAACCGACGGATTCAACGTGAGGACACTCAAAGAACCCTCTCCTGCGATTTGCTCCATCGACCCCCGGGGGGTGGCCTCAGGTTGACCACGCCAAGGATTCGCCTGAAGCGGAACCCCAATAGCGAATCAAACAAAAAGGTCTCGAACTTCCGCTTCCGGTGACCCACACTTCCGTCCCGAAACATCTGCCGGTCTCGCGGTCTTCGTTCCTGTCTCTGTTTGTCGTCCTCGTGTTCATTATCCGCTCTATTGTCGTTGTTGTTGTTGTTGTTGTTGTTGCTGTGGTTGTTGGTGTTGTGTATTTGGCCACACAATTAATTGAATTTGACACCCACATTCCAACACAATCACACCCTCACTCGCACTCACACATGTCGCCCTCTTTGATGACACCGAAACTAATTCGTTCAATGGGGTCCGCCCCCACCCAGCCACGCCCTCGCCGCCCCCAAATCGTCCTGTGCTCCAGTTAATGCGAATTGATTGCGAGTCTCTAATTAAATTCTAACATATTCCGGCTGAGTTTTGCCGGCAGTGAATGCTGAAGTAGTTGTTGTTCGCGTTTATTTTGTTATAGTTGTCATTTTTGTTGTTATTCTTGTTATTATTGTTGTGATGGTTATGATTGCTCTTGTTGTATTTGTCAATGTGTGCGTGTCTCTGGTCTGTAACAGGAGCAGCAACAATAATTAATCTCGGTTCATAATTTGCAGCTGACAAATCTCACCCGAACTCGTGTACGAGTGTGTGAGTAAGTGTCGATTGGTGTATCTTGTATGTGTGGCTGTGTGTGTGTGAGTGTTCGTTCGACTGGCGTTAATTGCTCTTGATGGACCCCCTTCCTCCTTGGTCCCTCCTCAATCACCACATGGCCAGCAACCTCTTCGACCTCTTGTTTCTCGAGGCAGCTGGAGACGTCGTTCGTCGTTCAGGATCCAGGATCAGGGTTTCTGGTTTCTTGCCTGATCTAATGGCACAACCCGTAGTCACCCGTGCCCTGGTCACCAGCCCCCTGTTCAACCACCCCTCGGACAAATGACCCCGGCTCTATCAAGGAGCCTTCGACCCTACCATCGGCGACGACATAAAGGGGGTTGGCTCAAGGCGGCTTTAGAACGAGAGCGGCTCAAGGGGAGGCAGGCTCAAGGACGAGGCGGCTCAAGGGGAAGCGCTAGGAAGATGCAACAGAATAAATCCGCTTTATTGCAGCAGCAAATATGGCAACATTCTGGATGAATGGGGATGTGGAGAGGATGGCGTATTAAAAAGATTTGCCAAACCAATGAAGCGGTGAACAGAGGGAGAGAAAGACAGGAAGATGGCAAAAGGACTATTGTGAGATCTATCGGGTTGCCATGGGATCCTGTGGTTGTTGTGTGCACATCTGTGTGTGTGTTTGTGTATGCATCTCTGCATATAAGTGTGTGAGCCTTTGAATTTTTGCCGTCCATTTTAGTCCTTAACCAATTTGTATCCTGTTTCCGACATTGTGTGCGTTCGGCTATTGTTGGTGTTGTAGTCATTATTCGGTTTTAGTTGTTGTTCTCGTTACTGCCTTGGATTTTCCTTGGAAAATAATTATTTCGGAAAATCAATGGCTATTGTTGCTTCGAAATTGTCGTTGTTGTTGGTATTGTTGTTGTTGTCATTGTCGTTGTTGTCATTGTTGTTGTTACTGTTGCTGTTGTTATTCCTGTTGTTGTGACCATTCGATCCCAACATTCGGCCCAAGAGCCATCTGAGCAATCCAGCTATCGTTGCCTATTTCCAGGCGAACCCCAAAGTCGATTCCGGAGGAGATCGAAATCTATTCGATAATCTATTTAAATAATTTCCCACTACTATTTCGGCCGGGGACTACGGGGGAAGAAACCCGAAAGAGTATGCTGCATTTGGGTCGACTAGAACTCAGCAGGACTCGCGTTGCCAACTCGACTCGACGTGGGGAGGTTTTCATTAGGACATGGCCGGCGGCAAATGATGGGCGATGCGAGGGAAACCTTCGCGATTCCTCTCGAAGCGAATCACGCGACACCTGTGCGCCCGCCAAAAAACTTGATCCTGGTCGAAGGAGGCGGCGGGGAGTCGTCAGCCAAGCGGAAGCAGAAGAAACGAAGAGGAAGTTGGCTCCAGGGCAGACGCACGGGATGCGAGTGCGTGCTCGCTGGGACGAACGGAATTGCATAGAAATTCCAGGCATTTCCGCTTTTATTGCAGACGCCGAGTCCTCCTCGAGGGCGAAAGTGAGAGTAACAGACAGTCAGACAGACCGAGGGAGAAATGAGAGGAGATGAACAGGAGGGAAGATAAGAAGGAGTTGAAGAGAAATTATGATAACAGAGAGAGAGATAAAGAGAATGGCAAAGGGCTCTGGGAGGGAGGAAATCTCAAAAGTTCGAGTGAAATTTTCACACAAAGGCAAAGGTAAGAAAATTAATTAGGTGGGATCAGTGAGGAGGAATGAGGTTGGTGCGGTTGGATGGGGAGAGATTTAATCAAGCGATTCTCGAAACTATGCCAATTAGTGTCGGGGGCCGTCGCTGATCACCGAGGCGAATGAGCAGGATTCGAATTGGGACGAGGACGAATGTGACCGACTCAGGGCGAAGGGAGGGATGGAGCGAAAGAGAGGTAATTGTGTCCGCTCAGAAAGACCTGAAAACATGCACACCCCCTCGCTCTCTCTATCGCCTTCGAGAGAAGGTGTCTCAAACGGCATCCGGCGATTATGCGATTCTTCCCCGCCTCATCGCTGTCTCCCTTATTGCGGCGGCCCATTCAATTTCAATTGTTTGCCCCGAGGGCACTCAGACCCCTCTTGAAAACCCCACCCCATCCACCGTATCGCGGCAGGACATTTTAATTATCCCGTAGAAGTTTGCCTTGCGGGTTTTGTCGACGTTGTTTTTGGTGTTGCTGTTGTTGTTTTTGTCATTGTACCTTCTATTGTTGTTGTTGTTCTTCTCCTTGTTACTGCTGTTATTTTTAGATGAACTTCTAGCGCTTGAAAAGTCTCCGGTCCCTTCCGCCTCCCACCATAAATAACGGCCACGCCCACTTGTCCGGCGCAGACGTGATTAATGCGGTGTCTTGAGTTATTTATGAGGAGCGGAACGCGACGGAATGGAACACGTCACAGAGCGAGACGAACAAAAGGCACAAATACCAGAAGGGGATTCGGGCCAGAAGGAGAATGGGGGCAAATGTGGAATCGGGTCTGAAATCGATCGGATCCAAAGAAGAGAGATCGAGAGTGAGGGACGCTATGGAATCGATGGCATCGACGGCACATATGTGCAGCGGAACGCAATGCACTGGAAACACTCTCATCGCCCATCGACATGAATCCCCACAATCGTCCTCCTGATCCTAATCCTTCATATTCTTCTACATCGCCTCCTGCTCCGAAAGACGAGTCTTTGTCTGATGATGCCGCCTTTGAAGCCCCGTCATGCTGTTGAGCCGTTGATCGCATTGGGTCGACAGAGGAAGCTTTTCTCCTAGCCTTCCGACCTCCTCCTCCGCCTTTTCTCCCCACACTCCACCTAATCGAAGTTTTCTGGCGCTCGGATCGATTTCAATTTCCGAACACGAGCCCGATGACTGCTTTTGAGCGCGAGTGTGTGTCAACGGGTGAGAGTGGGAGTGTGTGTGTGTGTTTTGTGCAACCAAACAATAACTTAATTGGAAAATCGCCCCCTTCGTCACGCCCCCCTGGTCGCGCCTCTGTCTTTTTGCGGAATTCCGTGGGGTTTCGCCTTTGTTGCAATTAAAAGCAATTCCTCGGGTCGGCGACTCCGAAATCCGAGATGAGCCGACGTCAAAGATGGAATCGAAACGAAAAATCCCCCCCCCCTTACCGTAGAGACTCCTATTCGTCGCTTAGCTCTGGGATTCTGTTCGCAATGCAAGGATTCGGAATGGTAGAATATAACGCAACATACCTGGAATGGAAGAGAAAAAAGGACATAATTAGCATTTTGTGTTGAATTGGGGAAGCATGTGAGGTGAGGAAAGGGTGGAAATGGAAAACAGTTGAACAAAAACTGCGATTCAACTTAAAACTGAGTTCATTAATTGCGATTGAACTGCGATAAGTGGGAGTTGGAGATGGTTATTAATTGAAAGGCTCACGTTAATAATTGGGAAATTGAAATTGTGTGGACTTCGCCTCATGCTCGATTGCAGCTTTATTCTGCCTCACAAAAGTGTCCAAAGCTTCACCAAGCGTTCTGACATTTTTCTCCAGAGGATAATCGCATAGTTCCTAAGAAACACACGAACGCACTCCTCACACATACATATACATTCCTCATGCTTGTGGCTGTCTCTGGTCGGTCGGAAAAGGGTCAACAGAGGAGGTGGGGGTGAGATGTTTAGGCCAACTATCACCCACACACTCAGCATTTTTCAGGCCCGCTGCACAGGAATCGCTCGCCAGGATCCTGGACGAGGCTCCTGCGTGGTCATGTGTGAGTGAGTATGCGTCTGTGGGAGTGAAAGAGTGTGAGAGTGTTTGTGCAGTGGCTTAAATCGTGTCGCTGGACACCTTCGACCGCTCTCGTCGCTCACCGTTGTCCGTCTCGTGGTCACTCGCATCGCTGCGCGTGTGTTCGTGTGAATTACGGGTGACCGTGTGTGTGTGTGTGAGGGAGCTCGAGCTACTCGTGCGAGTGTCCTCAAAACATGAAGAGCCGTCGGAGCGAACACCAGACACGCCCCCAACCTCGCCTACGCCTGCTCCGACTCTCGGGATTTTTTCTGGGCCCAATTTTTTTCGCTCTCAGCGGGACGCTGAATGTGTTCGTGTGTGTGTTTTGTGTTAATGTGGCAGTTGCAATTATTGTTGTTGCAATGCTCATTCCTGATGGTGTTTCAACTGTTGTTCCTGTTGGCATGGTTGTTATTGTTGCACCCTCGTTGAGTAACTATTTGTGCAGCGAATTGCGTCGCTCTCGCCGTCGTTTCGCCGTAATCGCTGCGCTGTGTTAATTACGCCCCCTCGCCTCCGGAATCCGGCTCTGTGTCAGGGATCGGGGCTCTTAGAGAGGTCAAGGGGGTCAGGGGTCGTTTCATACGTGACGCAAAGCGACAGCGACAATGACGACGACAGGAAAGCGTTTAACGTAATCGCACCACCGAGCGTCGGCAGCTGCGAAAGCATAATTTTTCCGGCATTATTTTCTCTCTCTCTCTCTTGTCCTTCACTTGTTCTGATTTCTCGACAGAGAGGGATTTTCTCTCCTGGTGGATCTGGCCGGAATTCCCTAAGCCGATCATCACGCCCATGGCCCATGGAACGATTTGAAAGTGGAACAATAGCCGCTGACTCCAGGAGCGCGTTGCAGGGATCGCATTCCAACGATCTGATTTCGTTCCAATGGTCTTTTGATCATTGACTCCTTCGAGGCTCCGTGGTCGCCTTCGGTTCGAGGTCTTCCACGTTGACGTCGCTCATTCGCCGCGTTGCCCGGGGCGATCGCGTTCCAGAGGTGGGCATGACAAGGCGCAGGCCACGCCGTGCCGCCGTTGCCACGTGACGCAGACGCCGCGGAATGCGCACGACCACCTGACCCTGAGTCGATCGCGCAGGTGAAATAACTGTGAAAAGAGCGAGAGCGCGAATTCTGCATTCCGCGAAGTTGCGGTTGCTCTTGTTATTGTCAAGTTGTGGCTCTTGTTATTTTTTCTATTTCTTGTTGCTGCAGAGCTCGTTGCATTCGCTGGGGCGGGGCCGTTGTCGAACTTGCCGCGCCACTTGTGGCGATGTCAAGCCACGCACACATCCATACCCAGCCAACGGTGCTGCCAGATCGGGGGCTTCCGCTGGAACGGGTTTTTTCGCTTGCAAAGAATCCATTAAAATATCGAATTGGAATTAAAAATGGATTGAGGCGATGGAGGCAGGCGTCGTCGTCGATCGATCTGAGCGCGGCCCGCAGCCGGAAGTTGGCCGCCTCTGGCTGCCAAAGAAAGTGGCTCGAGTTGAGATGAGTGTTGTTGTTGTTGTTATTATAGTTGTTGGCGACGAAATCTACTGTGTGTGAAAAACAAGCGACTCCGAGTTCGCACGGCGTTGCCAGACCGACGAAGGCGACGGCGACGGCGGCCACTGCGGCGCGAAATTATTTAATTGAGTTGCTGAGAAAGTTAACAATCGCCTGGTCATTCACATCTTGCGTCTCCTGTTTCTCTTCCTCTTGTTTCTTCTCCATCTCCTCCATGATGTTGTTGTTGATGCTGGTGGTGTTGTACTGGTTGATGTTTTTGTTTTTGTTGTTGTTTTTGTTTTTGTTGTTGTTGTTTCTGCTACTGATGCTGCTGCATCGCACTTGAAGGCGAAGTCGTGATAAAATTCGTCGACTTCTTCGCTTGGCGGCGATTTTTTTTTCTTTTCTGTTGTTTCTTTTGTTTTGCGTCGTTTTCGTATTTCTCTTTTTGTTATTATTGTTGTTTTTGCTATGGTTGTTTTTTTTGTTGTTGGTTATACACATAGTATTATTGCTATTATTGTTTTTGTCATTGTTATTGTTATTTTTGCTGTTGTTGATCCGCGATTTTCATTGTTCACACGCGTAACCCTAACACAGACAGACAGACAGATGGACAGATAGACGAACAGAATGAGAGAAGAGGGCCCAGAAGGCTAAAGTTCGAACAGGAAAATATAAGAAAATGAATGATGGAGAAGGAGAATAAGGCTTCGGCAGATGTGTGACAGAGAGGGCGACTTGGATTCTGTGAAGGGAGAGAGCGAGAGAGGAAGGGAAATAAAGAGAGGAAGAAAGAGAGATTGATGGACGACAGATATAGATGGAAAAGGGCAAATTATCTTGTCCTCGAGTAATGTGACTGATTGTCGTCTTCTGTCTCTCTCCATCTCCTCCTCCTGTTGGTGCTGCCACCTTCATCTTATCCACATCCTCATTCCATCTTCTCCTCCGGATTGTTTTCTCTGCTCTTCATATTATTGTTGTTGTTGTTGTCTACACTTGTTCTTGCCTCGTAATTGACTCATTTATTAATCAAAGCTCAAATTAACTGTAATTTCATGTGTCATTTCTAGTGCAGTTCTTGTTGTTGTGGTTTGTTCTTGTTGTTGTTGTTATTTTCAATCAAATATCCCTTCCCCGTGACCATGCAATATATTGCATCAACATTGAGACCTTTGTTGTAATTGTAATTGTAATTGTTGTCGTTACATTTTGTGAAATTCCTCACATCTAAATTTTCATCCGACTTCAGTCGATTCCGCTCGAACCCAACGTCAACATCCGCCGCCAACCAGGGATGCCCCGAACGCTGCCTTGGCTGCAGTGAGCCGCGACCTGCTTTCAAATTTTCCCACCAGACGTCGATCTCAATAAAATTCGAATTCGTTCGATTTTCCAAACGAAATAAAACTCATCAGTGCTTGACGAAAACCGGCCACTGTCGGTGGGCGGGGGATACGAGGGGGCGAGATCGGTGGACAAAGTTGCAGTGATTTGATTGATTTGTCGTTTAATTGATTCACGAGCCGGTGACTTTGTTGCCTCTCGCCTTGAACTGACGAGAACTGCAGTTGGCCACACACATACCAACACACACGCACATTCACTTCCACACACACTCACATCCACTCACACTGACATGGTACAGAGATTTCCAAATGATGCGAGGGAGATGGAGGAGGTCGAAATTATAATTAATATTAAATTATTAATTGAAATTGTAATTAAATTTAAATCAAATTAAAATCCAAATTTAAATTAAAATCCAAATTTAAATTAAAAATAAAATCCAAGTTTAAATTCAAAATTAAATCCAAATTAATATTCAATTTAAATCCAAATTCAAATTATTATTAAAGTTAAATAAAAACAAGTCCCAGAGTAGCGATAGAGCATCGCAAAAGACGACAACAACAAATTCGCAAAGTATTCATTAATAATTACGAGCGCTAAAAATAAAAGAGGAGCCAGAGAAGGAGAAAGAGAAAGCAATAACAGGCCTATAAATAAACATGAACCTTAAACACAAAGCAGAGACGGATAGAGGGAGAAAGGGTCAGAGGAGGGCGAGAGAAGCAGAGTGAGAGAGAACGAGAGTGTGAATCAGAGTGGGAGAGAGAGATAGTGAGAGAGACGCGATAATGGTTTCATTCACAGTTCGTCCACCAACAACGAGTTGAGGAAAAACTCCTCCACGAACGATGGCCCGATAAGTGCCGACGTCTGGCAACGCTGGCCGGCGAGTCGACCGGGAATCTGGATAATTTCTGCTTAGGAGCTCAGGTAGCATCGATCGATCCGTTGGGAGTTGGGGAAAGTTGCAGCGAGATGGGCTTCAACGTCCCGTCCCTTTCACCCTTTCTCCCTGTCTCTTCTCCACCGGCCAGAGATTAAAAATAACACACAACCAAAAGAGACAGACAGACAGACAGACGGGACGAGATGTTCGGCTTCGTGTTGACATGAAAGCCGGCGAGCGAGCAGAGGTCGTTGTTCCAATTTCCATAGTTTTTCGGACTTTTCGATTTTGTTTTATTGCCTTGTTCATCTTGTTGTTTTTACTGTAGTTATTGTTGCGGTTGCTTTTTTTGTTGCTTTTGCTTCTGTAGTCTTTATGGTAGTTTTATTCATCGTTTGTCCTATTGTTGTTGTTGTTGTTGTCCATGCTCCATCCATCCATCGACAGCAACAGCATCGACAACGACAACGACGACTCCGAGTCACTTGACCGACCATCGGCTGACCACCGGTGGCGTGGAATGAATACAACAACAATTACAATAGAAACAATTACAACAACAATAACAATAACAATTATAACAACAACTACTACTACAATAGCCATAGAATAACATGAAAATAAAAACAAAAAACGCACGAATGAACAGCAACAAAAACTCACAACAATGATCGAGCAGGGCGGAGGGGGGAGGGTGTAGGTTTGGTGGTTGCCACCAATACAACAAAACGTACTATATCTATCTCACTCACTCATACACACACACACACACACACACACAGACGTACTCAGACTGAGAGACGGACAGACAGGCGCACGCAAGCGAGGCTCCACCGGCCGGCGCGGCTGCCTTGAAATAATCATCGTTGTTGTTCTTGTTGTTGCTGTCGGTGTAGTCGGAATTTTGTTATTATTGTTGTCGTTGTCAATTGGCGTGGGCTGCTGGAAGCGCAACAGCAATAACAACCACAATATGGCGGAAAAATTTAAAGCGAGAAAAAACGCCGAATTGAAATACGAATTTCTTCCCGTGGCGCCATCTTGTGGGCGAAAGTTGAGGCAAATATTAGCGGTCGTATTGTTATTGTTGTTGTTGCCTTGTGCCTTTCTTGTCTTGTATTTTTGTGATTATTTGTCTTTTACTGTTGTTGTTCTGCTGCAAATTAACACCTCGCTGCGATTTGCAGAAAAACACGAACATTCCGAAAATAAATGAAAACAACAACATCATGTGAATCGCAAGAAACAAGAAGAAGAAACCGAACAGTGCTGCCAGATCGCGGGCCTCCTCGAGCGAGACGGGCGACGCCCTCGCAGGTTGTCTCGAAAACTGAAAACTGAACTGAGATGTCGTCGAACATTTTGTGAAAATCGTGAAGAATTATGCCGGACATGTGGCAACGCCGGGCGAGCAATTAGAGTAAACAAAAATTTACTTTTAATTTTGACACAATGGCGATAGCAATAATAACAGCTAGTCTAGTCTAGCAGGAACAAATTTCACTCAGATGGAAAATTTTAATTTTTTATTGTGAAACTCAATTTATTCCAACTGTGATGAGCCAAATACAACAACAGCGTCAGCCCGCCCACTATCGACACACGGCCCCCTCCCCACACGCCTCCCCCGCTGAATTCTAATTAAGTGACAGCACTGTTGACTCTGATTCGCGGTCAGGCAGCGTTTGAATTGAAAACTCTCTTCTATTCTATCAATTGTTGTGCTAATAATTAATTAGAAATCGTGTTGTTTCTTGTTGTTGTTATGATTGCATTCATGAAGCGGTTGCGATAATTGTTGCTGTTGTTGTTGTTGCAATACGCCGTCCGATTTGCTGCTTGTGGCATCGCCGAATGTCATCGCCCCTCGCTCAATTGGCACGAGACCACAATCGCATCCGAACTGATTTTCAGTTGATTTAATTAGGCGGATGGGGGGCGTTCGGTGGTGGGCAGTGTCCACCCAACGTTGCCACATGCACTTGTTTTTCCGGTTGGTCGTCTTCAAATCGAATCATTGACCATGTGATCTGCGCGTTGCCAACTTCCCAGGGAGCTCCGGGCTTCCGGCTGCGATTAGCGCCAGCTTTCTTCGCGTGTCGCACGGCCATGAATCAGATCGGCTTCTGCTCGTCCCCTTTCTCTCTACCTCTCTCTCGCTCTCTACATCTCCATCTCTCCTTCGCTCTCTCCATCGGACGCCAGCAACAACACGAACAGAGCCAAGAGACCACTGTCCGACTTCGACATCGACTTGACCTTAATTAATTATGATTTGTGGGAACTTTCGTGTGGTTTTGGCTTCGGTCGCTCGGCCTTTGGGTTCTTTGAGTTCGGAGAGTTTTCGCTTGGAAAACCCTTTCATCTTAGGTTGAAGTTGGAGGAAGAGGAGGAGTGGAAGCATTTACAAATCACGCTGGGGCCGCGTGTCGACAGAAGGGAGACGACCTCGCCCCATCTCCCTCTTATCGTGTCCACCCACCCAACCTCTTCAAAGGAACTATTTGTAGTTGTAAAATCGACTCCCTGCAGATGGTCAAGGGGGCGCAAATGGGGCAAACGAACACTCGCCACCTAGAACAGATGAAATCAAACTTCTTCTTGGCCCCTTTTCCTCTTTATCTCATTTTACTTCAACTTCTGGTAATTTCCCCGCTCTCATTGCTTTCTGCTACTTTTCTCCTCGAAGTCATTTCATTTCGCTCCAACTCTACTTCCCAGGCGGACATAAACTTACACTTTCACTGTGTTAATCTCTCGTCCTTAGTTTTCAAACCCTTCTCTACTCCACGATATCCTTGGTATCCTTCTTGACTACTTTTAAGCTCTCCGTTCGTCCGACTTTCGAGTTTAAGCTCTTCCCTCGTTCAGCAGAGTTTTAATGTCTGCCCCGCCCCGCCCTGTGCCAACGACCCGATGTTTGACCCCCCACCCTCTCGCACCTTTATCTCGGCGCAGACGGAGGGCGTTTGTGCAGCTGGGCGGTCGACGAGGCTTCGTCGGCTCAACCCATCAGAAGCGGTGACTTCGAGTTCGAGTAGATCCAGAGGTAAACAAGTTTGTTCCAATGGTACTGAGACTTCCTTTGTCGTCTTCTTATCGAGCGAGGGGAGCGAGAGAGAGGCGACACTGGCTCGTATTTGCATTCGGCCAGAGTCAACAAAGCCGCTTATCTGCGACGGAGGGTCGTCGATCTGTCGATTTGACTGACGCCCGATGCGGTTCAGACCTAGGGTACCGAAGGATAGAGCAAGGAGTGATCCAGGTGTCGAGGTGGGCTCCAGGTGGTGAGGTGGGATCCAGGTGATCGCAAAGGGAGCGGGATGAACTGACGAGAAGGGGACCAAATGTTAGAGGAAGAGGAAGGTCAAGTGGAAACCATTCAGTCCAGTGAATAGAGGTCGTCAGAGAGAGAGAGAGAGATCTATTGATTATAGCAGGAAGGGAAGGGATGAGGGGCGGCGATGGACTCGTCCAGACCCAGGTCCATTCATCGTCTCACTCAATGACGTGGCTCGGTAATTAAAGCCCCCAGCGTACCACGCCCACGGCAACCACGTTAAAAACGTATTAAGCCTCGTGAAATGAGAGCTGGCCATTGAGATGACTCAAGGGCCCCGCAGCCAGAGGCGGATGGTATTACGCGGAGGGTTATTGGATCCACTCCTCTCCTCTGTCCCCCACGGACAACATTGTATTTGTGAGGTTTTTGTTAAACTTAAACGATTTGGAAATTTTGATTTGCAGTTCAGAGTTGAGTTGGGGCCTCGTTAATTGACGCGGACGGCGTAATTGCCAGCGCAGCCGAAAGGCCGCGACAGCCAGCGCATTGCACTCGGGCAGGCAGACGGTAAGACAGACAGACAGACAGACAGACAGACAGACGGGGAGGCAGACAGATGGACAAACCAGACAAAGATAGAGAGAGAGAAAGATACCGAGTCAGAATCAGAGAAGTGGTTCGGGTCAGTGGGTCGCCGGCCGAAGAGTGCCGAATGACCACTTGTAGGATCCTGCTCTGGAGCGTTTCCGTTCGACTGCTTGAAAAGTATGCTCGAGTCGAGGATAACTTAAATTACTATTTCATCCGCCCCTCGAAATCTCATAGTTAGCGATTCTAGTTTGATAGGAGGGAGAACTTCCTTAATTACTCCTTCATCCTCTAGCTTCCTCCTTGATCCTCCAGCGTCCTTAAAATGCAAGCGAAATGGAAGCCAAGTGGAGGCGGTTTAAATTGCAATTTCTTGTTGCTTAACTTCCACTTCCGGTCCGTGTTCGCATTACTTCCGGGCCAGGAGTTGCCGCTCGCTCGCTAATCTTCTCTCGCTGTGCCGCTCATTACCCTGGTGTTCGGTGGGGAGGAGGATCTGGGGAGACGAGGGTCAGAGGGAAAGGAGCTTCCACTCATTTGCGCGCTCAAGTGGCGAACGGATAGTCGTTCACCAGCTTCCCGCCGTCCCAGGCTGGGTAAATTGAATCCGAGTCCGCGAAACTCGAGGACGACGAAGCTGGACTTGATGGGACCCAAAAGGGAGTGACAAAGAAAAGGAGTCAGAGAAAGAGGGAGTGAGAGAGAGAGACATGAATTGTGAGAGTGAGAGAAGTTGGAGGTCACCGATTGATCAAACTCGACCACTTCTCCTCATTCTCATCCCTTTCCTTCCTCCCGGCCATCGGCGACAGTGGCAAATTTATTCTCGCTGTCCGTCTGTTCAAATGTCAATACATATGTATATCTATCAGTCGGACTGTCTGTGCGACTCGTCGACCTTGCCCTCGCCCTCCCTCCCCCCCTGCTTCCCTCGCAGCCTACACAGCTTTCATTCTCGCTCAATGATAATTTAATTGAGGAAATTCCAACTCAGTTGCAAATGCAATGAAAGTAAATACAAATACAGCAATAACAACAAAAACAACAATGAAAAATGCAAATGAAAAAATAACGGAAAGTGTTTATGTGTTTTTTTTCTCTTTCTACCCCTCTGTCTCTTTTTATCTCGGAATATATTTTTTTGTTGTATATATTCGCACAAAACACGGCTTGTTACGGTTGATAGCTAGTTCGTCTATTACTAAAATTGTTAGTAGACAAAGCCTTGTCTATGTCATTGTCATCGTTGTCTTGTTGTTGTTATTATTGGTTTCGAGCCCATCCCACACTTCGCTTCTGAAATTCAGAAGTAAATTCAGCGACCCGCCGATGAACCGGCCTGAGTCGGGCGCGTTCGTCTCTTGATCAAGGGCGGTGGCGAGAAAAAGGAGAAGAATGAAGATAACAAACCGACAAAAGGAGTCAAATAAAAGAAAATGAAAAGTAAAAGAAAAGCAAAGTAAAAGAAAAGTAAGAGAGGAAAAGAAGAGTTAAAAAGGAGTGCACACGCTCATCGACGACGCGCCTTTGAATGCTGTGTGTCGCGACGGGTTCGCTGTATTTGTTGGAATCGCAGAACAACAGTGTTGTTTTAGGTGTTGTTGTTGTTCTAGCGCACCTCACGCCATCGATTGCGGTCCGACGGCGTCGCGGGTGTCGTTCGAAACTACACCTCACCCCGCCTCACCACGACTTGACTCACCACACCACTCCTCACCTCACCTTGTGCGCGGTGGATCGGGTTCTTGGGGCTAATAAACCAGCTCCGAGTGCACAGGCGGGTCGTTGAGACCAGACCAGGGAGACGAAAGAGGGAGGGAGAGCGAGGTAAACGTAGTAGTAGCAGTAGTAGTTTTTCTCCTCCATCTCCTGCCGCGCGTCATGAACTCGACTGCAACTCACGTTTTCCCGCTTCCTTCCCCCAAACGAGTCGATGCTCGGCTGTTTCTCCACTTCCTGACTTCCCAATGGGTCAGGGGGGGTCAGGAGGATCAGGAGGATCGAAGGGAGCCGAGTCTGGGTCAGAATGAAGTGGGGCGAAAACTTTGGCGAATTAAAAAAGGTGGCAGCACTTGAAAAAATCGCCCACATCAGAGTGGAAAAATGGGGGAGTGGAAAAGTTTTTAATCGTGGTGGGCGAAGGGAGTCGGGATGGGTTGCTGTTTGAGAAGGGGAGAAGGAAAGTTTTTATTTCCCTCGCTATCCTTTTCCTCCCTCTCTCTTCTTCAGTCTCTCTATCTTCCTCTTTTTCTCCCTTCCTCCATCTTTCTCTCGCCACGTTCGTTTTTTTCACATTCTTGAGGTTTGTTTCCTTTGCATCGACTTTTTACCTTTCTTTCCACATGTGGGCTGTATGAAAGTCTATGTGTGTGTATGTGCTGGTGTTGGTGTGAGGACCCGTGGCGTGCGTGTGTTCTACGAGGGCATCACGTGAGTGTGTTTGCTCAGCTTTTGAAGTTCTTATTAAAAATTCATTCCGGCAAATTGTTGGCTCTCTCTAGCAGCTCTCGGGAAGCAGCAGGATTTCGTGTTGTTGATCTTTTTGTTGCTTTGGTTGCTGTTGCTTCTGCTTTATTGTTGTTGTGGTTTGTGATTGTTATTGTTGTCTGTGTTGCAGGATTCATATTTAACAGGATCCATAAAATATCAAGGGTTTTCAATGGAAATTTTCCTGCGAAGAACTCGCATGCGTTGTTTTTAATTTCGGAATCATGCTCCGAAGGATTCTTCTTTCCGGCGGAAAGGATTGCCGACGAATGCTCTAGGCATGGGGAGGCGGAGGAGGAGAAGAAGGCGAACGCTCCTTGTGGAACCAACGTTGGGAGATGTGGATGCGCAATCCAAGGGTTCGATTGCTGTAACTTCCGAACACCTGGCCGGAGTCCTCGCTACCCTTGGCCAAGTGTTTGGCCGTATGTGTTCAAACGTACACACACAACCATCGACTCAGGGTGCCGAGAGTCCTCGTCGCTCGAACAAGGACTCGAGGTAGATGTGACCAAATAAATTGTGTTCGGACTAAGTTGTTTTTGCTGAGCCCCACCGTCCCAAAATCCGCAGCAAGTGAAGGTTTTATGGGCGTGGACAAATGCTTCTCGGACGCCCCTCTCTGACCACCCAGCACCCAACCCCAGACTGAGGTCAACCCCCGACTAGAGCGAGGTGAACGCCCCGGAGAATCCTCAACTCACGCTGGATTCCATATCCCCAATTGACCGAACACGACGGGTGTCTAGATGCAAACACTCAGACTCGTCTCGATGCAGCTAATTGATTTCGACGCCGAGCTTTTGAAGAAACACTCCAGAGACGAAATTAATTATCGAACCACCACTGCGAGATACACGAGCACATACGCATTTACATATCCATAAGAATGCAAATTCCTGGGTCCCTCAACCAACCTCCTTCCAACCCATCCGATCCTATCCTAACCATCCAGGCGCTGGAGTTGATTTCGTGTTGAATTTCAACTCAGCAAGCAACAAGAACAAGAACAACAACAATACCAGCAACAATGACAAACGCTTGACACACCTAATCCACCTCGGCCCCGCTGAAGCCGAGGAGCCCGAACGATCACCCAACCGAGGGGAGACACGTCGGGTTTTGAGTGTTGCCGACTGAATAATAATTTCAATAAATTTCCTGCTCGAAAAACAATCTCATCATCGCCAACGTCGTCTTCGTCTTCCTCTATCCTCGCCTCGACTTCTTCTATCTTCTTCTCTCCTTCTTCTATTCTCTTTTGTCTTTTTCTATCCTCTTCTCTCCTTCTTCTCTCATTCTTCTCTTCACCGCTGACGCATGACTCGTCTTCGACGTCGTCGTCGTCGTCGACGTCTTCGCTCGATGGAAGATTTCCATATTCTACTCCACCAAGTATCGCCATTCTTCAGCTCTTCCCCTTCTTCTTCTTCTTCTTCCACCTCTATCCGTCTTCCTCGACTTCTTCTTCGACTTCTAATACATTCGATGGCTTTCTACGGACGACCCGGCCAAGCCGAGCGCAGCCGTCCGTCGTCCGTCCGTTCGTCCACCAGTTGAAAACACGTCTTCGTACTTCCATTCATTTGTCCGCAATTAACTTCAACTACTCTGGCCCCTCGACGTCTCCCCCTCTCGATCACGTTGCAGCCCCAACTCTCGGCCCCCGCTCCAACAAGCGCTTTGTTCGTTAATCTAAGCCGCCAGCCTCACCGGTCGCAGCGACACGCAGCCGAAACCGGTCTCGTCGCGCTTCTCTCTCCGTCTCCCTCACTCGCCCAACATGCGCCGCCAATGCTGCCCCGTCTATCTATTGATCGCAGTTTAACTCGTCGCCGTCTCCGTCGCTGTCGCGTCGTGGTCGACGTCGTTTGCGGCCGTCTCGCTTGACTCCGTCGTCGGGCCCTCGTCGCCGTCGTTCGTGGGTTCGTGTGTTTGTTTATTGTTCGCTCGCTCGTTCGTCCGTGCGGTCGGTCGCTCGCTCGTTCGCAGAGTTCGTGCCTGGCACCGAGATCTCCGTTCCGATCGGTGACTCCGACGGCGCAGGCGACGGAGGTGGCTGCGACATCGGCGGCGCTCAATGCGGATGACGTTAGCGGCGACACCAACCGCCGCTCCCTGCCATGTTATTGTCTCTCATTCGCTCCTACGGGTGTGTGTGTGTGCGTGTGTGTGAGCTGGGGTTTGTGGTTTTAACTTTGGACTTTAGGCGGCCACAGCGATTGACCCTTGCGCCAAGACTTGCAACAGAGACTGAAGGAGGGAGTGAGAAAAGTTGCCTCTTTTTCGGTGTTGTGTGCTTCGGGAGCCGTGCACTCGTTCATGATCGGGCCAGCCCTAGAAGGCCCTAGAATCAGTTCAATCGATGGCTTCGACGTCGACGCAGACAGCGATGGCGACTGCGCAGTCTATGCTGACGACGGCGACGACGATCAGAAGAAAACCGGTTTGTGTCGCTGCTAACGATGTTTTTCGCGTCGGACTTGCAAAAGTCGACCTTTCGTAAATCTCCTCGATCCGAGCAGATGAGTTATCAGCTGAAAATGTTAACTCGATTTCGACGGAGATTTCAGTGCTCGGGGCCTCTGGAGGAGGGTTTTCCATGGGAGCTGCCGCCCAGGTGTCGTCAGGGAAGCTGGTCGTGTTCGTCGTCGCTGCCGACGTCGGAGAGAAAACAAACCGGGCTAGTTTCCACGAAGAAGAAACCCGAGAGAGGCGCTCGGGTGTCGGGGTCGCGGAATCCGACCCGTTCATTCATGAGAAACACCAACAACAACAACAACTACCAAATGTAGGCAATGAGTTCAATAACAACAAATCAACAATTACGACCACAACAAACAAGAATATCATGCGAATGCCATTCGATGCCGAAAATTCATTCGAAATGTCAATAAATTGAGCGATTGAGCCAATGGGGAGAGGAGAGGGGCAGGTCGACACTTTGTGGAAATTTCAACTGAGCTGCAGTTGCAAAACAGAAACACGACGCCGATGCAGCGGCGACATCTCGCGCTTGCTGCACTTGCGCACCGGGTCTCACAAACACACACACGCACACAGACACCTAAACAAACAAAAAAACGATGCAAGTGTTGCTTTTGCTAATTTTACGATCGGCGATCGCCGAGTTTCTCGATCTCTCCGAGCACGAAGTCGAACCGACGACGTGTTGCATTGTTTGCAGTTGTCGCCTATGAAATGTCAGATGCTAAGCCAACAGCACTTTGCATTATGAAGTTGACTTTTGACTCTTTCACACAAACACACACACACACATACATACAATGTCTCGATTTTCCAGCAATTACCTTTGATTCGTTTGATTCAATTTGACAATTCAATAGACGTCGTCCGTCTTGGGTGGAAGTTCCGTCGACTGAGAGCGCAAAGGGTTTGTCAAGACAACGGTTCAGTCGATTGGGCAGGGTGGAGAGAGGGAGGCGGCCGGAGGTGGAGAGACGGTAGACCGAGGCGGAAGTGTACATGTTGCACGTCATTCAAGACCCTTCGGCCGCCGGATCTGGGACTGGCGGCGATTTCGAGGATGGTTCCCCCCGCCCCAATGTAGAGACGGCACCTGGTGGAGTGCCTCCATACACACACGCTTTCACACACATATGAACGATGAGAGACGTGTGCGTGGAGGATCCGCCACTCGACAATGGATCCAAGTGGCGTAATTCAATTTGGTTCGCTCAGGAATTCATCTCCGCCGCCTGCCATCTGCCATCGGGCCCGTCGTCTGTCGGAGACGGCTGTCACTGAGCTGTCGCCTCCACTCACGCATAATGGAAAGCGCCACTATCGCCCCGCCCACCGGCGCCCCAGCCCAAGGTACTGAATTTTTAATGCGCGCCTTCGCCCGAGCCTTGGAGGTTCCGCCTCCCGGGGGGAGAGCAGCGTTCAATGTGACACTGGGATAATAACTCGGTCTATCTGTCTGACAGTCATTGGGTTCGTCAGTCTGCCGGTCGTGTGTTGGGCCAAGTGTAAAGAGCACAAACAACACCAGGAAGTCTTAATCGAGAGTAATTTCAGGTCGTTAGTCGGAGAGTTAATCTTCCCGCCGAGGATGCGGGGAGCGGGCGCTGGTCCGAGATGATCTAGAAATACCATTCGCCTCTCGCACGAATCCACAATGCAATGACTGACGACGAGCCCCACAATGGAGCCACGTCGTCATAAGAATACATAATAACAATAAAAATAGAAATATTAACAGTAATGGGAATTACACTCAAATGGAATAGTTGACATAATTTGCGAGATTCTTTCGATTCAATCTCCGGCCGACGACGTCGACGACGCCTGAGTGGACACACGAGGACTTGAAATGGTCCTCGGTTGACCCGTGTTGGTGCCAAAAAATAATCGAGGGGACCCCGGTGACCATGAGGAAGATCCCAGTACTTTTGCAGCGCAGACCGAATGGAAAGGAATCTCAGAAGAGACAAAGGTTGAAGGATGTTTTGGGACTCACCTGATGAAAGCGGCAGAATCCTTGTGTTCGCCCGGTGCTGGGGAGTGGCGGAGGCCATTGATCCGGCTCCAAGGTTGTTCAGGGCGACCACGGTGACGAAGCAGACCAACGCAGTGACGCCCTGCGCCCTTCTGCAGAGGGGCGTTGTGGCAGTCACGGTCGCTGTCGTCCTTCGCCGCTGTCGGCTGCGGGACGTCGCGTCTCTGGCTGTCGGTTGGAATCCATTGCCAATAGGCGGATCCATTATCGCGTCCAAGAGATCGTGGCTTGTGTCTTATGGAATTGTTTTATTTCTATCTCTCTTGCTTAATGAAAATAATATTCCGAAACGAAATGGAAACCGAACGGAGCGGCGGAGGCCTCAGTGACCAACTGTCGTTTGTCACCTTGGCGCGTCCAAACTCGTCGCTTCCGAGTGCTCTCCAGACTCCTCTCCTCCTTGTATTCACTTGATTTGTTCTTATTCACACTTGACACTAAAAATGGGCGCTGAAAAACAGAACGGAAATTCGATCACAGAACGTTCGGAAACCGAGCGACTTCGACGATTCGGTTCGCGTGGTTCGGCGCGGATGTGCTTCGGGGCGGCGAGGAAGGGCGCCTCTGGGGGGCGTGGTCGATCTGCAAAGAGAAGAATTTAAAAGTTCAATTAGTTAAAGCCGACAAAATGTTGAATGAGAATGTGAGGTGTGGAAGGTCCTGAGACTCGATTGCAAATGGAAGTCAAATGGGATTCGAAGAGACGATCCTGCGACCGGCCAGGTGGACCTTGGTCAGGCCACCCTTCGGTCCCCGGCGAAGGCCAGGAGTGCAATTAAAAGCAAGTCGTCGCAGGTCGTAAATGCGAGCCATGAAAAATCGATGCAGTCGGAGGGGCGATTAGAAAGTCATGAAGACCATAAATTACAGGCCGAGAAGCGAATAAAATGCGACGTTGACAGCTGTCGGGTGGGAAATTCCCCAACTCTGTCGATCAGCCATAGATTTCCATTCCAACGGACGCTAAACCGTCCCCCCGCGAACCCTCGGCCCCATCCGAACAGAACCCAACTCGCACTCGCTTCATTCGCGAGCCCCGAGTCGCGAGTTGGCACCATGCTCGGGTGGTGGGGCGACCCCTTCGGCGCACGAGGGACCCACTTGAGAACTGGTTTCCGATGGTCGGACAGACGGACGGACAGCTTTCTATGTCATTAGGCATCGCTCGAGATTCGCAAGAGCAACAAGTGGTGAGGCAGAGGCGGCGGGATGGGAGTACCGAAAAAAGTTGGGGAACAAGGATTGAGCGAGGCATCATGGAGAATGAGGACATGAATCCGTGGACGGTGGGGCAGGGTCGGTGAAGGGGGCGCTGGGAGGTGGTGGCTCTAACAAGAATGGCCCAGAAATTCCTCGTGAATCTCGGGTACAGATTGACATCATCGCCAGAATTGACTCCACCTTCATCTGCGTTTCGGGTACTGGTTTCTTTCTCTCTCTCGCTCTTTCGATTCTCTTTCTCTCTCTTTCTCCCCACCCATCACTCGCTCGGTGAGTCAGCGCGACGAAGCTTGACGCAGAAAGCAGAGAGTGTTTTGCATATATTACTACCGCATTGTCTCCCCCTTGTCTTCTCTTCACCATCCTCCCTCTTGTCTTCTCTTCACCATCCTCCCCCCGTCCGGTTAACCATCCTCCCCCCGTCCGGTTCACCATCCTCCCCCTCCTCCTGGGATCAGCCCACAATCGCTTGTCTGCAGGGGAGGTTTAAAAAGAACCCATTCCATTTCATTCGATTCGATCCATTCCTTTCCACTTCCATTTAATACCGAAAACTGAGTTACAAAGTTCAATCTTTCAACTTTAGAGAAAAGGAAGAGCAACAACAACAACTCGAACAACAACAACAACGCAAACGAGCCCATTCAAAGTCGTTCATTCGTCTCGAGTCAAGTCGAAAGTTTTCTTCGCTCAATGGGCTCGGAGGAATCATCATTGAGAAGAGCAACAACAATAGAATAGGCTTCGGATGGGTCCACAAAGGATCCACAATGAACATTAACGAGCCTGCAGCTGGGGTGGAGCCTCGGGGAGGGCACCAAAGGAAGGAAGGAAGGAGTGGGTAAGAAAGGACTCTGAGAAAAGGCTGAGCCAGCAGTAAACAATAAGCAGTTATTTTTGAAAGGTAGTAGGTAGGGAAGGGGGCGTGGCAGGTAGAAAAATCGATGACCTCCGGTTCCACTGACCAACGCCAGAACGGACTCCACCCAGTTGGCCCGAATCCGGCGAAGACTCTGAAGAGCAGCGGAAACGCATGGGTTGGGGAGCAGGAGAGGAAGGAGGGACAGGAGTTAGAAAATGATATCGCAGAAGATGAAAAGTTCGGTGAGAGAAGTGTGGACGCCGATTTCGAAAGCCTGGAACCGGGCCCAGCCGAGTTCCATCAACCGAGGGCGGCAGCAACAACAAAAGAAGGAACTCCAAGTTGCATTGGAAACCATCGTCTGCCTCGAAACCCCACCCCGCTCCCTTTCTGCCCCCTCTCTCCCCCACCACCCCCTCCTGGCGTGGACGAACCAATCGCAATCAATGTGGAAACCTTCATTGTTTCCATCTCGAGAAGCTCGCGGAAACCGAGGCATGGGAACGAGTACGCCGCCGTCTTCTTCTGCTATCTTAGTGGCGAATTGGGGTGAGGCGTGGCGGGGAAGGGGGCGAGTGGGCGGCAGCGGGGGCGGTTGGGAGGAAGCCAACAGAGGCTTCAAGTCGATGGCTTCCATTCGTTCCGCTGTGACCCGAAGAAGAAGCGACAGGTCGCTCGGGCACGAGGAGAGGAAATGGGAAAATCAGAAGAAGAAGGAGGAGGCAGAGAGAGAAGAAGAAGGAGGAGGAGGAGAAGGAGAGAGAGGGAGGGGAGAATGGAGAAGAAGGACAAATGGAAACTCAGTCATAAATTGTTTATTACATGCTTTAAAGTCACAGTCAGCAACAACCAAATTACCGACAACAACAACAACAACAAAGCTAATAACAAGTGAGCTAATGGCAAAAGGCAACAACAACTACAACACGTTGAAGAGGGCTGGCATTAGAGGAAAGAGGGGCAGGGAAACCATGTGGAAACAACGACGACAACAATTGCGACCGCGGCGTAATTTGTGAGTAGTTGGTAATCGTTAGTCGGTAGTTGGTTGTTGGTAGTTGTTACTCGACGGAAAGGTCCGGGTTGCCAACTATGAATACGAAATGCAATTAACGTGGTGTCTGCACCGTGAAAATCAGGGCTTCAGCCGGCCTCGGTGGAGGCGACCGACGGACGGACGAGTTGCGGAGTCTTCGGGCCGAACGAGTTTCACAGGCAGCTTCTCCACGGCTCTCTCCAGTTTCTCGCAGTGTATGTAACGAGTCGATGTGGACGACTTCTCTCGCCGGCAGCAGCCGCCGAAGGTTAGACGAAAGAAAGACACCGATAGCAAGAGACGAAGAGAGAGAGAGAGAGCAGGGGGCGGTCTGTGCGTTGAGCAGGTCATTCACTTCGGATGACCCGTGGCTGAAGACGGGGCCGAAGATCGGCGGAAGCGAGCGAGCTGCAGCAGGGCCCAAAAGATCGAAGCACAATCGACGACTCGGAAAATCCTGCAAAATCCATGGGTTTCCTCGGCAATCACAACATCTCCAACTCGAAGGCGGTCTGTCGGGGGTGTGGCAATCGAATTAAGAAGCTAAATGCGAGTTTTATTGAAGCCATTTGCTGGACGTCCGCTTCAGATCACGGCGCCCCGAACCAATTAAGAGTCCATTCAGTCGGCGAAGTGGACGCCGGAAGCGCGCCTCCCGCATCCGTCGCTTCCGCCCGTCGCCTGCTCATTGAAATTAATGTCCGAATTTCCGCAATCCTCCCGCGACCCGACATCGACCACCGACCCAAGACGCCCACATCATCGGCGTCCGTTCTTCCATTAATTTATTCATCCATCCATCCATCCATCTATCTATCTGTCCATTCATTCCAATCGAATCGAATCAAATCAAACCGTCTTCGCGACAGAGATAAAATATATCTGTGACGTCGAGGCGAGCGCTATTAATTACCCCACAGCCTGCCCCGCCTCCACGATCCGGTTGGGCGGGGAGGTTTCCGCTCTATTGAAATCACTTCCCGCTCCAGGTCTCGTTTCGCGTCCGCTTTGTTTACGTTTCTGTTCCTCTGGCTGGCTCTTCATTCCTTCTAATTTAATTGACGACGACAGCACTTAAGTCGTTGCTTTCTCTCGCTTTTTGTAGTTTTGTTGTCGTCGTCGTTGTTATTGCTACTGTTGTTGTTGTTGTTGTTGTTGTTGCTGCTGCCACGACAACATTTATTTTGATGTTCTGGACGACCCTTCGTCTGTCCGTCCGCCCATCATATTCTGCTGACTATAATTGTTTTGAAGGTTGTGCACACGTACGTTCCTCGTCTCCCTCGGCCACTCTCTGGCCACTGTCTCTGTCTCCCCCCGCTCTGTGACCCGCATTCCGACCAAGGGCGACCCCTGCGATGTATTCAGTGTTAGAAGACGAGCTCTCGCCAGCCCGCGGTCAGGCCGCCGCAGTGGTCCCGGACCACGGATGAGGAAGCCAAAGACTTGGCGAAGAATTCGGACCCACCTTCGCTGTTCCTCGGACTTCGGCAGGTTCCATGAACTCGGTTGCCTTTCGTCTTTACTGCTCTTATAGCAATCGATTTCCTATTATTGCTATTTCCATTATTAGATTTATTTCTTTTCGAATATTGGAGACTGGTTTGGAAACAACAACAAGAATGACAACAATAGGAGAAACAACAATGCAAATAACAAGAACAACGGAGCAGGAGTCGGAGAAGCCATCAAATTGAATTCCAGACGAACCCGAATCGAACCTGAATCCAACATGCGCCGGATCCTCTCGTCTCGAAGGAAATTGGATCTTGATTTTCAATTCCCATCCACACCTATTGTTCTATCGCCATCTCTTTTCCTATCGCAATCTCTTTGCCTATCGCCATCTCTATACCTATGTAGCCATATCTATCTCTGTCTGTCGCCCGGCTGCAGTGTTTTCTTTTGTTATCAGCTGTCGAGCAAATACTCCCGTATGTCCTACGGATATCCTACGGTTAAATAAACAGGAAAAATTAATAACACGTTCATTGCACACCCACACAAACGCACACAAACAGGTCCGAGTAGAAAAGACAACGGCCGGCCGGATAGACAGACAGACAGACAGACAGATGGACGGACGTTGCTTCACCTGCGGCTGGACGTTTATTTTCGTCCCTTCGTTTGCCTAATCGGGGATTCCGTTGCCTCCCTGTTAATCTCCATCTATTCCGCTCCACCTCGAGCCCCCGTCCCCCATCATTCGTCTCGGTTACATGTTTTCCTGTCACTCGACCTTCCCACTCACTCACTCCCTTTTCTCTGTCTCTCTCTCGTTGTCCCCCTCATGTCGCTGTAACGTGATCCGATGTGTTTTATCGCTGTTTCTCTCTTATTTATTCGATTCCTGCCCGCCTTGACTTGTGTGGCCGGCAGCCACAACGGAAGCAACAAAAACCATAATCACAAAAACAATAACAACAAGAAGAAGAAGAAGAACAACACAATAATTACAAGAACAAAACTAATAGAACTCTAGATCATGACCGGAACTTGACCCGAGTTGGATGCAAAAAAAAGAACAGAGAAATAAACAAAAAATACTAAGAATGAAAAAATATTATAACAACAAAAACATAAAAAGGATAAAAATAGTAAATAAAAAGACACAAATTTCGTTGTTGCTTCGCTGGTGTCGTTGTTTCTTGTTCTTTGCTTGTATGCCGAATATTTGCCTCTGTCCGTCTGCTGTTGGAATTCATTTCCATAAGCCCATCACCTCGTCCCGTTCCCATCGTTGCCCCGAGACTCTTCACATCGGCTGCTTCCACAGGAGGTCGCCCCAGCCTCGATTTGGGGCAAATTAGCCTCGCTTAAGGTCTGATGATTTGCGACCTCGAGTGGGTCGAGCCGGGTCGGACTCCCAGTCGGAGTCCGGGATCGAAGGATCGGATTTGAATGTCACGAGTGAGGAAGCGATTTTCGACATCAGCACCAAGAGCAGGATCTGGTGAGAGAGAGTGAGTTTGACCCCTGACCCAGTCGTCGTTGCGGAGAAACTTCTCCAAGGCTTCAGCGATGGGTTGAGATAGGCCCAGAGGAGACGAGGGTTGCAGTGGGACGAACAGTGAAATGAGAAGAGGAGAAGGGTGAGGATGAGGAGCAGGGGGCGGGAGAAGAGCGGTAACTGCTTCTCGTGGTTTGTTTGCGGCCGATTCCAGTCCAATTTCTTCATCTCGCCTCGTGGTTTCTCCGACCCGGTTCGACTCCGACGTCGGTTTCGCAAAATTATGTGAAGACACGCAGCCTGAATGTGAGTGTGTTGGTGAATCACTGTGAGAGTGAGCGATTGTGTGTGTGTGTTTGTGTCGCACAATTGAAATTGAAATCGGCGAAACCAGTTTGCGCGAGATACAAGATACAGCGATCCATTAGATACAAGATGCCACACTCAGATGGTGGACTGGGGGGAGGGGAGGGACCTCGGGGCCTGCGGCGGTGTTGCCAACGCGACCAACTCTTGCCTCTTCTTCAGGCCACACTCAAAGTCGCTCAAAGCACTCGGACTCACACACACACACAGACTCACTCACACAAATACACGCAGACTCGCCCCACGAGGGGCGAACACATCTTAAAAGAAGCAACACTTGCGGTTCCCGTTGTACGCCTTGTTGTTGCTGAGGCTGTGGCTGTTGGCAACCCTGGTGCGGTCTGACGCTAACAAGCTGCTGCCATTTGTAATGGGCTCGGGGCCACCGGGGACCAGGGCTGCCGCTGGGTTGGGGTTCTTCTTGGGGCTGGGGATGGTCGGCACCGCGTCACGGACGGACGGAAGGAACCGCGCATTCGTGGCTCGTGGGCCCAAAACGAACGACGGCGAGCATCAGGTGTGTCTTCTGAGCACTTAAAGAGCTTTTCCCCATTTTGTCTAAATCCCGAGAACGTCTCGCAGGATATTTATTTTCGGTTTAATTTCGAAGAACGCTCCCTGCCGCCCTCGGCTTGTTTTGTTCGTCGATCCTCGCCTTATTTTGTTCGTCGACATCTTTTCAATTACAGCCTCATGCCCGAGGACTTCAATCTATTCAACGGACCCAACTCAACTCAATCTTGTTTCGATTCATGGCCGACTAAGTCAAGGACGCCTGGACAATGGCAGGCCCGCTTTGAAGTCTTTGATCTCGCCTGCGAACGAGATGGGACCAACAGACAAGGCAACAAGTAATTCGGTTTCCCCCAGGCTCCGTTCGACAGACTCCAGAAGATCCCTGAATGGCCCAAGGCCTAGGAAAACATATCGATTGCCGGTATCTCGGCCAAAATCCTCTGCTGATGTGAATCCGGGCAGCTGCCGGCATGCATGACAAAGTATGGGAACGATGTGGAAATGGGACGCCTGCGTTCGCGCGTCTGGTTTTAATTAAATAGAAAAATTCCGCATTTAATTTCGCCACCTCGTGCAGATGAGTGTGCGAGTGTGTTGTTCATTGTTTCCGATTTCCACAACAGCTCATTATTTTACACAGAACTATTTTGTTATTGAATTTTCGCCCCAGACTCGACGACGGAGACGGAGCGGGGCAGAGCGAGCAGAATGTGATGAAAATGCAGAGTCGCGTTTCGGTTTCTCGCTTCTCGGGTCTGCTTCTGGTTCTGCCGTCAGCGCTTTCGACGCCGATTCTGCACGATCACCTTCGGCCGCCCTCCCCTCGCGACCGAATCTGGGTCAAAGAGCGCCGGACAGGGCGGCCAACAGGTGTGCGAACGGTGGCAGTAGGTGAAGTTGGCCCCCTCCGCCTGGGCCCTCGACCCGTGGACCCCGGGCCACTCGGGGCACCTGCGGAAGCCAGACGTCGTCGCGACTCAAGGCAGTCGATAATCGGAGGTGTCGCGGGCGGAGGAGTTGAAAGAGGAGTGCGGGGTTGGAAGCGCAGTTTTGCACGTTAATTGGTTTTGGAATCCGATTCGACTCGGCGCGCAGTACGTGACATGGTCACGTAGAAGCGCGCGCTTGGCCAAGGGCTTCCGGGAGGAGGGCGGCGGCAGCTGGCGTAACGAATCGACGGGGATTCTCGAGTGCCACCGAGTGGAGAGACCAGACCACTCGGACATATTCCGAGAGCCATTTGAAGCCCTCAAATGTCCGTGAACCTCGAGAGACAAATCCAAAGACTGCATCTCGCTGTGATTCCATTTGCATGGCTGCGAAAGAAAGAAGCATGATGAAAGTTCGACGAAGTCTCTGTGAGCGTCGGAGCCATTCATTAAGCTGCTGCTGTTTTTGTCTTCGCAAGCATGAGAGGTGTGTAATCTAACGAATACTATACACTCACACACACATTCGCCGTTGGCACGCACACCAACACCAACATGGCCCTGCTGCGGATAATTAGATTCGACTAATTTTTTCGCCATTTTCCCGCAGTTTCTCGAGCGGTTTCCGAGTGAAAGTCGCGGCCGTCGGCAGCTCGAGAGCGAAAACCTTTAATTACAGTTGCTCAACCCTCAAGGGGAGGGACCGATGCTGGGGTTGGAGCTCGGACGGCGCTCGGACACGATTCCGATCGGCCGAACCCATGGACGAGAGACAGATCCAGAGCCAACCCAGCGACACCTCCAGGGAACCAACCATGTTACAAGTGGAAGCGCACACATGCTCGCACACAGGCAGCAGACACCTACACCAAAAGATCCTACACTCATCCTAATCCGCATTCTCATCATTCCCCGGACCCGCACCCGCGACCTCGACGGATGCCGACATCGTAGACTTCGTCTACCTGGGCGCGAGCGATTTGTCTCCATCACGGCGTCGACGGCAATAATGACCACGACAGCAACAGGAACAATAATAACAACAACGATAGCAACAGTAATAACACCAACGAGAAAAGCAGCAACAGTAAGAACAGGAACAACGATTGTAAGAACACGAACAACAACAACAACAGAAAGAACACCAATAACAATAGTAGCAACAGGAACAAAAACGAGGAATAGAATCTCGAGGTGCCGCTGGTATCTTGTATCTATCGCCGAGCTCGGGTGCATCTTCGGGCTGCGATTGTTTCGGTGAGTGAGTGTGAGTGTCGCCGAGATGCACTTGTTGTGCGGCGATTACGAGGGCCGAGGACACGGCGGCGGCGGAGAGAATCGCATAATTAAGTTATACAACGGATAAACCCAGGTAGAGACGGCGATGTCTCCGAGAATTACCTCGACGGATGGACGGACAGACAGACAGACGGAGAGACAGGTCGAGCGATCAACAGATAGATCGATGCATGGCAGGGAAACGTGGACGGCGACAGGTGGAGGGCGTCGAGGTCCGGCCGGACCGTTGGCTCGAACCGATCGTTTTCCCGAAGCACCTCCTCTTGATGTTCGAGACGGATCGAACGATCGATCACAGCGAGGGTCGGTGGCCTTCGACCGTCCTCGCGGCTCGTCGGGCGGAACTCGCACGGCGCTTCCCCGCTCGATCGCGTCGCCGCCCGCCCCCGGATCACGTCGGGAATTCGCGGAATCGCCAATAAATATTCCACTCGCAGTTATTTGCATTAGTTTTATCACCTGAACGCGGTGGCAGCAGCGACGTTGACGCTAGTGTGTCTGTCTGACTGTCTGGGGGAAGCTAGCGTCACGTTTTCGGAAGGGGCCTCGCGATTCTCTGCCTGGTGGGGCGTCGCAGAAGCGCCTTCCGCCGGCCCCGCCGAACTGCTTCCGCCACCGGCTTATCGGATCGCATCTAGCTGTTGATCGAGTCGCATCTCGGCTCTTAATGATGGATAATTTAATGGGAAAATTATCCACACCACAACCCCATCAACCCCACTGGGACATTCGTGTTTGATTCGCATCGATTTCTCGGCTCGTGTCGTGTCACATGACATCCGTCCTTTGATCGGTCGACTCGCAGGACCGCGGGGGTGGTGGCCTCAAATCTCGACCGAATCACGACAGGTGTGACAACCACTGGCCCCCTCGGTCCCCAACCAAGACCCCCGGCACCGAAGCCAACAACTGCAACTAACTCTGGTTTGTCTTCGCCTTGGCCCGGTCCAACCGGCCTGGGCCAGATCCCGGAGAGATCCTGGCCTTGCTGGCTGGCTCCACACGGCCAACGGTCGCTCGCTTGGCAACGGTGCCCACGTCACGCACGATTAACTACAAATTGGACACAGCGTTGAGCCGAGTTGAGCTGAGCTGAGCGGAGATGAAGCAGAAGCCGATGGCGAAGCTCGACAGAAGCTGCAACGACAACAACAAGTGGGAAGCGTTTCGACTTCTTCGGCCCAACGCAGCGGGGGGAGAGCGAGAGAGGATGATAGGGGTGGACACACTTACCAGTTGCGAAAGTCCGAGATGTAATCCAGGGAAACCGCGCTGGGTCGTAATCCAGGTCGAGAGATTAAACCGCGGTGAGCGAACGGGAAAGAGCGAATCAGCCGATGGGAATTAGTTTCGGGGACGCGACACTCGGCTCGGTTCGGACTCACTGAACACCACCGGGTGGGATGGAGACGCGACCTTTGGCAGGCGTTCGGATTCGTGGCGGCGACTTATGTTGAAAATCTCGGCTGCTCTTTGCATCCCATGGAGCATTTGAATCTTTTATCTGAATCCACACTACATAAACCTTCGATCCGATTCGATTTTTTGTTCTTCAAGTCGGCCTTTTCTACACACACACACACACACACACACACGTACGCTCGTTCTCGCACACACTCACAGCGAAAACACACTCGACTGCCGCATTCTTGCGCGTTCTGCGTCCAGACCTCGACGTACTGACGACGGCTCTCGCACGCGGCCGCGTTGAAGTCTTTCGTTTGGAGGCAGCGAACTACGTCGCCGATCGCAGGGGGGAGAGCGGTGGCGGGGGGACGGAGGCAGCAACTCGCGACAGATCGAAGCAGTCTTCTCTCTCCGTCCATCCATCCATCCATCCGTCCGTCTGTCTGTCTCTCTAGGGGCCTTGTCTTCGACGTTTGCTGCTCGGCTGCCTCTTTCACCACTTTTTCCGGACCTCTCGTGCGGCGGGGCGGCGGAGAAGCCGTCGAGCAGCCGAAGAAATAGAAAAGCAGTCGCCGCAGAGAGCCAGGCGGAGGCGAAGACGTCGCGAGTCAGGGAGGGAAAGAGAGAGAGAGAGAGAAAAGGAAACCGGGTCGTCGTCTTCGGGCCGTTTTTACCTGTTCTTCTTCTGCCTGCCTCTGCCTCTCCTCCACCAAGGCACTTCAGTCCTCGTTTATGGTTCTGTTCTCTCTCTCCCTCTCTCCTTCACTCAGTCTCTATGTGTCTCCCTTTCTCCCTCGTTCCTGTTCTTGTCTTTGTTGGCCGTTGCTGCCGCTGTTGCTGAAGTTTCAAACAACTCGCAGAGAAATTTAACTCTTGTAGCATTTAATCCCCTCGTATTTACATGCAGACGTATCTGCTGCGTCGCAACAGCTCCACAGATAGATAGATAGATACATAGATACACGCAAGTGTATCTGCCGGATAGAAGCCACAAGTTGTAGCTCAGCTCACCAGCCAGAAGTGGAAATTTCTGGCCCAGCGACAAAGTCAGAACGACAAGCGACGGACGGACCCGGGGCAGGGACCGGGGCTGGACGAAGGCGGTGGGCGCGTGGGCCTCTGGCAGGTCCCGAGTCACTCGATGCAAATGAGGTAAATGTATCTGCCGAATGGCGGATGGCGAACGAGGGGGAGACGTTTGCCCATGGCCCGAGATGGAGATGCGGAGGACTCCACGCCGGCGAACTTTTCGTGGAAACTTTTTCAATTTCTCTCGCCGGCAATTGTTCGCCTTCCCCATCCGCCGCAGACATTAAAAATTAAGACGGCAATTGAAAATATTAATTTAAAAGTTCGCATGCATCCTGCGAAGTTCCCCGAGACGCGGCCCCCACATCGAGGGCCCCACAGCGCCAAAAGTTAAACTTTCACCTCGGCATTCGTCTGGCTTTTGCCGTTTCTGTTGTTTTAACCTCAATTGTCGCCATCGCATCGTCATCATCGTCATCGTCGATGTTGATGTCGATGTCGATGTATCTGTCGCCGTGTCGATTCTGTTTATCGAAATTCGCTCAACTTCTTGTCCAACGTCTTCTTCATCATCTTGTTCTCGCGACCACTTGGCTCCGCGGAAACAAGAGGAAAAACATGGGTTGCGAGGGTTCGCGGGTTGGGGGGGACGACGCGAGCAAAACAAACACTTGTCGACCGCTTCCTTCCTCGACGCGACCGGGCGATCCTTGCGCCCTCCGCACACACACAGACGCATCACACGCACACGCACGAACTCGATCTCGAACCGAACACGAACACTCGACTTGACTCTCGTCGTTTCTTCTTCTTACGATTCTGAAGCCGCGCGAATTTCCTCCGATTTTCTGAAAAGAAAGTTTCGCCACTTTCTTTCTTCCTTTTTTGTGTGATTGCGCTCGCTTATATTTATACTACATATATTGGATTTTATTGTATTGTATTGTATTATGCGCTTGTCGTTGTTCGTTGCTGTTTTTACTATTCTTGTTGTTTTTATTGTTGCAGTGGAGCGTTCCTCTCGCGTCCTCGGGTGCTCCTGTTTCTGCTTCCGCGTTGAATACCGTCCACGACAACGCTCAGAGAGCGACTGAAGCTGGAGCCACGGCTGGCGGTGCGCGTGAACCTGTCTTGGCTTTGTTTCCCGCTTCGTCCGGAGCTGTGTTCAGCGGTCGAGCCGCTCGACCCGCTCTGTTTGTTGTTGTCTCGTCGACTCGACGGCTCGACGCAACCACGTTCGATGCGACTTCGAACTCTACAACGACGAGTGGAGCAGCCGGCGACGCTGTTTGGGTTGTTTGTTGCTTTGGTGGAGATTTCTTAATGAGGCGCTGACAATTGTTGCTGCTGCCGGTGTGAGAGAGAGACTATTCTCCGGTAGCAACAATAATTGCACCGCAGACGGCGCAAACAACATGTTGCTCCGCTCGTGTGGAGAAAAGCGACCGAGACCGAGGGCTTCGTTAGGTCAGGTGACGGACGTCGGGTGACGGGTGGTGGGCGCGAAACCGGGTGGGGTTGTTGACGACGGGGCCGGTGGCTGCGAGGGCAGCACACGGATGAAACCACAACGAATAAATAATAATACGTACGATTTAAGTTGCTGTCCATTCGAATAACACGTGAAGCGAAATTAAACGCAATAACAAAGCAGTTAATTGACATAATAAAGTGATTGAATGAGCCAAATGATCCCCTGGCCAAATCCGAAGGGCACGAATGCCGATTGTCAAATAGAAAATTGTTCGCTCGAATTGAACACACAAATACACACACACCACCCGGAGATATCGTGGATTTTGAAAATTACCCCGGAATTCGCAACCGAATCTGGTTCTCATTCCTTTGAAATTCGTTTCTCGTCATCACCATCATCGTCGGCGCCGTCATTATAATCATTTGTGTCATCATCATCGTCATTATCATCATCGTCATTATCATCATTTGCATCATCTCCGTCTAATATTATCGAAATGTGCGGTTTTCCAACTAAATTAACACGGAGCCTCAATTAAGAATCATGTGTTTTGTTCGAGAATCTGCATCCAGTTCTCGGCTGGTTTCATCTATCTTCCCCGCACTCGGGGAACTACCGTCAGTTCAACCGCAAGAGGAGCTGGCCAGCCTTTTAGTCTCCTTATGTCCAAATCCGCCGTGTCGTGAGACCGCGTGTAGGGTTTCAATCGGCGGAATCGGAAACTCGACTGGCCCCCTTGATTTCCACGAACTGGGGGCGGCCGCCGTGCCTGGCACCAGTTGTTACTCGTTGCCAGATCAGAAGCCAGCGATTGCACCTGGGGATCCCCGACGGCGGCGGAATCAGGTGACCAGGCCAAGAGTTTGCATCGGAAAACCTGAGATATCGAGGAAGTATTGGAGAAGTACTCACAAGTATTTGGCAGTCATTGGGAGAACGAATGGAGGCGATCTCATTCCGTTGCGCGTTGCCAACTGCTTTTGACGTCGCTTCGCGAACGACGAATCGTGTACTTTTCGAGTTATTGTTGATGGCTTTTATCCGCTTGCTTGTTTGTTTATTTAATTGAAGCTCTTCGTTATTTTGTTTCATTTCATTTGATTTGGTTTTGCTCTTCTACCTAGTTGTTTATTTATTTCTACTTAATTTGATTGTTAATTATTTTCGTTTTTATTTTTTGTCATTCTCCTATTGTGTGCTTCGTGTTCTGACTGAAACATCGTCAGTGATTGATTGTCGAAGAGGGTTCGGAATCGACGGGCTTTGTTTTCGATCGACAGGGTGGGGGGAGTGGCGAGGGGAAGCGGGGTTCAGATGGAACTTCAAATTGCGCTCTCGGATGCCATCAATTTGACAACGCTTCCATTGAACTGCGTTTCGGATTTGGGTTCGAAATCCCTGAATTTTGAAAGCGTCACCCTCTTCTTTCCCTCCCCTCCCCTTCCCATCCTTCCTCGCCGCTAAACGTTTGAGTCCTGGCCGAAAAAGCGACAAATCGAAATTTGTATGGGGCGCACGCATCGCTCAGCCAATCCGAACATGTAGTTGCAATTGGCCCAACAACAATTACACCAATGACAACAACAACGCAAACAATGATACTGATACTAATAATAATAATAATAACAAAAATAAACCACAGTCTGCTGCTGATGTCAATAAATCGACTGAAATGGACCTGAACCCACAGCCCGGTGCTAGTGGATTCGAAGAGCCGAAATCCCGATCAAGGCCAAACCATAATTTGGTAGCAGCAATTCCGGCTCACATACACAGGCATGTCGGTCTGTCTGTCTGGCAACGCTACAGCAGTTGTCAAATTGATGGACTGCAAAACGGGGAGCGGGGCAGGTTCGGTGTTCCGAGTCGCAGGATGAGAATGAACTGGTTCTGCACTGATCGATATCGGCCTTCTCTCTCTTCACTCTTAACGTACGCAATTTTAACCAGTTGAAGGTCCAGACAATGAAGGATTTAGTGAAGGTAAATTAACGGAACTGAGGAAGCTATCAACAGCATTGCCGGAATCAGTAAAGACTTGTAATATCCAGATCGATGGGAGATGACTCCAAATACCGAAAATTAAGTATTCTAATTAATGAATTCTATCGACTTCAGTACAACAATTAAAAAAATACATATTGGAGAGTTTTTTCTAAAAATAAATAATTTTGTTCATTTTTTTAAATAATTGAATTAATATAAAACGAATAGAGTTTAACTTGTTACTAAGCTAATATTTATGAAAAGAAATGTATAATTCAAAATAACGAATTTTCGATATTCCGAATGACCCTGCACATTATATCATTCGTTATACTGGACCACCACTGTACTTTTATTTTTAATTTATTTATGTTTGAAAATCAGTGGAATCTGACGCCAAGCATATAGTTGGAGAAGAACTGCTGGCATTTCAGTTCCGTGATCTCATTTGTTATTCAATGGTTCTTCACTCGACTATTTTGGAAACAGTTGCTCTCACACTGATGGTACATTACGAACTAAGTGTTTGAGTAGTCTATGAATTTTGAATCACGCGGCATTTCTTCCCGGTTTCAAAAAGCCTTGGACCAAAATTATATTTTCGGTTTTTTCCAAACTTTTGTTTATTTTAAATTAAATTCTCTTATAGGAAGTGTCCCTAATTTACCTCAAGTAATATACTCGCTTAACGGAAATAAATAAAACATTCTACAAAACTGATTTAATAACGATAAAAAAATCCGAAGCCCACGACCAATTTGTACTAAACACCTCGAAAGCTTCGCACGATCGCACTTTAAAATTCCGAATGTTTAATTTGAAACGGGTATTGACCAGTTGTATACAAACAGTTATTTTTTTAAATTTCAGAATTTATTTTAAATTTTTCAAAAATTTCAGAATTTATTTTCAATTTCTCGTAGTAAAATTAATGCTACATTAAAGTGCCGTCTTGATTGAAGAGTATTATCAACCAACAAATAACCATCAACAGTAAGCAAGTGCCCATGAGAACGACGACGTAATGAATCAATCGCAATCTACGAAGGCAAATTTATCTGAGTAACGAAAATCGGTATGGGCTTATGATACATCATACGTCTTGTAACGCTGCATCCCCTCATAGAGTTCCTGCGGATCCTCCTTCAGAAGGTACTTTCGGATGCCCACGACGCTTTTGTAGGTGTGCTGCTTCCAATCAACCTGCATCATATCGAAAGGGAACATCTGCTGGTCTTCTTGGCCAAGGCTGCTCCATAGACTACGCATGTTCGCGGTGGTCACGTCCCACTGCCCCATCATGAAGTAGTCCGCGACCTCAATGAATTTGTGCATTTGCTTGTACATTGGTAGCGACCTACGATCGGTCATCGAAGAGTTAAGAAGGAGGGACAATGAATGGTCAACAATACCCTTTCCCCTCTTTTTCTTGAATACATTCAGCAATTCGGAGAACTTCGCGGGCATGATGTGCAGTAGGAACTGGAGGCAGGCGCTGTACAAGATGCGACTCTGTGAAGAACAAGAACGGGTACCACAAGAGACGCCTCGTGGGCTCCTTCCTGGTGAAATCGATGATCCATTCGAATACATCTCCGCACTTGACTGGATTGCTGGCCTCAGCCACGCAGTTGTACACCGTGGGAGTCTCTCTGAAAGAAGCTGGATGCGATTATGAGATGTTTCATCCTGTCTATATAGTGACGACCAACCTTTGCTTCTCATGTGCCGTGCGGAAGCCGCAGGCGATCATGGCGTTCACGCAGTAGTCGATGGGCACCGCCACGATCGGCGATGTCCTGGCGCACTTTACGATGTGGAACCAACCCAGCATCATGTTCATCATGAATCCGGTCATCCCGAACGTGTTGCCTATCCACCCAGGATGTGGCTCGGAATAGTAAGCAAACACTGGAGAGTTGAGAGAAAAGTGGTAGCTAATTTTCAGGAAGTTGAAGACAAGTGCTTACCTATTCCAGGTCGAACTATAGCTAGGGGCAGGTCGCTAAACTCTGAGGCGATTAGCTCCTCGGTGAGCGTTTTGGTGTAACAGTAGGTGTTGGGATATTTTTCTATTATTTCCGGTGTTAGGCTCTTGACTTGTTGGTCGTCCATCCTGCAGATTCTTCGGCAGCAATCGACGGCACTGACGCCGCCAATGACCGCCTTTGGCACCTCGACGACACGTTCTTTGATGCACGGTTGAGTACAGCCTACAAAAACCGTGGACACATGGACGAAGCTCTGGAAAAAAGGAGGGAGTGTTTGGGAGAATTTGAAGCAGCACAAGACTAGAATTCACTTTGAGGAGCTCCATCCGACGAGACAACTCGAGGAGATTCTGTGTGGATACTACGTTGATCATGGTCGCCACCCGCAACGGATCCGTGAAGCGCACCGTGGCGGCGCAGTGGAAGACCACGCTCACGTTCTGCACCAGGAGCTCCCGGTCGGACGTCGACAACCCCAGCTCAGGCAGCCCGCAGTCGCCCCGCACGGCAGTTACTCTTGCCAGCAGCCGATTGGTGTCCTTCCTGCTCAGCTCCTGGAAAATCTGCAAGGAGGAGAAAACTATTATCGCCTTCCGCTCGTCGGACCCTCGCTTACGCTCTCCTTGAGCAGATCCTGCAGACGCTGGTCAATCGTCCGATGGTGTTTTTCGCGGATTAGCACGTAGATTTGTTCGACCCCGGTAGAGCGCAGCAGTTTCTCCAGCAGGGCTGGAAGATAAATATTCACATAATCACTTGTTCTTCCCGGAATCAGGAAGGAGAAGGACACCTTTGCCGAGTAATCCCGTGGCGCCTGTGATGAGCACCCGTTGTCTATTGTAGAATTCCTGAATTTCCGTCATGGTGCAGAAACAATCAATCACGAGCGTTTGATTTTGAAACAATCCTAACTCTATCAAAAAAGCCGCGTCGGTTGCGATTTATATATATAGGGCGAAAAGAAAATTGCGTAATCAGAAAGTGCAAGTCGAGATCAACCTGAGGTCAATAAAACAATTGACCACGAGCTGCCTACACCCGGCATTCGCGGCTGGGACACTTTTGACTATTTCCGAAATATATAAATAATACAATTGCATAGAAAATAGGATAATATAGGAAACTTAAAATTAATTAATTAATTGGAAAGTAATTATGAGTAATGAGTAAAGTAAAAAAAGTAATCATATGAAAAGTTCCTTTGTATCAAATTCAGAGTTATCATTATTGCGATATTGAAAGAATGTTGAGGACCCTATGTACCGTTACTTTCGACACAATTGCATTATTAGGAGAGACAATTTTCACATAAATTTACAAATTGTGTTTTGTCTTTGGTAAGTAATCACGTACACGATTATAAATAATTAATGAACTCTAGTACTCTAGCACTGAGTCATGGCCCCGTTCCAGTGCAATTGAAATTTTATGCTCACAGGTTTCTAATACTATTAATAACTCGACCGCTGACTCTGAAACAGCTTAACTTTCAATTTTGTTTTATCTGATGAATTTAAATAGTAATAAAAAAATCGTTTCCGTCGTCGCCATCGAAATATGTATTAAATTTGTAATTAAAGCTTAAACATGTTCCAACGAGGGAACTTGAAATATGTATGTCTAATCCAGAGAATCCGGAAAGTAGTTTAGTTAAATATTTACAGCCAATTTGCAAGTTAAGTAGTTCATTCTGGACTATTATCAACGGCATGACGAACGATTGTGAATTGACACATGTGTATGTATGTACAATAATATGCAAATTTCAGAGCAAATGTTGGTGAAAAAATTGCGAAATAAATAATAATTATATTTTTAGTTTGAGCTAGCAATATGTTCAAATATTAGAATATTTGAAAGAAAAGAGAGAATATAAACATATAACACTTATTCAAACAAAGTATTCAACGAATATTTAATTTCGCTTTCAGCGGAAATTTATAATGCAATCGATTGATTTGAAATGGATTGAATTGTTGTTAACGATATAGTTAAAACTTTTTTTTAATTACATTTTTACTTTTTCGACTTCTAGTTTAAATTTTTTTCAAGCAACTAACTAAAAACAACCTAAAAGAGTTATTTTTAGTAGAAAAATATTATAATGCACATTTTTATATTTAACATATAACATATATTTATATTTTTTCGGTAACCCTTATTTTCCAGAAGGTTTATACGGCAGTAATGGTTCGATTGCATTTTGCTCAATTTTTCCTAAATGTAACAATTTTTAAGGATATTCGATGATGCGATCAGGAATCTGGAATGTCGAAACATCACCGATCCAATTTAAATTATTTTACGAGGTCTAGTGTAAAGGCCTATCTTAAAAAAAATTTTTTCTTTGCCTTTGAACCAACTGGAGAGAAACTTCATCATAGAAATGTTTGGGAGTTCAATTGTCGATGATTCCGAGGACCACGTACGAGCGATTTTCTGCTGGTGTATGAACGATGCTGTCTAATGAAAGCTCTCTCCGCAGCTTTCGAAGGTTCGACAGCCCGCGGATGGGTTTTCATTTAAAAATGTGACCGCCACAGCGGTGCCCAGTTGTGTCTCCGCTTTTGACGTGTTGAAGACTTCGAAACTATGGACAGGTGGCAGAATCGCGTGGCCGTCGTGACAGGCGCCAGCTCCGGCATCGGGGCGGCCATAGTCAAGGATCTGGTGCAGGCTGGCATCGTTGTGGTGGGGATGGCACGTCGCAAGGAACGCATCGACGACATACGGCGATCGTTGCCGCTGGAGCAGCAGGCGAGTCTGCACAGCGTGCGCTGCGATCTCATGGACCCGAAGTCGGTGGATGAGGCCTTCGACTGGGTCGTGCAGCACCTCGGCGGCATCGACATCTTGGTGAACAACGCGGGCGTTATGGCGGCGGGTCCGATCTTCACGCAGGACATCGCCAAGATGCGGGCCGTGCTGGAGACGAACGTGACGGGGCTGTTGCACTGCTCGCAGCGCGCCTACCAGTCGATGCGGCAGCGACAGTTCGACGGGCACATCCTACACGTGAACAGCGTGGTCGGGCACAGCGTCTACACCCCGCCCCCTGGCGTCCTGCCCGAGTTCAACGTCTACACGGCGTCCAAGCACGCGGTGACCGCCATCACTGAGCTGATGCGACAGGAGCTGAACGCGCTGGGAACCAAGATCAAGGTCACGGTGAGTTTATAGCATCGATGATACCTTGAATATCCCTGAATGTCGATATCCCTCCCTTTCTTTGGCAGAGCATCAGTCCTGGTCTTGTGGACACAGACCTCGTGCCAGAGAGCTTCAAGCCAAGGGTCATGCTGAGACCGGAGGACATCTCTCAAGGGGTCATGTACGCCATATCCACGGCACCACTCGTCCAGGTGCACGAGCTGACCATCAAGCCCATCGGTGAAACCTTTTGAATTATGTTAATTATTATTCGTACATTTATGGGAGGCCGGAGCTTAGGGCATGCCTTTTTGTCTGAGATGCCCGCATCAATCAATAATTAAAAAAGTGCTATATAAATTTCCTTCAAAAAAATATATTTATTTTTTGAAGGACTATTTGTCCGACTCTAACTTGCGAAATACAAAAAACTGGTATTAGTTTTGGTTGAAATTTTTGTTTTTGTTTTATTTTCTCAAATAACTATTAATATTTATCTCCATAATAATATAAGGTTCATATATTGTATGTATATATAGTATTTACTATGCATAGTGTAACATATGATTTTTCGGGTTGCAGTTTCAAAACCTCTGTCAACATCGGTCGCTGCCTGCTTCTACTTTTTCGTCCCACCTTCGATCCTTATATAACATCAGTTTGGTTTAAATACAATATATAATATAATTTAATACAATAATATATAATAAGTTCACTCCATTCAGATGCTTCATGAATACTTTTTAGTACTTATTTGTGATTTTACTTCTCAAATAAATAATTTAAAATGTAACTAAAGCAATCAATATCATATTAATCTCTGCATTGAAATACAATTTTAAATTTTGTAAACTCTTTATTTTAACATTTTTATAATACCTAAATTCGTTTTCATTAATAACATTTAGATGATTTTTTATTCAGGAGTAGAAAATACTCAAACTCAAGAGCGAATAGTTCTTCAGATCGTAGTAAGTATTAGTTTTGCTTCTCGAGTTTTCAATATTAGATTTGGTTTACTAAATAGTATAACGATATATTATTGCAGTTAAACACCTTTTATGTGGTAATATTTTATATCTAGCTTCCACTTCTCCTTGTTGTAGTGAGTAGCAGCATATTATCTGGAATAGTTTTACACATATTCATGTGTCTATATACTCTTGAGTCAATATTGATTCTATATTTTATTGCAATTGAAGTTTCCAATCGGCATGTTATCCTTGCATACTCCTATTATTCTTATTCTATGTTTTCAATGGAATCTCCTAGAGTTATTATGACGATTATGATTCACAATAAGTGGCTCTAAACTACTTCAGATGTGTAGGTAATATGATCATATATCGATTGCTGACTCGGGTTAGGACTTATTATGAACTCAGTTTAGAGTACCGAAGATTTTTGTAACATACAATTAGCTTTCTAGTTTTGTTGGTTTAATCTTCATATTCATTTTACTATCAACTTTTGTTAACCACTTTTTCGCAGGCTTTTGCCCAAAGATTTCCTGTCTCTGCAGTGGTTAATCAGTGTGTTAAAGAGAGATTATAACAGACAGCATGATTTTAGATCTTATATTATTTTCATCATTATCCTTCAATGCTTGCGTTTTAGTTTTATTTAGTTAGAGTTTATATGATATACGTATATAATTTTTATCGTGTAGAATTTGCTATTCTGTTTGCTTAAAATCTGTCATTAACAAATTATAGATAATATTGGATCTTTAAATACGAATAATACATTTAATTTATAAGTATATATATATATATATGTATGTATAAATATATTTATAGAAAATACCATTGTAAACATTTCAGGTCAGTAACAACAAAAACATCTCGTTCGAACTTGTGTGTTGGAAATTTAAGATCTTTTGTCACATTTCCTACTATATAAGTATTTATGTATAGTGTTTTGATAGTAACATGATTTCAAAGTGGATTCATTAAGCTAGTGTGTGAGTATGAACAAATGTTTGGCTGACTTATCATTGGGTACAGCTCGATTATCATAAGATTTCCTAATAAAGAAAACGTTGACTAGAATTCACTCGCCTTCGAGTCGCCCGCGGACGTCTCGAATTCAATGCGCGAAATTATTATCGAAATACCAAACACAAGGCAAAGACTAAGTTTATATCTAGGTATATGGGTTGCTATAATTCCATTATTCTTTTTATTGTCGACTACAATAATATGTTAATTTTCACTTCTTGTTTTCGAAAAAAACTCAGTTTACAATGTTAGCCCAAATTTCACAAACACCGAATTCAGTAAACGCGAGAACATAAATTGATCTATGTATAGCACTTCTTGTACGAGATAATATTGCTTCGATGCTGTGGGTCTCAAGCAGTGTCCAAAGATAGAGAATAAACCAAATTACGAACTAGGAATCAGACGATGATGTCGATGCGTGACTCTGTGACATACATGGGTCCAGTGAGTGACATGCAATAACATCATGGAACCTACCATTCCCGATAATCATTAGTACCTCTTGTTGCTTTCATTACTATCGAATAAGTAGTAGTTCTGTAAAGTGAGCTGGAGCGGCTGTGTCCTGGATGAGGTTTGAAAAGCTGCTGAAACTAGTCCTGCCCAGTGGACCGATTGGATTGCCCTTAATTCGAGTCAGAGTCCGTGTCGCTGGGGGGCACGGGGGAAGCGGCCGGCTTGGCGGCTACCTCTTTGGGTTCCTCCCGGATGGGCTTCGTGGCAGCCAAGTAGGCGTTCGTCGACTCTCCGTGCGTGGTTTCGATGCCGACCCTATGGGAACGAAAGACGAAGAGCGTCAGGGGCTGGTCTTTGGTCACCATGCGGTGGCTTCACTTACTTGTACTCGTGTCGGGCCAGGTAGCGCACGTACTTCTCGGGCGGCTCGTCGGCGTCCGAGTCCTGGACGCTCACCGAGCGCACCGTGGTGTGCGACACCTGCGTCGCCGGCATCGTGAACTCGACGAAGGCGTAGGGGGCCAGTTCGCTGGGGATTTGGTCGTACGACGTGAGCGCCATGCGGCAGACCAGCTGATGGGTGGTGTAGGCCCCTGGGAGGAAGGACAGTGGGTTAGAGACGAGACGGTGATATCAATGAGTGTGGCAGGCCTACCTTGGCCCTCCTTGGGCAGACGTGGACAACGCCAGACGATCGCCCGATGGTGGTGCTCGTACTTGGCCTGGCCGGACGTGACCTCGATCAGCGACTCCTGCAGGGTGTCGACGGCTCCCAGGATGCGTTCGATGCCCTTGATCTTGCCCGTGCGTCGATGAGCGGACTTCACCGAGCCGTATCTGAAAGGAAGATTGGAGTGAGTTACGCCTGAAGCCTGGTGCTGACGAAGTAGGGTGGACTCACCGGAAGTGCTTCTCCACACGGAACAAGTAGATCCAACACTCCGGGATCGGGAACCGCACGGACACGTCCTCGCACGGAATCTGACCCAGCTTGCGGGAGGTGAAGCCGGGCACCAGGATGTCGGCGCGCAGCTCGACCTTGTTGCCGGTGACGCACCAGGTGGCCTTAAGCTGGAGTGGAAGTTCGCGATTCTTGGGCGGGCGCACGCGGAAGCGCAGCAGCTCGATGTAGTTGGCGTCCGGGGGCTGAAACCTGCAATCGAAGAAAATCGTTAAATGCAACCCATTGTCGTCTCGTCGGACCCTCGTCCCACTCACTTGATGGTGCGCGTCCTCTCGTACTCCTCCTGATTGACCACGCTGTGGAACTCGACCGCCTCCAGGCGGATCCACTCCTCCGTCGCCACCGGGATGATGTCGTGGCGGCCCACGACCTCCTTGCCCTGGCGCCACATGTCATTCACCCCCAGCTCGATGGTGGGCATTCCTGCAACCGAAGAAGAGAGAGAATGAAATATATTCCCAGAGAGGAGGGAGTCGAGGACTCACCCGAGAGGAAGGCCAGGAAGAAGAGACGCACGCGTGCGATCTGCTTGAGGATCTTGCCTTCGGCGTCCTGTTCCACGACGATCTCGTCGACGGCCGTCACCTGGACCTCCTCCATCTTGTAGGTGAGGGCGCGCTCGCGGAGGGCGGGCAGCTTGAAGAGCGCCTCCTCGATGCACATCGAGAACTGCTTCATGTCCTCGTAGCTCATCGAGCCGATCTTGAACAGCTGCGACGACTGCGGCGCGTGCTCGACCGGCAGCCCGAGCTTCTTGAGGTCGCTGCCGAACTCCTTGACGCCCTCGTAGTCGCCGGCGATGGCGTATTGTGCGAACTTGGTCAGCTTGTTCGTGATGCGCTCCGCCTTGGTCACCTGGCCGGGCCGGACGCCGGGCCGCTCCTTGTAGAAGATGTACTGGAGCTTCATGGTGAAGATCTTGCCGAACTGGTCGTACTGCTGGGCCCCGATCTCGGACACCGAGTACGAGGGCTGCAGGGGCAGCTCCTGGAAGGGCTGCTTCTCGGAGGCCTGGTTGAACAGCTGCACCATGGGCACGTCGTTCTGCACGACGATCTTCACGAAGATCTTCTTCCAGAAGCGCTGGCCGGTGATCTTCTTCTTGTTCGGCTGCCGCAGCTGCATCTCCCACCCGGGGCCGACGTAGTTCAGCCGCGGGAACTCCTCCAGCGGCTGCGAGACGTCCTCGTCGAAGAGCGGCGTCTGCGGCGTGTCCTGCGAGTCTGTGCGTTTGATCGACGCCTGGTCGGCGCCCTGTGGCGGCTGCGGCGGCGCCGGGAAGCCGGAGTCCTCGAAGGGATTCACCACCGGCGACGTGTCGCCCGAGTACGAGTTCTGCGCTGCCCGCGCGGGGGGCGGCGGCGGCACCAGCTGCGGAGCCACGCCCGCCGACCCCTCCACCTTCGGCCGGATGACCACGCTGAACTCCTTGTCCACGGACTCCACGGAGTCGCTTCGCACCGGCGCCGCCATCGCGTAGAAGTCGTCGTCCTCGTTGCCGAAGCCGTCGGTGGCGCTCGTGTCATTGCCGAACACGTTGGTCACGATGTTCGGGCTCCCGAAGGCGCTGTCGCCCCAGGCTGTGTTGGAGAGAGAGGGGGGTTAACAAGAAAGCGAGATGGGAGACTAGTGGAGCACTTACCGTCGCCGCTGCTGATGGGCGTCACGGCTCCTGTGCTGCCCAAGCCGTCCAGGATGCTCACATTGTCCTTCTTGGCCGAGTCGAACTTGGCCGAGAAGGCGTCGAACTCGTCCGGCTCCGCGGCGAAGATGTTCGTGGCGTAGGTCGGCGCCGGCTCCGCCTCGGGCTCCGGGTCCGCCGCGAAGATGTTGATCACGGCCGCCGGGGACACCGCGTCCTCGGGCGGGCTCGCGAAGATGTTGGTCGCCACCTCCAGCTCGGGGTCGGCGGCGAAGATGTTGGTCACGGCCGTGGCCGGCGGGTAGGTCTCCTCGTCCTCGTCGGGCGAGGCGAACGGGTTGGCCGAGGCGGCGCCGCTGGGCACCGCGCTCGCGGGCGCGAAGTCCAGGCCCGTGTCCATCTGCTCGAGGTCCAGCGGGTTTGGTTGGAAGGGGTCGCTGGCGATCGCCTCTGGCGGCGTCTCTGTCATGCCCTGAGCGGTGGCCGCCGACTCCGTGGGCGGCCTGGGGTCGGACTCGACGGTGGAGCCGTGCGGCTCGAGCGACCCCTCGTCATGGTCCTCGCCGACTGCCGGCGGGTCGGGCTCCGTCGCGACGACGACGGCTGGCACTGCGGGCGTCGGCTCTGGCTGGGGCTCGTCCTCGTCGTCGGAGCGCGGCAGGTCTTCGACGGTCGTGATCTCGATGTCGGGCGTCGGGGCGCGCTGCTTGGGGGTGGCGGCCGCCGGCGCGATGGTGCTCATGGCGGGCTCCTCGACCACGGCGGCCTGCGGGTGTGACGTGATGTCCAGCGTGCTCTCGTCGGGGTGCGTGAGGGTCGAGGTGAAGACGGGCTCCTCCGCCCGGTCCTCCGGCTCGGCGGTCGGGTCCAGGACGAGGTCGTCGCTGAGCAGATCAGGCTTCGCCACGGGCTGGGCGGGCTTCTCGAACAGACTGAGGATGTCCTCCTTGGTCTTGGGCGGCGGCGGCTTCGGCGGTTTCGTCGTGCCGAACATGTCGAACAGGTCGTCGGACTCGGCCGCCATCTGCGCCGGCGGGGCGGGGGGTGTGGGTCTGGGCGGCGGCTGCTGGTTGCCGGTGCCGGCCGGTGGCGCGGGGCGCGGAGGTGCTGGCCGAGGGGGTGGCGGTCGAGGTGGCTGCTGCTTCGCCGGCGAGGGCATGGGCGTGGCCGCCTGGATCGTGGGCACGGCGGTCGGGATGCCGAACGGGTTGTCGTTGCTGCTGCCGCTGCCCATCAGGTCGATGTCGAAGCCCTGGGTGTTGGCCGAGGAGCCGCTGTCGGACACGTCCAGCAGGTCGGCCAGGCCGGAGTCGGGCGTCGGGCTGGGCGAGTGCAGGTCGCGCATCGAGACGGGGCTGGGCGAGCGCGTGGCCGGGATGCGGCCCAGCAGCTCCGAGCTCGCCTCGTCCATCTGGCTGGAGACGGTGTTGATCAGCTCCTGCGTCTGCGGCGGCACCGGGCGCGGCGGCAGCGCCTTCTTGGCGTCGTCGTCCTCCTCGGTCGTCGACTTGATGCTCATGGCGTCGTCCTCGGCCTCGATAGTCGTGCCGAAGAAGCTCATCGCTGCGTCGATGTCCGCGACCGGAGGCGCGGCCGGGGCCGGCGCCAGGGCGACCTCTTCGTCCTCGCCGCCGATGGCGAAGGGATTGGATGCCGGTGCGGCGAAGGGATTCTCGGCAGCGTCTTCCGCGCCGTCGCCGCCATCGTCGGCCTGTACGAGGAACGGGTTCACAGCGGCGTCAGCGTCGACGCCGTCCAAGTCATCATCCATCAGGAAGGGGTTGGCCATGGTGAAGGCTTATCTGTTTCTATCTCTCTGTGTCTTGGAGTATTTAGTGCTCGATGAGTTCGCTCTCGAGTAGCTTGATCTCGGTGACTCCGGGCGCGAGGTTCTCGGCGATCGAGGTGTCGAATGGATCGATGTCCTCGGGGAGCGTGACCTGCTGGACCAGCAGCGAGGGCGTCAGCACCTTGTCGCCCAAGCCCAGCTCCTGGGCGTCGGTCTGGGTGTCGAGGACGCCGGTGGTGATCTCCGGGGTGCTCGTGGGCACGAACTCGTTCTCCAGCAACTTCAGCTCCGCCTTGCCGGGCTGGATGTTGGCTGCGATCGAGGTGTCGAAGGGGTCGACGACTGGCGCGAGCTCGTCGGGTAGATCCTTGCTCTCCTGCGCCGGTGTCAGGACCTTGATGTCGATGTTGTGCTGCACCGCCAACAGGTCCTCGGCGGGCACGGGCGTCGGCGGGGCGCGCGGGTCGAAGTCCGGGTCGGAGAGGCTGTGCCTCAGCGAGGAGCTCTTCTCCAGGAGGTCCTTCTCCAGGTGCTTCAACTCGACCTGGGTCGGCTTGTTCTCCGGCACGTACGAGGTGTCGAAGGGGTCCTCGCTCTCGCGCTCGCTGATGGAGTCGGCTGCCGAGGGGGCGTAGTACGGAGTCAGTGGCTTCTGCACCCTCGTCCCGTCATTCGCCAACGACAGCAGATCCTGGTCGGGCACCAGGAAGCCGACCGTCTTCGACTGGATGCTCAAGCTCAGGGAAGACTTGCGGCGAGCTGTGTCGAAATCGGGCTTGACCTGAAAGACTGGAGTGGGCAGTTGGGCTGCGGCTTCCGGTTCTTCCGCACGCGGATCGAAGTCGGGGTCGCTCAAGGAGTGCTTCAGGTGGCTCTCGGCCAGCAGCTCCTTCTCGATGAACTTCAACTCAGTCGCCTTCGGCTGGACCAGAGCACTCACCGTCGACGTGTCGAAGGGGTCGTAGTCGGCGGCGTCCTCCGGCGCGGGGTCGCTACCCAGCTGCGGCTCGATGGGGGCCGCCCCGACCTTCGAGAGGTCTGTTGCGCTGCCTCCGAGGAGGTCTCGCTGCGGCTGCGAGAGCAGGTGGCTGGCCGGCGGAGGGGGCTTCGGGGGGCGTGTGGCCGCCGGGAGCGGCTCCGATTCCTCGGCGCGCGGGTCGAACTCGTCGTCCTCCTCGAGGACGGTGGTCTTCTTGATGACCTGCTCGGCGTAGGCGGTATTGAAGGGGTCGTCGTCTAGGTTGTTGTCCTCCTCGTCGTCACTGACGTAGATCGCTCCAGGTACAATGTGGGGCCCGCAGGCGGGACGAGTGGGCGGGGGCGGGGGCGGGCGCGATGGCTTACCTAGAATGATGAAAATGATTAAATTTAGTGAACCACCTGATGATCATGAAGGATTCCCTTACCCTTGGTGTGGTTGGTTTCCTCCTCTCGAAGCGACTCGAACTCGGCCCAGTCGCCCTCGACAACTTCGCTGAGGACTTCCGGCTGCGGCAGTGGGATCTGAGTGAGGACCTTGACTTCCTCCTTCTTGGTGAGCGATTCGACAGCTAGTTCTGCGAACTCATCGTCCTCGTCGTCCTGAAGAGTGTCGAATTCAGAGAAGTCCGGCTGCGCGTCGGCCTCGTGGTCGTCGTCCTTCTTCGGTTGGAGCAGGTGCAGGTGCAGCGAGACACTCAAATCGATGGGTGCATCCGAATGGGGCACGTCTTCGTCGAGCTCGTCGAGGAGGTTCTTCGGCGGCTCGGGGGTGACGCTCTCGACCTCGCCGTCCTGCTAGGTCGACGCTCTCGCTGAGCAGCAAGTTCTGGATGCCCTTGCGCTGCTTGCGCTTGGGCTTCGAGAGGGCGAGCGCGTGCTCGCGGTCGACACGGCCCGAAAGGACCTCGACGGCGGCGCCGAGACTGACGAGTTTCTTGTTGCCCTTGGCCTTGTCGGCGCCAACGATGACCTTCTCGGCGTAGTCGGTGTCGAACGGATCGGGTCCCTCGTCGAACTCTAGCACGGGCGAGTCGGGTACGACGGCTAGTTGGAGCTCACCACTGGTGATCTTCTCGATGTAGTCGGTGGCGAAGATGTCGTCAACATCCGCCGGGTCCTCCTCCTCGGAGTCGGAGAGTTCGACAACTGCCTCGGCGAGCTTGTCGCGCTTCGCTTCGCGCTCGGCTGCCTGGCGTCGCTCTTCCTCTAGGCGTTCGGCCTCGCGGCGTGCGGCCTCCTCCTCCTCGAGCTTCTTCTTCTCGGCCGCTGTCGGCAGGCGCTGGTAGAAAGACTCCTTCTTGATGCGGTCGAGCTCGTCCTGTGTCTTGTGGAGGATGGAGTCGACGCCGGATGTGAGTGCCTTGAACTTGGCCCACTCCTCGTCCTCGATGGCGGCAGGACCGTTGGCGCCTTTCGCTCCTGGCTCTGCGGCCTGGGAGACGGCGACAGATGCGGAACCCGATGCAGTGGCTGCTGCAGCAGAAGCGGACGCAGTGCCTCGGGAGGCAGCTACGTTGCCGGCCGAAGTCGATGTGGAACCCTCAACGTCTGATGCTGCGTCCGATTCTCCGGCGTCCGATTTGGCGGCTGCTGCTTCCTGCTTGGCCTTGAGGTCGCGCTTGTACTGCTCGAGCTCCTCCTCGGTGAAGAGTTCTTGGTCCTTTTTTGACTTCTTCTTTTTCTTTTTTAAGCCTTTTGGTAACTTAAGCATTCTCTAATTGCAGAGACATCGATGTCGGTCTACGGAAGAGAAGGGAAGCATTTAGTGACGTTAAGACCACCCACCCGTACCACCCTCCAGTCCCATAGTGAGAAAAAACGAGGTCAATCTGATTGTCATCGACGTCCGGAATGCGCAACTAGCACACGGAGGAACGAGTTTCCTCCCGGAAATAGCACAATCTTCAACCTTGATGTGCATTATTGAGTTTTCCTTAACTTCGTTTGCTCTGGACTTCGTTCGTGCTCAGGATGCTCGGGCGACGAATCGTCCTGGACCAGTTGATCGGATGCGCATCAAAGGACATCGGTTGAAGGACTTGCACTCAATGCCACCCACCACACCCCAGCAGAACAATGCGTTTGCGTGTCATTGGGTCGGGGAATTCAATATCGACTCCAACCCCGATGAATTTTAGAAAAGTTGAAGTCCCATTTAACGGTCGTCTAAAGGACTGTTGATGCCAATCATTGGCATTTACTGTGAGTCACTCGGGAGCTTCACCCTTGACAGTTCTAAATTCTTCTTCATGATGTGGTTGTCGTATGGTGTTCGTCAGGAAAGTTGTGCCTACGTCACACTATTATTTGCTACCCCTGACACGGATTCATCCATCCCACACATCGTAAAATGCTCGGTTGGAAATCAATTACTAAAGTTCGTCCATCTTCGCACACAATTCACAATTTAGCACTAGAAAAATGTAATCGCGAAAGAATTTTCGCCAATTGTGGCGTTTGAAAAATAATATCCTGTACAATGGAATAAGCTTCATATGACGTTATAGGAGAGAAAGCCAAACATTAGGAACATTGGAGAATATTTTACTACTATCTACGTACATACATCTACAGCTAAAATGGTATAAATATGTATATATATACATACATATATTCAATAGGTATTTGAGGAATAGAAATCAATTCACTTGAAGCTAAGAAAAAGGAACTTGGCGGTAACAAATGGTAGCTAGGAACAACTAGGAAACTAGTGGTAAGGAGAGAGGGTCGAGCAGTACTCACCACGATGTGGTATTACTTATCCAAACTCAGTATACACCGCGTTTGAAATGAAATTCCGAAATATTCAAATGCATGGCGATGTTGAAATTTCGCTAGCGGAAAGTATTCACCTTCGCACGATGATTCACCTCTGAGCACGTGGTGAGATTCAGTGACAGGTCTCGAGAATACTTGGCACAAAGAGAGCCCGACGTACCGTTACGGCAGCAGCACCATCACCATCCACCACTACTGCCTTCGACTTCGCCTTCGGACCACCACCACCGTCACACGTCACACATACACACAGACCCAACGACGACGTCGATGTGGGAATTTAATATAGAGAAAATGAGTATGCGAGCTGGATCGTCTTCCGCCGTCCCCCCGCAGCGAGGAAAAATCGATTTTCTTCTCGGGTCCAAGGAAAGTTTGTCACAATTTTCCGTTTCCTTTTTATTTATATGGATTGTGATTCAATTCAATTTTCAGGATCTTCAAGCATGCATTTTAACAGGAATCGACCACTTATGCCGACCCATAGAATTTATTTGGCAACGGTTATGATAATGATGATGCAAAGAGTTGAAGGAGAAAAATCAAGCAATAATTTTCACTCGAGATTTCGAAAACATTTATTGGTTTTAATACTGATTTCGGTTTTTTAATCAAACTTACGTCTCTCTTTAGCCACAAGGTGAGTGAGGATCGCAAAGGGGTTTCGTTTGAAAGGGACAATTTTTCCCTGAGTTTCACATGAATTTGGGAAATATAACTTTTCACTACACCACACTCGCACGGGGCTCGTGAGGTTCGCGAGTCGTGCACGGATTATCGGAAAAACTGGACTGAATGGAAATCGCGAAAATATCCTCTGCCAAGGTGCCGTCGGCTGCTACCAAAGAGAGCTTGATTGACACTTGCCCCAACTCACCACGACGGAAGTTGGTAACGACTGCGACGACTGTAGCTCTTTATGGCAGGATGACAGAGCCCCGTTGTGGGGGTTGCCATAAACTGGGTTGAGTGCCTCGACCTAACCACACTCTTGAAATAGCCGCCTTTTCTCGAACTGCTTGAGTTGAAACCTATTTACCGACACGCTTCGCCCTATGCTTCAGACTCTCTCCAGTTGGGGTGCAGCTCGAAATCCACCCCGTTCAACTGGTTCAGCCTGAAACTATGCTAGGAAAAATGTAAACAGAACGAGGGAGTCGCGATACCGACCTTAATCATCGTCTCCCCCCCACTCGAATGAGACACTTGAGCTGACTTCTGACATTTCCACTGAGATCGACGACCAACACGCATGCTCGTGCTTTGTCAAAGCCCATGTGCGGGGGTGGAAGGAAATATATAGTAACCTTGTACAATCCGCCGTCTTGGACAAAGCTGTTTATGGCAAAGGTCCTCTTCCGAATAACGGTCGGATTTCAAAATGAAAATTAAGGATATGGTTAACCACTAGTCTAGTCTATTTTTATAAGTATTATTCTTTCTTAGTCAAGTGTCCGAGATAACTTCATAATAAAAAATGAGAAAATTTATTACAATTTACACAGTATACTAATGTAAATTACAATCAAAATAAAACTACTTCTAAAGTCTAATTGATTACTAGCCTAAAGTAATTGCACACATCTTATCATTCGGACTTCACCACCTCAGGGTTGACTCGAAGCGGCAACTTCTGCCCAGCCACCACTCCTCGATGTTGCGGTAGGTTTGGCTCTTCAGCCGATACGTGGGATTGTGCAACTTCTCGCAGAGATCGCAGAACGGCGACCGATGGACCAGGCGGTAATGCTGGCGCCACCAGAAGTAGCGCATGTACTCGGCCGGGTGCTCGTCCAAGTACTTGAGGTACTTTGCCAGCTCCGCGACACTCGCGAAGCTCTCGGCGTCAATGTAGGAGTGCGGCGGGGCGAAGCGCGAGTAGTTGGCGCCCCCGAACACCACGGGCACGACCTGGCGCAGGAGGGCGTTGTAGAACTTCTCGGTGACGTAGTCGGTGCACAGGGCGTTCTCGAAGGAGAGGTAGAACTTGTACTCATGGTCGAGCATCTGGTCGCAGGCGTCCGAACCGCGGGGACATCTGCAAGAAACGAATGTAGCATTAGTAAGGTATTTTTACAACAGTGTCGTCAGAGGGCCTGCAAACTTCACATTTAGGCACTCCCATAGTTAGTTCATCATCACCCCTTTTCTATTTGAAAACAAACACATCATGAGTAATGTGTGTCATAAACTCAGTCAAGAATTAACGCAGTTAAAGCCAAATAACAAGATATGCCATCGCCAGTATCGATAACTGCTATCGACGGACACCATAGCTTATCGTCGCCGCATGTGTGATAGTGATAACCACATTTGGCCCATATTTTAATACACTTTAGGCCATTTTTCACTATGCACGTAAGTGCAATCCTTTCTAACAATATCCACCTGACGCTAACCTTTGCGTTCCGCACTTTCCAAAGATGTCCACCGGGACGAATTTCGCCAGTTCAGCGGCCAGTTCCTCCCTCTTCGAAAGCGTCTCGCAGTGCGATACGAACCAGGCGACCGCCTTCGACTTGCCCGCCCACAGCCGCCACACCTCCGTGTCATTCCACTGGGCGGGAGGCTGCCGCCAATGGGGGTGTGGGTGGGGGGCCACCACCTGGCCCGAGCTCAAGTCCTCCACGTGCTGGTAGGGCCACACGATGTCCGAGTCCAGGCGGTAGGTCATCGTAAGGTTGTAGAAGCCGCCCTCGTCCCCGAGAACGTGCTTCGTCTCGCCCGGCGGCTCCATCAGGGCAAAGACGTAGAGCTGGTGATCGCTGCGCTCCGGCGGCACTGGTTCGAGGAACGGAAACGGTTCCGCGGTGTGGAACAAGATGGCGTCGAACATGTCCACGCGCGGCAGAAAGTGGTGCACGTTGGTCACCTCGCAGCGATGGACGGGACAGTGGAGCTCGTCGCGGAAGAAGCCGGGGCCGAGGGTGTCGTCGGGCAGGCTCCAGCGCCGCGAAGCTCTCGGCGTCAATGTAGGAGTGCGGCGGGGCGAAGCGCGAGTAGTTGGCGCCCCCGAACACCACGGGCACGACCTGGCGCAGGAGGGCGTTGTAGAACTTCTCGGTGACGTAGTCGGTGCACAGGGCGTTCTCGAAGGAGAGGTAGAACTTGTACTCATGGTCGAGCATCTGGTCGCAGGCGTCCGAACCGCGGGGACATCTGCAAGAAACGAATGTAGCATTAGTAAGGTATTTTTACAACAGTGTCGTCAGAGGGCCTGCAAACTTCACATTTAGGCACTCCCATAGTTAGTTCATCATCACCCCTTTTCTATTTGAAAACAAACACATCATGAGTAATGTGTGTCATAAACTCAGTCAAGAATTAACGCAGTTAAAGCCAAATAACAAGATATGCCATCGCCAGTATCGATAACTGCTATCGACGGACACCATAGCTTATCGTCGCCGCATGTGTGATAGTGATAACCACATTTGGCCCATATTTTAATACACTTTAGGCCATTTTTCACTATGCACGTAAGTGCAATCCTTTCTAACAATATCCACCTGACGCTAACCTTTGCGTTCCGCACTTTCCAAAGATGTCCACCGGGACGAATTTCGCCAGTTCAGCGGCCAGTTCCTCCCTCTTCGAAAGCGTCTCGCAGTGCGATACGAACCAGGCGACCGCCTTCGACTTGCCCGCCCACAGCCGCCACACCTCCGTGTCATTCCACTGGGCGGGAGGCTGCCGCCAATGGGGGTGTGGGTGGGGGGCCACCACCTGGCCCGAGCTCAAGTCCTCCACGTGCTGGTAGGGCCACACGATGTCCGAGTCCAGGCGGTAGGTCATCGTAAGGTTGTAGAAGCCGCCCTCGTCCCCGAGAACGTGCTTCGTCTCGCCCGGCGGCTCCATCAGGGCAAAGACGTAGAGCTGGTGATCGCTGCGCTCCGGCGGCACTGGTTCGAGGAACGGAAACGGTTCCGCGGTGTGGAACAAGATGGCGTCGAACATGTCCACGCGCGGCAGAAAGTGGTGCACGTTGGTCACCTCGCAGCGATGGACGGGACAGTGGAGCTCGTCGCGGAAGAAGCCGGGGCCGAGGGTGTCGTCGGGCAGGCTCCAGCGCCGGTCGCCGAAGAAGCTGTTCCAGAGCAGGATCGTGCGGGGCCCGTGTGCGACGCGCTCCGGCCGGTACTGCTTGAGCAGGTTGTACTGGTTGAACTCGGGCGCCGTGTTCACGATGTAGACACTGAGGCCCAGGACCGTGCAGAACACGATCGCCACCGCGATGAGCCACCGGCGCGCGAATGGCATTCTCCAAGACTCCGTCGATCTGTGCGACGACCCGTGCTTCGACACGAGCGACTTTTCCGCGTCCGCCATCGCAGAAGTTCGAATCGAACTGAGGCAACGGCGCGCTCGTCGCTCGCGCCGACCGCTCTGCCCGCTCGGGCACTGATTGTGACTGGGCTTCGAAATTTCACACCAACACACAGACACCGCATACCCCGGCCCTACAGGTGGGTTTGAGTGAAAAGCGATTCGTTTGTTGTTTACTGTTGATTGTTTTGATTGTTTCAGTAATTATTTATGGTTCGACTCGCCCGGTCCTGGCAGGACGACAACCATCGAATATGTATGTCAAATATATGTTATTCATGCCCTTTATTTGTTACCTCTAGCCTGTATTTAGAGCCGATAATGGATTGTCTCACTGGAGTTGTACATACACAGTTGTCCCCATCCCGATACCATCATCGTTGGAGTGGTACAAGTGCTAGATCATTGTCTCCACCCCGCTACAGCCTAACCCACCAACAGTGGAACAATACCGAAAGAGTACATAGATGAAAAGTTCTTATCAAACTGGTTCATTAGCTGTAATGTCAGATTTGTAGAGTCGATCTGGAAAAATTTTAACTAAAACCTAATCATGAGATATCGAAGTGAGTCAACGTTTTGCAAGTATAACACAGAAATACATAGATGTCAAGAAACGCCATTCTGATGACGAAATCATCGGGTATAAAATGCAATTCTGAATTTATAATGTAATACCAAATCTTAAACAGTGAAGGTGACGGGATCGGATGTAAAATGGAAAAAATTCAAATAATCATGTTAAGAAAATACCTTGGTTCTCAATATATGTACGGCGACGCATGAAAATGTCTGATAAGTAATTAATTTTTTTAAATATTAGGAATGCAATTGTTGTACTGAATGTTTGTGTTTTACAAATACTGAATAGAATCATTTATATCTGTTATCTGTGCCAACTCATAATAATAGCTTAATAAAAGATGATCGATATTTTACGTAAAATTCATACCGTTTGCAGTATTCAGAAAATAGAAAAGTGGTTTCAGAACATTAAAAAATTATTTCAAAAAAATTAAAACAGATATGAGACCATCAAAAAAGCAGCAATAGACTTCTGAAAATCGAAAATAGACGTTTTTGAAATCAATATAATTTATTTAAATATTCAATATTTTTTTCATATTAAATTTTCGCCCGTTCGTTTTCGATTTTCAGAAGTTTGTTTTTGAAATTACGTTATGATTTTCTGAATTTTTCTTGAAAATATGCTTTAATTGGTCTTTTTCAAACTCGGTCAAAAACAACATTATAATAATAAAAAAATTAAAATTATAAAAAGGAAATCTTTGAATCTGTTTAGCAACGCACACTGATATACTAGCCTTGTATGTATTCATATATATAATTAATTAACATTTAATTTTGACTGCATGCGATCCTATTCCGTTAATGGCATTTAGTAGTTTATAAATGTTTCGCACTCTACAATTAATACTGAATAACTATCCTTAATCTAATGGAAGACTGAAGCCCAAAGTTAAATCAACCAAGTGCAAGAAAAATCCACCATTGAAATAAATTTCTCTATAGTCAAATCGTATATTAAATAACAGATATAGTTTTATTTAAGGCCTCATTTAAACGCACGGTATAGATTACGGACTATTACAAACAAAATAACAAGAATTGTCTTAAGCCTAAATTAATAATTGCTGTAGTCTACGGTATTGCGATTAGTTCACACTCATTTGGATTCAGTTCAAGCAGTCCTCATTCATTCTTTCAGCTTTTCCAACCACCATCACTTCCATCTTCCGTTCAGTCTGTCACCACCTGATGTTCGACTCGAAGCGACAACTCGAGCCGATGCCCCAGTTATTAAGGTTCCGATATGTTTGAGACTTGTGCCGATAGGTCTTGCTATGCAACTTCTCGCAGAGGTCGCAGAACGGCGACGGATGGACCAGGCGGTAATGCTGGCGCCACCAGAAGTAGCGCATGTACTCGGCCGGGTGCTCGTCCAAGTACTTGAGGTACTTTGCCAGCTCCGCGACACTCGCGAAGCTCTCGGCGTCGATGTAGGAGTGCGGCGGGGCGAAGCGCGTGTAGTTGGCGCCCCCGAACACCACGGGCACGACCTGGCGTCGGAGGGCGTTGTAGAACTTCTCGGTGACGTAGTCTGTGCACAGGGCATTCTCGAAAGAGAGGTAGAACTTGTAGTCGTGGTCGATCATCTGGTCGCAGGCGTCCGAGCCGCGGGAACAACTGCAAAGTAGAAAAGTGCGCATTTGAGTATGAGTTTAATAGATAGTGCCAAAAGAAGATAACAATTGAAAATGATTAATAATGCAACAATTGACAAGTAAATACAGAGTTATCGATGTTGTCATCAACATCTAAATATTGTTGGTCGTTTCTTGAAGAAAGGGTAAAAGCTACTGATACTTTCATATAAAGAAGATAATTGTATGACAAAATGGGCCAAAACCTCCGATTCAATATGGGATCAAGTACAGTGAGTGATCAGGTGATACTTAGATATGATATATACAACTCGAGATGGTCAAGATGGTCTGTCCAACTACTCTAAAAAGTAGTCACTACTTTTTCTGTTTCACTATGGCTATGAGAGACACTCAGTCGATAGATCTTGAGTTTAGTTTATTGTAGAAAATATATACATATATAACGATAACCAACTTAGATATTGAGTCAGCGATGCCAACCTAAAAAGAGGAAAAATCCGTGCGATACACTGAAAATATCCGTGTTTTCATAGAAAATTCAAAATTTGATAATTTTCATAGAAAATTCAAAATTTGATAATTTTCATAGAAAATTCAAAATTTGATAATTTTCATAGAAAATTCAAAATTTGATAATTTTCATAGAAAATTCAAAATTTGATAATTTTCATAGAAAATTCAAAATTTGATAATTTTCATAGAAAATTCAAAATTTGATAATTTTCATAGAAAATTCAAAATTTGATAATTTTCATAGAAAATTCAAAATTTGATAATTTTCATAGAAACTTCAAAATTTGATAAAAATGGTGAACTTATTATATATCTTCCATTCTACTGTTTCAGGGTTTCCTATGTACCCTGAAACAGTAGAATTCGAATACTCTGGTGTAGAGTCTCGTGAAACAAGTCAAAGTTTTAAGGTTACTACAAGGTTATGGTTCTAAGGGTCTTCACAACTTATTCAGTTTTCGCTCTGACTGAAATTAGTTAGTTCATGCAGATAACGAAGTTTTGTATAACGAGTGATATCGACCAACGCAGCTGATAATATTTGTAAGTAGTAAGCCAGTAGAGCGGTTACGGGGCTTTGTTTCACCACCTGATCCTAACCTTTGAGTTCCGCACTTCCCGAAGATGTCCACCTTCATGAACTTAGCCAATTCAGCGGCCAGTTCCTCCCTCTTCGAAAGCGTCTCGCAGTGCGATACGAACCAGGCGACCGTCTTCGACTTGCCCGCCCACAGCCGCCACACCTCCGTGTCGTTCCACTGGGTGGGAGGCTGGCGCCAATAGGGGTGTGGGTGGGGGGCCACCACCTGGCCCGAGCTCAAGTCCTCCACGTGCTGGTAGGGCCACACGATGTCCGAGTCCAGGCGGTAGCTCAACGTAAGGTTGTAGAAGCCGCCCTGGTCGCCAGGCATGTACATAATTTCCCTAGGCACACCCATCAGAGCAAAGACATAGAGCTGTTGTTCGCTACGCTCGCGCGGCATAGGTTCATATTGCGTATCCTCCACGGTGTTGTGAAACAAAATGGCGTCGAACATGTCCAGACGCGGCAGGAAGTGGTGCACGTTGGTCACCTCGCAGCGATGGACGGGACAGTGGAGCTCGTCGCGGAAGAAGCCGGGGCCGAGGGTGTCGTCGGGCAGGCTCCAGCGCCGGTCGCCGAAGAAGCTGTTCCAGAGCAGGATCGTGCGGGGCCCGTGTGCGACGCGCTCCGGCCGGTACTGCTTGAGCAGGTTGTACTGGTTGAACTCGGGCGCCGTGTTCACGATGTAGACACTGAGGCCCAGGACCGTGCAGAACACGATCGCCACCGCGATGAGCCACCGGCGCGCGAATGGCATTCTCCAAGACTCCGTCGATCTGTGCGACGACCCGTGCTTCGACACGAGCGACTTTTCCGCGCCCGCCATCGCAGAAGTTCGAATCGAACTGAGGAGACCTGACTCTCGCACCTGCCGGCGTTGTGAGTTTCAGTGAAAATCTGTTCGTTCGTTGTTTGTTGTGCTGCTGATAACGCATGTTTGCCAGATAAGGAATTTTAGCAAATATTTCGGTTCACGTTTGGTTTATCTTCTATGATTTCGATTGGTTTCTTTGCTTAGAAATCCTTCTCACGGAATTCTTCTAATCTTTTCGAGTATTCTGTAAACGTGATGACCACATCTTCACCGCTAGGTAGGTTGAAAGAGAACTGCACCATAATATTCACGGCATGATTAGGCTCTTGTTATTTTCTTTTGGGTTTCGCCGGAAGTCGCAAGTTTTCCGATCTTCATGGACACCATCAACGCCTTTATATATTTATATTGGGTAGGTGTAGATTTTTCTTGCTGACTTGTCTAAACAGCCCAACATTTACAGTTTTTCTTACAAGTCTACACCAAATGTTCGTATACAATTTCTCAATGTCTCTATTATGTCCGAAACTTATTATGTCTCAAACTTTTTTACGATGGTTCTATCTTCTTTTATATCGATGAATACTTGTTATAGTTTTTGGTTAATTTTAATCTTTAAACGGCAGATATAATATTTACTTTAAAAATCCAATCCAATTTCCAATCATTTCGAAGTAAAATGTGATATAAAATAGATTTTTATAACTTTATTCAATGGAGTGCTATTTTTTTGGCCATGGCTGTATACTGGATATGTATATACCATGATATATTTCGTCAGGTGTAATTTATCAATCTATTCTCGAATAGTTGAGTACATATGGATCGACCTTATCAGCGGAATTATTAGGTGAAGACGATAAAAGGCGTTGGATTTTATCACACCTTGCAGTAGACACATTATCGTTGGAAATTTTTATCTTGTACCGAAATTAGACTTCGTTGGATAGCGCAAACTAATAGAACTAATAGAGTAAACGTGCTAAACCGGAAAATGAGTATTAGTGAGTATTAATTGGAAATCGGGGTCAAAGGAAGTGCGGAACTATGCAAGAACTATGAAATGGGAACAAAGAGCACATGAGAAAGGCCAGAGGTTAAGTAATTTCGATAATTGGTCGTAGTGCAGAGTGGACGCTGAGGGATGTGTGGGAACTACTCCAGGCGATTAGCATTATCTTCAGATACGATCTAATCCCCTCCGCCGCAAACAGCAACTTGGTTTGGCGATCGACCGACCAGTCAATTGACTCTCGATTAACGCAATCCGTTGGCGGTGAACTCCACGAACTTGGACACCTCACAATCCCACCCCACTCCTACCCATGCCGCCACGCCCTCCTCGTCGTCGGCCACCCGGAGACGCGGGGCCCGCTTTTGACTCTTGACTCGCACAATCAGCCAGACGGCGGCTACTATTAATAAACCTGGCCATGCAATGACTTAATCAATACAATTACAGCAACAAATATCACACTTACAGCAACAACTCCACCGGGGGAAGCTGAAACGTTGGCCTCACTGCTCCGAACGGGGCCGTGAGTCGGAGGTCGTGGACACGGGTCAGACATCGATCGAATGCAGGTGATGCAGAATCGTTTTGAAGATTCGCGTCAAGACGACGAAGAGCAGGAGGAACGCGTAGACGCAGAACTCTTTGAGGGCGCGCAGGAGGAGCTTCATGGGGCTGACGAAGGGAGGGGGGCTGGTGCGTGATGATTGACGAGCGGACTCCAATTGGACGAAGTTTTAAGCGGGCGAGGTCAGTGAAGTCATCGAGAGCAGCCGACGAAATTCACTACGGCGTTGACTCCGATTACGACGTTGACGTCGTCGACCACGTTGGCGTTGGCGTTGACGTTGACGTTAACGACGACGTTGACGTTGTCGACGAGCTGCAACAACAAGCGCAAGTGGGCGGCTCGGCTGATCGTGAAATACTTGCGAGAATCTCCGCGAACAACAAAATTGCGGCGTTCGTGAATTGGGCAAGAATTGAATGACAATAGCTGCGTTGCACTAACACCAATGGCGCTATGGTGATCACATGCGAACTGCAACAACAACAACACCCCTGCACTGCAATGCACCGAGAGAGAGATAGAGAGCGCAATGCAATAACAACAATACGAATAGTAAACAGAGGCAGCGAGGGTCGCTCTTCTTCGTGCGGCAGAGCGAGCGAGAGAGACGGAGGAGGATGAACAAATGAATGAAATCAAATCAAATCAAAATCTAACGCTGACGACGGCAATTGCGAAGGCGCGAACTCTTCGACGTCGCGGCGCGCACTAAGAACGAAGAAGCACGCGACTGACGATGCGGCGGCAGAAGAAAGCGAAATCGGAGAGCGAGAATGAGAATGAGCGAGAGAGAAAGAAATACTATGGCTGGCTACAACAACACGGAATTCAAATGCAAATAAAAAAACCCAGCAACAATAAAAATTCTATGAAAAACAGCAACAACGAACTATGCACACAATAAAACAAGTAAACAAATACCAACAATAGCAACAACAATAACAACAACAACAAAGTCAATATGCGAACAACGGAACGAAAGCAACAGCTTTAGTTGTGGCCGCGAAGTCTCGACGGCGACAGTGACGACGACGACGCCGGCGTCAGGAGGTGCGCGACGTGTTGTTGTCACGTCAGACGCGCTGTCGCAGGCGGAAAATTCATTCACCGGGTTGGGTTGGGTTGGTTTGGCGATGGGGTCCAGTACAAAAACAACAACAACACCACACAATGACTCGAACAAATGTAGCTAGAAACATACATACACACACATACACTCACAGTTACCTCAATGACAACAACACAACAATAGCAATAACAATGACGGCAACAATAGCAGTATGTGAAGCACAACAACCACAAATACATATACTAAGCAAACAAATTTCGAGTAAATTACGTTAATTACGACGAGTTCACTCTGCATTTGTTTACGCCGTGACAGCCCCAAACGAAAATATGCGCACTCAGAGGTCAGTCGTCGGACTTCGGACCCCCAAAAACTTTGGAGAACCACAAAAACTTTCGATCGCAACCGGCGACTGAGCTTCTGAGGTAGGTTCTCCTCTTCCAGACCCCACTGACCCAGTTACCAAGCCGCAGTTGACTAACATTTTCCAGCGAGTGTACGAGCTTTTAACGTGTTCGTTAGCAAACAGTCGAGAGCCGAGCTAAAAAGGAGCGAAATTGAAGCGCTCACATCGAAATCTTCTCAGATTATAGGTCAAACGCAAACACAAACACATGACTCGCACGCACGCACACACACACACACAACACTCATGTGCCGACTACCTCAGCTACTGACGGTCGGCTCCGTGTCCTTCTGACCGCTGGAAGGACGAAGTCGCGATGGAAACACTTCGGTAAAAACAGTAATTGCACCAGAGATGCCTACACATGGGTGTGTGTGAGTGTTGACTTCCCCACGTGCCACACTTTCTTTCTTTCTGACTGTACGGGCGGGTAGGAGAAGACGAAGAAGGGCAGGAGGAGTTGGTGGAAAGCGATAGCTCATTCAATGGTTTTTCCTGTTTCGACTCCGCCGACACTCGATTCGAAATTAGTCAACAATGACCAATATACACCAATAAAAAAACCATAAAAAGAACAAATATAGCAATAACAAACTAACAAGAACAATAGAACAACAACAATCTCCACAATCACAGTCGTCATATTAAGCCAAATAGCTCCAATGAATTGAGTCCTTGCGGGCCGTTAACGAGGATGACCCGAGCCTCCTGCACAACCTCAGGCCGCCTCAGGGAAGCCATTCGTTAATTGGCGTTTTTTGTTGCTGGTGCGGGAAACGGGGCGTATTAGTAACCAAATGGAGAGCCAGGGGAGCAGTTGCTGCTCTCCGAGGGTCCCCGATTTCTAATAGCTGTGGCTCGATTATTGGCCACGGCGGACGCAATTCGACGGCAATTACTTACTCTGAGCTCCAAGTGCCCCCAACACACATGTGCGGCCCCACGAACGCCGGTGGGTAAAATGGATATTAATCACAATAGCCCCGAGAGACAATCAATACCTGGTGGAGGGGGCCAGCGGTGGTGATTCATATGTCGGATATTCAGAAAATTCGAGATATCACTCAAACGGCTCGTGCTCTCCGGATGTTCGCGAACTTCGAGCGCTAGTCGGATGATCAGGGCCTGCCCTCAACGAGGGGAGCGATTGGAGGCGACAACGTGAGGTTCACCAGTGAAGGTCGTAAGCTTTGTTGTTGTTGTGCGGATAAATGCGGCGTAGTTGTGGGTTTCACTTGAGGGTTCCGAGTGTGCGAATGCATTGCGAGTGTCGCTGCACCCCCCACCCTGCCCGTGCCACTGCCCGCGTGTTGCCAACGCTCTGAGATCGCACACCTGTCCCCAGGTCTGGCTCCCACGGTGCTCTCTCACTTACATATGTACATATCTCATCGGCGTAGAGCGGGTTCCGAGAGCGACCAACTGTTGATCTTGCTCAGAAACCAATGGTCAGGCTGCAGTTCTTGTCGTGAATCTGTCCAGGCCATATAATTTGCAGGATGGAATACAACACCCATATACAAACATACCCAAAAATAATAAATAAATATTATTGTAATACACAATAAATATTAATAAATTCAATAATTAATAAAAAAGTCAACGAGTTTGTAGCAAAACTCTGATTTTATTTAAAAACAATAACAAACAAACAAAAAATTCTCCCCTTCTTCCCTGATTTTTTTCAGTGTTTTTTCCTCTCTCTCTTTCAAACGACGCTTCAATATCACGCTTCGGATTCTCACTCCCAGGGGGCGCACTTGGATACCAACCTGAACATTTCAGGGACGCTTTACAAAATCAAACAAAATGGCGGCCGACTGCAAATTTTTCGTTTTTTCGGCCCGAAAAATCGGGACGGATTTTTTTATTCGTCAGAATTTTTCCGAATTCAAAATGTTTACCAAATTCAAATTCTTACCGCAATTCAAAATTTGTACCAAATTCAAAATTTTTACCACAATTTAAAATGTTTACCAAAATTTAAAACTTATACTAAAATTTAAAATTTTTACTAAAATTTAAAATTTTTAGCAAAATTTAAAATTTTTAGCAAAATTCTTATAATTAAAAATTTTTAATAAAACTCAAACTGAAATCGTAGTAAAGAGGGGCAAAAATCGTAGTAAGGGGCACAGGGGCAAAATTCATGTGAAATTAAATTTATTTTAAATAAAAATTATTTTGAAAAAATCGAAGTAGTAGAGTTCAAGCGTAGTGGCGGAATGGATTTCAAAAATTTTCCAAAAGTGAAGCAGATCTACTACGATCGTAGTATAGTCCGAACCCAGTTTTTTTTTGACGTTCCAGTCTTTCTGTCAACGAAAAGATTAAAGTTGTAAAAAAAATTGTGAAAATTCTGCATTTTAATTGTTTTCAATGCATTAATTAGACAACGAATCCCCAGTGCAGAAGCAGTAGATGCAGTTGACACCAAAGGCGACGACGGAAACAGCAAGAAGAGCCCCAGCGCCATGACTTCATCGAACGCCAATTCGACGGCGTACAACTTCAAAGTGGTGCTCCTGGGCGAGGGCTGCGTCGGGAAGACCTCGATCGTGCTGCGCTACGTCGAGGACAAGTTCAACCCGAAGCACGTCAGCACCCTGCAGGCCTCGTTCCTGAACAAGAAGCTGCAGCTCGATGGGAAGCGCGTCCAGCTGAACATCTGGGACACCGCTGGGCAGGAGCGCTTCCACGCACTCGGCCCCATCTACTACCGCGGCTCCAATGGCGCAGTGCTCGTCTACGACATCACCGACCAGGACTCGTTCCAGAAGGTGAAGAACTGGGTGAAGGAACTGAAACGAATGCTGGGCGCTCAGATCATCATCACCATTGTGGGCAACAAATTGGATTTGGAGGCGCAGCGCAGCATTGAACAAGATGAGGCGAAGACCTACGCGGAGAGCGTAGGCGCCTACTACTGTGAGACGTCGGCCAAGACGAATGACGGCATTGAGGAGCTGTTCGTGAGCCTGGCCACTCTGATGATGGAGCATCATGACCAGCGCGAACTGGAACAGACAAACACGAATTCCTTACGTCTGCTACATGCAGGCCGCAACGGCAACCGACTTATAGTGGAGCAGGACTCGCAGGACAGTGGTGAGGATACGACGCATCCTGGAGAATCTGCGAACAGGCCGTGCTGCGGCGCAGGTTGATTCCGACAAGAAGTCTGCCGACGAGGAACGGCGATGCGGGCAGACGAGGGCAAGGCTGATCATGGATGTAGATTGCTAAGAAGAACAAATGTGATATATGTATTATAAATGTAGATTTGTCTGTCTTTGATTGTCCACCACAATCAACAACGATTATATTTTCCTTTCTCCCTTCTTTGTTGCTATTTTTGTTGCAATTAAATTGCTAATCGAAAAACAAGCACACCGACGTTTTTCATATTAGTTATCATTTAAGATGTTGTAAACATGTCACTCATTCCATTCCATATTCTGAAATATTTTTATGGTCATAATACAGGGTGCTTTCTTACTATTTTGCGTCATCATTTGAATTCACATGAGAAAAGAAAAGCCAGACAAGTGCCGAGAATTATTTCTTATCACCCGAGTTTGTCATTGGTTGATTGGGTACCACTTGTTCTTCCAGCACAAGTCGAAATTCGTAAATTGCAGGGAAAAGAAATATTAAATTTAGCTGCGTCTACAAAAGTATTTTGTACTTGTTTGCGATAAAACTCCATAATCGTGCTTATTAAATAGTTAATATCTTGTTTTATAATTTATTTGTAAATATAAAAATATTCGATTTCTCTTACAACTAGAAAATTACAACAGAACATGATGTGTATGAATGTTGTTTCTTATATATGTTCTTCTTTAAAAACAAAACCAAAAGACTCAAAAGCAAACATTGTTTCAAAGAAGAAAACGCACTAAATTTCAACTTAACTAGAAAACGTATATATATCATATATAAATTTTCATTAAATTATAGTAAATAGTAGTTACAGAAGCAGTGTTGCTCACTAAAAGGTAAATTCTTGTTGATTCGAGTTGTGAAAATTGATTAAGCATAAAATGCACGAAGGAAACCCCGTGCAGAAATTCGCTTCGCAATGAACTAAAGATTCAATTTCAAAATGATTGAAATGCATAATTATTGTATGTAGAAAAATATCTTAATCACAGAACTACGTCAATTCGCCACAGATTTGCGCCTTGGTCAGATATTTTCGTTACGTTGCAAACTTCACGGGCCACGGTCCCGATCGATTACTTGGAGCGGCGAAGGTTGCGATTCGCCGGCTCCACCTGCTTGGCGAACTCGCTCATGACGTCCTTGTAGATGACTGGGTCCAGGTTGCGGCCCAGCATGTAGATGAGCCACCAGTCGCCGATGTCCAGCTTGTTGGAGAGCGCTTTGCAGATCTCCATCGGGATCATGCGGTTGCGGGCGTTGAGTAGGCGTGGCCGGAACTTGGGCATGAAGATGATCAGGGCGCTGCGGAGGAGGGAAACGGATCAGACTCGATGCGGAGCGGTTGGGGACTCCATGGACTTACCGGAAAAGCATCAGTCCGGCCAGCAGGACGAGCATGATCATGAACCAGAACCAGATGAACACGTAGGTCTTCTCGTTGACGATGTTCAGCGGCAGGATGCAGAGGGAGTCGTGCTTCTGCAGCGACCCGGAAGCGCCGTACTTGTGGAAGATGCACTTGGTCACTCGGGGGAATATGTAGACCATGGGGTCGATGCGCTGCTCCTGCGGCACGTCCGACAGCTGCATGATGCGCGTGCCGTAGGACATGAACTCGCCGTCGAAGAAGCGATTCATCATGTACATCTGGACGATGATGTTCACGAAGCACAGGACCTCGCAGGCCCAGTAGCGGATCGCGTAGAGCTTGTGGCGCTGCAAGAGAACGGGAGGGAGAGGTTCACAAGCGATCTTTGGAAAACCCACTGATCGACTCACCTTCACGTGCTTGATGAGATAGTCGAGCAGGGCGTCGCGCTTCGCCTCCTTCTCCTCGCGCGTGCAGATGGTGATGTTCAGCCCCATGACGATCATCCGCATGAGGCCGCCCTCGAACTTGTCCCACAGGAACTTGGGCGTGTAGCATGCGATGGCCTGGAAGGGAAGGAAGACTGGGTGAGATTCGAACGGGTAAACTACAGACATTTGATAGTTTCCTTCTGGGAACCAAGCCAAACAATGCGAGGGAATCAGACCATAAACTAGGGATCGTGATCGGAATCGAATTCGACCATCGTGAGCACTTTGCGAATTCCCCACGTGATGTGGGACGATCGTCGAACCCGAGCCACGATCGAGGATCTCAGTTGCTTCTGACCGAGTCACAGTCGGTCGTCCGTTGAATTGACATCGTAAATTATTGATTGCAGTCCGCGACAGACGTAATTGACGTAGAGCGGCGACAACTCCGTGAGGTTTCCTCGATCTGGGTCGCAGTCTCCGAGCGTCTGGGAGACGCTGACGAGTGGAACAGGGGGAGGGTCGTCGAAACCCCTCAACGGCGAAGTTGACGATCTCCGAACTGTCGGCGATCCACGAAAGCCGCTCACTCGCTCCTCACATGGCCGTTGATCTTGTCCGATCCGAACCACAAATTGTGCTCGAGTTCACTCGTCTCTGTCTGTCATCAGTCCGTCTCTTTTCCCCTCAGTTGTCTGTCTGTTTCGTGATTTTTTGTTTGTCGGAGGCCCGAGTTCAACATTTAAACTCAATTAAAAGCCAAGACATGAGCTTCTATAATATCTGAACATGTTTTTTTTGTATGTAGAGGATGTAGTAAATGTTGTTGTCGTAAATGTTATTGTTGTTAAAGCTGTTGTTGTAGTTGTTGAAGCTGTTCTTTTTGTTGAATTCGTTGTTGTTGCAGTTGAAGCTGTTGTTGTGGTCGCTTTTATTTTTGATATATTCTGATCGGATGCTTTGCGTGCTGTGCACAGATAATTTTGGAGAATTTTCAACATTACCATCGTCGTAAACCCGTCCCAGAGAGCTGAGAACCAAGAGCCCAGAAGCCCCCTGGCCGGGCTGAGACCATCGTCTCACGAGGGAGGCGGATGCCGCTCAACGCATTCAATTGAATTCAATTGTCATGGAAGTGAAACTCTATTCCACAGCAACCTCGCGCCTCGCGGTTTCTCGGTCCCTTGACAGACCTCCAGCCTCCTTGGCTTCATTTGTGCGCCACGCCACGCCCTACACCGCGCGCCCCCATTTGCGATACCCAATTTTCGCTCCATTTTCGGCCGGAATCACACAGTTAATTAATTTATACATGCTTCTCTTTGCAGCCTCCGACCGCGTCTATTTTTGGCCACTGTCCGATTGTGACACATCCTCGATCACCCGGTGATCACTCGCTGGGAAAATGATCACTTTTCCTCCGCCTCCTCCTCCTCCTCGGCAATGGAGGGGAATTTCGGAGCGTGGCCACATCGATCTTCGATTCAATAAAAGTCTCATTTGTCTTCATCGCGAACTGAGGAACTCTTTGATCACTCGATCGATCCCCCGACCACTCACGATCACTAGGTTTTTGCGTGGCCTGGTCGTGGTCGAGCTTTGGGCTGAGGTGGCCGTCGATCGTGATGGGCTCGGTGTTGGGGCCGATATGTACATATAATTAATGAATGATTCCATGTCGATTTTCGATTTTTCTTTTGCTTAATTAAGAGATCGCTTCTAAACAGAGAACTCATCGTCTTAGTGAAGGGTGGAAAGGGACAATAAAACTGTGTCTAGGTAGGAAATTATATACAATATCAGTCTCGAAGACTTGGAATTCGATTCTGCTTTACTGGCGAAAGTTATTTCGAGTTATCTCAGCCTCTGTAGGACGACGACAACCTCCCGTTCGAATGTCATTTTGGGCTGTTGTCAATTATTTTAATTGCGTTCGTTGGCCCTGTGCAACAACAACAACAACAACAACAACAACAACCAAGCACCACTGTCAACCAGCATGCAACATTGACCAGTGTCCGCTGGAGGCCCAGCATCCGTTGCTCCGTCGTCTTCCCAGTGGCTGCGACAACCCATTATTAAATCGTTGCCAACTGCTGTTATTTACCATTGTTTACCTTCCTCGGGCTCTCAATGGAATTTCGTCCATCTGTCTGTTCGTCCGGCCTGTCCACGGTCGTCGCGATTGTCGTTATTTTTCCATTCGTTTTCGGTGGTTTGGAGTGGTTCTTTGTTTATGTTGTTGTTTTTGGATTCCTTACCTGGAAGAAGAGCACGAAGCAAACCCACTGGTAATATGTGTAGTACTTCTTGGCATCCTCGTCGTTGAAGTCGTTGGCAACGCCGGGGTGTGCGACCTCTCGGCCCACCTGAGGAAGAGAAATCGAGAACCATTTGTAAATGTTCAGAGGAAGAAAGGAAGGACGTTGTGGACACCCTCCTCCAGTCCTCCAAGGAGCCCTTCCCCTCGAACAGTCGGCGTCTTTGAGCGAATTCGCCGAGCCACGACAGCTGCTTCCCGTAAAACGTCGGCTTCTGGGAACTGCTCGCGATGCTGGATGCCATTGACAATGGACGCCAGACGTTCAAAGAACTCCCTGATTCGAACATGTGGGCCCCAGCTTGCGTCCGACGCCTAACGAGCCGCGGCAATCGCGATCCGCGAGCACAAAGACAAAGGGCAAATCCTTCCGGAATGTGCGGAGGACGTGGACAGATCGACGGGGAGGCGGACATGTGGTCGACGATGGAGAGAGGGACGAGGACCGACGCGAAGACGACCTTTGGACAGGCCGTCAATGCGTTGTCCGGGTTGGCATTCGCTTTGTCTTCGCTCTCGAATGGGAATTAATTATTAAAAACACGTCCTTCCGTTCCATTCCATTGCGCGCCACGACCACGTCCGAGGGAGAGAGTCGAAGGAATAAATTTATGCGCAGACATTGTCGACCCGCCCCCCGTTTCCTGCCGACGAAATCATTTTTCATTCCGACTCAACGCCGCGACTCCTCGGGGCCGGCGTGTGTTCGTTCGTTGCGCATGCGCGCCGATATTAAGTTTCGCCCTCTGCGACTCGGCTGCCCTTAATTTGCGGTTGCGGAGGATGTCAAAATCTCGAACCGAACCGAACAGAGTCGACCTCCGTCCGTCCCTCCGATCGTTCGCGGCCGGATTTCTGATTGCTTTCGGAGACGGATTCGCACGCCCGACTTCTGCATAGATTTCTCCGGACGTCGCCGGGTTCACCGAGGATCCCACGGTCGAGTTCGATGGAGATGTCCTCACCTGTCTACGAAAGGCGTCCGGCATGGTGAACGTGCTGTGGATCCAACAGAATGTGTTCACCACATGGGTCGGCAGCCCGCTGACGATGCAGCTGATCGGCTGGCCCACATACTGGGTGGCGGTGATGATCAAGCTGCAGGTCAGCAGCAGGACCGTGGTGAACGAGTTGTGCAGGCGGAAGACGGCGTTGTCCGTCTGTATGTCCTGCCACTTGAGGTAGCTCTTGAGGCTCCCGAGTAACTTGAACATCTTTCAGAGTCGACGACTGGCAGTGTCGATGGCGACGGCTGTGGCTCTATTCTCTTTGAGTCTGGGGCACAAAAGTCTGAAACCCAATCGATCAATCGTGGTCTTGTGGAAACTTGTGGTAGACGACGTGTCGAAGTCTCATATCAGCTGCAAAGAAGACAAAGAAATTTAAGTTAGAGGGAGGCAATAGACAACAGATAGATCGGGCTCCCTTTGAGCCCCAATTTAAGCGTAGTTGGGAAATTCCTATACTTTATATGGACAAACCCGTTACCTGAGGACCCCAAGCCATCTAGATCTACAATAATTGCCTGGAATCAACAAATCCTTTGCGCGTGGACATCGCAAATATATATGGTCAATTGATCTTGCTAGACTTGTTGCTCTTGTCGACGTCGCAAGGAGCGGAGGAGGATGGCCAGAGGTGGCTCTTCTCATGACTCGGGCTTTTCTTCAAGTCATGGTGTTAATTAATGATTCAGAGCTCGTGGCTGCCAATCTCTTCCCAACCAATTTAAGTGGACACGTTTCTTCGGCTTCACGTGAATCTCCCTCTGTTGGGTACCGAATATAGAGCTTTCAATTGAATTAAATTCTGCAGAAGAAGTCGTAAAAAGCGAAGAAACGTGGCCATTAGATATAGACAACATATAAATTGGCCTGCCATCCACATGTTCGCATGTTTTGGTCGGCGAGTTCATGGTCGTGTATATTTTTGGCATCGGTCGGCGGTCTCCTGCAAAGTGTGCACGCGGCTCATTTTCCCAGAGTGTATGGCTCTTTTTACCCACTTGAATTGGAGACATTTCTGCCTGTTGTTTTTGTGTTTGCTTTTTTTGTCTTTTATTATTTTCGTTTCATCGTTTCCACTCGATCATTTGCTGTCGCAGCATTTTCAATTGATTCCCGGGAAATGTGAGGCTTCTCTTGAATTCGAAATCAACTCTGGAAACCGCACTGATTTCAATTGCCGAGGAATTGTGAGCCAAAGACCAATAGATCAATTGCTCCATCGTTTCATAAATCACTCTAAATATATTCGGGGAATTATGAGTAATGGTAAATTATTCCTAAGAGACAGTGGTTTAGAGTTTTCACGAACCTCTCAAGAGAACAAATATCATAGATGAACCTTGACAATTTTTTCCACTTATCTGCAATCGTTCAGATTGGAAGAGAAACACTTTGAATTCGTTATTCTGTATATCATTAGCTCGAAGTCAATTTGAGCCAATTGAAGCCCCGAAAATCCACACTTAGTGAAGAGCCCGACCATTACCATGGAGAGGACAGGGGGCTTGAATGTGTCGAGATATACGAAATGTCTGTCGACGACATGGTGACATTTTAAATAAATTAAGCGAAATTTCATTGCGAAAACGAGTCCCATCGACGCAAAGAGGGGCGGAGGGGTGGCGAGAAAACCGCGACTGGAGCACGTAAACTAATCCACAGTTGCTCCACACTTACATACATATATTAGACATACATATGTACGTCTAATTGCCGACATAGAGACAACTGCACGCGACGGCACGAAAATTCGAGATGCAATAGACAGACGTAGTGAATTTGAGCATATGTTTGTATATATGTGAATAGATGGCGCAGATATTGTTACGTCACGTCATCTCAGAACGTGACACACAATGCAGAAGGCATCGCATATACATACATATAAACGGTGTTGAGTAGACCAGATCGTGGGACATATGAGTCGTATGCAAGAAAGTACGGAGAGATAAAACTAGAATACCACGCGGAGGCCAAGCCTAAAGCGCTATTATGAGGAGTGTGTTATGAGCCCAATGTCAAGGTTGTGGGACGTTCTATAGCACCGCTGTCGAAGACCGTTGGCAACGCCAAGTAGCGGAAGTTAGTCGTGGACTTGGACTGTGACGGTGCTGAGCTTTGCAAACAACAGACGGACCGACCGACAGACAGACGACCGACTCATAGTGATTCATCGGGCGTGCTAATGATATAACATTATGGTTTGTTGTAGAGAGTGATCATGGTCGAATCGAGCCCAGAACCTCGTTGAGTTGGAAGAGAGGTTCGATAATAGAGTAGAGAGCCAACTGACACCAACTCGGCGATAGTCACGTGATCGCCACGCACCTCGTCGCCCGATGCGCCTCGGCCGAACGAGGTCAGGCGGCAATTGTCAATACGTCAGAGGCTCCGAGCGTTGCGTTGGAGAGAATACTAATGGAATCAAGAATGAAAAGAGAGGGAGAGACGACCAGCAATAGAATGGAGAATAAACGCAATGGAGCAGAGTGCATTGAAACGAACACAAGGAGGTGAGCAGGGGGGAGTGCGAAGCTCGGGTCGGTACCACACAGAGGTCAATTGGTATCAATTGTCAATGCAATTAACCGATCTGTTCATCAAGTTAGTCGCGTACAATTGCATTTCGACGTGCTTCGCTTCGAATTCCAGACCGGAATTAGCATATGATTTGAATATAAAAGCGGTTTATTGACCCCTCCTCGCACCAAGTGGCCACCCTCACCGATCTTCATTGATCCACCTGGCGATCGGTCATCACATTCCTCATTCGCATGTGAATGATAATATTTGTTATCGCTTCCTAAGCAATGTCAATAAATCCCAGAATAATATAAGCGCTTGTTCGCACCCATTGACAGATCAATTAAATGGCTCTTTCAGCCTCTCAGGGGCCGAAAGTTCCCACCGACCGATCGAGCAATTAGCGTCTCGGCTTTATGTTAGCAATAATTCTCTAAGGTTGTCTCCCCTCCGTCCCGGCGTCTCCCCCGAGGAGTCCAGAACTTCCCCCCTACCTCTCCCTTCCTACCGCTCTCTCATCACCCGATCATGACGCGGACACCTGGTGCTTTAGAACTCCAGCTCCGGAAGTGAATTGCATGTTCTTCGTTTGGGCCATCGCGTCGTGGTTCTTGATGTTAGTTTTGGTTTTGTTATTGTTTTTGTATTTCGGGGTTCTTTTCCGATAGCCGGTTTGTTGTTGTTGCAATCGCCGTTGTATATGGTGAAATATCAGGGGCTCATTTGACCACAAATGCTGCTGCTGGTGGTGGCCAGCGGAGCAACGACAGCTGCTGTTGCTTTTGTTGTTCTTGTGTTCGTGCCTCTTGCTGTTGGTTTTGTTTCTATATTGAACATTTTTCTTACTACTACTGATGATGATGATGCTGCTGGTGGTGCTGGAGGAGTTGGTAATTATTTCGAGTCGATGCTGGATTGATGATTGGAGGATTTGGAGGTGCACGAGAGATTACGTTAGAGACGACTCTAGACCAGTCAATCGCTAGAAGTGGAATTTGATGCTGATGATGGGATTCACTGACTGTCACCAAGAGATTGAGGGGCGAAGAGCATAGCTAATGAAGTGTGTTTGATGCAACCGTAGAACGTTTTTCGAAACTATCCGTCCTCATGTAAATATTCCCCACTCGAACAATAAACAAGATCATCCTTCATGAATGAAAAACAATCGTCGGTGGTGAAACGCGATATAATTAAATATTGATTCAGAGACCGCAATCGCAGCTCTGAAAACAACATTCAGCTGGCAACACAGACCAGAACTGGGAACTGACTACTAATGCTACACAAATGCACACCCAGAGACACACACAGATAGAGGCGATAAAGTCAATGATGAAATGAGGGAAAATTAGAATCGCACAGAGCGGGCGGATGAGGGAAGGTCTGTGGGAGTCATAGTATTGACTAAGGATGGATTCCAATCACTGCCCATGACCAGCGAACAAGCTGTGGAATGTCTACTCTTTCTATAACTTTTTAACTCCCAAGGAGATGGAACGAGGCTAGAGGCAGGCGAAGTATCGAACATAGCAGAGGCTTGGGATGATAGCCTCTCGACGAAAGGTGAGTGGAAGACTATCGCGCTCTCCATCAGCCGGCGATAGATTCGGAATGAGAGATGCCTGACCCAGATTCGAGAGACAGCGAGGCAATTGACTGAATAATTGCAGCTCATGACGAATGGAAGTAGACGAGTGAGGAAAACAACAACTGACACTACGATTACTACTACGGCAACAACAACAACAATAACTACAACTGGGTAACTTACACAAGTTCCATGCGACAGGAAGCCGGAAATGAACAGCTGCTCGTTCCAGCCCGCCTCGAGGAAGGGGTCGAGAATCGGGCGCGAACTTCCTCAGGATCTTTTTGAGTCCCTCGATCGATTCTTGATCGCGAATGTGAGAATTGTTTTGTGTTTGCGAAGCGTTCTTCGATGTTCGGTTTGTTATTGTTTTGATGGCTGCACCGAAAGCGCTGATAAGGACTTCGTTGCTGGGGGGCTGTCGTCGGCGACGCGTCCGACTGACTGACAGACGCCGACCGACAACGCGGACACGGAAAGTGGGCGTGGACGTGGAGCTGTGGGGACGCCCGACGCGATTCAGGCGCGGTAACTCGAAAACTACGGCGGCGACAGGCGCTGGAAGAGTCGCTGGCTGGCTGGCTGACGACTCGCGACTCGAAACGTGTGACACGCGTCCGACTGGTGGCTCGAGCTGAAGCTTGTGTTCAACACAAACACGACACTAAAACGTTGGCGCGGCGGCAGCCGTCGAGGAGGCTCGAGCGGCCATCGTCGAGACGGACGCGAGCAGCTCTCACTCACTCGCTCGCTCGCAGCACTCACACACACACAAGCGGCGTCACTCAAACCGAACCCGAGTCGAACCGTGGTCCGCTCTCAAGGCGTCCGTGTGTGCGTGAGTCGAGAACACACACGCACACTCTCGTCGGTCATACGCGGCAGCTGTTCGGCTTGAACAACGCCATCTGGCGTCACGCACACCATGGCAGCAACATCCACGACACCAGCACCAACATTAGAACCATCGCCAACATCGTCGTCACACTTTCGAGTTTGAAATTGTTTCGAATAAATCTCGAGAGAAGTCGTATGAGAGTATGCGAGAGTTTTACGAGACTCTTCTTGGATTACGAGAGTTTTCTGTGATACGAGAGTTTTTTGTGATTACGAGTGTGGATCGGAGTGTGGTGAAGAGAGAGTTCTCTTTCGCGCTCTCTCGCTCAACCTCAGTCTTGAGCTCAGCTTGAGTCTTAACACGGCTTTGTGCTCATCACAGGTCCACTGCTCGACTCCGCACCCGGCTCTCGTCCTTTTTATTCCTCGTTCCCTCACTCACCGTGGAGTGGAATCGTTCTTGCTAAACTTCATCACTGATGTGGTGAAAGAGCAAATCCAAGCCAAAGCTCAACCCATACCTAGTTTCATCTCCCATTCTGAGCCGTGTTGAAGAGTGATGAAGATAATGAAATCTCACTCCGAAACCCAGGCTCATTAAACTCTGGAATCCCAGCTTGTGATGACTTGAAGTTTCCTTCTCGAAGTTTTTCGCCCTCCACCCCTTTCCACCTCTTCATCGTTCCCAACCACAGCTTGAATGTTGAGGTATTTCCTTGTGATCTCTGATCGATTACTTTGTATTGCTTTCTCACTCCTCAATTTGTTCACTGACCCGGGTTCGTGGTTTCGTTAATCCTGCCTTGTTTTAAATTGTTTCGTTTTTGGAGCTTTCTTTCATTTATTTCCTACAGTTGAATTCAACCTAATTAATTTCCCGATTCCTCGTTTCGTTTCGAATTTATTCGCTTTGTCTTTTTGAAACTCGAGTCGGCTGTAAGACCACAAATCAAGCCATACATCAAAAGAGATGACGTTGAAATTCATGAAACGACGAAAGAAGAAGAAATGAGAGAATGGAAAAAGAAAGCAATGATACGACAAAAAACTCCCGAATACTTGAAGCCAGGTTTCGGCCGTGCCTCCGTGGCGTCCGACATGTCGAGGTATTGGAAAGGCCAACGTGGCTGTGGGCCGTGTGGCGGCGTCGGGATCTCAGCGGCCGAGCCGCGCCTTTCACTCGCTCGGATCTCTCCAAACGCACGTGATTCGCTGCACGTACGCCTGCCCAGGGAATGACTTGGTTTATGTTTTCCTTTTGGTGCATCGTCTGATTTTGTTGTTGGTGCTGATTGCACCGTCCTCTTCCTGCATTTTAATTACTTTGTAAATAAGAAAACTCGCAATCAACAGAAGACGGCAGCAGTTGAAAGGTCCGGGTTCGCTTCGATTTGAATGTCTTCACCATCGATTGAGGAAATCCCAATTTTTGTGATCTACTCCAGATAGCTCGAAGCCCTTGAACCACATGGGCATGTGATGTTGGTGTCGCAGGAAATTCCAAGAGTTCACATCCGCGAGACGAACATCCTGTGACCTGGTTCCCGGTGTACAGTGTTCACCCCGTGCTGCTGCGAGTCTCTGGAGTCTCCGTTCAGAGATTGGTTTCACTCATAGACCGTCGATTCCTCGGGCGTCCTCTGGTGGTGGAGTTTCACTCAGATGACGACATCAAGTATTTTATTGCGTAGGTCTTCCCATCATATTGCTGGCGGAACATCAGCAACACCAACAACAATCAAAGCAATTATATCTCTGCATGTATTGTGTTTAAATATACGGCGTCGTAAACATGACCCTTCGGTACAAGCATTATCCGACCAGCAAAAACAACAACTACGAATCGTATCGAAAATTATACAACGAGAGAAAAGTCGGGATGGAAAGTGCGCCGTGGCTTCGACCGCCAGGCGTCGCTGGCCCCGGGGGTGACTCGCGCCGAGCCGAGGACGATGCAGGGAGTTCGTCTCGAGTGAGTGCGTATGTGAGTATTTCAGTGTGTGAGTGAGTGCCGGGTGGGATGCAATGGGCGTCGGGGAGCAGGGGGCGGAGCTGTGGCATCAGTGTCGGCGACAGAAGGAACTCGCGAAGACGCAGTTCATGAAACAGACAATCGACAGTCAGATGGACGGACGGACAGACATTGGGGGGGACATCGAGTTCAATTGCTGGGCTCCCCATGTGAGTTCGATCAATAAATCTGAGACTGAGGAGCAACTACATAAACAATAACAACGAATACAACTACAATAGCAACAGCAACGAAAACATCTACTTCAACAACAAGAACAGCATTTGCATAAACAATAACAATAACAGAAGTCCAAAGACAATTAACGACGAGACGTGCCAAGCTGGTTCTTGCGCCTCTTGTTCTTCTTCAGCTTGTCCTTCTTCTTTTTTCCTCTTCTTCTTCAGTCCCAACCTCCCGCTCTTGTTTCGCCGCTCCGTTCATGCGTCGCCCAGACCACGGCTCCATAGTTTATTGCCCCCTCATGGGTAGCTCCAAAACAGGCTTCGAGCCCGATCCACATTGACGGGCGGACTGTCGGAGAGACAGACAGATGGACGGATGGATAGATGGAGAAGAGACAGAAAAGCAAACATCGACGATCGCTCGGTTCCACTCCAGACCCCGTCGATGGCTCCTCTAATGGAATTCCAATGCGCCGCCGTCGCCCCATCGGCATCGACGACGACGACGACGACGTCTGGGCTACAGCGACAAATCTACGGGCTGACGAACAACAGACTCTCCGGCCGTGTTCAGGCTCCCGCCTCGTGCTGCGACGCACACACCCAACAAACTATCCAACGATCCAACCAACGAACCAACCATCCAGCAGCAGCAGTTGTTGCAGTCACGTAAGCAATGGAACAACAACAACAATACAAACATTCATGACGACAAGAAATTCACCAACCAATATCATCAACATTGTAGTGAACACAAACGTTCTACAGCAATTACTGGCCAAACGAAGTAGAAAAAGAAGAAGAGGAAAACTTATGTTGAGTGAAGACCAGATTTGTTGTTGTGCTTCTTCTTCTTCTTCTTTTCGTTGCTGTTCTGCTGGCCGGAACACCAGCAACAAGTTGTTGTTCGAATAATTTGGAATTAATCGTCAAGCCCGATAGTGGATGGTTTTCCTAAGGTGTATGCGATAGAGAGAGCTACAGACGATCGACGAAGACTTACTGACTGCCGACGTTGACTGAGGAGATGGTGGAGGACGGTATCTGAAGGGAACTGCGGTTTGACCATACCTCCGTAGGTCATTGGTAGACTCCTGCTATAGTCCATCGTTTTGTCAGAATATTTTCGGATAGTTGTCGAATATCACCTCACATAAAGAACCCGATTTTCTAGTAAAACCCCCCTTCTGATATTTGCATTCAGAGAATATATAATTCACCTCGCCTTCACCAATCTCGACCCACCATGCCGACTGTAGCTCCACGCCATGACTCCGCAAGTAACCGGGAGCAGGCAGGTACTCGATGAGCCAAACAAAACGAGTCATCGGCGACCTGCTCGTTGTACTTACCTGTACCTGTACATTCCCGCTCCGTCCCTCTCCCTCACTTACCTCTTCATTCGCGCTTCGACCCGGCTGGGGCCTACGTCAGAGGCTGGGTCTGTTGTTATGGTCACAACTGTTTGGCCTCCGTGTGTTGGTGGTGGAGTTGTTGCTGTTGCGATTCCAAGCAACCGACCGACGAACGGCCAAAAGAGAGCTACAAAGAGCACAACAGAGCGAGCGAAGAGCGGCTTCGACGTGAAGACTCATCCAAGAGAGAGATAGAGCGCGAGCGACCACAGCCCGAAGACAAAGGGGCGGACGGACAGATAGATAGACAAGCACAGAGGCCAGGAGTCGGCCAAGCCAACGACGACGCCACCGACTCGAGACGGGACGGAATGAAACGTCAGTTCTGGTTTGACATTTGAGTGTTTGGCTGTGATTCTCTGGCGATTCGTTGTTGTGCCCCGGGATTTTGTTGTGTTTGGTGCTGAAGTCGCTGCGAGTGCTCTGGAGCCGTGGTTGAAGTTTGAGCTGGAGTTTCGTGTGTTCCGTGAGAAAATGTGGCCGAAGATTCTGGTGTGCGGCCTGGTCGTCTGCGCGGCCCTCGGCGTGACGGACGCCATCAACTGCTACGTCTGCGACGCCTCGGACACGGAGAACCCCTTCCAGTGCGGCGAGTGGTTCGAGCGCTACGACACGCCCGACCTGCAGCCGCAGAACTGCTCCAACGTGCACGAGGCCAAGTTCTGCATCAAGCATGTGGGCCGCTTCGAGGGCGGCATCGGGGCGAAGCGCTTCTGCTCCTCGAAGGACCTGGGCAACTACTGCGACTACGTCCGCAACAAGGGCGATCGCATGGACTACCGCTCGTGCATCTACACCTGCGACTCGGACGGCTGCAACGCCGCCCCGCACACCCGCGCAAGCCTCCTGCATCTGTTGGGCGGCGTTGCCACTAGTTCGCTGGCCGCCACCTGGCTGATTTGGGCGCGGCCGCGAGGTTTCTTCTGAGCCGATCCCAAGAGGCCAAAGTGTCTAGGTTGTAAGTTAGTGTAGGATTCAAATTCAATTAACAATTAAATAAAATATAAATACAAATACAACAATAAGACTAATTCAAATAAATGGAGCCAAAACTATTCGAGGTTTTCAGTTATTTCTGGCACTCATTACTTAATCGCTCTGCTTCAATGGTAGATCACACCTTTTTCGCTCGTTCTCTGTAGTCTTTCGACAGATCTGTTTGTGTCGTTCGCTTGCTGACGCAATCTGGGAGCACCTTGTGAGCTGTCAAACGCCACAGCCGTAGTCGATAGTGGCTGTAATGGTATTGGTATTGGTTAATCCGCGCTCTCTTCCAGACTCTCTTGCCTACTCTCTTAATCCCAAGCAGCGACTCTTCCCAACGTCGGACGCTGTTGATCTCTAACCTGTGGGAGATCCAAGGCCTTAGTTATTCAATGGATAGAGATAATTCAATGGGTAAAGATGGATCTATGGTAGTGATGGTTCAATGGATAGAGATGGATCTATGGGTAGTGTTGGTTCAATGGATATTGATGAATCTATGGGTAGTGTTGGTTCTATCGATAGTGATAGTGCAATGGTTATCGTCCAAATTACTGGGGAGAGTCCAAATTACTGAGCAACCGTTGAAAGTTTAAACCAATTGACTTCAAGTGTTCAAAATCATAGTGTCTAATGATGGGAATGATTTTTCTTGTGTCTTGTAGGTCATTAAATCCGTTATTGGTAGGTTTGATGAAACACCGCCTCGTCCCGCTCCGTCTCGTCCATTGTCATCTCTTGAAACTGTGTCACATTGGTCGTATCTTCAAGGCTCATTGAGTACTAGGGATTGAAGAAATGCGGATGGATTGGAAATAGAGTGGAAAATTGAAAACTGCAATGCTCCGCCGATAAGAAGCAGCGATGCAACGAGGGGACAGCGACAATACTGCCGCAATTTTCTTGTTATTGTCGACGCTATTGACATACATATATTCGTCGGCGATCGATGAAACAATGAAAGGCGACTTGCGATAAAACCCCCAAGCCTGGCTTCTCACAGCCGTCTAGATTTTCTGCCGAGACGAAGCACAACAACTTTCGAATGGAAATGTTTACGACACGCCAGGGTTGCCATATAGGAGCAATCGGAAAAGTTCCATACTGTAGATGAATACGGAAATTTAAGATCGTACGCACTTGTGGGGATGGGAATACATCCAGATACAACTGAGTTAGAGGGCCTGGCAACCCTCGGTATATTCCCTGCCCTGCCAAGCATCGAGTTTCATCCGTGTCCGTCCCGTTTGCCGTGGTGTGGGAAGCGAAGCCTCATCCCGTGGAACCGCGGCTGACGATCGGCGATCGACAAGAAATTTGTTGTCAATTCAATCTTTGATTGATCGATTTATGTCCGGATCGATTGGTTGCCCGTCGTCGATCGAACCGGTTTTTAATTGACCCAATTTTCGAGTTTATATGTTAATTATTTCGATCGTCGATATAGCCTTAGGGCGTGGCTCTCGATCGAACGGATATTAAGAAAATGCAAGCTGTGCTACCAGACGATCAGAGAATCTCAATTCCCGGGAATCGTTCGCTTTTGGTATCCAAAGCATAAAAAACTTATCGAAAATCCTCTCATCATTTTCCAGCTAGTGTTGCCAACTGATGTCGATGTCGTCAATTAGACGACGACATTGGAAAGCACTTAAGTGAATAAAGCATGAAAATGTTTACAAATCCACAAATCGACGGAGCACCGACGATGGCACCAACAGCAACAAAAACAAATAAGAACAACAACAAGATTGAGAAGAACAATTACAGCTAGTAGAAGCATGAATTATCTGGTAGTATCGATGTGCTGTATCTGAGGAATGCGGCTCGCTTTATTGTTTTTCAATTGACGACTAACGAGGCTTCGCACGCGTGGGTCGAGGGGCGGCAGGGGGTGGAGCGGGTTGGAGCTCAATTGGCAGCCATCGGGCAGTTGCGAGGGACGATCATGGACGCAGATTATGCGATCACTTCCACACGCAGATCTAGCGACAACAACAATGTAGAAGAAGTCAACGCAGACGACGACGACATAAACATCAACAACATTAAATGAAGAAATTGCTTATTTATTTCTCAGATCTGTTGATTTAATGCTCGGCTCTGGTGTATACATACACAACAGGAACAACAACTGCAACAACAATAGCAACAATAATGGAACAACAGCAACACTAATGGAACAACAACTACAACAACTAATGGTGATCATAATTTTCGTCAATTTGAAATGCTGATCGTGTAATTTTCGTATTGCTGTTGTTGCTATTGTTGTTGTTTTGCGCTCCGGAGCCTCGTCTCGATCGCTGCTTATTTAATTCGCTCTCGCGTTCATGTTTCCCAACAGACGTCAATGAAGATCGGACCAAGAAGAAGAATAAGAAGCGTTTGATAACGATCTGGGGTCACTGCTAAAGCGAGACCCTTGACATCGACGATTCTAGCCTAGGCCAACGTAGTTTTTGCTTACAGAGAACATCGAAATCATCAAAGTTCCAACGGAGGTCTGGAGAGCTCTGCCATCGATCGAAAAGATCGAGGGTCGTCATTAAAACAGGCGCTAAAAATAGAGGATTCCTCTATGTGAACAGTACAACAGACAACGAAAACAACACCATCACAGACGGACAACAACAACAACACCATCACAGACGACTGCGACGTGAAAATAAACTCATTGACGACATCCGTTTGCACCTCACGTTCAAGGTCATTGCCAGAGCATCCCTATATCCCTTGCCGACCGTCATCCGTCCGTCCATCCGCCCTTCCATCCGCGTGCATCGGGCCACGGGAGAAATTCCCAAAATAAACAATTTCCCCGCAATAAATGCGCATCGAACGAATAAACAACAACAATCAAACATTTCCCTTAACCTGGTTCTCGCACTCAAAAGTCTGGCGGTCGGTCGGTCGTCCTGCGGCATCTAATGACTGACTGGTGTTGTTATTGTTGTTTTTTATTGCTGCTATTTTCGTACTTCTCCGAACACTCGCAGACGGCTGTCGACGACGACGCCGACTTTTCCTCTCTCTGTCTCTCTTACGTCGCAAGGTTCGTTCAGGTCCAGGGCCTGCTTCTACGCATCTTTATTTCCAAACGTGGCATGCGTGTGTTTTTCCTGTTTTCCGCATCTTGTTTCCTGCGTCTTCTTCTCCTTTCCACCCTCTCTTTCACACCTTCCGTCATCAGGGGTGGTTTCCACTCGAGGTGAAAAACTCAAAAAATCAGGATCTCAACCCGGTTGTTTCTCTTGAGTGAATCAGACAGAGACTTAGAGAGAGAGAGAGAGGGATTAAGATTGGGAGAGAGACAGGTAGAGAAAGAGAGAATCCCTGAAGACTTGCGAGCTCCAAAAGGATGCCCATGCAGTTTCAGATGCACTGGAGGCAAATATGCAAATTCTGACCTCCCATGATATCGGGAAAAAAATCAACGGTTTAATTGTGCATTTTAAAAAAATATAATCAATTGTCGTGACTTCATCTTACGCAGTTGATAATTTTCCAATTTCACAAAATCATCTGCGTTCAATTATCTGTCCTCATCATCAATTATATATAGAACTAATTGCTGCAATTCCTCACAACAAGAAGACGATAGGAGAATTTGCATAGGAACTAATTAAACACAGCTGGTATTTGATCAATTGGGAAAATGTGGCAACTCCCATAAATCTCCTGCAATTAAACGTGCAAATTGAAGTGGAATTTGCATAACATTTGAAATTTACTCGGTCGATCGTCTCCTAAGGATCTGGCTATGAATTTGCATGAAGGTGCTCGATCGTCCAGTGTTGCCGGACCGTGTGGGCGAGGTTTCGTTCCAGTTGTTGTTGAAGGCAAGTTGAGGCGGCCGAGTGAAATATTTAAATTGCATTCAATTGCGCAAATTGAGGTTAAGTCGCGCCTGGATCTGCCCCCTCGAGGGGATCCCCGATCTCTGCCGGTCCAAAGCAACCTAATTGGATGAGCCCGCCGTGCAGTGGATGCCGAATCAATGGAATTCATTATGGAAGAGGTTCCATGCGCGATTGAATGCCAGATTGAACCCGGGTTCAATTGTTACACGAGTTCTCGGCTGTTTCTCTTGTCGTTTGTTTCGTTGATAAATTCAACATTGAATCCAATTGGTAGTTGCCAAAGGTTGCCAATCGAACTGCCGGTGGTTCCATGTGAAAGTCGAACGTATGAATATACTTTTGATATATATTTTAATATGTGGTCATGTAATAGTTTAATTTAGAATAGTCAAAGTAGAGGTAATTGGCGGAGATTAAGACTTCAGAGTCAAGCACACGTCGCCGCAATTAAAGCAAAACATTCAATAAAAGTCTTCAATGTCTTTACGGTCGTTCACATTTCGCGCTGGGCTAAGGCCGAAAAGCTTGGCCAATTGAAATGCGGGCCACATCTGCATGACGGACATTAACATTCTGATTATGGGACTGAGTTCACAACAACAAAAACCCACGACCACGGAGTGACGAAACTTTAGCTGGAAGTGGGGAAATTTTTGGTAACAACGAAATGCGATTACGACGTGATTTGTGACCATCGAATGGAACTCATCATCTCGTTTCGTTTCGTCTCGTATCATCGCCTCCGTGACAACTTGATCTTTTGCTCGTGGGGCTTATTATTCTAAATCTGAGATTATGAGAGAAGAAACAGCTTTCAGCGCAATCACTTGTCTCGAGTCGTTTTATGGGCATTGAGCAGGTTGGTCCGGCGAATGGCTAAAATGGATCCCATGGAGATATGGCCTCAGCCCCGGTCCGTCGCCCACCCCGCCACGATCGCATATTTGTTCTGCATACAGTCGTGTACATTGTCCATATGGCATGTATGTCAACGTGGAGAGCGTGGACATCACGAGTTCGGTGTTGGATTCTGTGAAAAGTTGAAACACAGGTTGCCATTGACCGCAAATCAGCCCCAGACATATGTGGCCATGTTCGCAGCTTCTACTTTTTCGTCGTTTTTTGGTGGACTCTACATAAACCAACACACCCACAGAAACCTCGTGCGATCAGTCTTCAATGACGAACCTTGTTCTCTCCTCCGACTCTCGACCGATTCAAAGCAGATCGAAATCGACAGTGAATGCAATTAATATGCGAACTAATTGACATTTAATGTAGGATTTCAATTACATATCAGTTTCACGCTCGCTGTCGAGATCGAAGTGATGGCATTTGTAATATTCGCATATCTTCGAGAGTGCATGGCGATTATGCACAACTAACTTTATGTTGAAATTTAATAGTAATGGCATTTATTTTATCTGTTAATGACACCAATAATTCTAATAATATTTAAATATTATGACTATTGGAAAGGCAGTGCAAGATAAGCTATTATGAAAATATCAATATATGAAAGTAAGCTTCGTCATATAATGGTAAAGGTAGTCCCACCAACTCTTTATATATCGTCCATCCGCCATCTTCAAGTGGGGATCCTCAGGTCCGACAGGAGAATCGTGACGGGTCAGAGTAGTTAATGGCCGGTTGAGAAAGCTATTGTTGTAATGAAATTAAATAGAAATGTTGGAGAACGGCCCTTGACAATAAAAACCGTTGAGACTTCGGACGTTTTGCGCATTCCAAACGCCAGCGAACGACGAATCAATTGTTCTCCGAAACACAATGAGTGGGCTTGAATGTATTTTTTTGGCTTTTTTGTCTGGGTTTCAACTTTTTTCTCCACTCCAAACTCGTTGTTAACGTGTTTCGGTCGGAGTGTAGCAGACGTGTTTCTAATGGCGTAGTCTGCTGTCAATTTGACAGATTGGGAGCTTAACAAAGCGATTGAATTCGACTCGACTGAGATTGGACTGGAGCTCATGCCTGGGATGTTGGGAGAGTCGTTCGAACCAGTTCCCGATCGCCTGGGGGTTCCCATCGTAATGGACGGTGATTGTGTCCGACTTCAATTGCACAATCAACCGACGTCGATTTAAAACGACGGAGTCAAGTCTGGGTTTGGCTCAGAGGCGACGTTCACCGACTCCCCTCGATCTCGAGGATCGACAAAGTCAAAGACAAATCGTTGGGTATTCAAGATAACTTCGAAATTATTAGAAAAATCTCCTTAACACTAAGACGAAAGTCAAATCCTTAAGCTAACGTATCCTATCTTAGCACTAAACTTGAATTCAAGGACGATGAACAAGCTCCACTTCACTTGGTCTTCTCTGACTCCTGGAGATACGCCGGCTTGCTGATCAGGGGTGCGTCGACGGTGTCGATACCGCTGGGGGCGGCCGCCTGCTCGGTGTCCAGCGCCGCGTTGATCGCGTTCTCACGGTACGGGTTCGCGACGAACTCGTCGGAGAGATGGTAGATAACCTTCTTGAAGAGGAACTCGGAGAGGTTGCTGGCCAGGAAGAACAGGAACATCCAGTTGGAGAAGTTGCACTTCTTGATCACCGACTCCAGCTCCTGGCGGTCGAACTTCCCGGGCTTCGCGTACGAGAAGGCGAAGAAGCTGAAGCGTTTGCTGCAAAGGAAGCACATCGTTAAAGAACTCCGGCGATATCGTGTTGGCGGAACCTACTTCTTGTACATGAACAGGGTGAAGGCGCGCCAAATGATGCCCAGGAAGGTGGCGATCAGGACGAACAGGTACCAGAACCAGAGGATCGTGTAGATCTTCTCGTTGATGATGTTCAGGGCCATCACGCAGAGGGTGTCGTGCATCTGCAGCGACCCGGAGGCGCCGTACTTGTGGAAGTGGCACTTGGTCACCTTCGGGAAGACCACGTCCAGGGCGTCCATCTTGTCGGTCCACCGCTCGCGCAGCACCTTCGGGCCGAGTGTGTAGAAGGCGCCACCGAGGAACTTGTTCGTCCAGTGGATCTGGAGGATAATGTTAGCCAGGTTGAGCACCTCGGTGAAGACCAAGTGGGCGCCCCACGACTGGTTCAGCCGCATCCTCTCGACCATGGCTCGTCGGATGTCCTTCACACGGGACTCAGTCTCCGCCAACGAGGGTATATCCAGTTTTCCTATCTGCAAACTCTTGTTTTTCAAGTACCGCGTCAAGCCTACCATCTTCAGGCCGAAGACCAGAGCCTTGATGCGACCGCCTGTGGGTGGGGAAGATCATTAGTGAGAAAATACAACCTCCCTACGATAAGTTCGTGCACTCGGCTCTAAGAGAAGCCTATCAGTTGGGCAACCCCCACCCCCAACCTCCACTGATAAGAGCTTCGATCAGAACACGGTGCACATGTTCGAGACCAGAGCGTCGTGATAAGGAACTGTTCGATCACCCACCTTCCCAGGTCTTCCAGAGGAAGTGGGGCAAGTAGAAGCACAGCGCCTGGCCGAAGAGCACGAACGGCACCCACTGGTAGTAGGCGTGGCGCTTGATGGGCTCCTCCTGGGACTCGTAGGGCCCGATGCCCGGCTGGAAGATCGCGCCCGAGTCGAGGGCGGAGTTGTTCAGGTGTCGGACCTGCAAGAGACGGCGTTAATGGGGGAGTTCGGTCGCAGCGACTACTCGGACTTACCAGGGTGAAGGTGGGCGTGAAGAAGCAGTAGGTGTTGATCACGTGCGCCGGGATCGTCTCCGAGATGCACTTGATGTGCTCCCCGACGTACTGGCGCGACGTGACCAGGATGGTGGCCACGATCAGTATGATGAACGTCCAGCGGTAGTGCAGCTTGAACACGAAGTTGTCGATGATCACCTGCTTGGGGTTGAATTTCAGGAACGGGGTCACCGAACTGAACGTGTTCAACATGGTGGCGGCTTCGGATGACTCGGGTCTTGCACAAAATTAGCACCTCTGGCGCTTTCGCAAAGGCAAAGGTGTCGTGGTGGGAATCGAATTCGAAATCGCGTCGCGTTGCCGCAATATCTCGTAGCTCTAATTATTACCACAGTGGCAACACGGACAGCTCTGCATTTCGTAGCTGTTCTGGAGAAACTGGAGTGGGCTCTCCGAACCCGAGACCATAGGCGACGCGGATCCGTTGGGGCCTATCTTGGTGGGCTCATTTCGGAGGGTCTGCCGTGGTATGGGTACTATCTTCATTGAGTAAATTGACTGATATTTTACTGGAGTTTTCATGCGATAAGATAACATTTATACGGCGATTGTTGAGTGAGACCCCATACATGAGGACGACGAAATTCACTTGTCTCCAGATCGCTCCTCATATACCAATACAAGACCAATCAACGGTAATTTTACTGGCGGTATCGAAACGAAAGATTCTGAGAGACTCTCGGCTAGGAAGGCGCTTTGAGTGAGTTTTCACCTTAACGGTTCTTCAGATGATGATTGATAGGCCCTTTCTAGCGAAGATCCATTGAACTATTGCAAACATCGCCAATCATAGTATAATACCATAGGTTCTCCTCCATTTATCGAACACTTTGATAGCAAATAACTTTATTAAAGAGAGTTGCATTAAGCCTTTATTGATAGTGTTTTCCAGTGTGTAACTATCATGGAGGTTGAACTATGTCAAACAGAGAACTTGGTCATTTTCCATTGAACATTTTTACTCATAGCTCCCCGTTGGAGACTTGCGTCAATGAATTCCGCACTAATCTAATATCTTCCGATTGGCAGACGAAGACTCTAAAACAATCAACTTCCACCGGCTTCCGCGGGAGTTATCTGATCGAGCTGTAATCGATTTCTATTCCATACCCACCTGCGTCTATGCTGACTAAGTGCTAGAGGAGATATGGTTCTATTGTGTAAATTGGTGGATTCAGTGACTATACCGCAGGTCTCTTCCGATTGGTTATTGCACAATTCTAGAACAATCATTCCAGAAAAATCGTGCGATAGCAACTATGAACCATCATCCAGTGGTTCAACGGAAACGGAAACTGCTATCGTAGACACTTGTAAGGAATTCTTCGGAAACACGAGTGACATGTTCACAGGTATCCCTTGACCGATGACGATGGTCTACTGGCGTTGGTCAACCATTATTCATTATCGTAGAGGTTTTGGGGCTTACGAATCGTCTACTTAAAGTGTCCCCGGGAAATTGATGAGTTCGCAAAACGTTGCCGCACCGTCCAACACGGGCAACAACAAAAGCCGGTCGTGCATTCCACCTGGATGTCGCAAGAATAGGCCAGATGATTGATAAGATACCTTTCAAGTCTGACGAGACATTTCTATTAGGAAGGAAAACAAATTACTTGTTTATCAAACAGTGTTCTCTTCTCTATCTCTTATCGGGCTATCTAATTGGGTGTCTTCTGAGGCGATAGAGGAAGCCAGTTGATTCTCTTGCATGACGAAAGATCTGGCCGCATCACGATCGTCGTTAAGAACAAACACAAGTGGGTTCATTCCTGTGGCTCCCATCACCATCGCCCAGTTTCCTTCCTGATAAGCATTAAATATCATTCTTATTTTTAGCTCATTACTGTTTTATGTACATTATTACTCTGAGTGGTTTTCCCCTGGTGTTGAATGAATCTCCGCATCTTCAGAACTTTGCGATGACTCTCCTTCTAAAACTAGAACAAACACAGCCCGGCCTTTGCCGACCAAGCCTTTGTTTTTCCACAAACTTCATAAAAGACATAGAATAGACAGATAGATAGATAGAAAGATATATCATAAATATTAATTACCATCATCACGTTTTATCAATTTAACTCTGGCACACTCACACATTCTGATGATGGTGGAGTTTTGCAATCGAAAGGTGTTCGTTTTCAGTTTCAAACAATAATATAAACTAAATGCAAACTATGCAAAAACAACAACTATAACATGGTATCACAGTCTTAATATATGTCGTGTTATTGTTTTTGTATTTGCTGAAGCCGTTGTGTTTGAGGTGGATCGCATTACCGCACAACAATCTGGCCTGGTCAGAGAGAAGGCGTCAGGTTTCGTTATCGCCGCGGGCCTCGGTATCAATTTTTGCCCCATTGCTGCGAGATTACGGTCGATTGGGCGAAGACTTGGTCACGTACAGTGGACTTAGAATAAGTGTCAATGCACACATACACCTGTACTGGTGAGGGCCGTATATTCCAATACTGTCATCGATCGAAACGACACCCGATTCGAACAAATCAAATCCATCGATAGAGTGGAAAATAAGATTTATGTCTTCCCCAGATGAAGTTAGGGGCCTTCAAAGGTGGGAGTTGCAGAAAATTACCCCACTGTATTGCGATAGTGAGTTTTTATAACGAGGTCCTCTTTCCCATCGAGCGAACTCTGCTCCCGCTTTGAACAGCCCATGGCGAAGAAAGCTGGGATGACTGGTTTAGAGGTTTCACTCGATTCGTATTCGAGGCTCCGGTGCGAATGTTAGAAACTCCTCGATTACTGATCATTGTTTGAAATCCGACACCGGAGAACAAGGTCACCGAGTGTCTCGAAGAAGCACGTCGACAACAAACCCAACAACAGATTCTACAAATTCTGTGGACTAGAATCACAAACCGTGCTTTGGCAGAGTAATCGGAGATTCAATCGATTTTATAAAATAAATAGACGAACCAAATACTGTACATATGTACATAAATACAATGTACATATGTATATTTTCATTGATATTTCAATGTTGTCAGTTTTCGTAAACATTTAATTTTTTCTGATTTGTAATTTTTACAATTTCACTTATCATCAGAAGGACACACACACAACTACTCACAAACCAGTGCTATCAGCTGCCTCGAATCACTTGAGACGGCGCTCTTTCGATTTCGTAATGTGGATTTACTTGACTCCAAGGCGAGCAAATCAGAGTCTCCATAATGTAGTACTCCAATGTTTTTATAATTATTCGGTTGCTCTTGCTCTACCTTATCATCGAATACCTTTTCTGCGATCAAGACATTTTAAATGATCGAATGGCATTCTATATGATAGAGGCACCTCTAATCATATCGAATAAGCAGCCTTGCTCCACATAAATCACATCGAATATCGTGGAAGATAAGTTCGGTTTATCTACCTACCATGGGATAAGTGGCCCACGACAGTCCATGTTTTTCGATTCCATGTGTTCTAAATCGGGTCTCATTATTCCCTTCCTTCAGTGAATCAACTTGCTCAAAGTCTTCGAGGGTGAATCAGAAAACCCGAGTCGCGGCATCCGCTGCGGCATTATGACGAATGCGACCGAGCCACCGATCACTCTTTCACTCACCCACGGCCGCGGCGAACTCCAGGTATCACGTTTTTGTGGACGGCGGATGCACGTCTTCCAGCGAAACGCGGGATTCTGACCCGATCGAGTTATTAATTGGGCCATGGAAGCGGATTATGGGCTCGGCCGTGGGTCAAACGAATGCAGGGAGGCGCTCGATGATCTTTGTCATCGCTGTTCAACAGGTAGACAGAGCGATGGTCGGATAAAATATAAAATAATTTCTCGGACTCTAGTCGTGAATAGGAGAAATTGTTTGTTCACCACCTCAGAAATTCCAGTCATAGGGGATTGGTATGGGAAATCATTGGATACATACTTATGGTCTCAACTGTCAACTGTCGGGTCGAGGTGAGACTTCGATCATGGGTCGATGCCACGAAGTTGCACCTCGAGAGACCCGCTCCAACTCCACCACCACAGATAAAGAATACCACGATCGACAAGTCCAAATGCAAATAGAGAGCACTCAGCGTTATTGAAGAACTTGCCGTCAGTTAGCGTTGAAAGAGACCTCGTCGAAGCCCACTCCCTACGACGTGAAGGTATCTTCAATTTCAACGGGCTCCCATTTTCCCTTTTCCGAATGTAAGCATTATTTCAAACCGTGTCGCATACACACAGCCATGTCTGTCTGGCTGGTTGTCGGTTAGAACAGGTAGAACCACTTGCTCGAGAAACCTCTTCGACGAGAGCTCGTCTGCTGGTGGTTCTCGCTGCCATACTGGTTGCCGATCATGCCGTAGGAAAGGAGGGGCCGCGGCATAAGAATGCAAGACCGATAACATTTTTATTTTTTATGCTCTCCTCTGCTTCCATTATATGCTTTGCCTCGGCTCTTCCAGTTTCTCGTAATTTCATTTATGTAAGTACATTCAATACATGTTTTTATTCTTCTTCTTTGCTCTCGTCGTGGTCTCCTCCTTCTGGCGTACTTCTCCTCTCCGCTCATCGCTCCTCTCCTCCGTTGCGATAAGTACAATAATTATGTTACAATTTCCTGGAATTCTCTCCGCTTTCGGAGAACCACAATGCACTCGAGATGTTTCATCGGTCGGTTGGATAGATGAAACTCTTTCATTATATGGGGTTTCAGAGATCCTCGGGGTGCTGTCTGGTCGCCTAGTAGAGGTTAATATGCCTGTGTATGTATACGGTAAACATCTCCCTCAACTTAAATTCACGACTGGACATGGCCCAAACATTCGAAATCCTATCTATAAGAAGTCGCTTCGGCCATCCCTGATCCGTAAAATCCTCTGGGATTCCCCGAACATTTCGAAACATCTGGCAACTCGCCGATGTCTCGAAATCACTCATTAGTCCGGGCTCCTGCCACCAGATAAACTCCAAGATTAAGCTCGAGATGAAAAAATGTACGGATTTGTCGAACCCTTTTTAGTCAAATTCTCGACCACTGCATCCGCTCAGAAAACTGGTCGAAAATTGAGTCGTTCTCCTGAACAAGATCCACCCGGTCGGACCGCGCTTCGTACCTGATGCTGAGCCGAGAAACTCACCCATAGGTCGATGGACGTGGCCGAAAACTACCTGTGACAGGCCACGCAGGCTTCGCGTCGAGAGCGGAGAGCACTGAAGAAGCGAGAGAGTGAGATAGAGTGAGAGAGAGCGGTTGGTCACGACCACCACTGCAAGGGGCGCATTGTGCGCTGGTGTGAGTGGCCGCTCCGAGCGAAAGCACTCAGCGTTCCACTCGAACGCGACGACTCATCGCAAGCGCGGCGCTCTCGACGCAGAGCGCGAGCGTATGGAAACAGTTTAGATTTTCCACCCGAAGTGTGCGCTTTGTGCTGCGGTTCCGTGCCACAGCGTGATTGCCAAGAGTCCATTGGAGCGGACAGACAGACCGTCTGACAAAGAGACCTAACGAAACGACGACCTTTCGAGTGCCAGGCCACCAGCCAGCGTCGCGAGTGCTTCGACACCAGCTCGAGTCGTCCAAATTGCAAACGCATCGCCGCTAGCCGAATGACCATGTTGGTCAAGTGATCCGCGCGAGTCCAGAGATCGATCGTCGTGCCAAGTGAACGCCAAAGCGAACGCCGTTCGACCCCCCCACAAACTGAACCGGGCGCAGTGAACTCGTGCCGTGTTGCCAGAGGCCACCGAGAGACCCGTGTGATCCTAGTGAATCGACGCCGCCAAGATGTTTGATGTGTTCGGCTCCGTCAAGGGGCTGCTGAAGATCGACCAGGTCTGCATCGACAACAATGTCTTCCGCATGCACTACAAGGCGACGGTGATCATCCTGATCGCCTTCTCGCTGCTGGTCACCTCGCGCCAGTACATCGGCGACCCGATCGACTGCATCGTCGACGAGATCCCCCTGGGCGTGATGGACACCTACTGCTGGATCTACTCGACGTTCACGGTGCCCGAGCGCCTGACGGGCATCACCGGGCGCGACGTCGTCCAGCCGGGCGTCGGGTCGCACGTCGAGGGCGAGGACGAGGTGAAGTACCACAAGTACTACCAGTGGGTCTGCTTCGTGCTCTTCTTCCAAGCGATCCTCTTCTACGTGCCGCGCTACCTCTGGAAGTCCTGGGAGGGCGGCCGCCTCAAGATGCTCGTGATGGACCTGAACAGCCCCATCGTGAACGAGGAGTGCAAGTCCGACCGCAAGAAGATCCTCGTCGAGTACTTCATCGGCAACCTGAACCGGCACAACTTCTACGCCTTCCGCTTCTTCGTCTGCGAGGCCCTCAACTTCGTGAACGTCATCGGGCAGATCTTCTTCGTGGACTTCTTCCTGGACGGCGAGTTCTCGACCTACGGCAGCGACGTGCTCAAGTTCACCGAGATGGAGCCCGACGAGCGCATCGACCCGATGGCCCGGGTCTTTCCCAAAGTGACCAAGTGCACCTTCCACAAATACGGTCCTTCCGGCTCGGTGCAGAAGTTCGACGGACTCTGCGTGCTGCCCCTGAACATCGTCAACGAGAAGATCTACGTGTTCCTCTGGTTCTGGTTCATCATCCTGAGCATCCTGTCCGGCATCTCGCTGGTCTACCGCGTCGCCGTCGTGATGGGCCCCAAGCTGCGCCTGCTGCTCCTGCGCGCCCGCTCGCGCCTCGCCCAGAACGAGGACGTCGAGATCGTCGCGAAGCACTGCAACATCGGCGACTGGTTCCTGCTCTACCAGCTGGGCAAGAACATCGACCCGCTGATCTACAAGGAGGTGATGACGGACCTCTCGCGCGAGATGGCCGACCAGGAGGACGACCACAGCCGCGAGCACAAGGAGCGCTTCGACGCCTAGGGAGGCCGAAGTGCCTGGGTCTGGGGGTGACGGGCTGATGGATACTCCTCATCTCGGTGAGGTTTATTTAGAAGTATTACAACAACAACAACAAAAACAATAACAATAACCACCACTACAATTGAAACATCCAACCTGATTTACAGAGTAGACGAGGGGCCGGTTTACATGTACTTTATTTAAAAACAAATTTAAATTATTTCGTAATAAGAGATTAGAGAGAGAAAATCAAATTTAAATTGTGAATTTAATTCGAGCGCGCCGAAAGAGTGACGGACCACTACAACAACAATAACTAAACAAAAACAATACTACATACAATAACAACAACTGCACCAATTGAGCCCAACTAAGCACGAAACAAAAGAAGCGAAACTCCGGAAGAAAACGAAGAAAAGGGGAGAAGAGTGGCCGCAAGTAAATGCAATTTTTTCTACGGCTCTATCAGCCCACTCACGCACACACAAACACTCTCACTCGAACTCAAACGCACACATACAAACACACTTAAACGCACACTCCGAAGAAGATGTCGCATACGGGGGCACGCACACAACCATCCGGGCGTCTCACTCAACTCGAGCGACTCACGACTCCACCACACTAGCGCAGCGCGGTGGTGGCGGAGACGGGCGGGACGGGGGATTCCCCCCGGTATTACGCAAAATTCCCCACTCTCCCCAGCGTTCCATTTAAGCGTAACTCCAGTGAGCGCCCACAGTAGCGAGTGAGAGAGAGAGAGAGACAGAGAGCAAGCGAGTGACTCTCACTCAGTCGCTCAGTTGCCCCCTCCCTCCCTCCCTCTCACTCGCTCACGGGCACTCAATCTCGGTCTTGTTGCAAGCGCACGGAGTCCGGATTCCTGTCTTAAAATCCAACATGGCTGCAGCGCGATGCAACAGCGACAACAACAAGAACAATAACAACAACAACATTTGAGGCAGGCAGCAGCTGCACATCCTGCCGCTCACCGCCTGCCATTGTTAGCAACTCCCCACTCCCGAGTCTCTCCAGACCAGACCAGTCGTTGTTTCCATGTGAAATTATTTTTCGAATTTCGAATTCGATTTTTGTGTCTTTGTTTTTTCGAAACTGGTTTTACTGGATTTCACTAGAGTTGTTGTGGCCTGTCCCTGCTGTTGTTGTTGTTATTGTTGTTGTCAGTGGCGGTCTTTCGCGTACCTTCGAGCCAAGATAAGTTCATGGCTTAAATGGTCCGAGTGGACTTGGCTTGGGCTTCGGCTTGGGGAAGCTGTGGGCTGTGACAGCGCGAGGTGAAGACCTCTCTTCCCCAGTCCACTGTCGTGCTGAGCTACCTGTGTTGAGTTGTAATGGAAACAGAAAAGAAAGAAAGCAAGTAGCGAGCTTCTCTCCATTTAAACGAGTGGAGAGTTTTGTTCACTTTGTCGAAAGACAAGGGCGTAATTGAAGAGCAAACACCATTTGTTCCACTGTAGACTGCACTTGGAGAGATTGTAGAGAGACTTGTGATCAACTAGAAAACTGCCAAGCAATCGCAAAACATCGTGTTCAAAAGTCTCAAGATGGAACTCTGTCTACTCCATAATTTCTTCATCGCTCAAATTTAACCAGCGAACAGAACTCTCCACTTGTGTATAGATGCCCGTGAAGACCCTCGTGTATGCAGCATCTTCTTCGGGCTGCTCACGACGACGAAAGTACAATTGAAAAAGACAACGAAGAATACAAAAGACAGGTCGACCAAACCACTTGAGATCAAACCTATTCCAATCCCTTCGAATCATTCCGAGTGTGTGCCTTTCTGATATTTTCATTTCTGGATCGCCGATTACTATATACTTTTGAACACACGCAGAACTCTAAATAGCTTAAAGTAGTCGTAATAAACTCTACAATACTGCCTGCCATATCAATAATACTTTAACGTAGCATTAAATACCACGCTTGAGGACGCAAGCACGATCTTTTATTGAAGATAATAACTATAATAGGAATAGAGAAGTAGTGACACTAGCAACAACTGCAACAACAACAACAACAACAAAACTAACAACAACGACCCATTAGTAGACGTTCAAATTAGAACAACAACAACAATACAAGTTATCTTATCACAACTACAACAAAGACCCCAACAACAAACACTTGTTGAATTTTTGAGCACTTGTAGTTTTTACATTTTTTGATTGCTTTTGAATAGAATTTCAACAGAAGAGAAGTGCTGGCGATCGTGTCAATAAGAGTAAAAAGTATGCCTTCAACCAACACGACGACAATGACAACAACATTAACAAAAACAACAACAACAGTAACTGCAATGGCAACGCCAAGAACAGAAATGAACAAAACAACACATCGGTAGAGAACCATAAACGATGTATTTCTACTCTCAGGAGTGGGGCGGGGCGGGGCGGTAGTTGGGAGGGCCGACTGGCGGGGAATGAGCCGCCAATTAAAGACGACATCGCGGACGCGACGGCGGCTTAGTTTTGGGACCAATTAATTCTACCGACCTACCGACCGATTGACGAACTCGCGCTGCTTTATGAATGAGCGAATGAATGGAAACTGAGTAGCAATCGTTTGGCGAGAGGGAGATGCGGCGGGTTTTTAATTACTACTCGCCGTTCGTCTATCTCTCGCACGCCCCACTCTCTACTTCTCCAACCGCCCCTCTCTGCATCACAGTTCAAGGGGGCGAGAGTGCGATCAAGTCGCCGATTTCAATTGTTTCAATTGAGAACTAAGTGTTGTTCATTCTCGAGCAGCATGCTATGAATCCAACACTTCCACAGCCACCCACAGCCGTGCATGGTAAGGAAGTCCACACGACTTCGATTGGCCGGGCGAAGGACGCTCGATCCAGCACAACTTTTGCAAGAAGTGAGTATCGAGTATTGCTAAAACATCCATTTCAAAAATTTAATTAATCATTCGAATAAAAAATTAGAACATCCATTTAAAAAGTTTAATTAATCATTCGAATCAAAAATTGATAGTTGAAATAATTCGAATCAATACATCATATGTACAACGATTTCTCTCCTTCTCTTTCCAGTATTTCTATTGTGCCCAAAGCGTGAGTGTCCTTGACCCAGGATATCGAAGCCGTGTCGACTTCTGTAGAAAACTGTAAGAATCCAACAAAAGCTCAAAAAATGTAAAAGACAAAAGTCTACGAAATATTGCTCTAAAACACTAAAAAAACACGTGCACTCCCATTAACCCAAACAAAAACTACTTGTCGGTGTATTGTATTGTTTTGTCCAACAAAACACACACACACTTTTTTAACTATCTTATTGGACAAAATTACTGCAATAACACGAAAAAAGAAGAAGAAAAGCGGTGAAAGTATAAAAGTTTAGTAGGAATTTCATATGAAAAAACTACAGAAACGCAAACGATCGATTTCATTTTATCATGTTTTTATGAAATGAAAGCATATATTTTTATAAAAAATTTTAAGAAACAAAAGGCAAAAATATGCAACCATTATTTTTCATGAGTATTTAATATTATAAATTTTAATGAAAATAAATTATATATTTAATAAGAGTTGTGATCATTGATTAAGCAATTTTTAATGTCTAAATGTAATATTAAATAATTGTAGTTAATAGGGAAAAATTTTAAAGAATTATGAAAACTGAAAAACATTATATTTCTTGCTATACCTTCCATAATTCTGCTTATGTTTCGCATTTAGTTCTAATTTAGTTTTCTTCTAGCATTTACTTTTATGATTTAGTAGAAATTGAGCATATTTTAAATTTATGCATAAATATATAAATATTTTTTTATATTAAATTTTAAGAAACTTTTAATTTTAATTACCAATGCGCAAAATAAACCCAATAAAAAGAAAACGTATTTTTATAAACATTTCCTACTTTTAATTTTTTTCTTCAAAACAAACAAGCAAAGTTTTTAATTTTGTAGGAATTTGATTTTAAGTAAATTTGTTTCATAAAACTGAAAGACTCAAAAGCTATTGAAAGAAATGTTAAAATTACAATCATTTTACTACTTATAATTAAGATTTTACAATTGTAAGTAGTTAGAAACAAAAGCAAAATCAATTACGGAGCAAAACAGATCTTGACAATATTTTTATATACATTCATAAATATATATATACATTTATAGAAATATATTTTTATATATTGTATCATGTGAAACTTGCGATTTTGTTCAAACGAATAAAAAAAAATTATTCAATCGATTTCAAAACTTTCAATAAAAAACAACTGAATTTCAACAAAGGCGAAGATTTTTTCTCATTCCGAAGGCAATGGTTTTTGTCAGGGGTTCTCAAACCGGGCTGAAAACATTTAATACTACTCCCCAAGTAGCTCTGGGCCGTCGAACGTTGAGTCGACTTCTTTCAAATTCCATATCACGTCAAAACCAAAACAACATCGATAATGATTCGTATCCAATTTCCGGACCTGGCGCTGGAACGACTTGAATTCCTCGATCTGTGTCTATATCTCGTGTCCATAGGCGGGGACTTCGTAGGGATCCCTCACTTCACACCCATGCAGGCATGTCTACGTTTGAAGATACGATAAAAAAGTAAACACAAATAAACGAAACTTCGAGCACGTTTTCCAGAAAGTAAAGTCCAGTGAACTACAATGTCCAATGTTAGGTTTCATTTTTATTGTTGTTTGATTTGCGCACGATGCGCATGCGCAGCGTTTCACAACATGTCGACAACTGATAACGCTCATTACGTCCATCACGTTCTCGCCAGAACCCTCGCCCATATCTTCGGCATAGATTCTGTTCCGAACTCGATTCTCGGTTCTAATGTTGCAAGGTTATTTCGTGATTCTCCTCTCTTCCCGTCCGCCCCGTGACTTAGTCATAAAAAAGTTGTTGATATGCCAACAGCACTGAGGAATATAAGGTTGTGTACACCATGATGGGGTTCGAGGAAATGAGCGCAGACTAATCCAAGAATTTGTGGAACATACGTCATAAAGTCGGGATTGCTATCTGTTTGTCTTTAGCATCCGCATGCAATATAGTGAAGTCCCAAAATCCTATAGTCCAAAGTCGAAAATAAACCTTCTTCTAACGTTCTTAAATCCTCAGGATTTAGTCGCATTTCATTCTAATTGAAGGTGAACTCTTTGTTTCCTCCGAAGGAGGAACCCTGCTGGTGCAGCACTGGGACCCTCGCCGTTGGAGTTCTTCCCACGCTTCGGCCGACAGAACGCGAAAGAAACAAAACAAAATTGGGGAACAAACAAGGCAATTTTAATGCTATTCATTCGAATCGTTTGCTCACAGCTCGCCTGATTTACAAGCTGTGAGGTAGCAGTTTTATAGACGCCGGCCTCGGAGCCGCTTGCTCGACTCCGAACGATGGAGGAAACGATCCGCGAAATCGTTAATCGATGAATTCGGCGATCACTTCGCACCAGGCCCCACCTCTCGCATCGAACAAAAGAACTCAATTAGGTCCAAAGTAGACGCGAAAACCTCCCGAAAGGGGCCGATTTTGGAAAATTCGCCAAGTGTCGCGTGAATGGCTGTCGTCGGTAGAGTGTTTGCGTTGATTCAACTATCAATGAGACCCGAATCGCTTTCCGGATGACTAACCATAGTTTCCAGTTAAGCTGTAATTAAATCGAGCTCGAGCCAGATCCGCTCCTAAGTCGCGCTCTCGCCGCCAGCGTCTGGTGTGATTCATGACGAAAATGTGTCCGCTTCGATTCAGTCGGCCCTGATCGATGAACAGAAACTTATCGAAGCCCTTCCTAAATCTATCAGTACTCTCCGATCCCACCACGTCATCGCCTTGGAGGACCTTCTTTGAACCAGATTCGGATGTCCTTGGCAGGCTGAAGTCCCCATTGTTGTTGTTGCTGGGTGGTCAGCACCACGTTGCTGTTTAGTTGCTGCCGCAGTGATTCTCTGCTGAAAGTTAATTAATGACGACAGACCGCCGCGTTCCGCTTCGACACACACACAAACAGGTAGAGATAGAAGGGAAGGCAGAGATGGGAAAATTGGAAACAGTTAAAATTATGACCAAATTATGATGGCTAGCAAATTGGATGTGTGTTAACGGATTGCGTGTCAGGCCGTCCCCACAGTGAGAGAAAAAACCCAACCGAATTCAACGCTGTAGAGAATTTGAGAAAATTCTTAAGCATTGTTTGGCTCATTTCGCATTCCTTCAAAATCTTCCCTTACCCGTGCCAACAGGCGAAGAGCTTGAAGTAGTTGCACCGCCTGCACTCGGAGAAATTAGCATGTCAAATCGAATTACTCTTAGCAATCGAGCCAATGCGGCCTCAATACATGAATGTGCTGAAGGGACATCGCATTATACAGGCCACTCACACTGCAAAATGCACTTGGAGTTACGTGCAATGGAGCGTTACATTTAAATTGCATGTCATGCAGTGACGTCTGATCCGCAGGGCGTATGTGTGAGTGCCAGTGAGTGAGTGTGTGTGTGTAGAGCAAATATTTAATTGCCGTGTTTACTCAATGCGATCATTGCTTAGTTTCGCCGGAGTCAGTCGACACTTGATAGTAGTTTGCATACATTGTACCATCGGAAATACAAATTGCAAACACAATTTCATGTTGGTGGAGCAATGTCAAGTCGAAATGGGTCAATAAGGGTTCTGAAAGCCAACTTACTTATCCGGAGAGAGCGATTTTTAAGAGGTTCAGAAGGTGGAACGAAGGGTGCGAATTGAATTAAATATAAATTAATATACCCTTACCCACAGGTTGTAGGGTATAATCACGGAAAACATTTATAATAATATTATAGTATGTATAAACAAATGTCGAGCATTGTTGGGAAAAAAATAACAATTAGTCCAACTAATGAGCCAGCACCAAAGCTAGCCAGCCACGAGTAGGAACTATTAGCATAAAAGTAATAGTTGTAACGAAGGGAAAAGAAACAAAAGGGTAAATGTATAAGTAAAGTTCGCGAGCTACACAATCTGTTAGTTGCTACCGGATTATTGCGAGATCCGCAATAACTATCGTAAGAATCGTGCTGCGAAATCAAAATAAGCGCCGAGGTATTCGGACTTTAATCATGACTAATGACGTTGCTGAAAGACAATATTCGGTAGACGGCGATGGTAGTGGAAACTTTGATGTGAGTCATTCGAGGCAGGTGGCATTGCGAAAATACCATTTGATCTGTCAATTAGTTAATTGTTTAAAAGTTTAAGCCTGACTTATTCTTTATGTAGGTGTTTGTTGAGATTCCGAGTGAATCTCACTTCGGCTTTAATTCTACCAAGACTTTCCACATTGATCTTCGCAACAACAATGTATTCTATGCAAATGGATTTCGGTGTTGAAATCTACATTCCGTGAATTTTGCGATAAAAAGCGTCTTTCAGTAACAATTTATCATTTCTTGCAGATACAGTCGTTGAAACTCGACGAAACACATGTTGCTTCAACGACAACAACAAGAACAGCAACAAAAAAACAAATCGCAGCAATCAACTTGATTCTGATGTTTTTGTTGCATTTGATATTGCAGTTGATAAAAAATGCAGCAATGCAATGTGAGCAACACTTGTTGTCGTTGCTATTATTCTTCACGTTGGTGCTGTTCTTGTTGGCGGATGTAATGTTGTTGTTCTTGTTGTTGGTGAACGTAATGTCGTTGTTATTGTTGTTGGCGGATGTAATGTTGTTTTTCTTGGTGGACGTAATAATGCGCTTGTTTTTGCTGTTATTTGTTGTGCGGAAACCACGCCGACCTTGACCATCAAATCGTAGGCCGAACTCATTTCAGGCGAGGTTCATTTTTCACTACGAATTCAATAAAAAGCTTTTTAGTGATGGGAAAGTATAAGGCATAACATGCCACTAACAATAGAAGCATATTAAATCACAGCAAATACACTGTGCATTTTTGAAACGTTCTCCAATTGCAATGTATTTATTTCAAAACAAAGTCATGGCCATCGTTTTCTCACCCCAAGCCTCATCGAAGCTTCACCCCAAACCAGATGTTTTAAAACAAATGAATGATGGACATGTCGAGAATTACTCCGAGAGCATCATATATACTTATATATAATAATAATAATATGTCCACTATCTCAAGACGTCGTTATGTCCTATCTTTTCAATTGATATGCAGTTTGGTATGATTTATACGAGTTTAGAAGTAGATGTTCTTGCTATCGTCGGCGGCCTGCTGAGACCGCAATCGGGTTCATTTGAATATTTCACTATCCATCTAGTGCACGTGGATCTCGTTTGGTGAGTTTGTTGTTGCTGCGGTCGATGTGGCTGGCTTCAATTCCCTGGCCCGACCCAGACTTCTCCAGCTGAGGCTGCGGCAGCGGACGAGGGCGATGAATAAATAAATTGGATTGAGGAAGTATCAATTCTGAGCGGTTGTCGGACAGACAGACAGATAGACAGGCGTGGGGGCGGCACATAACGAGAGGAGCTGTTTATTACTAAGTACGGATAGTGACGTTCCAATACCGGTATGTAGTCGATGCGAGTAGTCAAAAACAAAATTTCAACTAAAAATCGGTGCAAAAAGAAGTAATCGGGTTTAAAAGTCGGTATATTAGTACTCATTTCACATATACGTACATATACACACGAAAACCTTCACTTTTAGCGCCTCTAGAAACTAATACCTGACGTAATGTGTTTTTAACTAACAGTTAACAGTAAAATATTATATTCAATCAAATATTATGTAGATAATTTAATTTATTTATTTTGTTTGATCCATTCAAAAGTCGAGGAAATCATCCTAGAATTTTTGTAATGTATTTTTCTAATGCATTTTTGTATCAAATATAAATAAAATATTTCAATATATTGTCAAGTTAGTCGGTACCGTCAAATTATTTGTAACAATTACTCGATTCAAAAAATAATCGTTTATCGTGCCATTTAATCGAGTATACGAGTACTTTTACTCGTACTCGGGCGAACACTAAGTACGGATGAGTGGTTGTAGCTGCGGACTTCATGTATGGGATCGCATAATTAGAATTTAGGTTGACATGAGAGGCCACGGAAAGATGGAAAAGGTTGCTTGATCTTATTCACATATTTTATTCCTTTTACAAAAGGATCGATTCAAGGATTCAAGAATCGAAACAACCTTCCTCAGACACGATCGCTATTAAAAGGAGGATTCAAAAAGAACAAGTGCCGATTGACTGAAAGAGTGCATTTAATTCCGTGGTGCTACGCCACAAGTGATGATGTCTTTCGAGCGCAGCGAATGTGAAGAAATTTAATTTATGCAAATGTTTAAATTAACCTCCCATGTCGATTGCCGTCCAGAACTCCTCAGTCAGTCGAACACAACAAAAACAATGAAAGGGTTAACCCAAACATTCCAAATTTTATTTATGTTTTTAATGAGCAGCATTCGAGACGAAGACGACGCAAAGAATGGAGAGAAAACGAAAACAAAAATAAGAGAGAAATTCTGCGCCCTGAGACGGCGAAGAAAGACGCGATCGCAGACTAAACAGAAACGATCGACTCAACTCGGCTCGGCGCAGCTCTCGACCAGGCCCTCGACGAGCCACGAAATTCTTTCCCCATCCCGTTTGTCCGCTTCTCGAGGCATCCCCGGCCCTCCGACGCTCTCCTGTGCCTGTCGCTGCCTCTGCTCGTTCTGGACTCGGCGGCTTCAGACACGGGTTCAAGACACGCATCGCCTCGGCCGGCGACTGGCCATCAATTGTGCTCCAACGACGAGAAAGAGGGAGAGAGAGAAAGAGGCCGCGGGAGAAGGGTGCCTCTACTTCGGCACGAATTTCAAATGCATAAATCTCGGAGGAATTCGAGCCATGATTTAGTGAAGAGTGCGCCGGGAACCGGGAGCCAGCGGGACAGCGACCAACACAAGACATAAAAACCAAAGGAACAGGGAACAAAAGAACGACAGCAGACCAAGTGGACTCGTGCAGACAGAGACAGGGTCCTGTCAGTCGGTTCGTCTGTGCCACGGCAGACCAAGCAAAAAGTGACACCGACGTCTAAACAGCGGAGCCTGGTAGCAGACCAAGCACTCCGTCGACAAAGTCTCCTGGGGGAACCTATCGAGCGAGACCCTCATCGGCGGTCCACCAGACACCCTACTATTCGAATGAGCCGAATGAGAATGTAAAGTTTTCCTTGGGAGCTGACTCTAAAAAGAATCGGATATTTTTTAATATTTACTTCTTATTTTTTGAGACATTACCTTAGATCTATAATGCCTCTATAATGCCTCGAGACGCTCGATTATAGACAAAAATATAATTGCGACATGGTCAAAATTAAGATTTGTCGCACTTGTCTGTACAAAAAGCGGTTTTCAACAATTTGTCCTACGATCATATACTACACTGAAAAACTGCGGTTGTTCGTTTTGTGGCAAGTTTTTGGATGTTGTCACGTGAGTACTTAAATGAAAATTATACGTTTCAGTACGATGTGTACAACTACTGAATCGAAGACAGAGAAACTATGAGGAGATCACTATTTTTTAAAACGAACTCTGTGGTGCAATATTTGAAAGCCTTGAAAATGCAATATCTATTCACATCTGCCCGCCCATCCCGCCTCGAAGCCCTGGGTAAAAACACCGAGCCCGCCGAGAATCCATAAAGAACTTAGTTTATATTCTATTTGACTTGTTCATTTTATTTCGGTTCGTTCCTTTGTTGCCGCTCGGCTCTTATTTTCATATGTAAATAGCAGTGACAGCGACGCTCGCATTAATGTTTTAAGCAAATGTTTATCGTGCATTGTGCGAGGCTTTAAATGCCGAAAGCACGTTCACAAGCATTGATTAACGCCAGCTTCTTAATCGACCGGTTTCGGCCGACGGCCACTCCAAGTGTTAACGGTGGCTTTAATAGCTTTCAAGCCCAATTGATTTCGTGTATTTCCTCTTGTTCTGGCGATCGCTCCTTCCACCCGGGGCTGCACTGGGCATGCGTGACCGTTTAGCGATGACTTCAAAATCGTGCACTTTGTTGCAACTACAAGTGGTAGTTGTTGTTTTATGTATTGTTGGGGTTGCTAACGACTTAAAAGCATTCGAGTGGTGAAAGTTTTCCAGCAATTGTCAATAGACGAGTGTCGTGAACGCCCGAGACTGGTGCGTTTGTCGCCACATGCAATCGGTTTTCTTATTTTTTATTGGCTTACAACAGGCAACACAGTCGCCAACTAGGTGCCCAAACTAAGTAAGTGTGTCAGCCGAGTACTGAGCAAACAGAAGACTCAGGCAGCGAACTCGACAGGACACAGACAAAACAAACGACTTCGGAAAGGAACTGCACCGATTCTTTATTAATTAAATGCCATTTAATGAGCTGCCAGACCCGATTTATGTCATTTGCTCTTTTCTTTCGACTCCTCTCCACGCACCTTCAGCCGAAGGCGAGACGTGAACAAGTGCACAAATAAATTATAATGAATTGATGGGCCCAATAAAACTCCTATCATAAAGAAGAGCCACTCCCAGGTGACACAAAGCGAAAGAGCAAATCCCCATGGAGCCGCTGCCACCAGTGTTCGAGCCCCGAATCGGCGCTGAGACAAGTGACACACAGACACAGCTACAGCCACACAGGCTCCAACCTTCGGCCGGTCCAGCCAGACGACGACGACGACGAAAGCAACAACATTTCGCTGAATTTATTGCCGCGCCAAGAACAAAAAACGGGAACTCTCAAAACAATACACCAAGACAAAAAGCACACGCAGACCACTTGGACGGCGAAAAGTTGCCGTGGCTGCCGTTGGATCGGTGGCTGCCTCTGGTCACCTTTGCGTCTGAACCCGTTTTCGCTGAGGCTACCAAAGTTGCGAACGTGTGGCTACCAGAGCGATCGGCGGCGTTGGCGTCGAAATTAATGAGACGCCTCTGAGCGAGGCTCGACGCAGTCGCCGCTTTAATGGTTGGCAACGCTGGCTGCTAATTAATACGTTAAGCCGGGCGAAGGACTCAATGTGCGAGGCTTTCGAAGGAAGACGGCGTTGCTATTTAAATGCTGATCGGAAAGGAGAGGGACGGGGAGCGAAAGCGGAGTCAAACAAGGGGCAAAGATAAAGGATCTACCATATATTTTCTGGAGCCTCAGAATGAGTCACTGGAGACCGGCATTTGCTAGTCTTCTGCGGCTGCTGCGTTCACTTCGCATCTTTTGCCACCCCTACTCCTCATCCTCCTCCTCCACTACGGCTGGGTCTCAGCCCGTGTACGTGCAGTCGCACACAGCCGCGCACACAACCGCGGCGTTGAAAACCGAATCCGGCCAGAAAAATGCAGCAAGACTGGTTCTCCTCGTGGCCGCACTCGGCGCGAGTTACAACCTGGGCACGAGATCGTGGCGGCAGGCAGCATCGGTCGGCCCCATGAAGCGAAAGGCGAGTGACAATGGACCCAGTCGAGGCTTGGCGATGTTTCTTCGAAGCCGACCCCATGTAAATTGAAACTCCTGGGATTTCACAATTTCGGGCAATTCACAAAAATATATGTAGTTATTTTTGATTTGCTGCTGATTGAAGCCATGACGAAACCTCGGCACATGCGCAGAGAAAACGCCAAACTTGAAAACGTGCGCCGCCGCATTCTCACGGTGTTGCGAGTGTTGGCTGGGCGCTTTTATCAATCATCGCACAACCGAGTTTATACCGGGCCCTGACCGGGGCCCTTCAGAATGTGGCATTGCCGTCAGCTGATTTTCACTGAATTCCGCCAATATTTCTGACTTTAATATCCGAAAACGAAAGACTTAAGCGACGAACTCGGCTGATCGACTGGACAGAAACCCCTCCTCCGTTCCCCGCGAAGCACACAATGTTTCCTAGTTAACCCTTGGCTCCGTTCATCCGTTCGTCCGTTCGTTCGTCCCCTGCAGGTGGCATCCAAATGAAGCTTGAAATTAAACACATTATTTTTCCATCAATCACGTCTGCTTCACATCCATCCCAAACGAAATCGCCAGCATTCTCGGTCTTCCGCCTGCTTTTTTCGGTTCAACGCTTCCATCGGCCCATCAGCGACGGCCGGCGAGCGCTTTGTTTCTGTGAAAATGGTAGCCGGGCCAGACTCTCCACATGTCGCTACCGCGTTTTACGCCGTTGCTTTTCACTCAGCCTCGGTCGCTCCAGCTCTCGGTTCAGTTGGCCATCTGGAGGATCTCGACGGGGTCAATGCCAGCGAGAGGGGCGTCGCCGCGGCAGCCGAAGAAAACATGTCAAAACCTGAAGAAACTAAAGGCGATTTGAGCCAGCCAACAGAAGACTTTGCAGTGATTCAGGCCCTCTCAATTTCCTGTCGGCTTCTCTGACGGGGGTTTCGTGCTTTTGATGGCGCATTGAATGGATTGAGTCAACGAAAACGACAAATTTATTGTGTATTCAATTATTGTTAACCACCATCAAATGATCTCGATTTGCATTTCGCTTTACTCCTCATGTGAATTCACTTAATTCCCCATATATAGGTGGTCCATCAGGGTGGTCGGCGGAAATAATCGCCATCCGTAGACCCGACATGGCCAGGCCAGTGCAGACAATGCGAGAGAGTGGCGGTAATTTTACAGTAGTGAGCGCTAAAGTCTCAGCGAGCACGCGATTCCGCAATTAACTACTTTATGCGATTATTAAAAGCTTCTCTTCGCCTAAGCGCCGAGATCCGGTTGCAGGAAGTCACGGGACCGCCGAAGGGCTTCAACGTCGTGGTGCTTGCATTTCAGAGGGATTCACTTAGTTCTTCGACAGAATTTTCACCCCTCCCCAGCATTGGTGGCAAAGGCGAAATATTCCGTTGAAGGCGTCCGTTCCCTCTGCAGAAGTTCGTCTGCGGCCCAGAGTGGAAAAGAAACAACGACCAGCAGCATCTAAAAATGCAGCTCAGATCTGGAACTGGTTTTGCTGTTGCAGAAATTCAAATGCAGCAGACTCGCGGCTGAAAAATCAAGTTTTGCATTTTTGCTGCTCATCGGACTCGTCGAACTTCGAAGTGGTGGATGGAAAAATCAAAGAGTACAGATCGTGAAGATATTGATTGGAGCCGACGTTGGTTGCGCTTGCTTTTTGCATGATCGTGGCGACCCCACATACACACGCACACAGATGCACGCCCATGCCATCAACCGCGGAGTCCGATTGCGGAGCTGTTCGTGACGGCGCTCGGTGCCTTGTTATGCAGGCGGCCCTGGGATGGAGCCACTGATGCAATCGAGAAAATTTGGTTTTCCTGCAACCACATGAGCATGATCTTCTCGTGTGGAAAAGTGAATCCAGTTCGTTTCCCGAGTCTTTTGTTTTCGCAATGCACTCGCCTTGAGAAAACCGATTACTCGCTCACACTAATTCATATTGCATTTGCAGCACGTTTATCTTCATTTCAATTTATTTTTGAATCGCGCCGCAAAAAAGGAAATAATCAAAACAATCAATCGATCGCAGATGGGTGCGGCATATACAATAACCACAACAAAAAATTCCAATGAAAACGAAGTAGTTTTCAGTTGTAGTTTAGTTGCTAATACGTTGACCGTAGTTTGTTGCTCAACTCAATTTGCAGATAATGTTTTCAGTAATGATTTGAAAAAATAATTGCCATATTTTGCAAAGCCAATTAATTCCCACGCCTCCTGCATAGATTCTTAATTGCTCTTGATTCTGCGACTGCTTTAATAATTTGAAAAGTAACACTCTGCTCAAAATGGGTAATGGGCACAGAATGACAAATTAATTCAGTAGATTTCCTAATACGGCACCTCCACTCAAGCATGTCGAAGATATCGTGATTGACAGTTCAAGACATGAGAACAAACGTGAGATGAGCAAAAATGGTCAAAGTGGTCAACAACCTATGGGCACAACCACGAGCACAAATTAAAGTGTTGATATTACAAATTTGTGTAAACAATTATATTGAGAAGTAGAGTAATAACTAAAGCAAGATATAACATAGATAATTATATTAAATGGAATTGCCTTGCATATGTATAGAAGCTTAACTAACATAAATGGATATGAATACAATAAAAAAGACTTAAATAAATTGTAAAATCGGCATTATTAGTAAATATTCTTTTTAGTCTATCCCATCAAGTCTGTTTCACATGCGCACTTGGAACTTTCCAGCCTTTGTGATGTATTTGACGCCCTTGAATGGTTTATATTTTTCTCCGTACATATCAAGGCGATTCACCTTCAGACCAGATACCGCCAACTGCGAGATGGAAAACTGCACATTGATGGAAGGATTGGCATCGATATTGGTACTGCCCGGTGCAATCGAGACCTAAAAAAGAAGAACAGTTAAAAAATATTACTGGTAGATTATGAGTTATATTACAGTTCCGCGTATGTTGGGCAGTTTAGTAACGTCAATTCTTCCCACATCCCATGACAGAGTTTTAGACACTGAGTCAAAGGTGTATTTGCCCTGATTGGGCGTCAGGATGCAGTTCAGAACGCACTTCGGCATCGCGATCTCCAACTTCACTTTGTCCACCGTGCGTCCGAGAGTCGTGCGAGGACCAACGGTGAGATCGAGTCTACCCTGTTCGCCGGTTTTTATGGAGAAGTTGTGACGTATGTAAATGGGAATGGCAACAACTGATTGGGAGCTAATGTGGTATGACATTAGCCGGAAGTTGCCATCGGGTGGAATAAACGACAGCAAGCGTTCGGCCTCCCAGCGCTTGAAGCGTACACACGGGTGGAAGGAGACGTCGTCGAATAGTCGTGGATTCATGAAGGAGAGCGTCAGGTCCGGCATGCCAGAGAGCTTAATACAGCAATCGATCTGAAAGAGGAGAATTTGTTATTTCCCAGTAAACAAATCTGCTTTCAGTTCCTACTCACATATCCTTGTATCTCTGCGAACACTGTCGATCCCGACTTGTCAATGATTGCATCCACTTCTTCGATGACGTCAAAGTAAGCTTCGTTGTTAGTGTAACGCACACCACTGCGCCGCCATGGAATAGCAGATAGCTGACCAGAAGGTAATGTGGTGCTTACGCTGCAAAAAGTTAATAATCAAAGTAATTTAATTCTCATGGTTTATGGTAAAAAGCAGACGACGAACTTGCTCTTCCCCGTCACTGAGTTGGCAATGGTGCGCAATATATTGGGCGGCTTAATCAGCTCCTTCAGAATGTTGCTTTCAGTTGCCAACGGGAACCCGTTGTCCAGCATTTCGTCCAGGAGCTCATACACGACCACGTAGTTTTCCTTGATGACCGACTCGGAGCAGTCGTTGAAGTAGTCCTCGAATGTATCGATCACACGATGCAGAAACTCAATAACGAATAGCGGTGGCACTTCCTGCTTGCAAGCAGCCACCAAGGAGATTCCATTGCGCTGCACGGTGATAAGGTAATAGTGGGGCGTGGCTATTACTGGTGGGACATCCTGCAGAGGGAAGGTGTGTTGATGTTTGCATTTCTTACAATCGCTCCAGCTACTCACATATGGGGAATTCCTCTGGGCATCCAAGAAGTAATCGCAAACGGACCGCGAGACCACAGACCGCCAGTGCTTCTCCAGGAAAACATCGCTGCGTAATCATTCCGATTATAGCTTCAGAAGAAATTGGTTTTGCATTTACTCACCCGTTGTTGTTTACAATAAACAGACTGTGTATCATTTTGCTAAATAACGCTTAAATTTATTTATTTCCTGATAAGTGAAAATTTTCTCTTTTCACAACAACAAAATGCAACGCAGGGTTGTCGAAGTCAAAGTCAAGATCAAAACACTACGCCACTCCACTTTTTTGAAAAACACTTCACTTTACTGAGGGCAAATGCTAAATGTATATTGGTAATTTTGTTCCTTTGTATGAAATTAGGCTGTGAAAATATTTTTTTGATCACTGTTGTACTGTTTGGGTCCTTGGCACTGTTGTTTATCAAATTTTAACACTTCACTTGTAGACTTCGCTCAGAAATGTCGGCGCAACATCCCTGATGCAGTGGAGAAATGTCAGAATCGAAACAGCTGACTTAGTAGCGAGTGAAATACTCGTTCTCGATGTGTTTGCCAAAACACAAGTATAGCCGGGACATGAACCTATGCAGGGTGAAGCATGTGAAAAAGAATTCGTTGTTTAGGATCAAAATTATTTCAATGAAAGTTGAATAAATGTCCACAACAACATCAAATTAGGAAAAAATAACAGCATCCCATCTTAAGAGCTCTCCGAAAGACAAAAAGGAATTACTTCAATTGTCCATTACGAACTCGGGAATTCCAATATACGCGGGTGATGCAAATGTGAATCACTTCAATGTAATCTCGGCGTGAAAACGTTGCACACTTCCGTTCGATATATGACAAGGTACATTGGTGCGTCGATATATTTCCAATTCGCACGCCGTAAAGACCATCCAGTGTATAAAACTCCAGTTAAGACCGCCACGACCTTATTCGATCAGAGTGATTCATCGCAGACGTTCTGCGACCGCAATTGATATTCGACAACAGATGAACAAACAGGTGAATATACTTTTATTTGGTTTGTGTATTTTTTTTGTTACACAAAAACAAAAAGTAGAGACACACTTGAATTTGTTTTAATTTGGTTCCAGCTCTGCAAATGAAGATCGCGTGGTATACTTTATGGATTCTGGTGCTCGCCACCACCGTTTTTCGGTCGGAAGGCGCCATAACTGTATTGTCGTCCTGTGCGAAAAGAGACTTCAAGGGGAAGTGCTTGCCTCCGAGAAGGTCAGGATGAATTTTGACCCAGTTGAACAACACTGGACCCATGTATAAAAATAATTTCAAAAAGCCCATTGTAGGTTAGAATAAAAACAATTTGAATTAATGATTGATGCCCGTTATTTTAACACTGGCGGCAGTTTTAAGGATTATATTTATACATATATAATATTATTCAAATAATAACTCCGAGCGAAAACGCGGTATTTGTCTCAAAGTAAGAAATTCGAAAGTTGAGTGTGTTCTTGATTCTATAGGGTGTCAATATTTGAATTTAATTTCTTTTTTATTTTTATTTCAGAACCTCCGCTGTTGGTTCCGATCTCCACTATATATGAGGGTAGACAACATTGATTCTGCAGCTAGGTAAAAGTAACGAGTAGCGATTAGTCAATCAGCTGGTTGTCAACCAACAGAAAAAATTATTCGGTGGCAAAACAAAGCAATTTCGTTAATTATATATTAATTTAAAATTTCACAGTTTCACACAACGAAGATGGGGAACAAGCAAATCAAACAACATCTGGAGACCGCACAAAAGACTGGAATCCTCAAAATCTCGCTTCAGCGACTGCAGGAGTTCCCGCCACAGCTTAAGAACTATCCCAACGTGTTGAAGACGCTCGATCTCTCCGAAAATCGCTTCGAGCGCATCCCCGACGAATTGGCCCACTTCACGCTGCTGAAGCACCTGAACTTGAGTGGCAACAAGCTCACCGAACTGCCCGAGGTGATCGGCGAACTCGCCAAGTTGGAGGTCCTGCTGATGATGAACAACTTCTTGGTGAAGATTCCCAAGTCGCTCTCCAACTGCTCCAATCTGAAGACGGTGAACCTAAGCAACAATCAACTGAAGGAGTTCCCCACCATGTTCAGTGGCCTTAAACATCTAGATGTGCTGGATTTGTCGCGCAACAAGATCACAGCGGTGCCCGCAGAAGCTAGTGGACTGTATGTGACAGAACTGAATCTGAATCAGAATCAAATATCGTCGCTGTCGGATGAGATTGCGTTGTGTCCAAAACTGAAAACTCTACGGTTGGAGGAAAACTGTCTGCAGGCTAGCTCCTTCACACCTCGCCTTCTGAAAGAATCGAAAATCAGCAATCTGTGTGTGGATGGAAATCTCTTCAATTCGAAGCAGTTCACTGATTTGGATGGTTACGATGCTTACATGGAACGCTACACGGCTGTGAAGAAGAAAATGTTCTAAGCTAAATGTCAGCCATAACTGTGCGGCAGTCGGAATAGAATACAATTAAATGGAAACAATTTTTGTAGCTAGCTTAAGTTGCAATATACATATTGCAAAAAACGTATCGATTGCAAAAATATATTTAATTGATGTGCAGATGTGGATCTGTGATGACAACCTAACGTTGATTTAATATACCACTAGAGGTCTATCGTTAAATGAATGTATTGTAATATTTCCACTACGTCATAATTTAATAAAGAATTTATCATTAATGTGCATGTACCTTTTGTGTGTTATTTACAATCTATTATTATCTAGCATAATATAATGCTAATAATGTAGATTAATAAAAAGCTCATATTTAAAGAAAAGTTTATAACAAATACTAAGCTCTAAATTAGTTGGCAGCTTAGAAAGAAAAAAGAGCTATCCTTCTTTCATCTAAAGATGAATCATTTGTTCAAATTCGATGAGAACTTCAGCTCGCAAAGTGGACATTAAAATTAAGAAAATAATTGTTTTTTAAGTAGTGACGAATCAAGGCCCAAACTGTTTAGCCAGAGGAGGCGATTCAAGTTTTTTGTATGGTATCGGCTGTAAAATCTGTCTTGTAATTTTCAAGTGTTTCCCATTTCTAAATATAGGTCGGAATAGAAGAAATGATGAATGTTTTGTTAACTCTCTCGGTTTAGTCCCAGGAACGGCGATTTATGTTTCTTTTGAAGGAAATCGACTGTAAAATCCGTCAAAGAAATGGTAGAGAGTGGATGCTTAGAAGGAAAGAAGAGCTCTGCTTGTTTCATTTGCGCTATCATATCATGCAATTCCCATGACAACTTTAGCCGAAGTTAGCCAGCAAAGTATGTAGAAGCATGCAACGATTTAACCCAGAGAGATCCGATTTTCTCCTTAGAAAGATTTCATTTCGTCCTCTGATGGTGAATGACGTGTCCAATACAGTTTTTATGGAGATATGAAACACCATTTGAATGCAACTTCAACTAAATGCCCCAAAAGTATGCAATAATTTTGGGCTTTGAACAACCGATCACAGGGTGCATGGTAAATAATATTTTTCGATATCTTATTTGAGAATACATATTTTATTCAAATATGGAATTCTTGAACTTCCTCATGAGGCACACGTCCGACACGCGAATGATTTCTTGTTTTACTTTCCGTTTCACATCCCGAATCCGGCGAAAGGACATTAAAATGATCCCTCGACATTGTATGTGTGCTCAGGTGTTTCCTTTCAATTGAGTTTCCAAAGTAGAAAATGGGATTCGAAAACGAAAGTGCACTTGAGAATCATATGAAAATCGGATATGTGGACGAATGGCGAACAATGGGATCCTGGAAGCACTTCCCTCCGCGGCTTTGTTGTCGACGCCCTGACTGACAGACGGCCTGACAGCGTGGTGCGCAGACGCGACAGCGCCCGAATTCATATGCAAAAATACGAACAAAGCGAGAGAGAAAATGAAAACCACAACAAAGGATAGGAGCCAACAAAGGAAATCGGAGAACAAAAATCACCCACTTCCGTTGCGATGGATGCATTAAAATGCAAAAATAAAACAGAAGTGAAACTGCCTCGGATATAACTTGGGCACTCTCAGGCACTGTTGTTGTACAATTGTTTTCACTGCCGAATTTTAATTTCAATCTCCTGCCCATACAGTTGAACACTTGAGCTCATGTCCTTCTGACACACAGGACACACGACTCAGAGGTAAGCGATGAATGCGCCAAGAAAAAGCAAAAAACACTTGTTCCTCACATTCGACTTCAATAGCGTCGCACATCCTGTTCTGTTCGGCGCAGCTTCAGCCGGAAGGATATTCCGCGCTCGGGAGCCACGGGGGACGTCCCCACGATGTCCGACGTCTTCCTGGGCATTGTTTTCACTTTCATTGTGCGCATGCGTGGCTGCTTTGTTGGGATTTACACGACTTCGGTGACGAGGCCGATGCCGTGGTCGTTGCCGCTCCGACCCATTTAGTTTTTGATTTCGATGCCCTTTGTTCGCCCCTGTTTTGATGCCCCTGCCTGAGGATGTGCTTCACTTGCGCGTGCTATACAGGAAGTGATCGTTGAAGTACTTCGCGGAGCTGCGCCTCTATCTTCAAGGATGTTCCAGGTCGCTAGTCACTTGCTTCGCGGAAGGAGATGGGCCTCTCGGCTTCTGCATCTTCTAGCAATGCCAGCGACCTTTTGAACTCCAAAAATAGTTTTTCATACTGAACAGTTGAGTGAGGTTTGTGTCAACAAGGTGTGCATTAAATGCGATCGTGTCGAGTTATAGATCTACTTATGCAACTTCCATACGTGACGCCCGTCAGGTCGTCCAAATCTAGTCCACGGAAATGTAAATCCGCAAGACACCTGTTTCTGTGGTCGTGACATCACACATGTATGTGCTACAGTATATGCGTGTCCTGTAGCATTGGACTGAATTTCTCGATCCCGAGGAGGTCAACACATTTCGCTTGCCCCGGTTACTAGAACCGACATTCAATGACAGCGCGAAACTAAGCATATCTACAACGAATTATATGGAAGATTTACATAGTACACTTGATCGATTGAATTTCCATTCGATTGACGTGAACCTGCACACCCGAGTGAATCGGCGAAAGACGTGTTAATTAGACATGTGCATTTCAAGCAGGGACCGCACAGCACCACTGCGAATAGCTCATTAATTCTCTACGCAATAGACTAATTCGAGTGCCAAGCAATCCATAGTCCAGAGGGCGCCGGCCAATCCATAAAACTCTCTGGTTCCGCGCCAGTCAGGACAGTTATCGACGGGCCACGGTCCGAGTTGGAAGTTTCAATCTATCGAGCGAGAGACACGAAGTCAAAATTTGTTATATCGAAATAAATATTTCACATAACAGGTTTGGGATACAGAAGGAGTACCTCAAGGACTATCACTACCCAACGCCATCGTCCACTGAAGAACCCAGAATGACTGTGGACGAGACCATGCAGGAGACCCTCAGCCAGGCGACCTCCGCCGGCCTCAACCCGCTTATGACCGGCCTGATCGGCACCGTGGTCGCCATCGTCCTGTACGAGTACTGGCACCGCAACACCCGCGAGTTCCGGATGACCAAGAACATCCCGTCGCCACCCATGATCCCGGTGCTGGGACACGCCCACGCCGTGGTTGGACTAACGAATGCGGGTGAGTGTGGGAAGGGGGGGTTCCTGCTCCGGCACATGGGTCCTAATGGTACTCGCCACGCTTGCAGAGATCTTGGCCCGCGGCAACGGCTACATGGACAAGTACGGCGAGACGATGAAGGCCTGGCTGGGCAACATCCTCCTCGTGTTCCTCTCCAACCCGTCCGACATCGAGATCATCCTCAGCAGCAACAACCACCTGCAGAAGGCCGAGGAGTATCGCTACTTCAAGCCATGGTTCGGAGACGGTCTGCTCATCAGCAAGGGCGACCACTGGCGCCACCACCGCAAGATGATCGCGCCCACCTTCCACCAGAGCATCCTGAAGAGCTTCGTGCCCACCTTCGTCGAGCACTCGAAGGCCGTGGTCGACCGCATGCGCGGCGAGGTCGGCAAGGAGTTCGACGTCCACGACTACATGAGCCAGACCACCGTGGAGATTCTGCTGACCACCGCCATGGGCGTCAAGAAGATCCCCGAGGGCAACAAGAGCTTCGAGTACGCCCAGGCCGTCGTCGACATGTGCGACATCATCCACAAGCGGCAGGTGAAGCTCCTCTACCGCCTGGACGCCATCTATAACTTCACCAAGATGCGCGAGAAGGGCGACAAGATGATGAACATCATCCTGGGCATGACCCGCAAGGTGGTCACCGACAGGAAGCAGAACTACAGCCCCGATTCGACCGGGGTGGTCGAGGAGCTCGATGAGACCGTCAAGGAGAAGGAGCGTTCGCAGGCCAAGGCCAAGAAGGACGGTCTGCGCGACGATCTGGACGACATCGACGAGAACGACGTCGGAGCCAAGCGTCGTCTGGCCCTGCTGGACGCCATGGTGGACATGGCCAAGAACCCGTCGGTCGAGTGGAACGAGAAGGACATCATGGACGAGGTCAACACCATCATGTTTGAGGTAATTGAAATTGCGTTCTCTGCTCTGAGCATGCTCTGCAATTGTATTCGGTTCTCTAGGGACACGACACCACCTCGGCCGGCTCCAGCTTCGCCCTGTGCATGCTCGGCATCCACAAGGACATCCAGGAGAAGGTGTACGCCGAGCAGAAGGCCATCTTCGGCGAGAACATGCAGCGCGACTGCACCTTCGCCGACACCATGGACATGAAGTACCTGGAGCGCGTGATCATGGAGACCCTGCGCATGTACCCGCCAGTACCGCTGATCGCCCGTCGCCTCGACTACGACGTGAAGCTCACCTCCGGCCCGTACACGATCCCCAAGGGCACCACCGTCGTCCTGCTGCAGTACCGCGTCCACCGGCGCGCCGACATCTACCCCAACCCCTCGAAGTTCGACCCCGACAACTTCCTGCCCGAGCGCATGGCCAACCGCCACTACTACAGCTTCATCCCCTTCAGCGCCGGGCCGCGCAGCTGCGTGGGCCGCAAGTACGCCATGCTCAAGCTGAAGGTGCTCCTCTCCACCATCATCCGCAACTACCGCGTGCACTCGAACGAGAAGGAGTCCGACTTCAGGCTACAGGCCGACATCATCTTGAAGCTGGAGAAGGGCTTCAACATCGTGCTGGAGCCCCGTGCCCAGACCGTGGCGTAATCGCAGCAGACTATCCCGGTCCGACACCACGCCCTCAGAGGCCAATATGTGGAATCGTTGTTAATGAACTTCCCTTTACTAACCCCATTAGTAGTAAGTTGAGCTGTTTCCTAGTATACCTTATTCAGAATGTGATAAATTGGTTGGTTCATGTTGTAAGAGTTTATCAAAGTTGCCATTTTCGTATATTATTCCAAAAACACACGCAGACCATTTACTATCATATTGTCATATCGAATTAGAGGAAGACTTTTATATATTGTTGGGAATTCTTTTTATACCGTTTTCTTTTATTAACACTACTTTTAGCATTTGGATAATGAATTATTAATATTTACCACAGCATTTGTAAAACAAAATGAAATAAAAATGTCTAGCATACACAGTTAAAAACTGCAATCACCTGATTCTATTTGTTCTTCTTATTTGTGGATAGACTTCCAGAATGTATAATCGTGAACAACAACAATGATCATTTTATATATTTGTAGGACATCCGAGCAAAGTTGTTGCCCCCGGGGTTAATTCATCCAAGCCCAATATGCTAAACACTTTCATTGAAATTCCCAAGCTCCAATAGCATGTTATTCACATATGTAAATGCCTAATTCGATTTATTAAAATGCACGAACAGCGATACAACAAACACATTACATTTCAGAGCATGAAGTTTATGACATGCTCAAATATTGGAGATTTTATAATGGAAGAAACTGAAAGTAAAGGTGGTGTGTTCAACTTGACAAGATCGCTTTAACGAATGAACTTAAAATGTTAGTATTCGACTTATATAAAATAAAGGAAAATATTTGGTTACTGTGTCGACAAAACTGAAAAGTGCCTTCTCTAAGGGAAGGAATAGTCGAATACGATCCCAGAGATGATTATTTATTTGGATTCTTTTTCAAGCCCATTGTGGCAGTAATTTTCGGCTCGGATGAAATTGAAATTGTTAACATGCGTGCGGAGATTTGCAATTCGTTAACATCCGGCACTGGCGGCGGAACAAACCTCCACCGATGATCATTTCGATCAACATGATCAATGGTATTGAATTTCAACCCTACATTTTCGGCGATTTCTCCCTCAAAACGATCTCACTGAAGGGAAGGTGAGAAAATTGGGATAGTTCCGGCAGGTAGATCGTGTTGCCGAGATCAGCGCAGAATGCGAATGAATGAATGCTCAGTTTGCAGGGACCCGGAACTCCTGTTTAGACATTCTGTAAACCACTGTAACGAAATGCAAACAATCGCAGCCTTCACTTTCAAGGAAGCCGCCCTCGCGAAACAAAATCGGTCCCATTCGCAAGCCTTTCACCGATCCTGTTAGAGGCGATTGTTCCGCCAACGGAAGCCGGTTCCCTTGACATGGGACGAAAATGAAAGGATTTCCGTAATGCAATCCTTTTTTACGCCGGCCCGTTTTGTCACATGTGTAGGCAGGGAAAGTGAAGGCTGCAGCAGGAAATGCCAATCGATCCTAGTTTCACTTCCGGCGAGGAATAGATTTCTAGATGGAGTCGGCGGGAAAGTGAATTGCTTTTGTTTTTTTGTACTTTTCTCCCTTTTCTGAATTGCAAATGTACATTGATTGCCAACCAAGGGTTCTCGAACTCCTGCTTCTTGCCGACCAACACATCGTTGATGATGTCACAATATTTACCACAATCAATTTGGAATTATTGCCGCAATGCGGAGCACCGGACAGAAGGAAAGACCGACCGGCCCTTGGCACACGGATCGAGGGCTTATTCGAGAGAGACTGGCTTTGAACGCGTAAGCTCCTTCGTCGATCAGCCGTGATCAATGTGGAGCAATTTGTTCGGCGGCATTAACGTGGCAAATTGTGCACCTTTCGCTGGCTTAAGTTGACACCCCATTTAAAGCCCTTGTATCCACAGTAGCCGCGGTGTCCACTGGTCTGCATGCGGTTGATCGTGACCATTGCAATTGACAAATCTTAATGCCATTGTGCGAAAATGGCGCTCATTATTTTAATGCCGGACACATAAACAGCTATGCAGCCATGCCGTGCGGCTCTTATGGGAGTTTTCTCGCTGGATTTTGCTTTCACCGTGTCCTCAAACTCTGTGTTCGGGCCTTGGGAGCCGATGCTGTCACCCTCCAGATCTCGGGTGATCCTTCTTCCTAGGGCTCTCGCATTCCGCTTGATTGAGTTTTGGTGACACGTCCCCGCGACCCGTGAAATGTAACTCGACATCATTCTTGTCCATATATCATCGCAGTGTATTGTTGTACAGGATGTTGTCAATTTGTTGTAATCTCCGAGTGTCGAACGAATCGATTAAATGCATGTGAATTTCTGCGATGACAACAGATAAATCGCAATCGTCGTCGACGATCCACAGCCGTTGTCATTAATCAAATATCGGCAATCTTTCATCAGGTCTCTCTGCGACGATCGTGACGAGGTATGCAAATCTTCGAGAGAATCGAGTTACACGTAACCCTCTTCTGACCTTCTTTGGAGGGACGGACCTCTACACAAGCTCTTTATGAGAGCGGCCAACAGATGGTTGTCTTGGAGGGGGACGGCGTAAGTGAGGAACCGTTTGGTGACAACATAAGGATAACAACACTCACACGCGCACATGCACTCGGAATGTGTGATGGGACGAACGCCATATGGAGGCGACGATAGAAGGATGAGCGGGAAGTAAGTGGCAATAGACTGGGAACAACGAAAGTGCCGATCGAATGCTTTAGAGAGCAGAAGGCGATGCCCAAGAACGGGGGATCATCCTTCGGAGCGAGGCTATCGATCGGACGATCGCTCCTCCAGGACGATAACATGTCGCGAGTTCGACATGCAGCCCACACGAACATTATGTGCTGCTCTCAAGCATGAAATGAGTCCTGCGTCCTCCACACAACACACATGTTGTCAGGGCACATTGTTGGCAACAGCGTTTAACACACGAGCTCGTGAGGGACAAGTGAGGTAGAAGACAATGTCAGATGAGAGGAATAACGAACATATTTGAATATTCTAAATATACGGATATATCGAAAAAGGAAGAGAATGCAGAGCAATTCAAAGACGAAAAGTAAAAACAAAACAAAACATTCTTTCTTGGAGAAACAACAACGAGAACACAAACTAGTATATTACTTTGAGTCGAACGAGTTTCTTGCCGTCTGTCTGAAGGGCATTCATTCATGCGGAACTCCTTTCATGATCCGACGAAAACAAATTATTTCGTGAACTATTCGGCCTTTAATTAAACTCCTTGCTCAGTAGGAACTTGTTTTAAGAATATATATGTAAGGTCGATTGTCTCTCGGAGATCCTCGACAAGATCGGTTTATGGTTTAATCAGCACTTGGACTTTGTCCAGCCTAAGCCGGTAATCTACTAAAGCGGCAAAGTGTTGGACTAATCCGCACTTGAGTCCACTTTCGGGATCTTCGACTGCTGAAAGGGGTCTCAAGTGTCTCGCGATCCAAATCCGTTCGAAGCGTTTACGACTTCAAACCCAGTGTTTTCAGACGAAAGCGGATTTTGTGCATCGCATCGACTACCTCCAGGAGTGGAAGTGGGAGTGGGAGGAGCCATTGATCCGAGGTGGTCTGTCGTCATCGTTGGGAACTCCGAGGTGGTCCTCGGCAGCAACTCCGACGACGATGGTTCCCAATGTTTGCTACCATTATTTGCAAATATTACATCATAACAATGAGCGCGACAAGGACGCCCCACCAGGCCGAGGTGACGACTCAATTGCGCGCCAGGCAGGGTCGGCCGAGCAGCTCGATTCCTTGAAGACTCCTCAATGTGACATTTCAATCGGCGGAGAACAATCGACCATGCATCGACGAAACACTAAGAAGGATCTCCAGGAAGCCAGCAGCTCGGTCAAATACCGCTCAAAACTGCGGCAAGGCCTGGGTGTTCCGACGACTCAATTTCGGAGACTCATTCCGGAAAAGTGCTGAATGACTTTTCGAAATGGAATAATGCAAAAACTGCAAATAATCATAATGAAGACATTTGCAACAACGTCGCCACGGGGTCATTCTGTCCCTGCGGGAGACCTTCCTTCGACATTGTACTCCGAATGTCATGGTGCGACATTCACACTTGATCTCTCGGCGATTATCCCGCTTAGTTGCATTCCTTCGTTCGGTGTCCCAAACCATCGGAGCTCGCAATGGTGTCCTACTCGAGTTATCCAAACCTGTTATTATTTTAGCTGGTGGTCTTTGTTGTTTCCCTCTACTCTCGTTGTTGCTGTCTGATTCGATTGCATCCAGGTTTTCAATGCGAAATTCCCTCATGCAGAAGGAACCCTCATGTGTGGAATAGTGTGTTGATTTCTCATTACAATTTCAAAGATTTAAACTAAAAGAATACTTTCAAACGTCCCAATATCAAAGGTTAGTTAATAATATTAACACCTTTGCGCCAAGTGAAAACCTTGAGTGAACTTTCCAACCATCCAAAACCATTATTCTCTATCCCGTGTCCTGCCATTAAAACCTCTACCCTCTAAGGCTGTGGGGGATCCTGCGTATCCCACGTGTTACGTGCGGCAGAAGCCAACGAATCTCTCACAATGGAAATAATTAATGACGATCGGCGATCGTGTGTCAAGACGAGATGGAGAGGCAGGAACAATGCGTGCCACGGTCACAAGATTGCATCATCGGCAGCTGCTCGAGGGATTCGCGCTGACGAGCACGGGAAGGAAAATCTAAGGAAAATTAATGACCGAAAAATAGATGCAAAAATGCTAGAGAGGGAGAGAGTATGCAGATTGCCGATTGGGGGACGCAAACGCAGATGCAGATGCATCCTTAAAGACAAACAAATGCCAATTTTTCATCCAAAAAGATTGCGCACTAGGGGCGAACAAAGCGACTGTCAGCCGAGTCTCCTCCGAGGACTCGACACGTCTCACCCTCGACGGCGACAGCACCTTTGCGTTATCCTGATCGGCACCGTTAGCGCTTTTGTTCGCCGACTCAAAGAATCATAATTTTTCACCTTGGCTGCACTTCTGCGCCATTGTGGGCGCTCCGAGGCCCGAATCCGGAGACCCGAGTACCTTCGACTCGACCGGGTCTCGGCTCAGTTTCGGATTCTGTCACGCATTACGGTTATTTATAGCTCCTTCCCCCTCCCTGCGACACCGCTGCCCATCTTCACCGCTATCCTACCGTTCGCCTTCTGAGGATCCTTTTCCTTACAGTTATGCTTATTATTTATGAAAAATTGAAATCCAACACGCCCCTGGAAATCACTCCGAATCGATTTTATATTGGGAAATGCCCTCCATATCCCGATCGATAGATCGGCCGCGTTTTGAATTTCGATCTACTTTTCGTTTCGTTTTTCGCATTTATATTCGCTTTTATTCCCTGGAGATGGAATGAAAGGGAGAGGCAGGGGCAGACGAGGAAGGATTTATTTACCGTTCTACTTTCTATGCGCCCTTTCGTTTGCCGAACGGCTTCCAATGTCCTTCTGCCAGGGGATTTAGTTACAATCCTCGATCAAAGGCGAGCAAAGGGTGATTTCGGCATTCATCGGCATTTGCTCCGGTGTTTCATCGTGTCCCGGCTCCCGTTAGTTCTAATGATTGCCTTTCGAATTTGTTTCCATTGTGCTCCCGAACCACATGAATATTCATTCGGTGTGCGGTACCTTTTGGATCGAGCCATGGGCGATCCTTTATTGAGGCCATTCCAGGTGCTTCGAGAAGGTCGCTGTAATTAGATTCTGGACGCACGTGTTCCCATTCTGGCACCTTTCGTCATGATTCATTAATGTTTGCGTGTACTAAACTTCTATACATGCCCATTCATGTCTGCTGGACTTTTACAGAATTTATTTCGTCGTTCAAAGCGTTGCAAGTTTCCCACAATTTGAAGAAAATTCTACAATTTCTTTCACAAACCGATTTGTTATCCCAAATCACGGCCCATGGGACAGGTCTCGGTAATTTCGGTCCCTTTTCCATTTCCAATTTATTTCTTCATTCCGTTAGCCTCATTTGCATAAGGACAAATTAGCATTTCTTAATTCTAATATTTCTGCTTTGCATATCTAATTAATTCGATCTATTTCCATGTAGGGCGTGAAAAAGTCAGAATGAGCAACAGAAAGGGTTAAGATCTTCAGCAGCTCCTTTGAGTCGCTCACAATTTGCGGCAAATCACATAAATTGTGTCCTTTCTGTCGAGGACTATTTGCATACTCGTAAGAATAGTTGAATCGTGTTTTGGATTTAACGATCAGACGTTGCACAATTCAGGGAATACATTTCAAAATCAAATAAGTCTAGTTATCAGGATCGAGATGAAATACATTTGATCTATATACATAAACGAATGGTTTCGAAACGGACGAAAGCATTCTTCACACCTTCATCAACAGCCCACCGTGATTTCATCCACAAACCATTAGAACGGAAGATTCTTTTGTTCCCACAACGATCCTACATCGGTCGGTTATGAGTATAAACAGGACATTAGAATCAATTCATATGCAGTGTGCCCGGATCAAAGCCATAATTTAGTAAATATAAACAAATCGAACCCTGCCCGAACTCTATGGGAAAAAGGACACTTGGCAAAACACAGACAAACACACGGTCGATTCCCACGATCCTCTACTCCTGATTATACCGAATACTGACGATGACATCGAAATGTTGATGTGGATGATGATGATGAGAACGACGATCACCACCACATCAAGTTGAGTCTATAAACTGAGGTGAGGTTTCCATGCGTAAATATTCAGAATAGAAAAAACCCATCATCATTCCGCAGGACATACACACAGTGAACTTCAGACGGTCGACACAAAGTGGAGATACACGCCATGGGAGACGGGAGCCGAGATCGCTTCCCTCATTCCTGCAGCTACACATCGGCACATGTTGTTGCTCATGCGCTGCCATGAATTCCCAACTGACGCTCGGGGAGATTTCTCAGCTCATTTGAATACCGCTCTACGCTTGAGTGACGTGGTGCATTACTCGAAATACGTGCAATGTCCGTTGATGTACCCTAGCTTCCCAGGCTAGTTTACCCTCGACGTATTCCACGATTATATTTTTTCGAATTTCATTTTCGGGGTCCCAGTTCCTCTGGGATTATTAGCTTTCTGGAAAATGAAAGGATCACGAAAGCAAACGATCGTTTGAATCGGAGTGGTCTCATACCATAAAGGGGTTTACTAAGAAAGCTAAAGATTATCTGCTGGAGTCGAAGAAGTACGAATTGACGAAGAATAAATTGATTCATGGATTTTACATGTTAGATTCTGAAATACAAATGTTGTATTTACTTTTGGTAAGATTCTCATTGTAAATAATGATATGTAATCATTGTATCTGTATATTGATTGTACAAATAAATAAATAAAATTAATAAATAAATAATAATAATATATAATATAATAATATAATAATATGATATGTTCCTTTTTGAAAACTCATTTAATTGCCTCTCAAATTCACTTGTCGCCCATTAAAAGAATATCGATATAGATTTTTGTATATATTTCTTTATTACACTTTGGAAATTGATTTAAATACAAAATAGGGGTGATTTTATAATTTCCGATAATAGATATATGTATATAAAACACGTACAACTCTATGTATAACTCGTGAACAATAAATATTTATGCCTCTGTACAAAATGTATATTTTTTGAAAATTTAAATTGGGTTTTGTTTCTTAAACGAAATAATATAGCCTTCTACGAATAATAGTAATGAATCATTGTCTTCCTTTGCCTACGACTAAGTGTTTGTTTGCTTGGCTTATGTGTAGCCTTAACCTAAGGTAGTATTTACATCCAGTTGGAATTCGTCTCTGTAATTCTAAGCGTATTTTGACCTTCTCCATTCGCACGATTCTCCTCATCCTCACATGATGACCGAGCCGCCGTCGGACTTGGGGGTGTGCGCCTCCCACCAGTCGATGGCCTCCATCATGCTCTCGTCAGAGAGCCCGTTGGTGGTGGCCGACGTGTCCAGCATGACGTCGCTCAGCTCCTTCTTGAAGGTGACGACGCCCTCGTAGAAGGAGCCGCCGTGGTCGTGGTCGAAGAAGGCCGGCAGGGCTGCGACCGCCGTCGAGTTGCCGGAGATGGCGCCGCGGTCCAGAGGTGGCGACATCGACATTGACGAGTGGTCCAGCAGCAGTGGTTGTTGCTGCTCTCGCACGATGGGCTGATAGATGAGTTCGGCGGAGGGCGGGGAGTGCGAGAGCGCGCCGAAGTCCGCTTCGACGAACTCCTGCTTGATCGGGATCAGTTGCTGTGGCGGCGTCGGGGCCACAAAGTGACGAACGTCGCCGGCACACGTCGTCTGCAGCAGGAGTTCATTAGCGACAGGTGATAACGCCGTCACTGCCGGGCGCTGCTGCTGTAACGTGCCCGGGACGTTCGTGGCACGGGCGATCGCGATAATGACGACGATGGCGCTGCGTCGACGGCCCTTACAAGGGTCCCGTTGGCCGTCCGGAGGGCAGGTGCTGTCGTTTGCATAATTGCTGTCGGCGAGGAGTGGGGATCAGCTGTGGTCGCAGACGACGAAGACGGACTCAGGCAAGTGCCGTCAATTAAGGCATTGAAGTGGTCCTCCTCGGCCTCGTCGGCCGGCGGCGAGTGCGCCGCGAAGAGGTCGGCGGTGAGCAGTTGGTAGGTGTTGGTGCCCGGGATGCGCACGTACTGCAGTCCGTTGAGGGTGGTGACGCTGGGCAGCAGGTCGAGCGCCGCGTCGGCCGGCTGCACGGCGGAGTCCTCGCAGCCGGAGACGGGCGGCGGGAAGTCCTCGTCCAGGTCGTAGTTGCTCATCGAGTCCTCGTAGTGGTCGTCCAGGCCGGGCGACAGCGAGCCGAACTCGTCCTTGATGAGCGCAAAGCTGTCGTCGCCGTCCGAGGCCATGTGGGCGCCGTCCCCCAGGGGGAAGTCGAAGCCCAGCAGCCGCTCCAGGCTGCGGATGTACTCGACGGCCATGCGCAGCGTCTCCACCTTGCTGAGCTTCTTGGCGGCGCCGCGTCCGCCGCCGTGCGACTCGAAGGCCTCGGCCACCTCCTCGGGGATGCGCTCGCGCAGCGCTGCGAATCCGTTGTTGACCTGCTTCACACGATTGCGTTCGCGCGCGTTGCGCCGGGCCACGGCCTGGGGGGCAGGCAGCCCCTTGCGTCCGGGGGTCCCTGCAGGGGGCGTGCCCACGTCCACGTTCGCCGCTAACTTGGTCTGGAGCACGTTCTCGCACGCCTTCTTCGCGGCCTTCGGGGCTGTGGGCTTCGTGAGGGCCCCCATCTTCGGCTTCTTCGCGACCGGCGTCGACGTCTTCTTCGCGGCCTCGATCTGGGGGCGCTTCCGCGACACGGCGGAGGGTGTGGAGGCGCTGCTCTGCACCGCGTTCACCGTCCCGATCATGCCGAAGTCCTTGATCTTCTTCACGATCGCGTTTGCGTTGTTGATGCTGCTGGCGAGGCTGCTGTTTTTGCTGATGTTGATCGAGTTGCCGTTGTTCTCGCCCAATACGTTCTGCACGGTGATCTTGTTGAAGGTCTTGGCCAAGCTCCCGTTGCCATTGTTGCCGTTGTTGCTGTTGTTGTGGTTGCCATTCTCGTTCGTCTTCATCTTGAGGCTCTGGGCCATGCCGTAACTGAGCACGCTGAGGGTTGCCATTCGCGAGGTGTGGGCGTAAAGCTCTGCTCCGAGCTCTCGAAACGGGGCGGTGTCAGTGGGATTCCTGGAGCGACACGACCTTCGCTCGAGCCCGTATCAATGCGACTGCAACGGGGTCCACGGGGCGATCTCTGCGCGGAGTGAAAGTGTCGGTAGGTTGGTTGGTGCCTCGGAGGTCGATCTCGGATTGATCGGTCGGTTGGTTGGTGGCTCTAGGAGAGTGTGTCCTGCTCGTAGCGCAGCTGGCTCGGTTCTGTGTCGCGTGCCCGATGTCTGGCGCTGCAATGTCATGGGGCGTCGCTCGCAGCCGCCGTCCTACCGTCGGAAGTGACTTCGGCGACGTACAATGCCGACGTCAGCGGCAGCGACGTGTGCGCTCGCTCGCTCGCTCGTTCTCCCTCTCGGTCGGCCGTTGTATGACGCAACAACAACAACATCGTGAGGCCTGACGAATTACTCGAGCAAAGGTGCTGCTCAGCAGCTAGAAACACACGCACACACACAAGCTGTGGTCTTTTGGGGTAGTGGTGGCTGCGCATGTGTGCGTGGCCGCTTCGACTTTTCATCCCCTAGGCTGGGTGTTCGTCGTTACTCTCGGCCCATTGTTGTCTTCCGTCTCGTGTGCGCCGAGTCCTTCGACTCCTTCGTGGCGGCCGCCGAGGTCGACGGTCGATCGGTCGGTCTTTTCTCTCGTTCCCTCGTGGCTTTGGGAAAACTAACATCTGATCGCGCCAACCTCGCAGTCGTGACGTTCGATTGCGCCAGACCTAGGGGTGGTTTCAGACCAGCGCATGGTGTATGTGTGCAACAAGGACATTCCTGCGCTTGTATGGGTGATATTGCGCCTTTGGAGAGCCCGTTATTTTGAACGACTTTTCAACCGACAACACCACGTTCTCTTCTGGGCAACGTCAGGACGAAGGAGGCAGAGGAATGTTTCAGTCGTCGAGCAAATTCTGAATTTTAGTCTTCGATAGATCAGGAGAAACGTCCTGGGATTCGGGACTAAAGTTCCATGTCCTTTTTGGAATAGTTTTGTTTGGATTTGATGAATGGAGTTTTGGTACTTGTCTATAAAGAAGAATACACAAATCACCCGAAAAGAGCAGAAAACAAAAGTACGTTAAATTCGAAATCGTTCAAACTTTCACATTTCGTGTTCTTGGTTCGAACTGAAATCAACCCTTTCGAAACGCCAACACCTTCCGGTGTAAGACCCTCAATTAGCGGACCCCTAGAGGTTATACTAAGCACTATTCGCAGTTGTCACGGGCAACAAAATGTCCCACGATCCCCGTAATCAAAATTCTAAGGGCGCATAAGGCACCCAGATCGAAACAACAACAACAGCAACAATGGGATTCGTTTTCGCGAAGGACATTCTCAAGTTAACGAAGCGTACAACTTTTTGCCCAAGATTCCGGATTCTATCGCCATTGTGCGCTGATCAAGGTGGATCCGAGGCCATAAATTTCAATTTGGATTTTCTAAGATCAATTGAAATAATTGATTCTTGTATGGGATTCGGTTAATTGCGAAATTAAAGGCCCAGTGATCTGGGGGTTTGTCAAGATTTATGGGTTGAGAGCTCCGACGACTGACTTGAGAGAAATTTTTAGGCAGGACTAAAATTGAATTGAGCCAAGGATGGAAAATATCCAGGCTTCTAAAGCACAGGACTTCGTGTAGGTTTCTCACGCGATCCCGCGCACTCTATGTTCTTTGGTCCTGGGCGAACAAGTTTATCACCAGGAAGTATATTCACGCTACAGTAACTTCGAACTATGCCTATGTCTCTCGCACCAGGTTGCAAGTATCGCACCACTCCTTACCTTACCTCTCCGCTCTAATTTGAATATTTTCGTAACGTATTTTCACGTGAACCCGAACGAACCCATGACCCAGACGTATATAAATAAATCATAGTAAGACATTCACGAGAAAGAGAGACAGAGAACTTCAGACTGAGCTTTGTCGGAACCTTACCGGCTTCTTATGTAGTCGTGAATACCTTCTCGGCTGTTGTACATAGGGCAGGCAGACCCTCGAGCGATCTCCTTTCGGCATACCGAGAGGTTGAAAGTGTTTTCTTGACTCGTTGCCTCCTCGTCCGCCGTGTGACTCGGTGGGGCGCGGCCCGCCGCAGGGTGTTTCACGGCTACTCCTGCTTCCTTCGGGCTTTCGAACCGGATTTCGGGTTCTTTCGATGAGGAGGATCTCACCTCGGATCGAAAGCCAGGAGCAGGTAAGTTCAGCTCGGCGAGAACTTGTCACGCCGAAGAACTTGGCATGCCGAGGGTTGGTCTCAACCGCTCAGCCATGATTCTGGAGGAATTCATTATTTATGTATCCTGCACATGTGTCTCGGAGCCTCGTACAGGGTCACTCGGTAAATCTCTGCACTAGCGACATCTTGTCTGGATGTACGACGGGAACTCCAAGATGAGTTCCCTTCGTTGTTAATGTGTTTTTCCAGCACTTGAAGATGTGACATCCTTCGACCGAGTGTCTTAAAATGGATCTCTGCATACACATGTCCTTATGATTGTTTTTCTTTCCCATCGTTAATGACCTGCCGACATGTTTGATCTGCCTTTGGGACAGGCACGAATTCTCACAGGATGTGCCCGGATCCATCGAAGAATCCAATTCCCCATTCCGTTCCATCCACATGCGGCGATTGGATGGAGTGTTGGCATCAGTTCGGGAACCCATAAATCACCTCGTTCCTCGGTTCTTCCGAGGGAAAGACGAGCCCGAATGCGGTTTCTCAGAGTTCGATTTCAAACAGATCACAACAGTCACAGATCGGATCGCTCTCCGTAGAACGAGGTGAACACTGAATCCAGGAAGGAGAAAGTGTCTCCATGTGTGTGCAATTAGAGCTCCCTCAGTCGACCCTTGGCCCGATCACAGTGGGCTCCTCGCACGGTACTCAGCCTTCGACAATGGGTAATCATATGATTTTTTGTGACTTTTTGTTGCCAAAGTAACCCCAACCCTCGGAGCGACAGGAACAAGTTTTCGCTTGCGCACTCCAACAACACTTGAAGGTGTTTTTTGCCGTCGTGCTCGGTCGATCGGGCCACCAGGTCCTGTCGGCCTCCTGCACCATGCACCTCTTCCCTACGCAACCCCGTTCGCGCCCGCCCTTTGTTCGCAGCTCGAAATTTATTTAGATTCGTCACCGAATGCCAACGGACCCCTGGGGCCGGCGCACAAAGACTCGGCACGATCACGGGCTTTGATTGCGATTGCGCAGAATAATTTAATGAAAGGTCCTGGTACATACCCCGTCAGTGTGTGTGTGTGTGCGTGTTTATGAGATGTCCTTGAACGAAGGGCGGAATCGGTGATAAATATATATGTGGATTAATCCCGATCTGAATCAAGCACCTCGATGAGCTCTGTCAAGGCTGATTCCTGCGACCTTCGATCGTCCAACGAGGAATATTCAAATATATGGGAGAGAAATCATACATCGAACAGATCTTGACAAATTGCTCGCCATGTGGAGACGCCTCACACTTGACTGACATTAAATCAATCAAGCGGAAGCCAAAGTGTTCGAGACTCCTGCTGGCAGCACATCGAGGATCACACTTGGCGGATAAAATTAGCTCGGAAACCCGAGAAGCGGGCCGAGCTGAGTGGAGAGCACGAATTTTGAGTGCTCCGAAATATGAATGGCATGAATAAAGAAATACCGAAGGATAGAACGATGTATGGGACGATGGACGAGGGCATGGCAGCGACTACTTGTCGTCGCTTCTGGCGGTAGGCACTTGAGAGTCTAGCTGTTTACCTAGGATCTCGAAAGCCAGCAGTTGTGAGTTTATAAATTTTGACATCTCAGCATCGTCGCAGCAACTTCCGTTGACACGAGTGGTCGGACAGACGAGTGAATCAACGCATGGGTCTTCGGCGATCCTGAGAAGGATTCACTGTCACATCGATTTCGGTCAGCCGATCAAACGATTGAGATTTCAAGGATCTCCGGTTAATAGCTGAATCTATCCTCTGTTTCCATTAATTCCAAACGAATCGTGATTCGCTTGAAGAACCGCCTTCAAATGAATCGAGCGATCAATTGATCGAAGGCAAAGGACTTCAATCAACTCTTCTTCCATTCTATTGAGCTCGCCTTTCTCTCTCCCGGTCGATTTTGTGTAAACAGCTGCATTCGCTTCCTTTTACTGATCATGCACCTCGATCGGCCTCACCCTCGACTCGAGAGCCCCGGCCTCCCCTTCGTTCCCGTGATTCGTGTGTCAACAAGAACCAACAAATAGTTTACGCCTGACTTGAATTTTAATATAGCTCCATTATTTAATTAACATTCCACCGCCGATGCGTAATTTCCACCCTCATTACCGCGACCCTTGTCCCTCTGGCCCATTACTCAACACCCTGCCTCCGCCGCCCGCTCCCTCGATCGTGCACCTCGAACCACGATCGATCACTCGCTGCGCTGTTGTTGTTGTTGGTGGTGGCAGCGACTTAACCTCAATCACGATCGGAGCTCATTATTCAAATCTGTGGTTAATTTCTCAGGGGACTCGAAGTGATTGCTCTGCGTGCATGAAAGGGTTGCATAAAGGATCGATCCACCGTGGATCTGACCTAATATCCTACAGCTACGTCTCTTCCCACAATGATCGATGAGTGATCATGGAGTCTTGTAGAAAATGCCATTATTATTGTGATGCATAATGGAGTCAAAAGAGTGTGATATTCGACCCCAAACCCATATTATCCCATATTCCTTGGAGAGCGGAAGCGACTTTCAAGGGTCGGGGTATCATTACAATAACTCATTACGAAAGTCTGATCAAAGAATCATCAATGGACGAGATGGGAAGATTTATCAATGGGGAGATCGAGACCTGAGCGAGAGAATGATAGGAGAAATATTTTGATGGATTGTTCATTCATTATCATTTCCCATTGCGACCCATTTGCGTAAACCTCTAGGGATTCTCTGGACTTTTTCCAATTCACGTTCTAATTTAGGTGAAATTTCGCTCAATTCGCGATGTCATGGTCGATATTATGTTCTCAGAAACTCCCTCGATCGGACCTAGAGAGCTTGGCGCGTGCCTAAATTGTGTTGATCCGCGAAATTGGGAGGACAAAGGAGTTTCGCGTGAATGCATTTGATGAGGAATTCAAATTTCAATAGGGCATTCGTCATCGCATTCATCCTCATGTAGTTGCTCGACGGCACCCCCAGGCCCAGAGATTGTTCTCTGTATATGGTTATATAACCAGGAGTTGGGAGTTCAAGAGGGAGGAATTCCAATGGAAAAACAAAACACGTTCCATGACTTGTGGATCGGCGTCGGGGATGGAGGAACTCGTTTTCCTGGAGCAACAATTGCTGATGGGTTCTCTGTTGTTGTTGTTGGTAGATACACCCCTGCGGTCCTAATGACGAGACGGCCACGTACCAAAACGGGAAACCATCAGAACAATAACAACAACAATATCAACTACTGAGGAAAAATATACCGAATCACCGAAATCAATTTAATTCCTGTCCGCTGTCCGGAAAGGAACTCATTTGCCGGGACAAAAGAGTGATCAAACAGCAACAACATCAGAACAACAATAACAACAAGAGTAGGGCCACGGGACACAATTTCCTAGCCTAGCCAAAAACATCTGCCCCTGCTGCAACCACTCGGCCGCCGACGACCAACCCCCGAACAGAAACCCGAATCGGAATCCGAGCCGCCTCGCTGCCGACGCAATGTCCTCGGGCTCTGATGAATGGCATTAATTCCAATGCATTAAAAATTCGCCCGGCACACGCACTCGCACTCACACACATCCAGTCCACCCATACTGCGGCATGTGCCGCCATTCGATGCGTTCGTTCCACTGTGCGTGCGATCATTCCATTGTCCGCGAACCGATGGCAGGCAAAATGTTTGCATTTCCGATTTAATCAAGGCTGATCCTCGAAAGGATACGAAAACAAAAAACACTAAAAGTGAATCGCAATGGGGTGGTTGCGCCGTCGGTGGGCGCACAGTGGGACGGTTGGGACGGCGTCCGCACGCCACTCTAACACTCGGCCGGTTGTCGTTGGTTTGCTCGATTCGCTCCACTGTGCGTCGTAAATCTGCGAATCAATTCGCGATTTCGGAATTTTATCACATTTTTAAGGGTTCGCGGAGGGACCGAAGGCGACAACAACAGGGATGATAATGGCGATAAAAAAGAAGACAATGGCATTTAGGGATACTATTTATGACGCATCGCGAACCCCTCGTAAATTAATTCCAAGTGCGCGCACGCGCAGGACGAGTCGTCCTTGAGCGGGGATCGCAAGGACGCGTTTCGTATGCAAATCCTGCAGACGACGCAGTGTAAAAAAGTGCGATAAATTATTGTTGCTGCATGCTGTTGCTCCGGCAGTTGCTGCGGTCATGTTGCTGCCGCTATTATTCCAGTCGTCAAAGTTATGATAACATCGAGAGCTAGATCGGGGAGAATCGTGAAGTGCTGATTACAAAGCTCTACATGGTTTTGTTACTGCTCGCTGGTTACTTGTGCAGGACATCAAAAAGGATTCCGAACAGGACACACACGAGATCGATTTGCATACGAATTCCCATTTTAATTGGAATTCATTTCAGTGGAATTCATTAAAAAATAATTAGCTATAAAGGAACTGATAACAAAGTATTCAAGGGAAGGATCAAGGGAGTGGAATTCAAAGGAGTGGAGTTCATGCAAGGGTTCGTGTTGTTCATTTGGAGTTGCAGTCATCAAACAATTCTTCTTCTAAACATGTCTCTGGTCCTTTCCCCATCCTCTGTCTCCTCGCGACCTTGATCTTGTGTGGCGCGATCCTTGATCGTTTTCCTCACTTTTCGATTTTCAATTTGAGGACGCGTGGATCGTTGGCCTGGGGCGCAGGTGCTGCCGGGACTGGTTTGCATGCGTCTGCGTTTCCATTTTTCATCGAAGGATGCGGAATTTATTGCTGTCGAAACATTGTTGTTGTTGCCGGTGTCGGTGTCGTCGGCGCAGTAGCTGTTATTCCTGTTGCTGCTGCTTTTGTTGCGGTGGCTGCAACATTTTATCTAGGGTGTCTGACTGTCTGTCGTTTGCCCTCAGTCGCCGTGGAGGCAGCGGCGCTTTCGCTCCCCTCGGCGATTGCGTAAATGTCATAAATTGTAAAATTGTTTCCATCCTCTTAATTAGTCGAGCGGAATCCTTTTCGCTCCCCTCGCCGTCGCTCGAATGGCTGCCGTCGCGCCTGTTGATGCGCAGAAGCGTGCTTTTAATTAACTGGGACAAAAGGATTAAAACTAGTTCCCGCCACGGTCCGGTCGCCGGCCACGAGGCTTGATTTTAGTAAGTCGTTTATTATTTTAATGGGCCCCGCTGACTGCGGCGACCGGCCGAGGTGGAGACGAAGCACGTGTTTTACAGTGTTTGTCGTCGCCGCAGTACTCGGTCCAAAGAACATTCCTCGCAGCGGAATTTATCACCACCTCCAGGACCCATGGCCAATTATCACAGATATTTATTTGGCCAGGAATTTCTATGTCTGCTAATGGAACTCTTGCGGCATTTCGCTTTCGATTGTCTGTCTCTGCGAAGGAAGAATAAGCCGAGGACAAAAAAGAGAACCGAAACAATGATCACGATCACCCTATGCACAGTTTCGACGAGGCCGGGCAGATGTCGCTGCCGCTATTTGGTTTATGTCCGCGCTGTTGTCGATGGTCGCCGCAGGTCAGTGGCGGCAGCACCGTCGTCGGTCGATCGATCTCCTCTCCTTCTTCTCTCTCGCTCTATTACTCTCTCGCCAGTACCTTTCTCCTTCCACCATATTCGATTCTTCTTTTGAGATCTACGGCAGACGTCTAATCCTTGCGAGGATTCCTTCCATAGAATCCTGTGAGAACGTTTTCCGAGACAAAGGTCCCATCAATTGCTGGAATCTAAATCCTGGAAAAGGATTTCCTCGTTCGAAAGGGGTTGCTCCGACTGCGTTGATGTTTTTTGCGGAATTACCGCAAGAATCACAGGATCTCGGGATCTCCGAGGACTGATTCACTTGATTTGATACCGTGCCCCGATTTCGATCCCCGATCGGCGGCTTTCTGCTGCGCTCGCAGCACTTGAGGTCATTGTGCAACCGTGGCCGGGTGTCTGTGGGAACGAAGAAGATCCTGGCGAATTTCGCGCTCCATTAACTCCGAGATGCCCTTGGTTTGGTGTTGTTTAAGGGATCGCATCCTGATTGTCATCAAATTGGGGTTTAAATGGCCTTTCTTCCGACTTTGATAGAAAATGGCCACTGGAGGCACCTTCACATGGTTCGTTTTTTGAAGGACGTTCATGCGATTTACAATTGCGAATCGTCCTGATGCCAAGGCTCCTTGGCGGAGCAGATGTACCCGGCGTTGTTTTGTAGTTGCCGCGGCCTCTGCTATTTTAGTATTAAGTAATTTCTGCGGTAGATAAGGACAACAGAACGACGCCCAAGGACTCGGGCCATCGACTGCACTTGTTGTCATCTCGTCGGCCTGTTTGCAGATGCTCCAGAGTCCTGGCGCAGGAACACGATTTGCTTATCTTGCGACAACAAGTGTCCCACTGTTCGAGGGTCGTTCGCCTGCTGTCCTGACGTCGTCACAGACCCTTGCAATTATGCCTTAACTGCACTTCTAGCACTTCGGCATGTGGCACGCTATACGTCGAGCACTCGGCGATAAGCGTTTCCCTCGATTTCCTCGGAATTTCCCACCATCGCTAACACAGTCGGTTGTACAAATTATTGCTTCCGTGATAAGATTAGTCGGAGTATTGAGCAATTTATCGCAAACAACTGTTTTGGGTTGTAAAGCGATCGACTTTCGAGAAGAGATCGGGATCTGAAACCGACGAGTTGCAGAACATTGTCATATGGGAGGACATGCTGCTACTATAATATGTAAAGGGATTTAGCTGACTACAGTAGTCATATAGTTATTATATATAGTATATAGTCATTTCAGATATTTTATTCTTATTTCTCAAATTTTGCAAACTTTTTTCAAAAATATTAAAATATTGTGTGGATTTCGCTCAGTTATGACTTTAATATTTAAAAAAAGTTTTTATTTTTTTTTTTTTAAATGGTAAATTAATTATTTTGTTTATACATATAACAAGTGAAATAATTACGATACATTAAATAATAAATAATAAGTACAGACATTAGTCTTATGTAAAAATATAAAATAGCAATATATGTAAATAAACAAAGAACTAAATAAATTAATTATTTGTTCTATAATAGAGGAATTAAATTGCAAATTCCTACTCTTAAGGAATGACATGTTCTCAAAAGCCTAGAATAAGATAGATTTCGAATTGTATCAGGGTTTCAAGATCTGTTCCCAATGAACCGATTTTCCTTCCGAATGCCACGATTCATATGTGGATTAATCCCCGGAGTCTCCACACAATGCGAAAGGTTTCACGACAGATGGTATTCGATGACACATTGCTAACGATTGGCATCGGCCTAATCCTTCCCTGCTCACAATATTACATAATTTATCGCACATATCGAATCGGTCTTTGGTGGGAGCAGCAATCCTTTCGTTCTGCAATAAATTGCGAGCACGTCTGCGCGTCGAAGGACATTCGTGGTAATTCCCGTTAATCTGCTTAGGCTCATTCAACATTGCGTTTTTTTGGCGATTCGCAAACGCTAACAAGATCCCTCAGAACCAACAACTGTAGCAACAACGAGAATAAGAAAACGACTACGAAGGAAAGGAAAATATTTTCCCAGAGCTATATTGTATAATGTCGATGAAGGTAAATTTGTCAACAAAAATTTGTCAAAGCAGGACAGCCCAGGATTGCAAAGATCACGATCGTTCAGAGAATCCGTAAAGCGGAGATCGCAATACCAGGAAGGGCTTCGCTGCTAACGTGCGATCGGTTGTTGCTAACTCGTCCTTTGTCCCGTCGCCATTGAGCATGTTGCAAGTTGTTCTCCTTGTGGTTTGAGCAAATATTGTTCGATGATAAAACAAACAATTCCCCTGTTTATGCAATTTCTCTTCACCCCCTCTCTATCTCTATTTTTCTGGGAGACAAAGGATCTTTCTGGCCGGATCGGAAATTTATTTGCGCAATGCAGACAGTAGCAATAAATTCTGTAGCTTCTTGCAAGACAGCCCATGGCAGAGATCCTCGTCAATGGGACTGAGGGTGCAATTCCAATAGGGTGAGTCAGAGTAGCGATTATTATGACGATTGCAAATTATTTTTAGACTTATAGATTTTAATTTCATGAAGAGTTCGAAGAAAAAAGTAAGAAACCAAATAATAAATTTCATCTATATGTTATGAAGTTTATATCGGATTTAATATTTTCATGGCCTAATATTTTAGCTAATAAAAATGAACAGACACTTTAACCTTGATTTCTGCCGATAGTAGCCGTAGTTTCTGTGCCACTGTATCTCCCTGTATTCCATGAGATCCACTTCTGGATTCGCAGTCCAAAGCAAATATTGTTAAAGAATCAAAACGCAAACAATGCGAAAATTGATTTCCACCCAGATCCCTTCAGCAGTATCGGCAGTAGCAACAACTCCGGCAGCAACAATGAAACAGTAGGAACAACAGCAACAACAACAACAACACTGGCGATACAATGCTAGGATCCTGCAACGTTGTGCTAATATTTTCCTTACAGCACAAAAGCCGAGCTCAGCATGAGGCGCTTTGTTGTTGGTGGCTTCTCTCTGAGGAAAGATGCGGAGGACAAGAAGGATTCCCGGAGGATTCCAGACGTGGACTTTAATTGAATTTCGTGTTGTTCTCGCATCAACTTGCCTCGGAGCCTCTGGGATTCTGCGTAAACGAATGTAAACAAGTGCTGGGAAACGCCAAAGGACACGCCATGTTGTGTAAACATCGACCAGGATTGTGCAACACAATGGTCGACACTGAGCAAGGCGAGGAGTGAGAAGAATGAATTTCCAATTCATTTCATTCCATTCCATCAAACGTTTCTTCGATCTGTCTTGGGTACTAGCCTTCCCTCGGACAATGGATCGAAGGACTCTGGCGCAATGACAGGACATGCCAAACGATTGTAAAATACATGCTGCCCTGTCCGAGAATGATAAACCTGGCGGACATGAATAACGCCCTTTTATTGTGTTTTTTATGTTTGCTTTTACAAAATCGATCGCTGCACGCCTTGTCCACACCTTCTACAAAAAAAACAATGGGTTCGGACCGAGGGTCCCTAGAGTTCCACGAAATCGCCTCCACCTCCAACGCTGGCTTTTATAGCGATTGCCCAGTAGTTTTTTCACTACCCCATATCAACATTTGTTTTTGCCATTTTTCTCGCAATTTGTCATGATTTGTCACAATTTCTCTTGGTCTTCTAGGTCTTCTATAGATCATACATTCCCCAAAATACACACCCCTAGGTTCGTATGATCGACTTTACCTCCGATCCTCCATCGGGCTCTCCGGACCGATCGATTTTCCTGTTGCAAAAATCACTTCCTGTCTCTGGACAACCGATCTCGGCATCTCTGCATCCGGCGGCTATTAAAGGATTGACAAATGCATCCTTTCGATCCGCCGATAGCGCATCCTTTCTCTCTCCGATCGGTCAAATAACCACAAGCCGGATTCCACAAACATCCTTTCGTCTCGTGGACGTATTGAACGGCAGTTAAATTGATCTCGAGGATGTTTTGTCAACGGTGCTCATCGATGGCCATCGATGGCCGACTCGTTGTTTGTGTTTTCCTTCAATTGTTTTACGAGCGTGTCCTGTGCACATCCTCTTCCTCTCCCGCTCCGCGTGGCTACGATCGGCGGCTCGCTTTGTCCTGCCGTCCCGTTAATTGCACTTGACTTCCATGCGACTAGACAAGTGCAGGTCCTCCGGCCGGAGTGTCTCTGTTATTGTTTGTGTTGTTATCCTTGATGTCCTGCAAGATCCGCCTCTTCCGATAAGGCGTCGTCTTCCTCCGCTCTGATCTGCTATTTGTCAGCGGCAGTTCAAGTGCCGATGTTGTTTTTGCAACGATTTACACTAGTTTTTCGACTTGTCCCGAGTGGCCCGGCTCCTGTGATCGTGCCGACGGGGCGAAAATATTCCGTTGTAAAAACAAACACTCGACCAAACAACATTTTCCAGTTGTTTCAATGTCCAAACAACCGTTCGTCCTGGCCTTGTGGTAACGACTGCGGCGCGTCCACAAGCTTTTTGCATTTACCAGTCATTGGGATCCCCTATGGCTCTTAATGTAAGAACTAATAATTGTGACGACCACGATGATACTGTGGACAATATCATCGCGGGGCTGATCGTGAAAGCACAGACTCGGGTCTATGGCAATGGTGACGACAGGCAGAAACACATACAGTTCGGTTCCCAGTGCTCGGCGAATAAAATGCGAGAATTTATTCGAATATTAATTTAAATGTTAAACTTACTGCTCTCAGAAGACTCTGCCTTGGTCGATTCCGCAGACTCGTCGGGATTCGGGGGCTACCCGGACGCCGTTGTCGGTGTCGCATACACCGGGAAAACAAGAAGCAGGCTAAAAGGTGGAGCCATTACGTTGACTGAAATATTGTGTCATCCCGCATGTCGGGCGGCTCCTTCCGCGGATGCCGACGATAGTGTTTTCATGTTGCTGCTCGGTGCGTGTCTGCGTTTCCGATCCTGTTGGACGCACAACTAAAAGCACTTTTGACTAATCAAATAATAATTATTGTCGACATAATGATTTCATTTGGCCCGATGAGACTCAGGTCCCGCGGACGAGAGGGCGGCTCTCCAACTGAAGCGGTTGGCAAGTCCGTTGTGCCGGAATGCCGTTGCGATCGAGGCCCAGAGCCAGCATAATTAAGTCATTTGCCAGGATCATCGGGATCAGAGCTTCTTGCGCTGTCATAAAGTATTATTATTTAAATTGAAATCAGAGCGGCGAACATGATAATCATTGAAATTTATTGTGTCCATTGATGTTTATTGGAGGCCTCCGCCAGACGAGAGGGTTCCATCCAGAAATATATTTACTTCACTTCATGCGGTTCCTTTCAGTGGCCGCATTCCACCGGTCGAGTTTTTGGGTCGCCCTAATTTCGAGGTCTGTCAGAGGAACCCCTTTTTCCGGTTTGATCCGGTGCCGCGGCCCGCCTTCATCTATTGGGCGTCACGTCTCACGGACGTCCGCGCTCGGCAATTAGCGGATTTACAAATCACTCTTATCACCCATCCCCGGGGATGTCACTCGACCCATCGCCATACGGAAGCTGCGGCCCGACGCCGCTCCGATAACTTTGACCTTTGCGTCAGAGGCGACTGTCGGAAGGCTGTCGAGCGCAAAGCGAGTGCGATAAAACTGGCCACTTAATGGACCTGCGACGCACCGCTGACGGCCCTGGACCACACAGGTCCGGACTCAGGCCGTCGCTCGGCGGCGAAATTAATTGTTTGTTTGATTAAACGGCGGCGATGCTGCTTTATTTGCTGTCGGCCGGATCTCTTGTCTCGTTTGACTAATTGACTGACGATTGGTAACCGGACGAACGACTCTGACTCTGCACTTGTGCCAGCCTGGGAACGACCACCCGCCAAACCGCAGGCAGTTGTGTCTCAATTAATCAGTTGCTAAGTAGCCGATGGCCGAAAGGGAAATCCGAACAAGTGTCTGCGTGTGTGTGGCCGGCGAGGATCAAGGATCAGGTGCTTCCGTATGCTGGAGGTGTGGAAGTGATGTCATCATTTTGCAGCGGAAGAGGGAAATAATTAAATGGGCAGACGAGAGCCGAAGGAAGATCTATCATGGAAATCGATATTAATTACAATAGATGTACCATATGGCTGCAATGGGGTCCTGAGATTCCTCATATGCATTCTGAATCGTACTTCAAGAGATCTTCCAGGGCAGTTCGAAACTCACGACAAAAGTGCGCCACTCGCCTCGTAATCTAAATATCCTGCTCTCCATTTGGGGACGAAGTCATAATCTAAATGTTCCCAGTTCGATAACAGATCCGGACCAACCTCCCGCTGTGATCTTCCAGTATCGCGTTGGCGGCGTGTTTTCAATGAACCCTGACAATTCCGAAGAAGATGAACTAATTTTGTTGCACAACGAACAACGATCCCGCCTCGGCAAGGATATCAGAAACACACTCCATCATGTGGAGAGGGGGACAAGTGCAACGACAACACTCTTGCCTTCCTTGAACAACACGCCCCCTGCAATACTCGGTTTCGTCCTCCGGCCGGGATCGAGTTAGAAGGAGTTGCCGCCGTGACATTGATAGCTGGGAATCCTTTCGCCATCCTTTGTCGCTCGCTTTCTTCTCACAAGTGTCTCTCGAATGACATCACTTGAGCACCAGCGCACTGAGGGGTCCTCGGCAGGTAGTGGCTGAAGTCGCTCCCGATGTTTTCAATCGGACCCGGTTTATTATTTAAACACGAGGAAGACGTGAGTGAGAACGGCATAAATTTTATTTTATGTTGTCCTTGGTAGCACGAGGGGCGGAGGGAAGCGCGCCTTTCTTTCCTGCTTGATTTATACACATCGATCAGATCGGAAGAGGGTCCTGGGCATGATCGCGGGCGTTTTATTAGATCGTCAGCCTGTTTATTAGTAACATAATACTTTGTTATGGATATTTCAAATGACAACTTCATCTCATGTCGGGGATCAATGAAACGATCGACATCGATCTGTTGTCTAAACGCCCCGAAATTCCAGGGAAATCGATCTGTTTTGGTTCGAAAGTGATCCTGTTGTGATAACGTCGAGCGACGTAAATTCCAGGGCAATCGTCAGCTCCTGGGTAAATGAAATCGAAATCAGAACATGCGATAAATTGATTTCCAATACTGCGAAGTTCATGTTTTCCGTGGAATTGCGATAATGCCAGTTGATGATTCCAGAGTATATCAAAATCACCTGATATTATTTTTACTAATAATCCTTATGGTTGTTGAGTTAGCGGAGGGAGGATCAAAGGGTTCTGATTCCTTTGCCTCGATGTTCCTTCGCTTTCGATAAACTCTCCTTAAAATATTCATAAATTCATTGTAATTGCCCGTGACCCGTGGCTTCCTGCGATGCAGGCTAAGACAATGCACGTGTTCGATCGAGCCGACGGCTCTGAGTGGAACCCTTAACTCCTTGGCCTCTTCATTAGCCGGCCACTAGGCAGGGATCCCTCCACTCGCGGGTTCCCCCAGACGTGCTTGGCACGCGTTTCCATTTAATTTTCTCCCCTATGTGCGGAGGATTAAAACAGTAAACGCAACGCGAGGACCTTTCGTCCGCCGCGACGACGATGACGACGGCGACGGCGAGGACGACGACAAGGAGTGGCACCAGACACCGGGAGATAAACGCGTTCGCTCCTGGGGCTTCGGGATGGCGATTGGCTCGGAGAAAACACCGGGCCTTTTGCGGTCCTGGTTCCGAACCTGGAGCGTAAGTCAAGGAACAACAACAGCGACACACACACACATATGACGGTATTTTTCATTCAAAGTACGAACAGAAATACTATGGAGGAAGCGAACGACGACGACTACAACAATAACAATAAAGACAAAAAAACGGAAAATATATGTGGATATAAAAAGGAAAAAAATATCCTGGAGGTTGATTTCGTTGCATTTTGAGCGCGCGTCTCGGCAGCAGATGCGCAGCTGCTAATGCAGTCGAACCTCGCTCAGATGGATTTGTTGATAAACAAAAACCTTTGGATACACACACATCACACACGCACACCAACACGTACCAATACAATGCGATATATAAACAATATTTGGCTCGCTCTTGTTGTCCTTCTCCAGCTGGGGACAATCACTTTTATAATGCTGTCGTTAATGTTGTTGTCGCAGACTAGGACCCACGTCCAGGGAGACGTCGTCAATGTCCAGCACTCGTGACACGCTCCGCTTGTCCGATAGATGTTAAAATTTGTTCGTCTGCCGTGAGTAGTTCTAGATTCCCTCTCTTCAGATACTGTCACCGCAGTCAACTGAGAAGCGGTTCGGATTCCTGGAAGGCTGTGAGGCTCATCCTGTCCTTGGTTCCACTTCCATCGCGTTTGACCTCCGTGGATCGACAATGTCCTAATTAAAGGCCATTTAAGATATGTGTAATTCTTTTTTTTTTATAAATACACATTTTATATAATTATTTTAAAATAATAATAATTTTTGATTCCTTTTAGATCTAGGTTTCGAAATTATTATTTCTATAAAGAATATACGAACTAATACTACATAAAGAACTAATACAATTCAACGTTCTCCTTCTTATTGGCAGTGGTTTAAAACGGAAGATTTAAGGCAGAAACCCGCTTTCCAATAGAGGTGTATGAAAAATATGCATTATCGTCTTCAATTAATTTAAAACCATAAACGATGTCTATAAGTGGAGAATACGCAAAATGTCGGAGAAATTTCTCCCCAGTTACACAGTAATTTCCGCCGTCCCTGGCAAATAATTTCTTCCGGTCGTAATCGTAATAAACAACAAAAGTGCCTTTCTCTCGCGAAAAATAACCACCGGAAATCGTATCGAAATCGAATTCTCCTTCCGGCCGCCTGAGACCGATCTGATTGCTGGTTTCGTCCACTTGTTGTTGTTGTTGCTTTCGCTCCCACTGACGAGCGGCAACTGATCAACTCGATCGACATTGAATCAAGATTAAAGTTGGCAATAAAACTTTACACTTGTGCACATATTGTAATAACAATGTAACAACAATAACAACAATCGCACACTGCAACAAAAGTAACGACAACAACAATCGATGCAACAAAAGCAACGACAACAACAATGGATGCAACAAAAGTAACGACAACAACAATCGATGCAACATACTCACCGACAACATCCGACAGACCGACAGACAACAGACAGACGGACAGACATGTATACGCGCTCCACCGGACAGACCGCCTGACAAGGAGACAGACTCGAGCAACAACTACAATCAGGAGGGGAAACAACAATTCAAAGGAAACGCTCCTCCCGCTCTCGCTATTGATGTCCAAGCGAATCCATTCGCTTCCCGTTAACATCAATCTTTGGGATTTAAAGCGTCGCAAACGGCGCTGCCGACGGAGCCCCGACGCATCGAGCCCCATTCAGCCCCAGCTCCACTTGTGCCGATGGTGGGGAAACGAACGTCTCCTCCGTCTGTCTGTCTGTCTGTCTGTCTGTTCGTCCGATCGTCGTACGCCGCACTAAATGTTTTCGAAAGCCGAGGGAGGCAACGCGAAGGCAGCAAAAAATGATAAACTGCAAACCAAACAAGATGACCCGAGGACAATTGTGATAATTCATTGCTTTCCTTGTTCTGTTGCTGTTGTTGCATTTGCTTCTTGCTATTGTTGTTATTCCTGCTGTTATTGTTATGTTATTAGTAACGCTGCTCGGGCGCGCGCCTCCCCATCTCCCACCACGTTCCCTTAGATCTCGGCCCAAGTGGTGAAGAGCTGACAACAAATTAAAGTTGGCTGCATGCGAATGTCTGTGAGGTGTCAGTCCGTCCGCATGTCTGTCCATCTGTCTGTCGGCTAAGTTTCGCCAAATTAATTATTAGCATCTCGCGATGATGCGGATGTTGCCGACTGCGCCCTGGCGGCTCTCAACACTATCGAGTTGCTCTCTCAAGTCTTGTGTTTTCCTCACTTGGTTTCGTCTCCTGGTCACCTCCATGGAAATGTAGATAGCCTCAGATTCGAAGCGAAGAGTGGTCGAGAAGCCTTTCGAACCACACTCGAAACAGTAGCCGAAGCCGTGCTCCAGAAGCACGCCGTCGTCTGGGTCGCTGCGTCCACATGACACGCCCCCAGCCAAGGGGCGGGACGTCTGCCGCGGGGAGTTGGGCGGTAATTAACGACGGGAAATCGTGGCGTTTTTAATTGCAAAGCAAACAGTTTCGGGCGCCAGACATTAGTCGCTCGCTGGCGGGAGTGGGCGGGGAGCTTTGCCGAAAACCCACCGAGAGCATGTTTTATTTATAAATCCACCACGGGACCTGCAATTTGGTGTCCGCTTAATGTGGTTTTGCGATGCCGCGCGCTCTGGAATTTATTAATTTCGAGGCTGAACTTGAATGTGCTCAAGCAGGCGTGTCCTCAAGACGAGGGCATCAATTCTTATTGAAAACATTGAAGAAATTAATTTCAGAAACTCTGGAATTCCTTAGAAAAACTCAACAATCGACGGCATTGTCGAAATCGGCGGGTGTCGAACGGGCTGACGGGCGCGTCACTTCGAGTGTCGGGCTGCCGCGAAATACGCCGTCTGAGTGCAGCGTCAAGAGGACCTTGGGTTTGAGTCCATTCAAGACCCAACGTCTGGTGGCAACAAGTAGCAACTCCTTTGGGTTTCGCTCTGCTGTTGCTGCGTTGTTATCGTCAACTTGAAACAAATAACAACACTCGAGTGCAATCGGCGGCTGCTCGAGCCCCCATTGAGGAGCCCTTTGAGTTCGATGAGACCCGCGGAGAGGGGTGAAGACGAGGACGACGGACTCAGAAAAGCGCGTAGATTTTGTCGATTATGTTTCGTTATGAAGGCTGGGGTTTGTCAAAGCGAGTTCGCCGTCAAAGCGAATTCCTCGTGCAGTTCCTCGAACCGCCCAGACACTTCGAGTCATTTACGAATTCTTTAAAGAGTCTGTCCTTCTATTTGTGAGTTCGTCCAGCTGGGGAAGACAGACAAAGAGCGGGATCTCAAACTTTCCTTGGTAAACATCCTGGACGCCCTGAGGCCAAAGCGACGCGTGTCGCCCAGAATCAAAAGTAAAACCAAAAGTAAAAGCAAAAGAAAAACCATTGATTACTTAACTGCGAACATTGATTGCATAACTGTTGACAAGGGCAGCAACAACAACATCAACTACGACAACAACAACACCAACAGCAATTACAACAATAACGAAACACTAACATTAATGACGTTGGGAATTACATAAAAAAATCGGAAGAAGAGTGCAAGTGCTGAACTTGAATTGCACCCAAGGGACCTGAAGTAAGAAATTGATAAAAGGATTGGGGCGCGCCAACAAGGACAAAAGGATACAAAACCAACAACAAGAACAACAACAATGAAAACAATAACAACCAAAGGGTTGACGAGAATTCGCGTGGCATGCGCTCGCGACCGAGGGGCCGCACAAATAATTAGCAACATCGACGGCGGATATCATGTTGTTGTTGTTATAGTTGTTGTTGTTGTTGTATCGGCCGTCGCTGCCTGGGTGGAGATCAAAAGTCCGCTCCGCATCCTCATCATCGTCATCGTCGTCGTCTTTGTCCGCTGCTCGTATCATTCTAACTAAATGCTTGCCATTAACTTGATGAAGATGATTTAAGCAGTAGCAGTGTAGCAACAACAACAATAACAACCTAACTCCTTCGTCCTTTGTCCGTCCCGCGTTGTTCTGTTCTGTCTGTCCTCAGTCAGGACGACGGACGACTCGTTGCAGGGCGTAATTGCAACTTAGACCCGCTTCAATTAGGTAATTTAAGCCTTTGTTTTGTTCTTGCAATTGTTCTTCTCCCTCCCGTTGTTGTATTCGGATGTTGCTCCCCATTGTTATTGTTGTGTGCAAAAATGTTAACACATGTTACGTTGGCCGCACGATCGCTTGATCAGTTGCTGCTTCGGCAATGTGGTTGTTGTTGTTATTATTCTTGTTCTTATTGCCTCCGCCGCCGCCGCCGATGAAGAGCTCACCGAGCACGCGTTCTGTCGCCGGCTTTGACATCGCTTCCCTCTGCCGACTTCCCTCCGCCTCCTGGCCACTCAGTCAAGTCGTCAACTCATCAGGCGACTCACTCTGACGGCGAACACTTGATCTCCGGCCGTGATCGAGTATCAGCCTCACTCACAGCCTCCGTCAAGTCGAGCCCGCATCGGGACCCGGCGGCCCCTCGTCCGTTCTCGAGTCATTTTCATATCATTTGTTGTAAGTGATCCTGTGTTGTGATTTCGCTTAGTATTTGCCTTCCATTAAGTTTTATTAAATACCTGCACTCTATCATACACACACACACACGCTCACTCACGTGCACCGACCTGAGGGTATCACTTACCACATGGATGCCTGCCTGGCCGCCTCCCTCGGAGATCCCTCCAGTCGCATGCTGGTCGAAGTCGACGTCATCATCGTGGTCGTCGTCATGTCTTTGGCTCCATCGTCAACATTGCTGCTGTTGTTGTCGCCGTCGTCGTCATCTCATCAGCAATCGCGATCTTAAATGGGCCCTCATTTGTAATTGCAGGCGGCGTTAGTGTCCTTTGGTCCCTCAGGACTTTTGGGCTCTTTTGGGGGGCGAGCACGTCATAACGGCATCGAGAAGTGACGCGAGGTGGCGGAGTCCTGGCGCTCCCTCTGGGACGTGTATCGTCGTCGGGAGAGTTCTACGAATCCAATCGATGGCACTCGCTCATCTGTTTGGAGGTTGGCCCGATGGACTGCTGACGACCAATCGTGGTGGTTAGTTATAGTGATCGCACTAAGGATTTCAACTGTGGGCTCCGGACCAAAGCGTCATCGTCACCGCCATCATGGTCAGCGGGGCTCTTGTGCCTTTTACATCAACTGCTGAGCATGTCAGATGTTTATTATAATGACCGATGCTCGCAGTGCCTTCGATTGATTGCGGTTCGCTGTCCATGTGCAGGACTCATGGCTTTTTAATGAGAAGCCCGCGCTGCACCGTGGAGTATTCGGAGCAAAAAAATAGCCAAGGGCGCTCAACGTGCCTTGCGCTCATTAGGAATTAGATTCCATGAAGAAATTCATAATCGATTGTCGTTCCATTCCGATGTGCTCTGGAAATCGATCAATGAAGCATCGAACTGGGGGTCAAAGACCCACCATTGAGAGAACAGCGGCCAGACAGACAACTCCGAAAGGCAAAAGCTTCAAACAAGAAATCCAGCAATAAGAACTCCAAAGGACACAGATTGCCGCAAGCGATTGATCGAGTGTGTGTGAGATTGAGAGAGAGAGGAATGAAGGAAGAAGACGAAATGCAAACAACGAAGTGGAGATGAGCGATCGTCCGGCAGACAGCAATCAAGGCCCAGACGAACAAGTGGGAACTCGTGGAGAGAAAGAGATAGAGAGCAAGAGCGAAAGAAAGAAGGGGAATCTGAACAGAAACTGCATCCTTCTCAGAGTCATTCGATAATTAAATCGAATTAAATCAGAGCTTAGCACGCAACCGTCAAAACTCGGGCAAAAACATCAAAAATGTGGCAACGCCGGCGAAGATATGACGGCCCCTGGATGCACTCGAAAGGCATCACCGCGCGCTTATCGCCGATCGAGAATGTAATGCATTATAAACGCGGCACGAAGCAGAGGGCGGGCAGCTCGAAGGGCGCGCGATCCCACTGGATCGCACTGATCTCGGCACACGTACGATCCCCACACAGAGCGGCGAAAGCACTTCGCACTAATACGGCGGAGAGTGACTGACGTCCAGACTGACTGCGACTATCGGCCGAACAGGAGCAGGAGCAGCCCCAACAGGTACTTAAGTGAGACTCGACCCGGCCGCCAGACCCATCAACGCCGCTGTCAGCGAGGCCGAGTGCCACCAAATAATCCGGAGACGTTCGCAGCCGAGCCTGGTGTGGCGCGATCTTCGCTGCGATCGGCCGCAGAGTGGACGAGAGCAGCAATTTCGAGCATAATTAAAAAGGAAGCGCGCTGCGATCGCGCACGCCGACGCTGCCGCCGATGATCGTGGCACACGGACGATGGAGGATCGAGACGGAATGAGAGGGACGAGGATGATTGAGGACGAGGATGGCGAGGGCGCTGGAGGTGGGCTGCGGATTAAAGCGCGGGCATCGCGTTACTCGAAGTCCTGGAGAACAGTTTATGGCTCACACCCTGCGATCGCGCGGCCGATCGTGCCGAGCGATCGCGAGTGTGTTCGGCGAGTGAGTTCGCCCCGATTATGATGCGTCGTTTGCCAGTCGCCAGTTGATGATGTTAATGCGAGCCGATGCCGATGTCGATGTTTTTGCCTAAGAAGATTAAACACAACGCGCTGTATCATTATCAGCGGATGCGTCTCTGGGCCCACCGTTTGTCCGTCCGTCTGATCGTTCGTTGGCCGCACTTACAAGCGATCATTGAAAGTGCTACTCCGAACCTTCGGGTGGATTTGTGTTTGTGCAGCGATATCGCTTCCAAATCGGGGGTTTAACTCCTCAAAGCTCCCAAGTGGCGGGTTTTCTGTGGAAGTCAGAGCGCGGTGGGGCGTGGCGGGGAGTAATCTGAGACGAATGTACCGTTTTAATTTCATTAAAGTTATCAAATACCGGTAATAATATCGGTAATGGTTTGTTTGTTTTACGAGAAAACGTTCGGGCTTCCTGGATATGGCGAGGCTTTAATTACAGGGTCAAGTGAATACAATTTTTTATATGTTTCGAAGTTCCTGGTGCCAGATGAAATACCATAAATTTATTTCATGAGGCATGAGGAAAGGTTTAATCTTCCTTATTCGAAGTATAGAGTTGGGAGCGAAGATATTTATAGAAAGTTATGTTCATACCAATGCCACATATCACTATAAGGTCTCCAGAGTTTGAATATATCTTATAGAGCTTCGATATGCCGTGAGTTCCAATTGGCAGTTGAAATCCAAACAAACTCAAAACACATGAATTACTTAAGGCTACCTCAGCAGCCGATCAGGCTTCAAATCTGACGCCTGGCGCGCTCTGCCGTCCACGTAATCCGTGGCTGGGCCACGTCCGACTGGCATCAGGCACCGATCCTGCGCGATCGGCGCTGAGTGTTGAAGCTCATCAGCCGTAATAACGGGTAATTATCCGAGCCAGTGGACGGCCACGCGCACGCGCTTTGGTCCAAATGGGCCTCTGACGGCTTGGACTTTCAGAAATTCGAAATGTCCAGAATTCTGGATCAGAATTGGAATTCTCGCCGAGCGGAGTCGGCATTAGGCGGTGGCTAAAATATATTATTACGCGCATTCGGGATCTATTAAAATGATTCAATGTTGCCACTTTATTGCACTTCCTGTCGCTTTATTTCGAATGATGCGAGGGAAACGAACTCGAGGAGCGATGCTTAATCCGGATGATGTTGGCGAAATGTTCCAAATGTTTGACTCGGAGGATGATTGATTTAATTTCGTACTCTCGAGAACATTTCCAGAGAAACTGAGGATTCGGGGAACAAAATGAAATGGATGTTTCACAGAAGTCACAATGAGAGAAGGAACATATTATAAAAGAGGAAAGCATTTAATTCGAATACGTGTATATCATCATTAGAAAATATAATTTGGTAGTACATACGAACCACGAAGAATAGGAAAGAACAAAATATGAAAACATAGATTGAAGAAATTACGAAAGGCCCTATGGATTGGTACAAAGACATCAACGGTTCCAACCTTCCCAAAATCATTACTGAAAAGACCAAATCCATGCATATGAAATGCGAATCGTAACAAATGTGTTCTTCCGTCTGGGTGCCCGGGGTGACTAATTATTGGTGGAGCCACTTAAAGCAGCACTTGTCTCCAGAACTCCACGGTCTCCAGCGGATTTGTGTTCTTTTCGTGGATTTAATTACGCTCCACTGGTAGGAATTTTAATTCGAGCTTCTGACGACCGAACCCAACGCATCCTTGTGCACACAGATTCGCCGGCGTGGCCAGAGTCAATCGATGATGAATGCTCGCTAGCCACGCAAGCGGCCAAGGGTTCACCCTGGATCCGGACGTGTGCTCCGGCCCGATCCAATGTCTCCGTACAGGATTGCGGAGCTACGGCCGAGGCTTAAATTAATTTATGTGCTTTGACGCCAGATGACGCGTGATATTTGCCACGTGATTGGAAACTCCGATGCATCCTCCGGTCGCCTCATTCGATGCAGCGCCAAATGCATAAGATTCTCATCCTCACCCAACCATCCCAAGTCCGACTGAAGTCACCCAAGTCTGAATGAAGCCAACCAAGTTCAACTGAAGCCAACCCATGTTCAGTGTCCACAATTGGACCACGTCTTCAGCTTCTCCCCCTTCTCTTGGAGCGAAAGTTCGTGTTTAGCTTCAATTAAGTCCTCATCTGCGATCGTCCATTCTGGACATTGAAACCCACTGAAGCTTTACGCACCGACATGCGCCGACGTCGGGCTCCGCAGACTCCGGCCACCGAATCCGACCTCAAGGTTCCGACTCTGGGCTTCGGAATCCGAATTCGATCTGGGTTGCGCATTCAATTTGCGTGGTGGTTGTTGTTATGATTGTTGTAGTAACAGTGTTTTTGTTGTTTTGATTGTTGTTGTTATAGTGTTGTTGTTATTGCTGTTATGGTGTCATTGTTGCTACAACGTGAGCAAAGTGATTAAAAACGGATCGCATTTGGCTTTCCACAGAAATAATTAGCACGGCATCATCGACTTGCAGACGACGACGACTCGCTATCAGCCGCATCGTCGTTGAGCCCGGAGTCGATTTGTTCGGCGCGAAAACACGGGTCGGACTTTAATTGTCGCACGCCTACAGCTTCGGAGTCTGATTGCACCGAGAGGTGAAATCCGCCTCTTCCTCCGATCGCAGAGCAATTAACACGCTGTCGATCGATGCATACATGGTGCAGACTTGTTCTTCGACGTTCTTGGATCTATGATATAGAGATTCTTCAGGGCACGATAGAAATTTCCGTGTTGAGGGCCACCCATGTCTCAGGTCGACTCTTCGTCATGGACTCGATTGAAAGGCCTCAAGATCCAAGTCACCAATGTTCCTTTGGAGGGAGTCCTTAGAGCTGCAGGATGTCCGACAGCCAGCGGTGTAGTCCGCATCCTGGCCAAGGGACAAAGACCGTTGTTAAGTGAATTGCACAAAAGTACAAAGTGCGAGGAGACGTCTCAATTATGAAGCCACGACGGACCGGAGGAACCGAAGGAACCTCGAGAAGTCCGTCAAAGGGAATATTATTGCACTTCCGGCCAATGCACGAGTTAAGACAAGGCAGGAGGAAGAATGAAGACGAAGACGCAAAGGGGACGGAGATCGTCCTAGTCGAGGTACCCTGAGCGGAAGCTGCAGGTAAATGAACCTGAAGTACACCGGGAGTTTTTTCGTCTTCCTCGTCGCCTTCGATTGTGGAGGAAAATTAATTATGGATTATGCGAATGTCCGTCATTCGCATATCCGGAGTCGGAGCGATCCTCGACCACGACGACACGGACCGTCGTCGAAGAGTCTGAGGAGTGTCTGAGGAGTGTCTGAGGACTCGAGGAACTCCTCGTTCCATGGCTGTCAGGGCGAAGAATAGCGAGACGGCGGCTCAACAATAAATGCTTTCAATCGCATTGTTCGCCGGGCTCTGGAGCTGACGCTAAGTAATCGCCTGCAGGAACAGCACGACAAAGCGAGTGTCCTTTTGCGCGCAGTGTCCGAATTTATTGCCTGCCGCTTTAATTGTATTGATTTCCCCTGCCATGGTGCGAACAATAAACTACGGTGACGAGTCCATTGTCCCTGTGTCTCTTTGGGTCGCCTCGAAGTCTTCGGTGGATCCACCAACACCAACACCTCGGTTGCCGACACGCGTTTCGTTCGATTTCCCGAAGAGTGGTGCGATTTTTCCCGGGAATTCCCACGACTTGTTGTTGTTGTTGCTCCTTGAGGTCCTCCGAGGCAAAGGACACTCACAAAGGACACTCATACATTTCCCATTACGAATACAACGACGACGACGGTTTGGCGAAATGTTTATCGCTCGAAACGGATCGATCGGTTCTGGTGCGGGGCGGAGTCTCCTGCGCTCTTCTAGCCATTATCGCTCTCTTATTCTACGGACAGTTCTCTCATTGTCTCTGGCGATTCCTTTTGTCGCCATAACTTCGTTCCTATGTCCGCTTGCGCTAATTTGTTTTGAATAGCGAAGCAATTGCGATTCGCTCCGATTCGATCCATCGCCCAGATGTCCTGTGCGAATTCGAATCCTAGTCATCGATCGGGAGGATCCTGTGATCTAGATCGACATACCATCCTGATTGTGCTCCGATTTCGCACGGCCGTGGGCGTGAGTCCAATCGATTCGTCTGGCTCTCGATGACGATCATTAGTGATCCGTTGTCCCGTTGTGATTTATGACATGGTCCAGTGGATCATCGTGATCGATTTGGGGTTGACGGAGTGAGTCAATTAAGAGCCTGATTAATAACCGATTAATCGACCCACTAAAAATAGTTGAGCGTCCCCGTTTTTGCCCCAAACCAATCGATCAACCGATCAGTCTGTTGATCCTTCGGTCAAAACCTGTCAATACCTCGCGATCGGACGATCGGCGTTTTTGCGCGACCGACTCGTAAAAACTTTTGAATCTGAGCATAAAAATTAATCGCAATCTTGTAGAGTTGGCGGGCATCGCTCGGTTCACTCGTCTACGCGGTCGCGACAAGTTGTGACAACCGCGGACCTGTCAACCGTGGTCCAACAACCACTTGTCTTGGGCCCTCGTAAAATTTGTCATTTTAATTGAAATTTCTGATTACTCGCATCGTCGGCCATCCGACGTGCACTGCAGAATTTTAATGTTCGTTCGCATGTGAATTCGCGAGATGCTTTCGCACTCGGCCGCGGACGCTGGCGATTTGATTGATCTGCGTCGGTCCGGTGGAGATCGACGCAAAGGCATTCGAATTATCGTATGGCGAATTCCTTTCAAATGGTTGAGTGGGCCTTAATCACCATGAAGCACTTGCCAAGGAGCCCACGGGAGCTGTGGGTAGTCCGAGGATTACCACATCGATGAACACCTCTGACTCCGCACTTGCAAGCGGAAGCCAATAACGCACAACCCAGTCGTTTCATCGGCTCGTTGCGGTTGCCAAAAAAGGCAACGACGACTGGCTGAAGGCCTGCGACGCGGGTGGTCCGCAGGCCAATAAAACTTTATCACTAATTTATGCATAACCATGGCAACAGGAATAACAGCCACAACAACAGCAACAACAACTGCATCGGCCACTGCCAAAAGTGATGTCTATCGATCATCGCGCTCCCGAAGCGGCTCAAAATTGAAAACCGGCCTCGGACTCCATCCCGAAGAACCGATTGTGTTGAGGTGCTTGGAGCATGGGGCATGGGACGCGGATTAGCCGGCTACCAGGCTGAGGCGTATCATTAAGTCAAGCGCAGAAGCTCTTTGGGGCCGTACGAGATGGGCTTAAGCGCAGTTAATGCCCTACGAACGCTGATTGCATATCGCGAACGTGTAATCCGCCCGACGGACGGATGGTGCAAATGCCGAGAATCAGAAACAAGAACCAGAACCAGAGCAGAGGGTGCCGCGAAACAGTTATGTTCGGGGTCCGCGGGGCGAAGAGGGGCTCCCGGGAATTAATAACAATCAATTAGTACTCATCAGGGCCGGAATCGCCCGGTCCTTCGTTCGATGGAACCTCCGCCTGGAGTAAACGGGCGCTGCCTCCTGCTCCCGATCTGGGCCATGAAAAACAAACAAAACCACCGATCAACGCAACGGGAACCTGGAGTCGGGAGCACGCCCTGGAATTGGGTCAGCCCATTAGAGCCTCGGAGTGATCGGGCTTCATTAGCGTCTGTCTGCACTTTGGGTAATCCTTTTTTCTCCTCTGGACTCCCGACGACGGGACCTAATGTGAATCCTTTGCCATATTTCAGAAATTAATATCGAGTCATATCGCTCCGTGTTCATCTAGAGATGGATCTGCTTTTTACGAGCTCCCGAAATCGGTCCTCTCTGGACTGTCGCTGGAAGGATTCTCTGGGCGATGTCGTAAAAACGGCCACCGGGCCGCTTCATCGATCGTGCGGAGGGTCCTGCGTCTCATTAGCCGTGTTCCTGTGACCTCTGAGGAGGACACACAGGACGCTCACACTTGACAGTGGCGAGTGAGTGGTTTTCGAGCTTCTGTGGGTCTCTGGGCGAGTATTAATTAGTGCCCTCAGGACCTCGCGTGAATGTCTGTGTGGGTTAAAAGGAGGAACCATTAAAATTTTAGTATTCAGAGATTTTGATAAATTTTTAAGTGTCCAAAACTATCCCTTTCGAGCTGAGAATTAGTTTCGTTTGGTAGTCGAAAACCTGGGAAATGGAGGGAGGGAAGATTTCTACCTACCGCGAATATGAGACTCCATTCGTAGGCTTAGAATCATTTCATAAATACTCACTAATTGGGTACATGCGAGGATTCCTGGAGGTCCAGTTGACAATTTGTTGTCCCCTTCGGAATGTTTCGTTGGTTCAGGCATTGTCTACCACAAGGGATCATATTATCATTTGTGTATTTATGGATCTACTAATTATTAGGGTTGCTTGTTGAAACATTCATCTGAAGACTGATTCTACAGTTCTGAAGACGGGTTCTACAGGTAGGTCAGGAAAGATGAAATGCTCAACCATTTTATTGTTTCATAAAATTTAGCATGCAGACTGTGATATTCTTCAATGATATCTTATATCATAAAAAAATGAATAAAAGTGATCAAGGAGTTAAAATTTTCAAGATAAATACTCCGAAGTTGAGACTTCAAAAATTTCCAATAAGTACTCTTACGATTGTATTAACTTCTCCATCCCGTGGTCGTCCACCCTAAGGGTTTCCGAGCAAAAAAGCACCTCTGCGTGTTGGTTCGGGAGTTCGCTTTGTGCTCTTGAGTCGATTGCGATTGCAATGTTTGCGAAAACTCGATCATTCAATTTGAACTCGATTGCCACAACGCCATTAGGCTCGACGATAACTGCATCGGAGGAGGGGGAGGAGGAGTAGAAGAAACCAAAATCCAAAATCGCCGCGCGAAAAAATGAATATTTAAATAAAAACCATTTGAATATCGCCAGAGCGATCGCGGTCTGCCAACGACGGGCATCGATCGCGTCAGCTACTTCGCTCCTTCTGCCTTCCCTATGGATTTCAAAGGAATTTCGCACGCTCGCCGCCACTCCGCCTCACTCCACCGGACTCCATCTGAGCGGCCTAATGTGCCGTACCGGAACGCAGTGGGCTGGAGTGGAATGGAACGAATTATCATCGGCCGCATCCGCGACAGGGCGCGATCGCGTTCGGAGCAGACGCCGAGAGCGCGATTTCCTCATCCTGCCGACTCACTCATTCATCGCCTGATCGATTTCTGCACGCGAATCCGAAACCGCGGCGCGTCCAAATCTGGACCCCATCCGAGTCCGAATCCGAGAGCCTCGCGAGGACGGCAACGACTTGTATTTAACGCGAAATTTATTGCGCCTCTCGGGGGCCGGCAGGTGGGCGGCGCGGGTGCGGAGGGGCGCGGCCGCGTTCGCTTTGCGTTCGTCCGAATTTGCGTTTCAATTCAATTCCACGAGGGTCCGCTCCACGCGATTATCGCGAGGGAGGGGCGCAGGCGGCTGCCGCCCTCAAGTGCCGCCGGGCCACCGATAATTGTGATTGCCTCGCCGGCGCGTCCGTTAGAGCTGCCGCAATTCCATTTAACGCATCGATTCCACAGCCTGTCTGTGGCTCTTATTGTTGTTGGTGGCCGCCACCTCGCCGCATGAGGCGTCGGCACCGCGTTAAACACCGCGGCAAGGGGAACCAACTATTGTTCGGCTCGTTGGCGGCAGCAACAACTTGTTCTGAGCACGTTCCCGGCTCCGCGAACCCCTGGAACATGAGTCTCCTTTCGACTTCTACCTTCAGTCCCTCCTTCCTCCCCTTCTATCTTCATTCCATTTCTTCCTTCCTTACCCTTCCTCTTCCGCCCACACTAGCCAGTCGAACGCACGGACTCGGATCCGATTACCCCGCGGCCGCCGGCCGATCGAGTGCTGAATTTACGATGTGATTCCCATCATTTGGCATAATCTATTTAGCAGCGAGTGCACGCATGTTCCGAGTGTTGGGGCTGCAGTGGCCACGCCGTTGTTGTTGCTGTAAAGAACTTGCTGGTTATTTGGAAGGAAGAAGGTGCGTATTGAGTGTGGAATCGAATGGAGCTTGAATTCGAATGGGTTCCGAACCGTGGCAAAGTTCGGCAGACGGTGGATGACCTTCCGTCGGCGGATGATCGTTTCTTAACCTTATGCATCCAGCCACAAAGTGTTTTGTGACTTGGAGCAAGGTCAATTTCTGTTAGAATAATTTTGTAACAAACCTTGTTATAGCGAAGTTTAGTCAATTTGAGTTCTAAAAGATATTTTGGAAAAAATTTTTCATCTCCAGCAACGCCAATTCGTGCGTTATTTCCAAAGGTATGGGCCACTATAGATTCAAAAGTGATTCAATACAATGACACCAAAAATGAAACAGAAGCGGTTGATCTTCAATTGTACTTGGGTTCGCGATGAGAAGCTGACTGAAGGTTGGGCAATGCGATAAAATTGGTTGCAGATGCGCAAGGAAAAAGCGAATGGCTGATTTATCGCGGACAGTCGTGTTGGATGGAGAATGCCTCAAAGAAAGTGGTGAGGACACTAAGACTTTTTTGAGGACTCTGGATCGAAGTGGATTGCTGCAAAGTTGCAGTAGAAACTGCAGTTGTGGAATAAGCAAGTAGTGACAACACGCAAAGCTGGGTCTTCGTTCATGTAACGAGATGTTAGGCTGCTAGTTAAGCGAATGTTTAGCATATACTTGGTTTATAAGAATATAGTGAGAAATCTCCATTCTCAAGCACGCCATTCTGGTTATTTCAACATTTCAAAAATTTATATACGATACACATCAATACATTGATTCTCAAATTAACGTATATTTGAAGAAATTCGGGAAAAAAGACTATGTCCATTCTGTGAAAAACATAACACGTATTGATCCTCAGGCTCGCACAATTGTACTAATCGAAAACATTCTCTCGGTCGGCCCCAATGCGAACGATAATAATTTTGCAGAAGCATAAGAAATGGAGCTTCGTGTGGAACACGATCCTCGGCCTGTCGGAGCTAAGGATCCATCGTGTTTTGTTGCGAGGTGTACGAATTATTGTAATTATCGCATGTGTATGACAGCACGCGGGCGCTATGTGGTCTGGGCTGGTGATTTGTAAGTTGTTAATTGCAAATCGAAGTAATTTTTAATCCTTATACATTGTTGCACGATCGCGTCTTGATCTTCAGTGGGAGTGGCCATGGGCAAGAAAAATGGTGATGATCTTTGGTGGAAAGTAATAGATGATAAGAATAAATGTGATTGATTAATAATCATTGGTTATTCATAGATTCATGCCGGAAGTTTAAACACTCAGAGAACCCTTCGATGGATTTCCGTGAGTAGAGGAGTCTCAAACACTTGCTCCCTCGCCATCTGGTCATCCTCGGGGACCTCATTAGGGTCATAATTACAGCCATTGAGTGTCTCTAATGAACTTGTCACCGCGCTCCGGCATGACGAATGTCGCCCACAACCCGAGCGACTCCGACCAGCTGAACCCGGGTGCATAAATTATTACTCAACACCACGCAGATCGAACAACTGTAGGAATGTCCTGCCGTATCATATGCGTTTCGCACGCTCGCCAGGACAGCGACGATCCTCGGCCGGGGTCGAGATGATCACCGTGCAATTTATGAATGAAAATCCGAGAGCACAAAGGATAACGTTGGTGACTCGGCGAGGATAGGGGACACTGAGGAGGAGGAGGTGGCAGTGGAGAGCGAGGTGTCACCTAGCGTAGGCCACGCTCTGATCAGGCGTGACGTGGTCTGTCGCAGGGATCAAGCAGAGCCGATCGGCCGCTGGCGACGTGTTGGGTCCCCGGGATAAGCTGTGAGGCCGGAGGCAGGAACCAATCTCTAATTTATTCCCGGCCCTTTGTCGGCCCCTTGCCGCCGTCTCCATGCGCCGCTGGTAGCTAATGGCTCATCATGAGCGGCCCGAGCGGAGGAGGACGAAAAGCCCGGCCGGGATCAGCCAGGGAAAATCAATTCGGGACGCAGACGGCGGCGACATCGACGTGGCAGCACCAAGTGTCATAAGACGGCAGAGGCATTGAAAGCAACAATAGTGAGGACAACAACAGCAGGAATGAAGCGTCAAAGGGAAGCAACAGCAATGGGCGAAGAGGTGTCAAAGTCGTTGAAGCATAGGGGAATCGATTGAGCTGCCTTTGAGCGCCCTTCGTCTTCTTCGCCTTGGCGATATCCTTTGTTTTGTCAGCGATGTCCTTTGACGGAGGACGTTGTATTGATGTGTTTGTGCTTGTTGTTGCTCCGTTGTTGTCCCACTGCAACACCCATTCACAAAAACAACAACAGCAACGAGAAAAACGAAGACGAATCGACATTTTGTCACCTGACAAAGCATCCTCGTGGTTCATGCAGTCATGGCGAAAATTTCCACTTTAGTGTCAGGCGAGAACATAAAAAACGTCACTCACTCACCGATGTCGCCCTGTCCAACGCCGACAATTGTTCGCGCCGAAATTTATTGAGCCCTTCGCTCAGGCGACCATCGATCGCCGATCCTGAAGGAATTTTAATAAACTCCTCCGAGGATCCTGCGGTCTGCACCACCTGAGCCTCGCCAGAGGTCAAACACCTCCGGGTCAATTAGTTGTCCCTACGCCAAATCCGACGTCTTTCGGCTCACCTCCGCCGCAGCCCGATCTGCGTAATCGATTCCATCTTATCGCGTCTTCCGAAAACTGTTAAGTCTCGCTGAAAACTTGTTAAAATCCTCGGCTCAGATGCCGCGATCCGATCGGAGCCGAACCGAACCGAGGCGAAGACGATGCAGCTCATGCGGTTCGTGGAGGACGCCAGCCTGCGATCGATCGATCGATTGATCGGCCAATCGATCGGATCGAATGGGATAGGATCGAAGTTCGATCCCTCGATCGGCCCCATCCCTCAAAACAAATACACGCAGCTCGGTTCCTGGCGAATGGTTTGGAGCTGATTTACATTAAATTTGCATATTTCGAATCCTCGTCGGGACGAAGCCAAAGGATGGCGATGGTATTGGTGTTGGTGGAGTGGCTGAGGAGGGGTCTTGGAGGGGGCTCGTTAAGCGGAGGATTTGTAAAATTTAGGTATTTGATGAAGATATCGACATCTGGACAACAACAACTATGGGGCAACATGTCTGGAGGTGAGATTTATGCGAGATTAGCGAGAAATTAACATTTGCGCAGATGATGATGATTCCTGGCCATTGGCTGGGTCGTGCTTGGGCGCTGGCCGGGCGGGAGTTGGGCTGTGAATGGGGCTGAGGGACAGGCGACAAGATCCATCGATCGGTTGGCGGTGTCGATCTGCGGTGTAGTTCTTATCGCTGCGAATGCTGCGTGGTATTTTAATGTGATTTATTGAAGCACACCAGCTCCCCTGCGTTACCACGGCGAGATCGGGGTCCAAGCGAGCGCGGACAGCCCAATTGATCCGAGTCTCAGAGACACGCCTCAGCTGTGCACACAATCGCCAGGCCTGCCCGACTCTCAGGACAATCCTAAGTACCAGGACCACCCGGCGTCGACTTCTCCTACAAGGGATCCGCAATTGAGCGTAATGATCGATCGCCGACCGACCATCGATTGCCGGAGACGAACACAATGGTAGCTCTCGAGACGATCTCCCGGTAATTGCACTTATTCGCAGGTTGCGAAGGGATTCGCAGGGGTGCCGAGGGCCTAATCCCGATCCCGGCCAGCGGCGAGTACTCGACAATAATATTTCCGATAAATCACGCACATCGTCAAACGCAGCCCAGCAGATAAATCGCAATCAAAATAATCAAAGCAACGCAATGGCAAAGGCAACGGCAACGCAACAAATTAAGCGGCAAAACCAACAACGAGGACTACAAATGCAGACCTCACACATTGGACGGATCGACCCGAGTGAATCCTGGCCGCAGCAGACCGTCTGCTCAAAGAAATGGCCCACCAGAAAGAGAAGGAAAAGATCGAGACCTGACGAACATCACCGCCAATTAAAGCACATACAAATCTAAAACAAATTTCAGTCCAGGCCGCGGAGTGGACGCTGGGAACCAACCGTAATTAGCTGCCCTCGCCATGTCCCCCGATCGAGCACAGGACTAAAAAACAAGGAGAACAATCGAGCCAAGTCGAGTAATTCACTTTATTAATTGGTGCGTGGTGTACGAGTGGCATCGGGGCAGGCCGAGGAGTCCCGAGAAATCCCCAGGCCCCCGAAGTGAGCTGGTCTTTAATGAAGATCGCTCCGTTTGTGCCGAGTCGACAGGGCAAAAACAATGCGATTGCAACTAAATCACTCAATCGTCGATCGGTCGGAAGGCATGCAAACAAACAAACAAGCAAGCTTGTGGTACAAACACACCGATGTCCCAGAAGACGGAGCGACGACAAAAAGTGTGTCTGGAGCGCTGTGCCATTCATTCAGCAGAAGCCGCTGCCGTTCGACGGGGACCCGGCGATCGATGAAATTTCATCCGTGAATCGGATAGGAATAGGATAACGTTTAGAAAGGAGATTCTTCAAAAGCAGAAAGAGTGACTTTGAGTCCACGATAAGCGAGCCAAGTTCCAGATCTATGGAATGCATGTGATATGGGAAATATTCTAGAGAAGGAAAGAGAGGCCGAACTTGGAATTAACATATCAAACATAGGAACGATGGGCTCGGACGCGATCGCGACGGTACCGTACGAGCTTATCGCGGCGTCGGAATCACTGTACGGAGGCTGAAAAGGAAGCGCGGCAGCCGCCTGTCTAGCCGGCCAGTCGCTCGTCTGTGCGTCAGCGTCAGCCTCGGAGACAGAAACAGAGGTGGAAGACACAATGCGAACTTGTCGTACAGGATGTCGACGATCGCGGTCTTTGCGATCCGACAACAACACAATAAAGTGACTACCATAGTAAGAGGAGGAGACAACTTCTCCACAGCGTCGTCTTCGTCCGGACATGAGGAGGCTGGACTCATTGGGGCCAACACCGTTGGGCTTCTGGCCGAGCGCAGTGTCGGAAGGTCAGTTGCATGATATTAAATTGTGCCGGTCGACGAAAGCGAAACCTTGCAATTATCCTTCATTCTGCTTTAAATGACTCCCGAAAGACCGTTCAAATAAATTTTTATAGAATAATTCACGCCATAAAATAAAATAAGTGCAACACCGACTGCCATCATCCACATTAACCGATTGCGTTTTGTTAATGATCTGGAAGCTGAATTTGACCCAGTTCCAGGGGCTTAATCGAGGTCCACGGGCTCGAAATGGAACTGAAATGAATATTCAATTAATTCACTAAGTGCGAAGGGAGTCGAAGTTTGCTCGGTTTGGAAGCTCGCCTCAAGGATAATGGGACGAATAACGACGAAGCAACAAGAGCTTTTCTCATCGGACACTGACTCCTCCTACCCATTATACTGAGATCACATGCTGATCACCTCGAGCTAGGCCCCTCGATAGGACAACAAAGTACAATTATCTGCGGGTCCAACTGATCTGCCAATTTCAATCCTTTGTCATCAATCTTGCGAACATCGTAGCCATCACTCGTCCATCCGGCCGTCCGCATGTCTTTTGAATTTTCCCTGTTCTCCACATCCGATTCGTTAAATTAAGCAACTTCAGTGAAATTGCAAAGCAATCTCGAATCTTTGGAGGAAAGTCGAAAGGGTCTAAATCAAGTTTTTTTCCGCCGTTCCTGGTTGTTGTTGCCTTTGTAATTGGGGATAAATTAATTCTCATTTAAGCAGATATTTCCTTAAAGCGATCGCAGCGACCGACAAAGTACTCAAGTGCAGATGAGCCGACCGTCCGTCCGTCCGACCATCGATCGGCCAATCGATCGTTGATCCAGGGACTCGGCTAACCATGGTCATGGTTGTGGCGGCAAGTGGAACGCATTCTTGTGCCGTGTGGCTGCGAGAGGCGGGCAGGGAGAACGATGGGAGGGCGATTAAAACGAGGCTCCAAAGTGGGCGCGGACCACTTGATCTACTTGGCTACTTTCTCAACGCAATGGCAGCAACAACAACAATAACAATAATCACCGGCCACAGCAGCAAAAACCGAGCACCAACCCCGACCGAAGCAAAAGGGCAGCAAAATTACACGTGAGCCGCGCCCACCTTGTTAAGCGTTAAATCGCGCGTTGTGCGCGTGCGTGCCGAGTCCCCCGAAGCCCGCAGACCTCCCCAATACCTCCTCCTGCTGCTCCCCCTTTCTCGGCATTCCAAGTTTTTGCCGACCAGCGTCTTTAACGAGATATCGAGCCTTTGTAACGCGTCTTCCGCGCTTCCTACTGTTTCGACGCGATGTCGTTCAGTCACTCATCACAAAGAGAACAGCAGAAAAACAACAAGAACAACATCACCAAAAACAAGAACCACAACAACAACAGCGACGGGTCCTAGTAATTGCGGATTAAGTGCGTCCCGGCCTCGATCTGATTAAGAATATTTCAATTAGTGATCCTCGACGGCTGATCCTCGACGGCTTATCCTCGCTCATCTCCACCATGGAGTTACGCTGGACTTCACCCCCAACCTCTCTCTCTCTCTCTCTATGTGGACAGTTCGGATAAAGTACATCCCGTTGCGAACATTTTCGGCTAATTTAGAGAAAGTTTCCCTCTCTTGATTGATGGTGATCGACGGTAGTTCGATACTCTCAGTCTTTATAAAAGCAATACTCTGTCAGATTGTGGAACCCAGGCCTTCCATGGAAAATGAAGTTCCTCGAAAGCGTCGCGAACGTCACCGCAATCGGCGATCGACGATGATGACAGGCGGATATATCTGCCAATATTTGCATGAGATAACGGCGAAATATTCAAATTCATGCGGACAGAGCAATCAAAAATCAATTCATAAAATTTGCAAGAACGATCAAATTTGTTATGAAACTGTCGAAGACAACAACACTCGCAAACGTATGTAGCCCTCAGACCCATTTCATTCGATACTATTCGGGCAAAAAGGGCTTCCCATTTGAATAAGGCCAAGACGATGATCTTTGTCTTTGTCTCGTATGCAAACCAGGGTCCCCAGTGGAGCCCGGACCGCGACGAGGATGTCGTCGGCGAAGATGATGTCAAACGCGGCGGGGGACAGACACAATTCAATCATTTTGATTTCCATATCAACTCTCCCCACGACAGACACACATCTCGCTCTCCGTCTCCGTCTGTCGGCGGCCAGATCGTCGGTGCTAGATTAAAAGATCATCGATCAGCGGCCGGCTGACAACTGCAGCAGCGAGGTAAACGCACTTTTTTCCCTCCGCCAGCGCTCGATCAGAGATGTCAACCTCTCGGGAAGACGGCGGGTCCGCCAAACGCCAACCGAGAGACGAACGAACAGGAAAAAAGGGAAACTATTTCCCAGCTCGCCAAGCGACCGTCGAGCACTCGGGTGGTCTAATCGCTCGCCTTGATTTCTGCTTCCTTCGGTGAGACCGCGTTTTTGCTCCACGACGATCTCCATGTCCGACATCTCCGCCGATCGCACGGTCGGCTCTCGGGTGATGCATGCGTTTTTAATATATTCCTCGTCCCGATTTGTGTACGATTCATCCGATTCCTATGCCCAGATATCGCCTGTCCGCAACTTGTTGTCCCGCCGCCATGCCCGATCCGAACGAAGGATACAGGTGAAATTATGATGGTTTCACGTGAGGGCCGTGATCGGCATAGGGGTCGGTATAGGATTTTCATATTTTGTACCTTTTGCGACATTGTTTCCGAAACTGCAGCTCATTGTTTCCGACCCATGCGTCGGATTGTCCATGAAGCGATCAATCAAATATGTTAAAGATCGGCGGGGAAATAGTTTACGACCGCGACGATCGTTTGCTCGCGATAAACTATGAGGTTGACGAAATGATCTAAGGGATGTTAGGATTTGAATTCAAGGATACGCCTCGTAAATCTGAGTCGCCGACTCCTGCCCGAAATGATCGGACATCGGATTCTGCGAATTTGTTATTATTATACTCTCGGAATGATCACTGATCACTATCGAAACCATGAAAAATATTACTTCGGCATTCCTTTCCAGTGAGAAGTGATCTTGTAATCATCGTGTCGCTGCCTCGGTTTCTCACCTGTGACAATGGGTTTGTTTTCCATTTTGCTGCTCATCGGAAACAATCGTCAGCCGAAGACATGTCCGCGCTATGGCCAAGTGTCGGGCTGTCCGTCCGGGCCATTGGGAACCGCAAAAAGTCTGAGTGGCGGAATCACGTCGCTCCAGATTGTTTACCCAAGTGCGACTATTTGCGGTCGCCACAAACGACGGGCCGAGCGAAGACGACGACGATGACTGCAAACCGCAGGTAGAAGGTTCCAGCGAGCTGCAGGTAATTTCTATAATGCTCGCTGCAGTCGAAATGTGATCAATGAACGAGCCAACCGCAAAACAATATCGAGCAACATGCGTGGAATTGTCACATGGCCATCGACAGTCAGACAGGGGAGGAAGAGAGAGGGAGCGCGGACAATGAGGGAAAATGGATCGCAAAACCGATCCATATAAATTTGATATAAAGGTCTGGATCTCCGTTGGATCTATTCAGGGTCAAAGACTTTTGTTACTTTCTTCGCATTTCCATTGAGAGTCGATATCGAGGAAAAGACGTCCATTGTCTCGAGTTCTTGAAGTCATGGGACTCGGGCAGGATACAAGACACTTACCACCAGTCAACGCTATTGTTTGAGCATCCATCTTTCACGGGTCGTTTGCAGAGTGTGGGAAGATTTCGGGATAAAAATGGAGATCTCTTGCATTTGCTCCCAGAGACAGAATTTCAGATTCCGGCGAGGGTCTTGAATTGATGCGAATCTCGATGGTCTGGCCCTGAAATTCTCAACGATTAAAGTTAATTAATTTTCACCAAGTTATCATCGCCCTGTGCCGTGGTGTGGCTTTTATTTAATCAGTCGTAAACGTCAGAGCGATCATTTACAACTCCAAATGATAGTCATAATCGCATAAATAGCTGGCTGCCGTTGAGACAGACCGACTCTATCAGGGGCAGCCGCTGGAACAACAACAACAAAACAACTCTAGCAGAAGCCAACAACCTTTAAATGTTGAACAATTTTATTGATGACGACGTCGATCGTCAGTCAACCGAGCTGTGCGGACGATTGAGGCCAGCTCCATCGCCACTGTCAAAAGATCTCCGGCCGATTGGCCAAAGGCTCTGCAATATTGTCCGGTGTTCCTCCTCCTCCTCGTCATCTCCACCTCTCTCTCCACACCACTGAATCGCGTTGGAGAAGCAGAACTTGTGGCAAGATCAAAGCTGCGTTTGCACTATATCTGTCCAACTTTGATGGAGTTATAATGGCGCGAGTCTGGCCGCCGTCCGACGTCTGGCGTACCATGTCCGCCTGGCTGTCTCTCCCGGCGTCTGTCCGTCCGTTGCTGGGTCGTATAATCGTACGGCTTTCGACGCTAACGGCAACCGTCGCTTACTTAGCCTTAGTCGTAAACGTGGCTGAGACTGAGGTACAGATCATGTCCTCGATGACGGAGGCGGGATGGCGATGATGACGTCGCTACAACTACGACGACTACGACAACGACGATGATCGTTTATTTGTTTTAGTGCTTCATTATCCGGCCGCGATCCATTAGATTGGCGTGCATTATCCTGTTGTAAAATCCATTAAAGCGGCGATTTGTGGCCGTCGGTCGGCGACGGTTCTCCACCAGGACCGCGCAGAATACTGGAAGCGTTGCTCGAAACACCTCCGCCGTTCCAGGAACCGGGCGGCGGGAGGATCGCGCACTTGGCCCTGGGTTATTTGTTGTGGTCCGGCTCTTGACGCTGATGGTTTGTGGGTTTTCGAAACGATCTCGTCGGAGCGGCTGATGCTGATGATGATTGGGCAATTTCTGGACTCATCGATCACCGCGCGCTGACGTATGTAGATTCTGTAGAGATCGTCATAGAGGCTGCTCGGAGTCGCAATTTGACAAATCCTCGGCGATAAATTCTCCCTCCCGGTCCCCGGTGCAAAATTGTTGCAACGAGTGGATCGGAATTCCGCGCCTCCACCTACAAAAAGTAAAATCAAAACAAACAAAGTCCCGTGTTTGCGCTGAACAAACTCGCGACGCGCGCGCCAGGCAAACAACGCGACTGCCGGGCGTCCGTCGTCGCCGTGGTGAGAGTGTGGGTGTGTGTGCGAGTGACACACATTTGCGCCACCGACCCAGCGAGCGACGATTGATCCACCCACGCGTGCTGTAAGTGGCGAAGGTGTTGACGATCGACAAACATGAGCGCGATCATCGCAATCTGGAAGCCCGAGTCGCGATCGTTTCCTGGTCGTTTTTTAAGTAGCCTTATCACCGGAGATAGTTGGCGTTGTGTGTATTTTGAAGAGGATTCGATCCACGGGTCGCGGTCTGGTCCCGATTTTATCCGAGCGCAAACAGCGTTAGACGCACGCTAAAAGTGTGGCCATTTTTATCGCGCGCGCGCGTTTTCAAGTGAATCATAAATTGCTTCATCGAACATTATCTAATTTCGTGTTGACAGAGCAATCACGCAAATGCTCGCGATTCGAGATACGACCACGACAACGGCGCATAGAATTCCCTGGTCGGATAACTGATGGTTGTTGTTCAACTCGTGCTCGGTTCATATCTCGCATATTTACATCTCGGACGGGAAGACACGGCGTCAATAGAAGCATGAATGGGTTGTAGGAAGGGTCACAAAGTCGTGGTCATGGGGAATGGGCGGGCAGAGGGGTTGGTGGTGGAGCCCGATGACGACTCTTTGGGTCAGCGGCGCACAGTCGATTCTCTGAGAAACACGAGACAAACAAGCTTGAGGGGAGCACATGGATGTGCTTCGCTTGGAGTCGGATCTGACTCGACGGGGTTCATTGCGAGACTAATTCCTAACAACGATGGCAACGATTCGGCTGCTTCACGAGGTCCTTCATTATCAGCCAATAGGATCCTTCTTCATCATCCTCCTGCTGACAGCCACAGCGAATCCATGTCTCACGCTCGTCGCTGCGAAATCCAGAAATCGCATTCGGACCTCGGATGCAAATTTGTTTTCTTTTCATTTCGGGATTACGAAGATCTTGCGGTCTCTAAGAGGAGATGACCATTGTTCATGATGAGAAATAAAGAAGGAATTGATCATGGAAGGATGATAAGAAGACGAATCCATCCCCGGGGTCCAGGGTCCAGGTCGGTCCCTCTGGGCGGCTCGTGTGAGGAACGGCTGCCGGTCCAGATTCGTTCCGTTGCGCATGCGTGGTTCTCGCAGCGGGTGTCACGTGCACAAATAGAGACACGTAGCTGAGTTGCACAAGGTCCTTGTGCAGGACACTTGAGCGAACAATGGCATCATCCATTCATGCGTCCATGGTGTCCTTTGCTTCTGTTATTGTCGCAATTCTCATTGTTGGTATCTCCGTTATTGTCGCTCTGAACGTTGTTGTTGCTCTGCCTGTCGTTGTTTCTCTCTATGTCGTTGTCCCGCCGTGTGTTGTTGTCGCAATGTTGCAAATGTTTTTCCAATGAAACTTCCGCAACGCATGGCAATCGAATTGGGTTCTAATGAAGAGTTCAAGCACCGTGGAGGAGGAGGAGGGCCCTGGACGGAGGGATTGCGGAACAGGACTCTAATGGCAATAAGTGCGGTAATTGACATTTCGCAGCGAGTGAGGCGACCACTCGAGCGGAGGGTTTCATTAGCCGGGATTAGCAACACTTTTCTCTGTCCCCCTCCCCGTCCGCCGAGGCCACCCGCGTCTCTGGCGATGAAAGAGACGGCAACGGCAGCTGCCCTGGGCGTTGATTGAAACATCGTCGGACTCGGAGTCGGGCGATAAAATCCGCTTGAAGTGCGCTCCTTATCGGCCGCCGATAGCCATCGATGGCCATTGACGTCTAACAGATCTTCTTCACTCGTCCTCCTCGTCCAGATGCCGTGTTCGCGAGCACTTAATTATAACGCATGTGGCGCGAAAAGTACATCGCAAGTGAAATCGATTTCTCGTGTTCGCTGCACATCGCATCGCATGGAGGCGACGATAACACTTGGCGACACCGCATCCTCCCGAGAGTCCACCCCGAGTCGTCGATGTCGCGATGATTTGCGTGCCCGGAGCCATCTCTCAATCGGCCCATCGATCGATCGATCGCTGCACTTGGCCCCTGGTTCGAGTAATCATAAACACGATTTTAATTGATACTCGCCAGCGACGAGGCGGCGAAGGATGTCGAGAGTCAGGATCTGATAATCGCCGGGGATAGAATTGATTCGGACACGTCGAGGGCAATTAAAGAGCAATCGCAGAGTGCGGCCGGCGGACACGATGGGCGCGATATGGCGGCAGGAAGTGTTGCTCGGGGTGTTCTTCACGATAAGGATGCGATTGCATTCGTCTGAGTTTCGTCGGCGATTCCATCGAAGCGCATCATGTTAATTGCGGAGCGATAAAAACACAATTCAATTTAATTAAATCGCAGTGAAACGCATTCGATCACCGGCCACGAAGAGGGCATGAGCATCAAGAATAACGACGTGGTTGCTTCGAGGATCCCTAATTAATTGCCCTCAAATGCATTTAATTTTAAATGCCGTTGGTGGACCGAAAGAGATCGATTAATTAGCCGCAAATGCTCGAGGCGCCTGTCCTAAGGATGTTGGTTTTTGTGCGCACATAAAATTCCCATTTAGACTTTCCTCCTCCCTCCCCCCCTGCCCATCGTGTGTAATAATAATTGGTTTTCCTCATTTTCGGTTGGTCTCTTCATAATTTTACGGTATACGCGGCAACTAGTCCAGAGTCCGAGGCCCGGTCAGAAATTTCTCCAGGCTTTCATTAAAATCGTGGCTGCCTCCGCGTGGCGGCCGAGTACGTGGAGCTCATTAATTTATGTGGCTCTCTCCTCAATTTCATGCTATAACTCATTAATTCTGTCCAATAAAATTTGTGACGTGAACGCGTTTCGAAAGACAGTATCGTTCTCACTTAAAGACGCTTCTTATTTCATAATGGATTTTATGGGAGTCCTTCAGGGTTCCTGATGATGGTATGGAATATAGAAGTCAGAATGAAATATGGATAAATACAATAAAAGCTTTAATAATATATGTAAAAGGTATTTTTATTTTATTTATTTTTATTTTTACAAAATACCATACTCTTTACTACCCATATTATTAATAATAGTTTTATGTGGTTGACCATAGTTGGTGGAGTTCAGTGCAGACTAAATGCATTCTAAATCAAATAATATTTTCTATACTTATATCGATCGTGGTAACCACCAATGTCAAATGTAAAAATTCAATCTAGAAATTCATAAAAACGTTGAAATTGTTTCACCCATTAGTTTCGTTGCAAATTAAGGATTGGATGACTTCAGTACATAATATTCTAATTTTTGGGAATTAACTTTTATTTTTATGATTGTTTCAATTAACACCTGATAACGAGAAACTGCCGAGTTCATAGATTTCGAGATAACAGGGTACTACATCAGGCATATATTTCATATATTATATCGACATATATTTGTTAGAATATTAATATATCGTTATTTCAAGGAGAAGGTAGCCTACATCACAGGAAAATCTTAAGAGTATTTTGTTTTTTGTTATTCTATGTAATTTTCTTAATATTTTCTCATTTTTAAATGGAAACAAAATAATTAATGTTTCCATAGCTCTCGAAGGACATTCCCTCCAAGGCGAATTGGACTCCAAGGACTCAGCACGAGCCCAAGCAAAACAGAAACAGCAGGAGGACGATTCCTGAATGGATTTCCGCCATTCGAAACTCATTACTTGGCCATTCGAGGTTATTTCGCAGGTCGAGCCGAGGGTGTCCGGCAAATTCTTCACAATCGAGACCGGACAGCGGGACACGAGGCCTGAATAGACCCACGGGACAAGACGGGATGTGGACGAGTGTTTGCAAACACAGAGAAAGAGAGACAAGGGGCGAAGGACACTGCCGAGAGCAAATAAATCAGGTCGTGTGGCCAGAAGTATGATCACCCTGGACCTGGACCAGGACCGACCGCCAGCGAACATCTGGAGAGGACCTCGGCCGAGTGGCCGGTGGAGGGCGAGTAACGTGAGCTCCGGCCGCACACCTGGTCAAAGGTCGCCCTCCGATGGCGCGAAGGCGACCACATGCACCGAGATGTCAACTCGCTTCGGGGGACCGAACCGCCGCCATCTCGTACTCGCCGCTGCTGTGGTTTCCGAGGGTTCGTTGTTGTTTTCCAATTTAAAATAATATGTCTAGAGTTTTTCGTTCGGAAAACCGATCCTGCGCAGGACGCATGCCAAACGCATGCTGGCGCGCTTCCCGCACCGCCCGCCGCCAGCTGCCCTCGTCGCGACGTCCCAACGAGGTGGACCCGCATGCTCAGGGGTTTTTTAACTCTCGCTCGGCGTCTAGTGCGACTGTCTGCGCATGCGCGGCATCCAAATTGCGACCCGGTTCCCCGCTTGTTGACGGCGAAGTCGGCGCAACCTCAATTTGAACTCGTTTCACTTTTCAATCAGCGAGTACACAGTCTGCGCAGTCGAGAGTCAACCGATTAAAATTGGGAAGAGGACGAAGGCCTTTCTCGACGATGTCAACGGCAGCGGAGCCTCATGGGTCTTCTTGTGGCCGAAACAGGGACAAGATAACGACAACAACAAGGATGGGGAATATTAATAAACTGTGAGTTACTTAAATTTAATTTAATCGCCGAATCGTGCGCGAAATTTCGCGCTTTCCTCAAGGTGTCTCGTTGTGGGCCGGGAAGAATCGGAAGATCGCGTTTGGCCGTTCGCAGATCTTTAAGCTGCCTCGCACATTTTTGGGTGGATTCGTTGAGATTCCAGAAATTGCTCGACAACCAAAGTTGTTGTTGTCGTGCTCTGTTCCTGTTGCCGCACAATTTGTTTGGCCGAAAAATTGTGGCCTTCGCCTCCGACAACGGCCTGTCGTTGAAATTTTATGGGAAAGTAAGTAATTTTCTGCAAGATTTCAGAGCGACGATAAAGATGGGGCTCTTGGGCCAAAGAGGGGGACTCGAAGGGTATTTGGAGAGAAGACCATGAGGCATTCGGGTTTTAAGGGTCTTCATACAAACTTCCAGCAGATAATTATTACTGGTAAATAAATGGAAAAATGAGTTGCCTCAGGTCAACATTTTTTTCTTTCTACTTCCCACAATACACAGTACATAGTGCGTTCTGAGCCGCATGTAATCCTCGGCTTAAAGTCAGTCATTTGCGCCCAATTAGAAGCATTTGCCCTGAAATGTTTTGCATACCGTTTTCTCCGTCCGCTTCGACCCGAAGTCCCGCACAATGCGAACTCATTAGTGTCAGGACATTGTGAAAATATGAAATATTAAAAAATATATCCATATTTTCCATTCTCATTATTCATCTTTTTTTCTTTTTCGAGAAAATAACTCTTATTGTTCGGTCGGCTTTGTTTGGGTTCATCTGACCGTTGGTCATTTGCAGGATCCTTGATTCTCGGGTCTCTTATTTCCCTCCAAGATATGATCGATGATCTCTCGTCTGAGCTGTGAAAAATAATCTCGCCTTGGACCCCGAACCCCTTTCCACCGTCGGTAACGGGCACACTTCGTATAATCCTTTGGCAAAGGGTTTACTTCCGTCGTCCGTTATGTTTTCCCGAAGAAACAACAAAAGCAGAAAATCTAAATAAAACACGAGCCCACCGCAAACCACAATAATGGCCGGTGACAAGGATCGAGGCGTCTGCGAGGATCGTCCGGCCGTTGGTTTTGGTTTTGTCTGTTTTGACAGACACTGTTTCGAGCATGTTTCCGGAACTCGTCTTCCGCCTTCCTTGAATCCGGGCCTGATTCCGACTGTGGCGCGTGAATTCGCAATATATTCGGCTCGGCGACATTAATCCCTCCACGACTTCCTCCGCCCCCCTCCATTGACACGACCCATGACTGCTCGGGGATCAGTCTGTCTGTCTGTCTTTCATCCGTCTGTTTTGAAGGCCGTGCCATGTTAAGTGGTTTAAAGTCGAAAGAGTTGAGCGGCGGCACGCTCGTGCATGGACCTTGTTGTCAGGAACGCCCATATGTAAATAATCCCAAAGAACAACAGAACCGAGTGTCCTGAACAGAGTCGAGATCTTCCGCGGGCACATGCTCTATTCTATTTTCAAAGATATCTTCGTGACTCTCCAACCACGTTTCAAAGGGTTCCACGAAACCCGGAGGAACCTTCGCCGAAGCCCACGAGGTATGCTTCGACGACTGCTTCCTTGTCATCTACAGATGTTGCACCTCGTTGGCAACCTACTTCCGCTAATAAACAACTCTCCCAGGGGATACGCGAAGCTGTTGCACGATAGGCCGCAAACGTATCAAACGAGTCCATCGGATAATTTCGAAATTGTCACTACCGCAGGAGCACCAAGAGCCCTGCAGAATCCCCGACCAGTGGCATCGGCGGCGGCGACAACAAATTAAATCAATTGGCCGCGCATAGTTGGCAACGCAGGCAGATCGGCGGCAATTGAGCTTGGGGCGCTCCCTTTGTCTGAGCGTGCGAACCATGCGAGCATGGGAGAAAATCACAATTCGCGGCTAATTCTCACATGCTTTACGGCCGCCACGCCAATTTGCTCCAAGGGACCCCAGCCGGTGCGTGATGATTATTATTTATTTGGCGTTATTTGCATATGGCTCGATCAGCCGGCCGGCCAACTGGCTGGACGACTTCTGGCCATATGCTGCTCCTCGGCCAATTTGCAAATTTGTCACTGGCAGCCGGCAGATAATGCCAACAATAGTCTGGGAATCCGATCGGAATCTGCACTCAATTATAAAAAATGATCCGACCAACAGTCGGACCGTCGATCGGCTTGTGCCGCCGACCCTGGCCATCGACTCGATCGGGACCCGTTCTAACGCCTCTCAAACGGCGGCGTTTGATCGGCGGACTGCGGCCGGTCGAGACCATCAAGGCAATTGCCGCGACAAGTCGAGGAATGTTGGAATAGTTTCGAGCCAAAGGCACAGAAGCCGCCGACAACCCTGAATACATTAATGGAGATCGCCTTATCTCAGGACTAAGTGACTGCGGCTCTGTATTAGGTCCTAATTAAGGACGAGCGACGATCGTGTCGAAAGTAGAGCAGCGACTTGGGGTGGTCGATCGTGTGTGCTAGTGGCGATCGCATTATTTCCTCTCTATCGGGAGGAGAAACTGTGGAATTCTGAATCGCTTGGGATGCACTCGCAGGATCCTAATCCAAGGGAACCTGGCCCACACACGTCTTGCCCTGCACGAGCGATGTTCGTGTGTTTTTTCAAGGATTAGTCTAGTTCTCTTCGTCCTCCTTCTTTCCATCACTTCTATTGCTTGTATTTCCATAAAAAAGCCATCCTCCCTTTCATCTTCTCAGCTCAGGATCATCATCATTTCTAAATCTGACTACTTTTATTGCTGCAACGAATGGGATTCGGGATTCTTCTCCATTGTCCGTTGGCCACGATGCGGGGCATGTTACGAATTCGCTGCAGAAAGGATTACGCGTGCCCTACGTTCCTATTTCGTCCACGTTGCCCCAGTTGCTCGGTTCTTCTGCCGATTGTTCGGATCAATTGTGCGTAAAGGTTAATGTTGGATTTATTCAAAACGTGGGCTGATTTACCTGAATGCGAGCGAGGGATCTCGATGTTTACTCTGAATTCGAGTGCCTGCCTTTGTTCCCGACAATGGCCAGGATTCGTCATGCCCCATACAGCTGAAAGGATACTAATAGCGTTCTTCTTCGTGTCCAACAAAACGCAATTTTACGCCGATTCCGACCATTGTCTGAAGTTGTGAGAATTCAATCAATTTTCGAATTCCAAAATCGAAATCCAAAGATGTACCGAAGATCATACCGAATATATATATATATCTTTATATACCGTTTGAAACCGATGGATCTTCAATACTAAGATTTTACTCTGAGAAATGTGAAATCCTCCCAAGAACGGTGGATCTCCTGGCGCCCAGCAGACTTTTCTCCCGACTCTCGAAATACATTGGGAAACAATGGCCAGAAGTTCCGCGAATCAATCAAAGAAGATTCCTTTCTACCGAAGGAGGACATTCACACATCTGGGCGAGAAACTTTTGTCCCACCCGGCGCCGAATCCCGAACAAAACGAGAGATGTAATTAATATCGAGAAAACAGAAACGCCCACAATTTATGGCGACGTAATTGCGAAGCAACGGCAAACGATGGACACGGCGAACATGGTCCGAGTGATGCCTCAATTTGAGGAAGCCAGATGTTCCGAGAAGAAGATGTCACCGCGATCCGTCACGATCCATGGGGCGAATAACGAGCAATTGTTTTTCGCCAGCGGAGGACAGGAGATTGTCATAAAACTACGATCGGGACGACCACCGGCCGTGCCATGCCAAGTTCTGTTGGACGCCGGAGGGAGTGATGCCCATTGCGAGGCGGACGGACGGACGAATTTGACATTTCTATAAAGTCCTGGCGAATGAGAGATAACAATGCGGACGAGATGTCCTTGCAAATCCTGTGAGCTCATTGTGTTGGAATGTCGTATATTTTGGTTTTCAATGCGGTCAAAACATTGTCTATGAAAACAAAGGACAAACGAGCAACGAATTCGGACCTCACAGGTAATGAAGACCTTGCAATGGGATTCGTATTCGTGTTCGTGGCAGGACACCCGAGCAGAATCCTCGGGACACACAGCGCAGTCGTTGCTCATTTCGATAGTTTCCTCAATCGAAGTTCCAGAGACTCTGGCACGCTAGGCTTTAATTGTCCTTAAGCCGCTTTGTCCTTGCTGTCCGGGATTGCTCTTTTTGAATGCGACTGTGCGCAGAGTTTTCGGGAACAAGTTCATTAGAGCGGATTTGTTGGCAAACACGCTGCATGAGAATAGTTGGAACCTCACAGCCGCTGGAGTTAGAAACACCATGTGATTCGGGTCCCATAGGATGTAATGTAATATAAAAAATTTGCCTAGAATCCCTTAGTTTTAAAAGACATGTTTTTGAGGTGTATTTTGGTAAGTTATTATTAGAATTAGAATACACAATTTGTCTGGCTAGTAATACATGGCTAGCGAAATAATCGCCAAGTAAACTTTTCAACTGTACTCGACCCTGGATGTCTGGTTATGGGAGATTTCACAACGGTGAAAGTTATTACATTATTGAATTTGTTAAAAAACTTATTAAATAGTATGTTTAAATGTTCACCTCATGTCAGCCTGGAATAATTTGTAAAAATTTCATTAAGATCTGACAAACCGTTTGACAGCCTATTCAGAGCACACATATTGAAAATTTTGAATTTCATTGAAAATTTTGAATTTGATTGAAAATTTTGAATTTCATTGAAACTTTTTTGAATTTTATTGAAAATTTGAATTTCATTGAAAATTTTGAATTTCATTGAAAATTTGAATTTCATTGAAAATTTTGAATTTCAATGAAAATTTTGAATTTCATTGAAAATTTTGAATTTCATTGAAAATTTTGAATTTCATTGAAAATTTTGAATTTTATTGAAAATTTTGAATTTATTGAAAATTTTGAATTTTATTGAAAATTTTGAATTTATTGAAAATTTTGAATTTTATTGGAAATTTTGAATTTATTGAAAATTTGAATTTATTGAAAATTTTGATTTTATTGAAAATTTGAATTTATTGAAAATTTTGAATTTTATGGAAAATTTTGAATTTCATTGAAAATTTTGAATTTCATTGAAAATTTTGAATTTCATTTTCAATTTTTTTTTTTTTTAATATCATTCATTGAAAATTTTGAATTGTATTTTATTGAAAATTTTGAATTTCATTGAAAATTTTGAATTTTATTGAAAATTTTGAATTTCATTGAAAATTTTGAATTTCATTGAAAATTTTGAATTTCATTGAAAATTTTGATTTGAAAAAATTTTGAAAATTTTGAATTCTATTGAAAATTTTGAGTTCTATTGAAAATTTTGAATTTCATTGAAAATTTTTATTTCATTAAAAATTTTGAATTTCATTGAATTTTTGAATTTCATTGAAAATTTTGAATTTCATTGAAAATTTTGAATTCTATTGAAAATTTTGAATTTCATTGAATTTTTGAATTTCATTGAAAATTTTGAATTTCATTGAATTTTTGAATTTCATTGAAAATTTTGAATTTTATTGAAAATTTTGAATTTTATTGAAAATTTTGAATTTCATTGAAAATTTGAATTTCATTGAAAATTTTGAATTTCATTGAAAATTTTGAATTTTTTGAAAATTTTGAATTCTATTGAAAATTTTGATTTATTGAAAATTTTGAATTTCATTGAAAATTTTTATTTCATTAAAAATTTTGAATTTCATTGAAAATTTTGAATTTTATTGAAAATTTTGAATTTTATTGAAAATTTTGAATTTCATTGAAAATTTTGAATTTCATTGAAAATTTTGATATTCATTGAAAATTTTGAATTTTATTGAAAATTTTGAATTTTATTGAAAATTTTGAATTTTATGGAAAATTTTGGAAAATTTGAATTTCATTGAAAATTTTGAATTTCATTGAAAATTTTGAATTTCATTGAAAATTTTGAATTTCATTGAAAATTTGAATTACATTTTCAATTTTTTTTTTTTAATATCATTCATTGAAAATTTTGAATTGTATTTATTGAAAATTTTGAATTTCATTGAAAATTTTGAATTTATTGAAAATTTTGAATTTCATTGAAAATTTTGAATTTCATTGAAAATTTTGATTTGAAAAAATTTTGAATTCTATTGAAAATTTTGAATTTTACTGAAAATTTGAATTTCATTGAAAATTTTGAATTCTATTGACAATTTTGAATTCTATTGAAAATTTTTATTTCATTGAAAATTTTGAATTTCATTGAAAATTTTGAATTTCATTGAAAATTTTGAATTTCATTGAAAATTTTGAATTACATTTTCAATTTTTTTTTTTGTAATATCATTCATTGAAAATTTTGAATTGTAATTTATTGAAAATTTTGAATTTCATTGAAAATTTTGAATTTTATTGAAAATTTTGAATTTCATTGAAAATTTTGAATTTCATTGAAAATTTTGATTTGAAAAAATTTTGAATTCTATTGAAAATTTTGAATTTTACTGAAAATTTTGAATTTCATTGAAAATTTTGAATTCTATTGAAAATTTTTATTTCATTGAAAATTTTGAATTTCATTGAAATTTGAATTTCATTGAAAATTTTGAATTTATTAAAATTTTGAATTTTATTGAAAATTTTGAATTTTATTGAAAATTTTGAATTTATTGAAAATTTTGAATTTATTGAAAATTTTGAATTTTATTGAAAATTTTGAATTTTATTGAAAATTTTGAATTTTATTGAAAATTTTGAATTTTATTGAAAATGCTGAATTTTATTGAAAATTTTGAATTTTATTGAAAATTTTGAATTTTATTGAAAATTTTGAATTTTATTGAAAATTTTGAATTTTATTGAAAATTTTGAATTTTATTTAAAAATTTATTTAAAAAAATTTATTTAAAAATTTTAACAATTTCTCTAATTCAAAATTTTCAATTTGAATTTTATTGAAAATGCGGAACTTTATTGAAAATGCTGAATTTTTTTGAAATTTTGAATTTTGTTGAAAATTTTGAATTTTATTGAAAATTTGGAATTTTATTGAAAATTTTGAATTTTATTTTTGAATTTTGAATTTTATTGAAAATTTTGAATTTTATTGAAAATTTTGAATTTTATTGAAAATTTTGAATTTTATTGAAAATATTGAATTTTGAATTTTATTGAAAATTTTGAATTTTATTAAAAATTTTGAATTTTATTGAAAATTTTGAATTTTGAATTTTATTGAAAATATTGAATTTTGAATTTTATTAAAAATGTTGAATTTTGAATTTTATTGAAAATTTTGAATTTTGACTTTTATTGACTTAATTTTATTGATTCAATTTTAATGAATCAAATATTAAGTCAATTTTATTGAAAATTTTCAATTTTTCTGAATATTTCGGAATTTTCAAACTATTAAATTTGTTAAAAAATATTTAAAATTTATTAAAGCATCACATGTTGATCTCGTGTCAGTCAAATTCATAAAGATAAACGGTTCGGCAGCACATCCGGAACATACATTTTTTCAGTTTCATTTTTATGTAATTTTATAAAATTTTATATCGAAAAATAACAATTTCGTTATCATTATTGAATTTTTACCAAATTATATTTTGATTCACTCATTATATTTTTTTATAAATATATTTATATATATTATTTATTTTCCACAAAACAATTATTTCAAACAAATATTTCTCGGCTTAGAAGATTAGAAAAATATGTTCTTCGGGCGCACGATCTACTAACATTTAAGCAGAAACACCAGCAATACCAGCGAAAACAACTTCCTGCAGCTCCCCACCCCATCACAGGAAGTAAAATTGAGACGTTTCCTTTTCATATCCCTGTGACCATGAACTGTGAAGGACAAGCGTGGAAAACACGATTCAATCGCTGATATTTCACAAAAAAACCCAAAAATCCAAATGAATTTTCCCTTCTTCCTTCGGGTTCCAGAGGCCTGAGCCCGAGAAAAGTGTCAAGTAATTTCCTCGCATTTCACGAATTTCCACCATATAATTATTTCACATGCATTGCGGCTGAGGGAGGATTATCAGCGCCTTCGCCAGGACCTCTCCTGCAGAAGAGCCCGTGACGTGGACAAAAAATGCACGAGACGACGCCTACTACTTTTTCGCTACTAATCCCGAGTTACCCAACACCGAGCACCCGGCTCGGATACGCCAGGACTTCTTTGCGCTCGATCGACGTAGGCGGCGAGTGGGCAAGTGTGAAATTTCTCAAATTGTCCAAATCCACACAATGCCTGTGTGGATCCGACCTCTCTAATCCGCTCAATTTTTGCCGCCGCCGTCGCACCGAACGCATCGATGCACGTCCTCACGACGCTCCTCAGTCGACCGCGACCACAGAATTATGTTCATAATCAATTTAGAAAATTCGTTGCCTCGTGGACGACGGTGGGTCGTTGGTTCGGCCCTATTCGGTCACGTGCTCGAGCCCGGTGGCTCGATCGATCGTCGCCAGCCAAAGTCCTAAGCTGATGATGGCTCAGTCTAGGGCCGTTCGAGGTTTAACGTCTTTATCTGATGATCGAGGGGCGGCTGGGCAGGGGGCGGACGACTCGCTTAATGCGATTTACACAATTCAGTCTCTCCAGGATATACGCTAATTAACGGAGCAATCGAGAAAGATTTTGAATCAGGCGTCAGGACCAGAAATGCGAGTAGAGGCTCAGGGGTCTAGGAATACTTTCTATGGATGCAGAGTATTGATTATTAGAATATACTGCGATTGATCCCAAGCAGACAGCTCTTTCCCTCTCCACTCTGGAAAGCACTTTCCGAACGTCCCCCAACTCCAAACTCGAGTGCCACGCACTGATGGACGGTTGATGACTGTTGCTAGTCAAATATTTACCGCACTCGATCATTAGATCATCGAGAGAAAACAGTGTTCGTGAGACGTGAAAAGGGTGAGGGAGGAAGAGATAAGCACGTGTCCGCTGTCAGCCAGACGTCAAGTCAACACCACCATAAAATGGAACTCTTTCAGAGCGGACCGAAAGAGACTCGAAAACAAGACCGCGTCTCTCAACACGTCGCGGACACACGCCACGGAGATTAGAAAAGTCAATTAACGGCCGAGGAAGAAAATCTCGATAAGAGAACTTTCGACTGATCGTCGGGCATGTCAGACGGGATACGACGAAATCCACTCTGACACGTACTCGCGATCGGCTCGAGCAGCGATTGTGGCAGGAACTTATCGGAGTGAAGGTGCCAAAACGCGGTCGTCTTATCGATGGGCTTCGAATCGGAATTCCTTTCGAGCGGAATGTAGAAAGGACCTCATGGAAAGGGAACGAGAAGGATCTGATCGTTTTAATTTAGAGCACTAGGAGGCCTCTGGCGGCCTCGCCTGCGGTCCTTAATTACTTTAAACGTTGTCAATTAAAGCGGCTAGAAAATTCATTCAGATCCGTCGCCGACTCAACGGCAGCCGCCTGTGAAAGTGGGCAGGGACCGGCGCTACCTCCGCTCGGTCGCGCTCTCGTCCTTTGATCCTCTCGACCGCAGCTTCGTTCATTTATCGCCGATCGCACTTGTTCGGCCCGATCGCTTGGCAGGAAAATTTATCGATCCGGTGCAGGTCGAGTTCGGGCTGGTCGGGGTTGGGTTGGGTTTCGTAGACTCATTGTTCCAGTTCCGAGTGTAATTTTGGCCAATTAAACGGCGTCTGCGGCGCCGCTTTGTCCTCTCCGCGTCCTCTGAACCTCCTCCTCCGCCTCAACCTCCTTCTCTTTCATCGTCGATCGGTTTCTGTTATTACCTTAAATATTTATGCCGCCTCGATTTTGAATTTATTGGTTTTAATTCGGGTCCCGCGACCATTGCAGAGGCGCCCGGCGGAAGTGGTTGATTTCCCGGATCTGTGTTTGCTCTCGTTTTGAGGTGTTGACCATGGTTCTCTGTCGGGCCGCCGCATAAATTGTTCACGCCTCGTTCCGAGGCACCACGCAGCGCGCTTTGATCCGGATCCGCGGATTTGAATAAGAACCCGTGGCCATAAATATCGCTTGATTACTGGGTTCACATCGATCTGACGCGCATTCGAAAATGAGGAGGATCTTCCTGGGGCAGGTTTGGAGTCTGAGACCTGGTTTACCTTGGGAGGTTTTCATAGGTTCCTCTTCGCGGTGGAGGAATTTCCCATCTGCAATGGCTAATAAACTGTTCCTCAAATGGCAAACGTCTCGTCGGATTCCTTGAATCGTGGCCACCCAGAGCCGACGTCCTAATCTTGCGACCATCTCCGACCCGCAGGAAATCCTCGCCAATTAAACCACAGACTGTGCAAATATCATAAATTATCGCTCGAGATGACACTTTGTCAACGAGGCCATCATCCAGGACACCACACAGGAAGAACGACGGCCTCACGTCGTCCCGCATCTCGAGCCCGTAGAACGTGCCGAAATAAGTCGAAGGACTATTCACGACGAGCCGATAAAACACAGAATGAATTTAATTACATTTGGCGAACAAAGACACAGGACGCCCCGGACCTGAACTAAGGCCAAAGCTAGGGCTAGTTGCGAACAAGATCCTTTCGCCGGCGATTAGTTCGCAAAATCGCCCAGCATCTACCTGATAAGATCTGGAAGATCCCGTCTCTTAACTGATTGCGAGAATCCTTAGTTTTACGAGATGACCGCAGGACATCTAATTTCACAAATTTAATAAGCAAACACCACTTGAGCCGTGTCCTGGCGTGCTGTGCAAGGTAATTACAGGCAGAAATTAAGGACCCTTTCGTCTTTGGGATTGCCATGTCAAAGCGTATCCTCGATCTGACACCTCTCCGGGGCTCCTGGTGGTCGACGAAGCCTTCGATTCTGCTAGAATTAGAGTTTTGTCACCCAGTACATGGGCGAGGACGACGAGATCCTGCTGCGACTAGCGCTCTGCAGGGGTCTCACACTTGCCGGACTCGGACTCGGGGATTTGCGTCGGACTCGGCAGGGATATTTAGTCAGATTTGTCAGGATTTTAGATATTCTGGTGTCGTACTCGTCTCACAACATTCGTTGTAGCAATGAACGATCTAATTCGGAGTTTCATCGGAATACGTGGCAAGGTTGCAACTTGATTTCGATTTAATTCCTCTGTACACAGGGTTGGATTTCAATCTCAATAGCTATAAAGGTATTGAAGAAATAATAATACTACTTATAGTAGTAATACTTTCAGCTAGTAGTCTAGTCGAAGTCGTATATGTTGAAGAGATAACATCGAACCTTCTCTGAGAGACAAATGCTTCGAGTTTATTTCCCCTGCTTCACTATTAGAGAAGAGTAGGGAACCTCCAGTGATATTAAAGAGGAAGTCACAACGCAGCTCTGCGATCCAATGGCACATGGGCCATCTGCTTCAGAATCTTGCAGACTGCTATTTTGATGAAAAGGTAAATAAAAGTAGGTGCGATATGAAGACGTGAAATCGTGGATTCTTTCCAACAATCGATCTGAAGACATAAATTTGAGGATTCTTTTCTACATACAACTACTATAGAGTTCCCTCCAAAATCGAAGGAAATTTCGTTAAAACTTTTCAATGAGACGAGAAACAATTTGTCTGAAAATCTGAGCAATTGACGCCCACAAATGACACCCACTGGAGAAGAGGCGTTGCCCGCAGAGGCGACAGAAGAGACCAAAGAATCGCAACAGTGGGTGTAGCCATGGCGAACCGCTTTATAGAAATCGGTATATAGAGAAATTGGGACCCAGTTGTGTGCGACAGCGCGGATATGAAGCAATTCTGCTGTTCAGGATCACAGGACCTTTGGCAAGGAGAGCGAGAAGGAGGAGGTTCTTGGGTTTTCTTGCCGCAGACAATGCCGCGCGGACCGAAGGATGAGACAACTCACTGAGCCATGTCTTGAGCGGAGGAATCCTTGCGCAAGAAGACTACGATTTTGATTTTGTCATCGTCGATTATGGATTCCGATCCGGGCTCTGGCTGGCCAGGGGGCTGCTTTGTGTCCGAGCTGCTGGACGTCCATTGTCGGCATTGCTCATTTTCTTCTTCGGCCAGCAACAACAAGTTTTCGCAACAATGCGATGCGCCCGAAACAATCCTCAATTTCACGACCCAATGGCGATCAATGGACGCTGTGTCTCTGACTTTGCATTCGATTAGAGGTTGCAGAATTAGGACCAGTTTTTTCTCTCTCGTCTCCTTTGATAAATCGATTATCGGCATTAGAGGACGGGGCCGAGCCAAGCAGCACAAAGGACGGCGGCAAAGGACAGAAGGACCTGCTGCATGCGATCGCAGAAATGGATCGCCGTCGGTCGCATTGTGGTTGACACCAGGGTCGGTCGGTCGGGCAACGTCATCGTCATCGTTGTTGTCGTCATCGCCGCCCTCATTGTCACCCTCGGTCACGGGCGGTGACTTCGCTTTGAACCCGGTGGATTCGCGTTTCTTTGACATTTTTGTGCGCGCGTCGTGGTCGCAGCGTGGCCCGGCCCCTGGAAGTCGTTCCCACGTTCATGCCATGCAGCATATAGCACGATTATCCGTTGAGCAGCAGCTCCTGGCCTTTGATCCTGGACGCTGGCTTTGACTTCGCGTTCATCCTCTCCTTCTGTTTGTTCTCGCCGCGGCGCACTCCCATCGCATGACCTTTGCACGTCGAGGCGAATCGATTGGACTTGTTTTCATTGGAAATTTTGCGGCTCCTTAATCCGCCCACAATGACGTCAAACAACCGCTCATGCGGACTGTCCCCTCCCCACCAGGAGGAGGCTCAAGTAACATGGACTCAAGAGCTGAAAACATTTTCATTCGGACGGGACTCGCGGAGGGGCCGTGGCGACAGGTCCAGCAATGTCGGTTCCACTCAACGAAAATCCCTCGCTCACGATAAGATCTAAAAGGCCCGAGCGCTTGGAAGGCCGCCGACCACGTCGAAGCGGCTTCTGCGCATTGCACTTAATTGATCGCGGAGCCATGAGGGAAAACTAGTTGGCGATGTCTCTTGCGCCTGCCTGGTCGACCCAAGAGGGCGCTACCCAAACACTGCAGTTGGATCGCTCAGCGGTCTCAAGGACCAACGGGTACCATCGTTGGATAGAACGGAACCCAACTTGTTGGTGGGATCCCTGTTGCCTCTGGGGGATCTGCGGATAACTCTTAGACACTTGGAATCAATGCTATCTACCGCTGACTGATGGGAGCAGCACGACTGTCCATAGAAACCTGTTGCGAGCGAGGGAAAGGGCGAGAGGAGTTATTTGCACTTGACTTCGCCGCATCTTAGTTGCAGATTCACGTGGACTACCTTAAGTGTTGCCAACGAACCGCAGTATTTACTGAGAATACTGTCATCAGTGGAATACACTCCAGTGATTCCTCCAAATGCGAATGTTTCCGTTTCCATGTCTATTTTTATCGATGATCGCTTCTGCGAATTCGTTCCTTCTCTCGTCTTCTCTTCCTTCGGATGCCTCGCAAGTGACTCATTATCAACGCCCTGCGACACTCCCTCCACGGTCCGGTCCGATCTTGGACCGTCCGTCAGGCACATCGGAAGCTGCATAATCGCTATGTTCAGGCGTTAAATGCAAATAATTCTCTTCGACAAACCCCTGGCCAGGTCGAATCCCCTGATTCGCCATGCGCAACGTGTCATCGGTGTCTGCGGGACAAGGACGACGAGGAACTTGTTGCACTGGAAACTCCCACAACAGGTACCGAGCGCCTCTGGCTCGGACTAAAACAAGCATAGGCCCTGATCCTGCCCTGGTCCCGATCTGCACGGTGTCGAATCCTATTTCGCTAAACGCTCCGGCCGGGCCACACCTCCCATGGCGAGGCTGCGCCGAAGGACGATACCTGCCAGGGAGGGTTCTTCGATAAGTCCTCGCACTGCGCAAAATCCTTTGGCTCTCCCATTGCGCACTTGTTTTCCGCGTTTCCCTCCGCGCATGGGCTGCGAAACTGCGTAATTTCCAATTTTTCCGTCGATTCCGTAGGACCTGTTCGGGGTCCTGTGCGATTGTTGTTTTTCGCTGTAGTTACTGTGGGTCGATGGCAATGTTTCTCTTTAGTTCTGGTGTCTAATAAAATCGGGATCAACGAACTTGGCCTTTGTGTGTCGCCCCAGCGCTCGATTCCCCGAAAGTCCTGCTCGCAAATCTCCGACAAACATTCGCTTTTTGCACTCGATCACGGAAAAAGAATAATAACAGGGTGGGACAATACTGTCATGGAATATGCTTGAATTTTAGCCTTCACTAGGAAATCTTCACCTGTACTGGGTTGAGTAACTGGTTCATATTATGAAACAAGAAATAAAAGTGAAGAATTTTCTATATATGAGATGAGATGATGAGAAAGCACCCAGTATCAGACTCCTCTGTCTCGCCCTTTCCCTCGTCATTGCTGGAGTGAAATGGCGCACAATGATTTCTTTTCTCTGCGCGAAACGCGTAGACCCCATATGCCAACAATAGTGGATCCGGTCGTGGATCCAAAAGAGTGATTGTTTATGGGCTTCGAAGATCGACCCAACGCACACTCACATGTGACTCACACACGAACGGGGGACAATAAAAGTGAACCCTGACAAAGAGACGAGAAAGTGAATAGAGATCAGAGAAATCGAAGTCCTCAACGCTTTGTGTCGGCAAGGAGCCATTCGGGATGGCAATAATAGGATCCTACGCATCGGAACTTTACGACTGACATGTCAAACAACAACGACAACAACAAGAGCGGCAGCAACAACCTTTAGGATGGCAATTTTCGTTTGGTGAATAGTTGTCAAGAGTATAAAGTCGGAATTGAAATGAGAGGAATCAGGGACAAGGTTAAAGATCAAAATATATGAAAATGAAACGATGAAACGAAGGTACGAAAGAGGATCCGCCGCCAGGAGAGAAGAGGATCGGCTGAGGCACAATGGGAAACGGCAAAAACAATAACTATCAGGAACAATGCGTGTGCAAGGATGAATTTATTTTTCGAATGAAATGAAATCACATCAGGACATTATGACAGAGGGAATTGATGAAGCGTCCTTTCACCATAACGCAGTCGGCATTGATTGCCACGTGATAGGGATTTTTATGAATGCCTGATTTTTCTTCCCTTCACCTTGCGGTCGGATCCACTGTCAGCAGAGTGCGAAGACGAATTTATTGATTCCATTAAATCGATCGGGAAATGCTTTCAGGCGATCGATTCGGGTTCATGACTGTGCGGAGTTAGCATTTTCCTCGTCATGATCCGCGGAATACCTCGTCATCATTGACCGACGGATCCATCGTCCTCCACCGATGGTCCCTTGTTCCTTGGAATTAATAAGCGATCTTGTCATCTCGATGTTGGGGCATCGCATTAACCACATCGATCGCTCGTGCCCTGCGGCTGAGTATGATTGTGGATCACATTTATAATTACGCCATCTGCAGTAACTGCTGGGCTCGATCTCTCATATCTGGCTGCGAGCAGAAGAAAACGAGCCGCGAGTGTGGAATAATCAGCTCGAAGTTGAGAATTATCGATTGGAGTCGCCATTTTCAGTGGGACAATCATGTTCGTTGGAGGAAATTACTCCTCTATGGCATGATAACCATAGAGCGGACTTCCGCACTTTGAAGCGAAGAATACGACCTGCTGTGGCACAAATAACTCCATTAGAAACTCGTTACTGTGAAAAAGAATTCCACATTCCTTTGAACTAAACAGACGCAATGTTTAAATGCTTGTAAAGCAATCAAATTATATTTAATTACCATCGCTTTGGTGCTCGGAACTCAATCCCCAACACTTGATGCTGGCGCCACGATCACTTGCAATGACCGGGGTGTGAAACCGTTCGCTGGAATCGGTTGAGCAGCTCATTAAGCCGAAGTTGTGAACTCTTCCGAGGAACCAGCACTCAAGTTTAATGGCACGCTTCGCTTCCTTCATGTCCAAAGCCCCGAACCCGACACCGCTGACCCCTCGTCGCGCCCTCGTGTCGGGCCCTCGCACTGAAATCCATGAGATGTGTCAAAATTCACGACCATCGCATATTTTGACAAATGTCCGCGGGGGATGTGGAAGAAAATGCCATAAATCCCTGGTCTCCAGACGCCGAACGGACGGCTGGGCGTCTCCGCTCAAGGACATTTTGATTTATGCGACGCCAGGACCAGCTCCTCCAAGATCAGAACCGGGACTGAAGCAATATTTATTTTAATGACACTTAAGAGCAGGGCTCACGGCCCAGAGGAAGAGGACATCGAGACAAGTACTTGGGGTTGGGGACGGCAGGCAGGCGATTCTTTGAACTTGAAAATATTGTCATGAAAAAATAACATTAGTATCGTGTTTCAGACACAAGAACAACAACACCATCAGCAGAACATAAAAATTTGTGTAACATGCACTTAGAAGCAGGGTCCTGTGACGACGAGAACCCCTCGAAGGACTCGGCAAAGTAAATACGCCACTTCCTGAGGATGAGGAGGACGAGGAGGACCAGAAGCCGAAATGGTGGCAAAAACAAACAACTTGTTTCCTGGCACCAGCCTCTGTCCATCTCGGCTCGAGCCAGATTTCCTATCAATTTAATGCATTTATCGAGAATCGCAGGACATGTGATCCAGGACGAGCTCTAAATCCACGATTAACGGAGCTGCGAGCTAAGACTGAATTGCATAAAGACCCCGAGCAGCCTGGGAATCCTTGGCGAATGTTGCATCATTGGCTTAGACGGCATTTCGACACCTCTCGGCATCCGGGATGTGAGGGTCCCTGCGCCCAGGCTCCGATCCTGCGGAAGTAGGCAGCCTACCATCGACTGGACCAGGACCAGCCCAGGCCCGAACGAACCGGACCCGAGGCAGCTAAGCTCCTTTGATTTCCTTCCGGGCATTGTGCGACGCTCGCTCCTGTGTCCGTTTTCTAAGCTGACGCGTATTCAATTTCAACAGGAGCAAAGGACGAAATCAGACACACGAAACGAAACGACGAAAGATGCCAGGACAATTATCGCAAATTCAGCATCAACTGCTGCTCGGGCACGGAAGAAAAGGGAGGATTAATCCCTCTTCCGCCAGTGCTTCCTGCACTGCAGTCGGGGAGGAACTCGTCGTCCCGAGGGACGTCCCGAGTTATGAATATGATGGAATGTCCTGAGCCACCTCATAATTTCCTCGGGCATCAAGAACAGGGTCATTTGCACGACAGCAGGAAGACGGCTTTGCTATCATTAAATAACAAACTAATATTTGAGCTTCCCTTCGATCAACTTAAACTCACCCCTCGGCGTTCCTGAGGTGTTCATCGGAGTGGGTCGAGGGAGCGAGGCGCGATCCGCACGGTAGCGATTGCCAATCATGCGTGAGAAACACCCACTTCCGGCGGAGCGCGTGGCCTGGCCTGGCCGCAGCCGCATTTGCATGTGGCACGATCGCGTTACGGGGAAACCAAGAAACCGAAATCTCGCCCGGCCACGTGATGCAATCGGTCGACAATGCCTGTCACGATGTCCTTGCACGAATGGGTGTTGATTTCACTCTCGAATGCGAATGCGATTTCCTTTTCTCGCATTCCTGCATGCGTAATGAGTGCGATATCCTTCGTCCCGCCCCTCGTTGCGTTGTCCTTTCCTAGGGGTGTGTTAATGTCCTGCTCCCTCGGCACACGTCGTCTTTTCGATGTAAATTTATTCTTCGCATTCTCCTCTCCTCCCTGGACGAGCGGAAGTGCATTAGTAGGCAAATTTCGAGCGCTCCTGGCCGGCCTTTGTTCGGGCCTCACGTGGTCCTGTCGGTCTCTGAGGCGTGACCGGCCACTTCCGCCGTCTCCTTCGCCATCGCGGAATCCACTGAATTTTAATTCGAAATTTGTTTTCTTCATTTCCGCTCCGGCGTAACACGCTTCTGCGCGTGTGCCAGTTGCTCGTAATTGCTGTGCCATATCCTACAATATCCTGTTTGTATCGAAATGGTTTTCACCCGTTCGTCTTGCTTGGCAGAAGCTTTGAAAAGCGAGCCGGGAGGAGGTCGTATGCCTACAGCACCCTCTGGCACCGCCGGAGCAGAACGACCAAGGGTTGCCAAGTTTTTATTAAGATTCTCAACTCATGGTCCATGCTTCTATCGATCTATATATGTATGGCTATGTTAAGCGATATATACTTAATGATTTTTAAAAAGTTCTTTCCGGACATTACAATCCATGAAAGGAGATAACGGCATTGTCAGAATTATGCTGAGAGTAAACATTTTCCATATTATACAAAATGCAGATGTAGACTTTAAGTTATGTGAATTGAAGTATGTAAAATAAGAAGAATGTGAAGGTTTATGTTTTCAAATGTTTGGTTTATTATTATTCATAAATAAAAAGTTGTTCCAATAAAAATAACAATTTTTTATAAGAGTTCGCTTAAGTCTAGATTAGTTTAGAGTCTTCCGTGGGTTACTTAGATGCTACTTAGGGCTACAAAAGTTTTAGATCATTGTCTTCCGTTGTATCTAAAATCCTTACGACTAATTTAATACTCAAGGCACTGCTTCAGAGCTATTTACAATTTGTACACGATCGGCGAATTATTTACAATCTTCTGCACTTTGACTAGTGTCCAGAGGAACAGGAACAAGAGGATGGCACTCGGTCTGCGGATTTGTGTTTTGGCGCAAGTCGGTGCCACTGGGCTGAGTGTGGCTCGGTGCGAGGCGGGTGATGGCGGTGCGCGGCTGGCTGCTGCGCTTACTGCTCCTGCCAGGAGGAGATGTAGTCGAGGAGCTCCTCGTCATCGGGCTGCTCGTCGGCGGCCAGCTGGCCATAGTTGTCGAAGGGCTCGAACTTGAACTGCATCTGCTGGGGCAGTGTCGGCTGCTGCTCCTCCAGGGCGAGCGGCTGCAGATAGTTGGCGCCGCCGATCGAGATGTCGGAGTCGGTGTAGGAGGGGGTGGGCGACGACATGTGCTGGAACTGGGTGTCGACGGGCGAGCCCATCGAGGAGTAGCCGCAGTGGCTGCCGTCGTTGCTGGACTCATCGAGGAAGAAGGGGGCCGCTGAGCGAGGAGCAGCTGCACCACCCTCCTCGGAGTCGTCGAGCAGGTCCTGCAGGCCGCGAATGTACTCGACGGCGATGCGCAGGGTGTCGACCTTGGAGAGCTTCTTGCTGGCGCCGCGGCCCCCGTGCGACAGGGCGTTGATCACCGACTGCGGGAGGTGCTGGCGCAGGTTGGAGAAGCCGTTGTTGACCTGCTTCACGCGGTTGCGCTCGCGTGCGTTGCGGCGTGCGACGGAGGGCAGCTGCTCGCCGTACGGCATGTTGGCGTATGTGTACTTCTTCTTGGCCATCATGGGGCCCAGGCCGCTTTGGGCGGGCTGCATGTTCTGCAGGTGGCTGGTGCCCAACACCTTGGTGGGTGCGGCGGGGGCAGCGCTCTGCTGCTGGGGCTGCATCAGCAACATGTTGCCGTTCATCAGCTGGAACTGCTGCTGGAGATGGTGGTGTTGCTGCTGGTAGTTGGCTTGCGTCAAGCAAATGCTGGCCATGACGTTGCTTTAATCCACGGAACGAGAGAGAGAAATCCAAAGGCTGCTGGTGAGGTGCGTCTGCACTCGACGATCGATCGCAAACAACTGAGCGACTGGCGGCGATGGAGCTGAGATTTTACGAGTTCCTCGGGCGCTGAGTGTAGAGGATCGCAGAGGAGTAGATAGCGTGAGTGCGTTGGTTTGGTGAGTGTGTGTCGAGAGTGAACTGAGCTTGAAGTGTACTGTATGGAATCAGATTCCAAAGTGATACCCTTCGTCCTCTGGCGCGCCCTTAAGTACCCGTCGCTCGGTGCTGCCGATGGTGGTGGCTGTAGGTTCTGCTTCGCACAGTTCGCTACCTGACAAGGGTAGCGCAGTATCAAGTGATCGTGCCCTGTTAGAGAGAACGACCCACGGTTGTTGGCGAGAGCACAAAGAGCTAAGAGTGAGAAGGAAACCGATCCCAGGCGACTGGGGTCAACAGGTTCTGTAGCGTGAAGAGAGGCTCTGTAAAGGCGCTGGCCGGAGCGCCACTGTAAAAGAGGCAGGTAGGACTACAGCCGACAGCTAGGACAGCGTTTAACTTGGCCAAGGAGTCATATTTATCTTTTTATATGAGGAATAGTTTTAGTAGATGACAATATTAAAAATATATAGTTCTACTAATTAGCTCCTCTAGTAATAAAGTAATCTAATATTTAACACTTTATTTGTTATAACAAAAAATTGATATATTGTTACTGAGCAAGGATTTCATGTGGTTTCAGGATTTTAAGAGTTTGAGCTGTGGGAAGACATTTTGAAAAAGTTTCCTTAAAAATGTATCATTGGAAATCAATCATAAAATAACTTCAACTTTAATAAGCTTGCTAGTCATCGTTTTCATAGAACCTAGATCATTTCATCTACGGTAACATTTTCCAGCAGAGTCTCTGTTAACTCTTACTTTCTTTGCGTCTGTTAAGAACAGGCTCTGCCTTCCCTTGCCGCTTCCTCTGACTCCCTGCCCTGACGTAGCAGTCGCGTGCCATGCGAAGGGATCGGTTGCACCGCTCGGTACCCGCATCCCTCGCTCTCAGTCCGTCAACCGTCCCTTCTCTCTGCGTAGTCACAGTCGTAAAACCCTCCTCAGGTTGCCGCGCACTTTACAGCCCAGGATTAGGGACCAGGATCAGGTACCGCCGGTCGCTGTTGTTGGAATCTCTGCTCTGCCCAGGGCTCTGTAAACCTGTGCTGGGTTTTCCCCCACCCTCCCAAGACCTCTACCACACTCTACCTTATTTTTCATTCCCTCTCTCTGTCTCGCCATCGTATTCTGCATATTCTTTCGCATTGTGCAGGGCTCCTTCCCGATCCTTTGTATCCTCCTCACATTATATACTACATAACTATATAAAGGCTTTCTTCAGTTTTCTTCGGGTTTCCTTCTATTCCTTCTAGCTCTCGTATATCATCGAAGGATCTCTGCTCAATCATGGGTCACAAAAGAAATGTGATCTTTGTTCGGAATCTTTTTCTTCTGCTACTCGGTCTGTCTGTCTGTCTATGGGTCGATTTTTCTGGAAAGTAAATGCGATTTTCAGTTTCCCTCGCTACATACTTGTTGTTGTTGAAATTGTTGTGGTTGTTGTCACTTCAAGAAACTGATTTCCTCGGTCGAGGTCCTTCGGCGCTGGAAGTCGCACTGGAAGTCAGTGCGGTGCGAACCGTTGCAGACGACGGAGACAGAAGAGATCGAAGACGTTTATGAGGACGAAGGCGTAAATTATGGAACTTTGAAATAAAGTGTTATGTTCATCAAACCATTTTCAGTCAAAAAATGAAATGAGTGAAATTCATTAATTCAAGTTATTGTAATCCCTTGCATGGAAGTGAATCCTTTACCACGGAATCACAAGTCCATCCAAAATGTCTTTCACTCGCTCTAAAACTCGACAACTCTTATAAAAAATATACTGATTGAACCCCAATGAAGAACACCCACCCTCTCCCCTCGAGGATTTATTTTTAGCCTCCTACAACCCGATCCGATTCATCGATCCATTCGGTCCTCGCAGTTAACTTTAATTCCGACAGCAATATGCAACAGTTGTTGTGAATGCAAATGCTTCTCTGTTGTATGTTGATGTTCTTGTGTTTTCTTATTATTGTGACGCATGGCGAGAACGCATGGCGGACGGCGGCCTCTCGTCCAGAAGTCCGTCCCATTCACTGGCACTGACCATGCGCAACAGGCGCGGACTCAAATCCACTGATTCAATACCAACGACGACGATGATGTTGATGGCGATGATGGCGATTATGTTGATGACGACTGCGACTGCGCTCCTTCATAGACGACCAACGATGTCGGCGTGAAAGCAGCTGTCCCCTATGCCGCACGATGCCCATTGTTGTTGTCCGTTGTAGTCGTCTGTTGTTGGTGGAGACGAAGGACCCGGAGACGCACACGCGTGCCGTGTCCGCCACAAGTCGACGTCGACTGCGCCGCGGCCGTCGTCATCGTTTTGATTGTCAATGTAATGAATGTTGTCAGCACTTGACGCGATTCCGCTGCAGCCGAACCGCCTCCACCGCCGCCCCCTACATGGGGGATGGTTGCTCGCATGCGTAACGCGTCCCCGTTTTGCGTCACTTGCGTGGTCATGTGTGTCTGGGCCTCGTCGTCAACAACATGCGCGGCATTCAGATGGTGCTCGAACTTATTCGCGATTCGCCTGATGTCGTGTTGTTGCCTCAGCCTCCTTTGTCCCCGTCAAAGCTGGTGCCCGATCGGAAGCACGTGTCAAACGCGACAGTTAAGCGGGAGTCAAGGACAGCCTGTCGTCGTCGTCATCGTCGATGCCTCGTTACCGCAGTTGTTGTTGTTGGCGGGCGCTATTGAGTCAGCGGCAACAAAGTCTTCATAATGGGGCCCGACGAATGGTGCGTGCCCGCGCGGTTTCTATCCCCATAAGGGGATATCCTCCCCACGTCCCTTCGCCCACGGACCATGCGAGTCATCTCCCTCCGATTCGTCTGCTGGGAGCTCCATCGGAATCTCTGAGTGGTCGGGATCTTCCGCAATTATCCGCGCTTTCAATTAAACGAACTCACATAATGGGCCTGGGGAGGGTATGGGATGGGGTTTGAGCCAAGTAATGACCACTTTGTCCAACGAGATCGGCGGCTGCGGCCTCCGTTCGCCATGTGTAATTAGGCGACGACATGTAATTTGGGGCATCGTCGTCGGATCGATCGATCGCCATAATGCATTTCTAATAGCTTTGCTTCGATTCGATGCGAGGCCAGCGACCGGTTGTTGTGATGCAGACGAGGAGCCTTTTAATTTAATTGAAACCCACGGAAACCCCTTGCGTCATCGCGCAACTCCCACCGAACCCGTTGCCCCGCTCCATTCATGTATTATCCTTTGAGGCCAGGTCCTAGTGGGTGTTGGCCTCGGCAAATTGATTTTCATGTTCGAATCGTTAGTTTCAACGCAGTCCTTCGGCCCTTTGTAGATCGACTACCGTTTAGAAATACCCACGGTAGTGGCAGCCACCCTTTGATTAATTGTCCTGCGGTTAGTGTTCTTCTTTCCCCATCCAGGGCTGCAATCGATTCATTACACCACTGAATGGTAAACAGTTCCACAGGTAGAGAACGATGATGTGAACCTTTTTTCTTCTCTACTCCATCCACTCAAGATGTCTTGGGAAAATATCCTTCGGGAATATTCTTATTGGAGTCAGATTGGAGTCTGGAGTGATATCTGCGCAGGATCAATTGGAATAACAAGGACATCTGTTGTCAAATGCTGTGCAGTAGACATCTTCCTGTAAGAATTATTGAACGTTGAAGGCTCTGTTTCGAAGGAGGATCGCCAGATGTCATGGTAAGCAGGTGGAAAAGGATATTCAATTGGAATCCAAAAGGATGTCGAGGAGCTGTACCTTGAAATAAGGGTAAAAAAGAAATATTCTTGTTCAACATTTTAGAGTAATACATAGAATTAATCACAAAATAACAAATTAATCCAAAATTCATGATTAATTTAAATAAATCATTCTAGAAAAATCTTTGTGATTTAATTTAGTTTTCAATGTATTTGAAATATTTGATGGTATTTAAAATGAATTGTTTCTCACGATTTTAAAATTTTCCCATAAATATGTGTATTTTCTCAATACAGTTACAGCAGGTCCACCGCAATCCTCGAACCTGTGAAGCACTTCCTGTTTTCTGATGGGAACGAAGACTGGGATTCTGCGAAGGAAATCCAAATGGTTGTCACACGATCGATGGTCACAAGTCTCTTATCGGCGAGATCGTAAATCCTGAACTACACGATCACATGAGGGACGTGATTAGAAACGAAAGGCGGCGACAAGGCCGAGTGACATTTTGGTAGCTCATTTATCAACGATTTTATGGGTGTTCCGGAGGATCAATTCTCAAGAGAGAGAAACTTTGAGTCGGAGTTGGTTCTGAAATGATCGGGCTTGCTCATTCGTTCTCGATGGGCTTGAAATTGCCTCGCAGGCCGTGTCCCAAATACCCCTATTAACGACTTCCGTTTCGATTTCACTCCCAGAAACTTTCATCTTCATCTTCGCGGTCGGATGGGAGGATCACGCAGCAGCTCCGTTATTAATTCCCCTCCTCGCCACACATTGTCGCTTGTCCTCTTAATGATAATTGCTCCCGACTCTCATTTTTCACCGATAAACAATGTTCACAGCCCATTTATCAGACGGACGGATTTTGTTTTCGAAATTGTCCCCGTGGCTGCTGCTATTGCTGCGACCGATGATGCCGAAAATGTTAAACAGCGTTTTTATCGCCATCTCATCAGTGACAAGCTTTGTAATTATCGCAGCATTTTTCACCTTCAACTGCGATTTGCCACAGCAACAACAAGGAACCGGCCGATCCTCGACCCCGCACTTGCGCAACGGCAAGGCGCTGCCTAACTCGACGCGTCTTGTAGGCAATTAATTAAATAGAGCGCGCAACAACACCACACACGACTCCAGCAACACCACCAACTTCACAACATTGCCAACAAACACAACGATAACGATTTAAACCACTTTCAACACCATTTATTTCTCGCCGCCCTTTTAATTAGTGCTGCGTTAGTGCCACGCCCACCGTGGGGAAGGAGCGGGCGGCCGGAGGGGAGTTCGGAAAGAAGACGGGACATTTGCATAATAACTCACCGTGAGCTGAGCTGGGGAGGCTGGGGCGGCGGCCTCGTAAATGCCGCACTTAGTGTCATTAACAGTCATAAAATCCCGGTCTGCCTGCAGGACTTCGATGGCCGGATGAGGCGTCAGGCACGACGCAGACGTCGACGCCGACGTCGTCCCCAAAATGTTCGACGCTCCAATGTTCAGATCGGTTAGGAAGGCCATAATTTATGCGTTTGCCCACCTCTGGTGCTCTGTCATTAGGTTCTGTGCGAAATCGTGGAGACAAGTGCCATTGCGAGAGAAATGCAAATCGTTCACTGAGAGAAAACCCCGTCCAGATCCCACGAGAAGAGAGGAGAATCCCAAGAGTATACATAGAATGGTCAAGGATTATGAAAGGGAGGACATTTGCGGTTTTAAATGGTTTTATCAGATCATTCGACGGACTCTTTCATAAGATGTTCCACCAGGGGTATAACTAGGATGTTTCTTGCGATTCTCCAATGAAATATGAATGATCTTATGTGTCCCTCAAACCCCTTGTACTTTGGGACGAGAGCGTCCTCGAGGATCGGTCTCGTGTGCAGAGATCATTAAACCTCGGGAGTTATTTCCGGTCCATTTGCACCCCCATTACTCGCGGTGTAGAATACCCTGTGAGTGATGCGTGCTGAACGGCATTCTACGAAATTGACATTTAATTCGCAACGGTCCTCCCCACCCCACCAACACCTCCCGCTCTCGCGCTCCACCAACCCATGTCCATGTCCGAGCATCGGATTCGTTTGTGCTTTGGCCACCGCAAAAGGATCTTGCTGCAGGGGTCGCGGGGCGTGAGGGGAGCTGCATGCCTTTAATTTCCAGCGGCCGTTCGTCGCTGATTTTCGCAATTTAAGGTAATTATTATGTAGCTGAGGGGTAATTTTAACACCTCGACACCATCGACATCGCCATCGCAGCCCATCCCATCCCGTCTCCGTCGCGAGCCTCGCCGCAGCCATGGACCGGAGATGGCAAAAACAACCAACGACCATATCAAACCAAACCGAGAGCCAATAAAACAGAAAAAAGTGAAATAAATCGCGAAAAGAAATCAGCTCGACGTGCTCTTCTAAGAAACCAACCTCTCAGCAGTTTCGGAGCGTGGCGTGGTGGGGATGGAGAGGGAGCGGGGGACGCCGCGGCAGGACGATTGAGGAACGGAGTTATTTTCGCACCTCGACAACATTTCTTCGCACCTCGCAGCTTCTAATTTGGTGGCGTACGCACGTTGTTTGGCGCGGCTCAGTTCGGCTCGGGTTTGTTTTCCGTTCCAATTGTTGTTGTGGCGGCTGCTGTAGCGCGCTGTGGTAGCCAGCGACGCTGCCTTATCGCGCAGAGCAGATCGGCAATTTGGCCGCGGCTGGGTTTGGCACAAGTCGCTGCGGCCGCGGACCCTGGGGTCGCAGGAGCACGGGGAGCCGCCGATCGACCGTGTATCCTGTCAACACTTGGCGCATCTGCGGCCGAGGATCGCCGTGCCAGAGACAGGTACAGTGGCAGAGGGCGCAGGGGGTCCCGTCCTTTGAAGGTGTCGGGTGTTGGCGATGAAGCTGTGAACGTCGCCTGGCGCTGCTGTGGTTACTGCTGATGCTGCTGCCGGTGGTGGTTTTGTTGGTGATGGCGATTGCGATGTCGATGCTGAACCGATGATGAACCGCTTCTTCACACCACATTGACGCAATTATCGCCGCGCGTGTAAATTACCGTTATTAAGTGCGGTCGTGAGATTTTGCAATTTTGTTAACCCCTCACTCGCACCCGCTCCCGCCACACCGGCCGTGGCAACGTGCAATTGCCGACCCTCTGGTGGCAGCAGCGACAGTTCCTTCGATTGGCGCAGAAAATTAAAAACCGAATTAAAGTTATATGCTAAAGTCCTGGGGCGGTGACCCGAGCGCGATCGATTTCCTCATCGTCCGGACGTCCACGTCACCGTCTTGGACGCGGACGTTGACGTGGCCGTCCTCCCGAAAAGCGGTCGTGCGAAAAGGTGTCAATTTTTTTAATTGACATTCGGGACGTCGAGGCTGACACTCGAGCGAGGCGCAGACGCGATCTTATCGCCCGGAATCTTGCTTCTTAGCGATCTTGGTGATTGTGGGTTTTTGGGTCATCGACGCCATCGAAGACACGCAGCCCTAAACGTCGAGTTCTTCTCGTGAGAGATTCCTTCCCGGAACATGCGGCGCCTCCGGGGCCAGTCGAGAGCCTGTGATCCTCCAGGACACCCATAAAACCGTTGACAAATGGGCGGTCACTATGTCAAAACGGTATCGCAGGCGCTCGCTTTGCTTCCTGGTCACGTCTCTGTCGGCGATCGACGATTTACGGTCTCACACAAGTGATCTTGATCGTGTCAACTGCCCCTCGTCGATTCGAGTGGAAGTGTTTCCGTAAATCAGGACGACACAAGGAAGTGTCACTTCGTCCGCAGACGTGCTACTGTTGACCGGGACGAGCCACCGCTCCCGATCTTCCTCCATAAAGTAGTTAATTAATTGATTGCCACTGATTGCGCCGAGGGCTCATTTGTATGCGAAACTGCAGTCAACGCGGCGCAGTAGACTTCATTCGAACGGAATCAGCTGTCGCCAGCAGAACCCTGGTCCTCCTCGTTCTCGGCAGACACCGTAATCAAAGTATGAGATTTCGTCCTGCGGCACCGTTACGATCGCGCTTCTGGCACAAGCTGCAACTATTTCCAGTTCCTCCTCTTGCAGATCGTGGGCGGGCACGCGAGCGTCGCCGTCAAGATCCAGGAACCGAGAATTGTCAACTCTTCCTCCCGTCGTCCCGCCCTCGATCACGGCTCAAAGATGTTTGGTTTTCACCTGCCAACGTCGACAGCTTCCGCCTTCGAGGAGAGTTAGAAACGAACGGATTCCTCGCTGCATCTGGCCTTGGCTCGAGGTGGTGGTCGGGAATTCGAAATTTGAGCGTTTTTTAGATCCGTGATAAAAAGAAGAAGAAAACACTGAAGGGGTGACAAAACATGAGACGCGAGGGCATCTGCCTCTATTGTCTCCTGAGGATGCAGATGCATGTCGCGCGATGAAGGTGTGAAAGGGTAGTCATAGACACAGAGTAACTCCCGCTCTTCTCGGGGATCTTAGCGTAATACCACGACTTAGGACTAGACTTTGACTGTTCGTGGGTCGCGACTGGACAATACCATCTCATTCCAAAGATCCCATCCATCATACTGCAGTATGTTTGAACTATAAACACATCAAACACGCACAGCCCACAGAGTGACAAGTGAACTCCCTGCACCGATCGAGCGATCGTGCAGACGCTAATTGTAATTAATTACAATTCCTCTTGGCCGAATTTCGTACGAACTGCTAATGGAGGATCAGAGGGCAGACAAACCGATCGCTGCCGACACTCGCCAGCGCCAGCGCCGAACCCAGCAGGAGACCGACCATGCGGCCAATGGACGATGGCAGAATTATGCAAAACAAATATTGTGATATTTGTTATCGTCGATCTGTTAGATGAAAATCGCCTACGAGATCCAACCGAAGATTAAAGACCATCGGAGAGGCAGGCAAATCAACAAGTTTCTTCGCGATCCTCTCCGTCTTCCGAATGAAAAATCGCTTCTGTGGTCACGTGCACCGTGGTGCAGGATCAGCGGGAGTCCAGCGCCGGGTTCGCCGAATTCTCTTGGTCAGAGTCCTCGTGCTCCGATATATCTATCGCCACCGAACTGTGTTTCCTCGGAACAGACGTAGAGACACTGGTGTCGGTCGGATCGATCCCCTGGGAGCCTTTGTGTTTACATAATTAATCCAAATCCAATTACAAGCCGTGCGTTTGCTGAAATCAATACACGATCGATGCGCCGACCAAACGACGACCGATCGACCAACCCGCGGCCATCGGTCGGGATCGCATTTCTCGGGCGTCCTAACAAGATGGACGAAGTGTTCGAATTGGTGTTGAACAATATTAAACCGAGCGCCGGCAGCAATCCACTGGCAAATTGCAAATGGTCTTGGTCCGGTGTCGTTGTTGTTGTTGTTATTGTGGTGTCCATTTAATGTGAATATCGAATTCTCACTGCGCTTTTAATCCTCCGGGACACACGCAAATAAATTCGCTCCTCCTGCGCGGCCGCGCCTGGTTAACAAGATCGTGCACTCGGCTAGCTCAGCTAGTGAGAACGGGTTTCGGATCAGAGGACTCACGATCAGCGGAGCATGGAGAAGTTATCATTACAGGATGAAGGGTCCCCTGAGTGGATCCTATCGAGTTCCGAGGAAAATCAATGGGCATCGAAGTCACCGTCTCGTTATCCGCTGGGATCTTGACATTAATGCCTGTATAAAGACGTTATTAGCGGCGAGGTGGGGTGGGGGAATTCCCGAAAATGCGATGATGCACTGAAAGACAAAGAAATATCCATGATTTCGGAAATTATGACGCACATCTCTATCGACCGCAGAGGATGCACCACGCATGAGCCGCACTCGGGACCCGGGGTTTTATGTACAAGTCATGCATCGAGATCCCGAGGTCCTTCGACGGACGGCACAGCCATAAATATCATCGACGTTATCCTGCGTCGCATCAGCGTACGTTATGAGTGGTCACTCGTAGAGCCAGGGTCGAACGGTATCTGGGTGAAATGCTCTCCTCTCATGAGGGCGCTCACAAAAGCGAGAGGACGGCCGCATCGCTTAGATGGGGGATGGAAATAAATCCTTTCGCATTGTTCTGTCTGCTTATAAAATCAATGTGGCCGAGATCTGATCGGCCGATTGAGTCGGTTGAAGGTGTCATTTAAGGATTTCTTCGGGCTCGGGGAGATAATGTTTATTAATTGGTTTAACGAGAACGCAGAGGGTGACAAAAATGCCTTCTTTAGTTTCAATTGCGTGGGGTCTGGAGAGATTTTAAGAAGATCCAGGAGTCTCCTTCTTATAGAGGATCAGTTGTAAAAGACACTAAGTTGATAAATAAATCAAGTTCTTTCATAGTCAGCGTCTCAAGTCCTTTGATTCAGAGGTTCTTACCTCGAGTGCGTGTCCAAGGTCTGTTGATTGGTATCCTTCGTGCCTCTCGGTATCAAAACCAAACTCCGGCCGGCCATCGCGCTGCTAATTAAATCCCTTTTACGCATCCAAACATTGCATTAAAAGGCCATAAATCATTTATCAAATTAAATCCAACACTCGCTCGCCGTCGCAAACCATTTCAACGCGTCCAAATTACAAGCGGATGTTACAGATCCATTTCCACCTTGATTTCGAACCTCTCGAAATTACGCGCTCCCCTCGCCCCGCCCCAGCCACAGCGGAAGGATGCAGACAAGTGGCTGTGGACGCGGCACGCAATTCACATCCTTGGACAGGAGGGCATCTGCAAGAAAGTGTAATTATTGAACACAAATAAAGTCATTAAAATTATATCAGTTGCTATCAACACTTGTTACGGCCGGCAACATGCATCACAACACCAAGAACAACAACAACAACCACGTCCACAAAATCCGCAGCCGGGGCTCTGCAGCGGCAGCAAACTCGGAAATTAAAATCAAATCTTTATAAAATAAATGATTTTTCAATCCTTTCTCCCCCCCTTCCGGACCCTCGTCCGACCTCTGGTCCTCCTTCGTTCGTGTAACCCTGATGTTGGTGGTGCCTTGTTTTTGATGCCTTTCAATTTACGCGGGCTCGCGTGTTTTTTGATGAGTTATGGTGTTGAAATTTGAAGACGGACAGCTGTGTTTGCGTGTTAGCTTAATCCCTTTCCGCTGGATGGAGGATGGCATGAGGCACGGACTGAAGGCTTATCGGACAGGGAGGGAAGATGCCTTGACAAGTTGCCAAATGTCCCGAATTTATCGGCAGACGACGTTGCATTAGTCGCAGTTCGCTTCTTAAGTCCTTTGTTTTCCCACTTGCCATCGACTAACGATTTGAGGATACTCGAAGTACCCACAACTACCGAGTCCTCGCAGCTCACGTCACTAGTCCGCTCTTTCTGCGCATGCGCACAGCACTTGCCAATAGTAACACGATCCTCCTCCTCCGCCTTCTGCGCGGTCGCTCGCAGCGCATTTGGGTGGGCTTCCTGCGCGCTGGCACTTAGGCCCAAGCCAGGCCAGATGCGGACCAGATGACCGTGATCTTGGGTTTTGCAACAATTTGATTGTCGTTGTTTTGCTGCTGCGTCCGAGCCAATTATCAAAATAAATAGCAATCAATTTATAAGAGATCGATTGCGCATGCGCACACAGACGGGCGCAATCGAGCGAGGGAATCGGCCGACGAAGAGGGAGACAGCGAGCGCATTTGCCTCGCAGGACCGAACACAATATTTGAGAGATTTATTAGCCGCAAAAGGAAATGGTGTGTTGGCGGCTATCGGCGGGTGTAACGCGATACCGCGCGATGCGTCCGAGACCCGGGCTCACGCCATGGCCGGCCATCCGCATCCATTGGGCTGCGTCGCTGTTGGCACTGCGCTAAACGGAGTTCATTAATTTGCAAGCGATTTAAAAGGTTTTTAGCCGAAATTGCTTCTCGCCTTCTGCCTCTCCCGGGGTTACGTTTCATGCCTTTGTCTTCCGTCTCTCGGGCCGAAAGCCGCCCTGGACACTTGGCATCGGAGCCAAATGCCACGCATGCCGGGAAGCCAGGCCCATTGTTCGAGCCCCGGTGTTGCCAAAACAAGGCTGCCGCGAACAGAAGCCCATTCTCTATGCACCACACAGTGGCCCAAAGGCTTCCGTGCGCGGCCAACTGTCCACTGCTCGACGGCCAGATGTCACCCGAGTGCCCCGTGGGGCGATGGGCCATGAGTTTAATTTGATTCGAGTTGTCACAGAAAATTGACCTTGCCACCAGAGCGAACCTCATGGACCATGGTTCCGCACTGAACACGTCCAAATATTTACTTCATGCTGCAATCGATTTCACGACCCGGTACCGCGCCATGGTTTCGCTCGTAGCCCAGGTTATTGAACCAGGTCGAGGTGTTGTTGGACACGCTGTCGCCGTCACTCGGCGAAACTCATTAGATTGTATTTTGCCAGAGTACCTGCCGCGCGGCGAACAAACGGCGCAGGCAGCCTTAAGGCCAGCCAAGGACATCGTCGGACGGTGTTCTCTATTTTCGGCCATGATCCCGAGAGTTCGCAACGGTTTCAGCTTCCGCTAATCGCCCTTCGGACGCCCTTCAATGAATCCGCCGGTTACTTCAATTAATCACGCTCCATCCGGGCTCCCCTACACCGACTTCTCTATGAGGAAGTCGATCCCCATCCGCACTTTTTTGTCGGCCGTCCCTGGCGCTGGTTGACCCCTTGATAAATGCGAGTTTCCGCCAAGCGGCGTGCGAAATCAATAAAGGGGAAGAAGATGGATAAGAACTCACTCCGCATAACCGTGATGTGAAGATGGAGGAGGTCGCAACGGAAAGTGAGATATGTAAAAAGTGGTGGACGAGTCAAAAAGAGGAGTAGTTTATGAGGCCAGGACACTCAGGAATCCCAGATTCCAGCCATCGACGAGATGGGAAAAATATATAAACTGTCAAATATTTAATAAGTTCTGCACCTTACGATGTGTGGATTTTAATAAAATAAAGTTGTAAAATTTCAATCACCTCGCGATCGCCGATTGACGCGCTCAATAACGATAGGCGTACTTTATCGCCCATCCCCCGAGACACTGATAGCTCTCGTCGAAGTGGACCAGGGCCAGATTTTACACTTTCATTCCGTGGCCTCGACTTCTCGGAAACCTCTCTCAGATCGCTGATCAAACACGTCCAGCCATCGATGACCACAGAAGAGCCGCTTCGTAAAGGATTAAAAGCAAATGGTCTTCACGCTCGATTTCCTAGAAGCCGTCGTCCTGCGGATCCTGCGGCAATCGGGCAGCATCAGCATTACATGGCGATGGGCCCACAACAGGACCATCATTAGGAGCGTTTCAACAGCATTGTGCAAACTCCACGCAACACTCGAAACCCTCATCGATGGCAACAATTGCCGAAATGAAAACAAACACCGATCGCCACGGACAAAGACAGAGCGGCCCAGCGCTGAGTGGCTGCGATTGTGGACGCAGGAACCAAACCACGTCGAATGCAATCCCATCAAAGCGATCAGCGGTGACAAAGGAACTGTTTGGTCATCCACTCGAATCCTTTCGGTGTCCGTTCGAGTGCGATTCTGCTCAAATAATCCTTTTAAAGCGGGCGCAGCGCACAAAGGCAACGGGAGCAGCGCACACATGTTCGGGCCAGGAGGATTACCGCGTGTCCTGGCCATTGTGTGCGCATGCGGCGGACGTGTGTGTGTACATCAACGTCGTGTTTGCTTCACCATCACCGGCACCGACAAAGCCGCCTGCAACATTATTCAAATTGCCTAAATACAGGAAGAATCCTTTCGCTCCGCTCGTTTTGCGAGGTCCTCGTTTTCTCTTCTTTTGTTTTGATTTGTCCGAAATTTGTTGCGCCCGCGCTACTGCAACAGGCGGCTCTCCTTCGCCGAGCCTTCCAGCAATCGGAGGTGTTCTTTCTTCCCTTCTCCCCGTCCTCTTCTCCACCAACTTCGCATCGATCTTAAGCCCTGGCCTGGTGCCGTATGCGTCCAACGCCGTGCAAAGTTTCGCGCTGTTTACGCATGCGCAGCCGGTTAATGCGCGGGAGAATGCAAATATTTATAAACATTGTTGTTGCCGGCGTTCGGTGGGCGCGAACGACTGCGGAAAGATGTGCCAACGATACTAAGTGCACAGTTTGTGGTTAATAAATCATCTGAAGTAGCACTTTAAGGTTTACTACGCGATAAGCGCCGAAAACAAAGACTCCAGCGATCGCACCGTGGAACCAATGGCGACAGTTTCAATTAAAAATCTTTAAGAGAAAAAAAAAACACTAATATTACACTTGTTGGCAAGGAAAATAAATAAATCTCTACAAATAAATATAGGATTCCACTTCGAGAAAATAAATCAAAGTAATTTAATGGCTGGAAGGACTCTTGTCTAGCTTCTTGTAATCTTTGTATTTTAAGTTTCATACCACTGAAAGGGAGAAAGTCCTATTTATGAGTTCTTTAGTAAATCATTATAAAAAATACTTATAAATGTACACATGTTCAATTCAATGTGATATACTATAGTGGTCCGTTTGACATGGTTTGAAAGCGGTTTAATTATTTTTTTGTTTTAATTATCTCTTGGAAAAATTAGAAATTTAAATTATTTCGAAACCATTCTTTCATTTCTATTCCGAACTGATCAAAAATCCATGGTTATAACACTCCGACCCACTGTTCTTCCTGACTCTTTGAATTCTGGCGGGTTCTCCACATCCGTAGCCCTCGTTCGGCTCCAAAGCATTAAAACACAAAACGAAAAATAAAAAACCCTGCGAACAGACCGAGTACGAATCCTCCAACTGAGTTCATCATCTCGACGCTCAGAACCGATCAGAATCGAACGGAGCACAATTTCGAAGATGGTCTGTTATGCGCCAACGGGTAATTAGAGTGCATGATTTATTGATTCTCTCTGCTGCATGCGGTACGCGCAGCACCAACCACTTGACCGAGCTCCACCAGCTTCGACCCGCCCGCCGTCGACCGCTCCTTCCGGCCGGACGGCCGATCGCTCGTTCGTCCGATTGATCGATCAGTTCATCGAGGCCTCACTGGTGTTGCTGGCAGCGGCCCTGGACACGCCCGCTCCTCCAGCCACAGGGCCCTCAACGTTGTGGTGGGATGGAGATCGCCGCAGACGCCCGTCGACAGTCGGCGGCTGGTCTGCTCACTTGTATGCAAATGTTTTGACAAAAAACACGTGTTTCCCAGTGGCAGCCCCCGCACCCGAATCAGCCGAGCCCCGCGGATCTCGGTTCGCCTATTGGAGCGCGCGACAATCGACATGAAGTGGAATTAATTTGGTTTTTATGCGCGAAATCCACATAATCCATCAAATCGTGCATCAGACGCTCTGCGCGTGTCCGGGAATTCCAATGAAGGATCCGGAGTTTTCGCCAACCAGGCAAGACGTGTGCCAAATAATTCCGCAGACCCCGCCGCCGGATCCTCAAAGATGATGGTGCTGTTCCCCAGTCCGAGCCCGAGTTCGTCTGCATCTTTCAGCGTCGTCATCGTCATCGAAGACTGTCTGCACGGCGGAGCGGACCGGACCGCGGCGCATAGGAGCGGATCTATTAATAGGCTACCCGCATGCAAAGACATGGCCCGGTGCGAGGCGTAGTCAAACAAGTGGTCCCGCGCCGGCGATTAGCCCAGCCAGGCCGGGGATAAGGGTATCGTCAGATGGCACCATCGCGATAAATCGGTCTCTGCGAATAAATTAGCTTATTATATTCCCCAGATTCCCCATTGCCTCGTCACTGGCGACGGATATTTCGCGAAAGAACTGCTTAATAAAAGCTTCTGTCTGAGACGACCATCGATGTCCAGAAGAGCCAGTAATCAAGGCTTGCAGCTCTCTTCAATTAATTGTTATTGCTGTTCAGCCCTGATTTTCAACCGAATCCGTGGGCGTTCCTTCTCTCCGGGTCGATCTCTGCACGAGGCCGGGAATGCCCACAATTGCAATTAGTCCGGCGCTAGGCTGAATCAACATCGGACCATCGGAGGACCGCGTCAACACCTTCCACGGCACGGAAGGTGCCTAAAACAAATAGGATTTGGCAAATTGAGGACAGGACTGCGATTTCGGGGGTGGCAACGGTTCGTCTATTTACTTATCTAGACGCGTATCTTTCCGTCCAAATCTGCTACAAGAAGGCCGTGGTAATGAGTTTCGGGCCCTCGGCTAATAAGCGAACTCTCCTCGCAAACAGGTCGTCTTTTCGGGTCTGTACAATTATCGAGGATGTACTTGAGATCATCCGACCAGTTCCTCGAAGCTCTTGAGGACAGTAAAAACCTTTTGGCAGGAGAGGATCCGCGCTTCATCTTCCTCTGGAGTTCCACAGTTAATAAATTGCCGAGCCGAGTTCATTTATCAGCACTGTTTTTTGCCGATATCTCTGTCGCTCTGTCGGATATCGACAACATTGTCGTACGCTGGCGGAGAGTCTTGTTGAATGCCGTGGTCCATACGTTAATCTGTCATATTTTCTCAGCTAATTGGAACGTAACAACCATCAGTCCAGGCCGGGCGTATGTCGGCCGTCCTTCGGAGCCCCAGAGGGGCTGGAGTCAAAGGCAGGGGAATCGAAATACGCTCCGTGATTGCGATTTATGCATCCGCGCACGGGTCTCCGATTAAGTTATCATTTTTTACAGTCAGCGATTCGATTCACTCTCCTCGATTGATCGGCCAAGGATCCTCTTTCTGCGCTGAGATGTCACCGGGGCCATCTGTGGGTCAGTAACTTCGGAGACCGATCTTTTGTGCGACCATTACGCAGTGCTTCGAACCTAACGTCGAATTCGGGCCGTGTCTTCTGGAGGAGGATCAGCCGCGTGTATCCATAATTCATTAGCTTAATTAATAACGCCCTCTGCGTCGTAGATGCTCATCAGGAGGCCGCTCCTCGGTGGATCATCCTCATTTGGCATGCCATGGAGCTAGTCGGAGAGCCGTCGGTGCTTTATTGAAATTCGTCTAACGTCGGCTCCTTAGACGCTCAGGCAGATGAAAGGATCAGATCAAAGACCCGCCCGCCCGAGGTGTTAAAATTCGCAAATAACAACTTTTCAGTCGGCGGATCAGGCGATCGCCAGCCAGGCTAGCGTGTGGCCACAGGGGGACGCATGTTCGAGGGCCTGTTTAACCAACTAATAGCCTGTAATTTGGCCAAATTTAAATTGATTTATGACAGGACAATCTGGCTGTTCACTGCTTCGCCAGCCGTCTCAGAGCCTCGCGATGTTTTAGAGACCTTTTTATGGAATTGAAAAAAAAAAACATAGGATACTCCATGGATTTTCTCTAAAATGTATTCTTTTCATCGCTTCCTGTGAACAACGAGGCGACGCGTTTTCCCGAGCAACTTGGATTTCCCTTTCCTTTCAGGCGCTCGTCGCACTCCGCCGGACCTGTCAAAACAAATAAACAAGCGACGGCCGGCCTTTGTTCCGCGTCGACATGTGCTCCAGTATTTGTTGTCAACTCTATTAAGCTGTCAACCGACATGAACAGGAACACGATCAGGGGACAAAGGGGACGGAGCGACACGACACATGGGTCGGGTGTGAGAAGCGAAGGTGAAAGTTCTTCCCTCGTAGCGCCCTAATCCTTTCCTACTATATACAGTGCTCTGCCCTGCATCGCTCCGCTCCCGATCCCTCTCGGAGGGGAATAAAAAGAGCCTTTGTCCCGGTCGGTGCAGCGCGGTCACCTGAATGGGTCTCCAATTATGGGAACAAAGGCCCTGGCAGCCAGCAACTGTCTCTATTTAGCATTTGAAGAGAGAGATCAGAGACAAGCGGGCAAAAAGGAGCAACCAAGAGCAGATCCCTCGAGGATAACACGATCGTATGTGAACTGCTTATGTCAAAGGAAGTGGACCCAGTGATTTATGGGCGAAGTTCAGGGTCGCCAACAATGGGTGCGATGTCTCCGGTTTTACTTTCTACTGGAGCGACTTTCCCCAAATCCCTCGAAGGATGGATTTATTGTTCGTGTCAGGTTCGAGCTCATGATTTTTCCATAACACTAGAACAGAAACAATATTTCCCATGGCTAGAGAGGTTGCGATTTAGTTCCAAGTATCGAGTTAGAGTCTTCTATCTCCCTCCTTTTCGGACTTCCCCCTCTCCTCAGTGGACTGTTAGCCACACATCCTGCCATCAGTGCGACTCGCAGGATGTCCGCCACATGATACTCAGGGACAAACACAACCACGGCCACGAATCCTTCTTGTCAACAGACGCTTCCTTCGCCAAACCTTCGACTAATGAGTTTCTGCATGGCTGAGCTCGGTGCGTGGGAGCCGACGCCGTGCGAAGCTGTTCCAAATAACGGTGAAGGCTTGCGGGATCATGACGGTAACGATCGAATGGAAGAGTCGGAGACATCGGGAGGGAAGTCGAATGTGGCGATGCTTGTGTTTAGGTTAGACAAACACCTCTCTCGGTGAGATGCAGCCAATTTGGTCGTGAGGGACGTGTCAGGGAGGTTCCGTTGTTGAGGCAACACAAACATCCGGAGCCATAAAACTCGATGGGGCGAGAAAATTTCGCTGGGAAATCGCCGAGCATGCGTTGATGAACCGTTGTCGTGGAAATGCATGCCATGGGAATCGGGCCATCCCTCAACCCTTTGTCCGCGCTTATGCAATTTCAATGAAGAGCGAAGGATTCGCAGGTTCCGTCACATCCCATCCCATACTATCGGCCGGTACCTGTCGCCCTGCCTCCGTTTAATTGATGGAAATTCCACATTCGCCCAAAGTCGAGCCTAGTGCATGACTTGGTTTATTGCCTCCTCGGGGCTCCTACCGTAAGGTCAGCATGGATCACCAGGATATGCCAAAAGGAACCAACATACCTGCTGCTTCTTCTTCTTCTACGTCGTCTCCGCCCCTCTGGGAAGTAAGTATCGAACTTAATCCCAACGATTATAATTATTTTGCGTCCTACCTTCGCTGCGAGAGCCCGGCCCGTTCTCTTAATCCTGCGAACCTTCCTGCAACATTCTGAGGCTCTCGAGTGTTTTACGACTTTCAACGAATTCGAGGCTGCGCGGGCTACGCGCGAAGGGTCCGAGGTCTCATTGGGGGCTATAAACTAATTATATTTGACTTGTTCGAGGAGGAACTGAGCCTACTTCTGACTGTCGTGCCCGACGACGAGCTGCAGGACGTCCCTCACATTCAATGGAAAAGAGTTAACTCGCCGTCCAAGAGGTCGTAAACCGAAGGATGGATGGGCGATGCAATTAAAGAGAGAGTGCGCTGAGAGAGAGAAGGCGAGTCAACTGGGTCGACGCAGAGATCCCGAGCACTTAGTCGCATGTACCGATCAATTAGACGAGCCAGTGGAAGGAACCTCGTGTCCGAGTGAGCGTGTTCCTCGAAGATTTATTGAATATCGCACGAGTGGCCGGCCGGACGTGTCTCCGTTTGGCTCATAATTATTTTTAATCCCGACTCCGGATTGACTCAGCCACGATCGCCGACTGTCGCCACGGACCATAGCGGGCATTAATCTTTGTCACTGCCATTGATCCGAGCAGGAATCTGCGAAATTAATTTCCAAAATCACCGCAAGATGTCGTGCTCATAAATTGAAAAATCACAGACCCAGAAGAGGAAAAAGAAGAAGGAGAAAATCCCATCCCGTCGACAGCGAAACCACCGAAGCCGATGGACGAATGGAATATGAAGAGCCCGGCACTCGCGGTTATTTATGCGTTGCGCCCATTAATTTCATCACCAATTACCAGAGCAATGTCGTCCACGAGCGACGGACGGACGGCCGCCATGCTCATAGACTCAATCGCGGTGGATCCAGAGGAAACCGTCCGGGAGCCCATTGAGAGAAAGATCTGCAGAGATAGACAGAGAGAGAGAGCGAGCAACAGAGTGGTCTGGAGTCTATTGATCTTAATTATGCAATAGCAGCGTCCACAACAACACCAGCAACAAGTTCGCAAACACCAGCAAATGTCCAAGCGCTGTACGCTGTCAATAAATTAATAATTACAACGCTGCACTTGCTGCGCCGGGAACCTCGCCAGAGACAGTCAGCTCCTACAACAACAATTGCAATCGCCAACAACAATAACAACAGCAATAACGAAAGGGACGGACAACGGGCGATGGTCGACGTGCAACAAGAAGACCAATAACAACAACAACCGCAATGAAAAAAATGGGCTACACAAATTGAACATTTGCCCCCTCGAATCTGGAGGGGAGCGCGAGCGCTGGCCCAGAACCTGATTTGCTTCCCATCGGGCGCGTGTGTCTGCTGCGTGCGTCGGACGACCGACGACTGCCGGCCGACGACGGTGGACGGCGCACACACGCTCGGTTAAGCTTAAGTAACACATTCCCATCAGCAGCCACATCTACCTCATCATCATTATCGTCCTGCCGTCGACGACCCCACCATCGTCCCGACGGCCATGCGTCGTTGCCGCCCGTGGTCTTCGTCGGTGTCCTCGTCCTAAACCTCGAAGTCTTCCTCGTCCTAAACCTCGAAGTCTTCCTCGTCCTAAACCTCGACGTCTTCCTCACCCTGAATCTCGACGTCTTCCTCGTCCTAAACCTCGACGTCTTCCTCACCCTGAACCTCGACGTCTTCCGCCTCGGCTTTCGTCTTCAATTTCATCTCCACCCTGAACCTTCTGACGTCGTCTTCGTTGCCGTCATCATCATCATTAGAACCCGGGCCCATCAGGGCAAGTGCCGCCTCGGAAGCTTTTCAGCAATGCATGAGGCCAAAGACCAACTGGTTGCTGTAGCAACAACAATAACAACCAGAGCACGGCAGCACCGAGAATACGAACTTACTTACAACAAAAAAGAGTCATAATAAAAATGTGCGTTTGCTCGATTTTTTATGGGGACCCAGCAGGACCAGGACCAGCATGGACGACCAGTCATCAGCATCGGAAACCACTGTGGCAGCCACGGCGACAGCAACAACAACAAGAAGAATCTCGCCAGAAACAGCAGCAACATTTACCAAGCGACTTTTTCATTTCTTCGTGTTGGCTTTGGTAATTTTTGTTGCTGTTGCTGCTTCCGATGTTGTTGTTGTTGGTGGTGGTGGAGTAGCTGGTGCTGTTGTTGTTGCTGCTACATTCAAATCACAGACTTGTCTGCAAACTAGTCCAAGTCCTGTTTTGTCAATTCCGCCTCAATTCGCAGATACGACGGTTCCTTCGTGGTTCTGCCTGGGCCTGAGCCCGGTATTAGTTGTAGACAATATTGGTCCCATGTAAATTATTTTGTTATTTTAATTAATTACTCGGTTTGAAAAATGTCGTTGCTCCAGCGGTGACGGTTGCGAGGGGCGAACGACCCAACCTAGTCATGTCCAGCGGCAGCTTGATTAATGCTATAAACCATGGTTACTCGATCGACTCGGCCGATGGAGAAGAAAATAAATGAGTGCTCCTCTAGTTATTAAAACGGGGTTTAATGAAGTTCTTACAGCAGTTATTTACGATCGTCAGCGTTTTATGGAGAAGTTAAATCGCGTACCATGGGGTGTAGAAGTACTTCTTTTAGGTCAGAGAAACTCATTAAGGAGAATTACAGGATTCGTCATTTATCTTTAGAATCCTTTTCTTGAATGAGTGAAATTTCTGATAACTATAATTGTAAATGCAATGAGGACACCAAATTTTAATTTTAGTATGAAATAAACCAAATCAAAGTATACAATGAAACTTAAAGAGCTTTGAAAAGAAAACCATTTTGAATTTTTGTTATTATTTTGTTTTATATTTTCTTAACCGATAGGTGCTTAAATACTATTTAACACTTTCGCTTACTTCTGGAGCGAAAATACACTACGGCAGAAGATAGCAATACATTAGAGATAGATAGAGTTTAGAGTCTTCCATGTTACGAGCTAAAGTCTTAAAATCATTGTCTTCCTGAACAACAAGCACTTAACTATAGGTCCTTACGACTAATTAGACTACGCTTACGCTAATTGTCATTAGTTGGCAATGTACAATTGAGGCACTTGGAGGAGTCCGATTATTTACAACGGTGAATTCAACTAGTTTGACTAGAAAAACGTGGATCTATTTACAACGACTGGTCCCTGATTCGCGTTCGCTGGAGGCTCGTCCTGCGCCTCCTCTACTGCTCCTGCCACAGCGAGATATAGTCGAGGATCTCCTCGTCGTCGGGCTGGCAGTCCTCCTCGTGGAGCTGGAAGTGGTCGTATGGCTCGAACTTCAGCTGCAGGTGGGCGTTCAGGTGGGCGTTGTCGCTGTGGCTGCCGGCACCCGCGTGCAACTGGCCGCAGTCGGCGGGGGTGGAGAGCAGGGGCTGCGCCGGCTCGAAGGTGCCCGAGTCGAAGGACATGCTCGAGTTGAAGGACGAGGTGGGCGACGCGCAGCCCTCGTCCAGATGCGCCGGCAGCGGGTACGAGTTGAGCGAGTTCGGCGTCAGCAGCGTCGACGAGAACTGCTGCTGGTACGAGGGCAGCGGGCTGGTAGCCTGGGCGAAGAAGGAGGCGGTGCTCGGGGGCGGCGACCCGGCCGAGGAGCTGCTGCTGGACGAGCTGAAGGAGATGTTGCTCAGCGACTCGTTGCTGGATGCGTTGCTGGCGTTCGAGTTGGAGCTGCTGCAGGGGCCGCCGATGTCCTCGACGAGGTCCTGCAGGCGCCGGATGTACTCGACGGCGATGCGCAGCGTGTCCACCTTGCTGATCTTCTTGTGCGGGCCGCGTCCGCCGCCCTTCGTCAGGTCGGCGATGATCGACTGGGGGATGTGTTGGCGCAGCTTCGCGAAGCTGTTGTTCACCTGCTTGACGCGGTTGCGCTCGCGCGCGTTGCGGCGCTGCACCGACTGTGTCTGGTCGACGCTGTAGGGGGCGTTGGCGGCGCGCGGCGTGTACTTGCGCGGAGCCCGGGCGTCGGCGCTTGCCAGCGGAGCCGGGGCGATGTGCTGGTACTTGAGCATCTTGGCGGCGGCGCCGATCGTCGTGGGGAAGCCGTGCGCGTTGCTCTTCGAGTTAAAGACAGCACTGGACATGACTTGGAGCACTTTGCGACTCGGTTGCGTTCGATCTCTGCGTCTTCGTTCGTTTGGCGAGAGTGAGAAGTGTTTACTCGAATTCGGAATGCGGTTTGTGAAATGCTTCGGAACTGAACTTGATCCTACGACACCTTGCACTGGAATGAGTCCCTTCGTCCTAGGCCCATGCATTTTGTACCTTCGCGAGCGGTTGCCATGGCTGCTCGCCTCGCTCCGGCGGCTCTCGGGGAGCGCGACTTACCTGCGATCGCCGTATAAACAGGTAAGCACCGAAACCCTAACAACAGCACGGACTCATTGAAGGAGAGCGAAAGCAAGAGAGCGAAAAGGAGAGAGCGCGGTTGAGAGAGCGAAAAAGAGAGCTATTCGACTGTTCCTATTAAGGCAGGGGAATCGGAGCGGATCATCGTCGATGAGCGAACGATCGTGGCTTCCATGGGAGTTATCTCTGTATCAAAGTCTTTCTTTTACCGAGAGGACTTGTTTCGATCGTCTGCAAAACTGTTCCCACTCTCCGGCATTTCCCCTGTGTGCCGTCTGCAAAGCAGCTCTCTCACTCGCTCTCTTTCTCGCGATCTGCTCGCTAAGTCTCGTCGGCGATCAGAAGTCATTCAGTTCCCGGTGACGACTCCCGACGTCCAGAGTCCGCCGCTCTCGATCAGTCTCGCTGAGATTCATGCCAACAAATCCTCTCGAAACTCGACTCCCGATCGAAGATTCACGAACGCTCTCCCCCTGAATCGAGGAAGGACCACGCGTGCCGTAACCGTTGGAGCTTCTGGCTTCCCATTGCGAAGAAGACGCTCGGGTTGTCTTTCGGGTTCATTTAAAAACTGCTAGTTTGAAAATTAGGGTCGTTCAAAGCTCTAAAATAGAGCTCACAATTCGGCTACAAATAGAGTAGCATTCATTCTATCTTTCCCGCTCACGAAGAAACCTTCTGACTGTTCCTTTCGCTGATCATGGACCATAAAACCTCTCCCACCGTGTGTTTGTCGAACCACTGATTCTATTGTAAAATTCATTCGGCTCAGACCCTTCGAGAGTTGGCGAATTCCCTTCGTTACTATGTGAAAATTTACCATGTGCGGAGGGCCAAGTGAGCAGCAGCAGAACAAACAACAACACTTGGCACCCTTTCGCCTTTGTGCGAGTTTGTCAAAGGGCGTTGATTGAAGCCACATCAGAGCTACCGGCCGTCCACCGATCCGTCAAGCTCCAGTGGCGGCGCATCTGAATAGCGTGAAGAGCGGGCGGGCGGGGAACAAAGGCCGAGAAAGTGTTAATGATTTTCCACAACAAAACCAACAATGCGCTCGGACACAAATGACATGTGAGGGAGCGGGGTAAAAGGGATTCGACTGCAGGTATCGGAAGGTTGCCAATGTGGAAAATCAATTTTCCAATTCGCATTGACGGGGAGACACTTGGAAACACCTGGCGATTATTTCGGGAAATTCGCTTATTCCGTCGATTGTCCTCGTCCTCCTCTTAATCCTTGCTCTTGTCTCTGGTGGGTTTTAGTAGTCTTTGGTTATTTTGGGTAGTCTTCGGATGTCTTTTTTGTCGGAAGCACTTCCTTCCGCTGCTTCAATCAACTCATCAACATTCCAATTGCTGCCTTCGGGGAGCCTCACGAAGCAAGAAGTCGGGTCCATGGACTCGAGGAGTTGCGCACGCGCTCAGACTGTCGAAAAAACGACGGCCGTCGGGTTGATCGGTTAATTAGGAGAATAAGTGAAATTGCTCGAACACCTCGGGGCTTTCGGTGCTGAATGGTTAAGTAGCTGGAAGGAGGCGTCTCCAGGCATTGGCCCCCTGTCTGGCTCAGATTTTGGCTCGGGCGACGGCTCGAAGCTGCTACTGGGGATGCTGGATGCGTCGCATGCCAACGTGTTCTGAGCCTGCATGTTGCTGGTCGAGCCGCCAAAAGGCGCTAATGAATAGGGGCGATCGTGAGCGGAATCGAATGCGAATGCAATCAGGCCTTGGCCACGGCATGGTTCACATTAAATTAATTAACACAAGAGCACATTTTTAGCCGATCGTCCAAGAAGCCCTGTCGTCCGATGAGGCAGGAATCTTTACAGCGTTAATTAAGTTATAACTTCCATAACTCTTCCTCCGTCCTGCTGCCGAGACGATTTTTTCCCATCCTGCGACCCGACACTTTGTTCACAACATTTTCCCCCGCTCGAGCTCCCCGCATTCCCGCCACCAGGAGGAGTCGCGGGACCCTCTGCAGGAATTCGAAGCGATTCGAAGGCCACGATCTACTTCTACCGCCCGTAGATCGGGGCAGCCCCGCTCCCCTGGCGGCAACATTGGTGCCACTTTGTTGCAGCCCGGAGACCCAAACGAAGTCATCATCATTTCGCGATGGACCATTCGGATATCGTAACCGATCGTTACCGATCGCTACCATGCGGCGCCAATAAAACCGCCGACATCGCCGGATTCATCCGGTGAGAAATTGAATAAAGTCGTAAAGCGGCCGCTGCAAACAAAATGAAATTTTCGTAATATTTTGCATTCACCTCCGCGCTGTGTCTGTTAATGTGCTTTCAATTGATCGTTAAACGTTTATGCTCACATCCTTGGCTGTTTGCGCTGTTGTGGCTCTGATTGTTTACGAGGTTTCCGCGCAATTTTTCGAAGTTATTGCGAACATATCGCTCACGTGAGTATCATCGTGGTAGGAACGATCGCACCACGGCTCATTGGGCAGGGCAACGATAATCATTGGATGGCACCAGCAACAACAACAACTTCGAAAACAATAATCACAACAACAACAATTCAGAAAACAATAATCACAACAACTACAACTCCAAAAACAACAACTACAACTTCAAAAATAATAAGAACAACATGAACATCAACAGAAACAACTGCAACAGCGATATGAAGAGAAAAACAAATGCGATACGAAACCAACCGAAAGGCAGATGTTTTCGGGCCAAACCGCATCTAATGGTCTGTGCCACCGAACGAGGCGAAGCACGGCGCTCCAGCCGATGGCCAAGGGATGGACGGCCCGCGCTCGCTCCGGGTTAATGATAGTCATCGAACAGCCATGACCCGTGGACACAGGATCCCAATGGACGGACGGACTTCAGTCCGAGGCAACCGAAATCAGGAGACAGAGATTGAGACCGATATTGGTCTTGAGAAGTATATCGGATTTATGGAGGTAGTGTGCTCTACCTATGGAATATCGATAGAATGGTTGTGGGAGCTATATATATAGAATAATAAATAAAAGGTGACATTCTTAGCATATCTTCGAAATTGTTGAATATTATGATTGTAACATCTCCCGCTAACTTCACTTTGTATTTACTTCGTGAACAGCTGATGGCACCATGATCCTTGACCTTGGGGTATCCCTCTTGGGGTCCAGGAAGCGACGGAGGGAGGCAGAGCAAACGAAGGGCTCCGCGTTACGCACGAAACTCATGGCTGGGGGATGAAAAGGTCTATTTGGACAATGGTTCCCTCTGGAAAACGTGTTTCGTTGGAGTTCAAGAAGAAACAACCTGTGTGCGAGTGGTTTAATTTTCCCCTATTAAAATGCATCCCCTAGCAACATTCGGTTCATTGGTATAGGTTTGTGTGTCTGTGTGGGTTTTGTTATTGTTTTTCTTTTCCTTTCAGCAACGCGCACGTATCTCTTAAATACACCTGCCACGCGCCGTTGCCGATGTTGGCGACCGCCATTATTGCTGCAGCGGTAGCAGCGACGTCGGCGTCGACGCTGGCAGAGAAGCGGTGCCCAGGAACAAAATACGCTCTGGTCGCGCGCGTTTAATTAAAATATTACCTGGACGAAAAGCAAAAGTTCCAATATTAAGATTCCTGAGCAACAACAGCCAACAACAATAATACATCGAACAATCCTTTTGACCAAGTGTGTCCTTTGCTACACATACTTTGTTAATGTTGCTGTTCGATGAGGGGGGAAATACACACACACACACAAACATACATGTATGGAACCATTTAAATTTGTCTACTCTCCATAAATATAAATTACTTTGTTATTGTAATTTTAGGTTGATATTTTGTTTTCGTCGTGATCTGGTTCAGTGATCTTATAGTCCATAACAAAAACAACAAGTTGTCGTTGGTGTTATTGTTATTGTTGCCGAACAAGCGTGACAGCGCACGCGTCCGGAACTATGGTCCGCGGAAGGATAATTGCCGGGCCCAAAGGAAAGGACTCAACAGCGCGAGGTGTTGCGTCAAGTGGAAAGTTGAAAGCGGGAATAATTACACCGGGGACGCAGCACCGGAGCGACCCCCGAGTGCTAGGACACCACTTGTCCTTATTTACGCCGGTTCCCTGCGATCGCCTTGGTAACGCCCTTCCTGGCTGAGAGTGACTCATGTTTGCCAGGATCCTGAATGTCCTGCCGCCTAATGAACGGACTGAGGATAAAACGCTTGGGAGGACGAATCGCCCGAATGCCGACGACTGCTTCCACAGTGAGCCCAAAGAACAAAAGGCTCCCTTGTCTTCCCTCTCCCCACTTCGTGTTCATGTCCCGCGCTCGTTGCTAAAAGCGAAATTATTTGATTGCTCAATTTCCAAACGCATCGGGAGTCGTCGCGGATCGAGATCACTTTTTGCCCGCGATCCGTGCGACTGGGCGACTCGTCGCGGATCCCCGAAGTCGAGCCGATCGTCCCGATCGTTTAATTGAAGAACACATAAAATTTGTAACATTGTTTCGAAGTCGATGACTCGCCGCCGACGTGTACGAAGACACTCTCGAGGCTCGGTCCAAGAGGCCGCCAACTGGTGGCTTGATTGAAATCGATCGATCGAATCGCGTCCGCTGGCTGATGGGACTGTTTATTGATTTTTAATGAAGGCCAAACCGAGCGGAATCCGGCCTTTGATCACCGCCGAGTGGATGCCACCAGTCGGCACGGAGAAAGTGTCGACCAAGGGCCATGGGATCCTTGGGGCATTCATCGGTTCTCGTTTGGGCGAGATCGAGAAATTTCTAATTTCCGCTCGGCGATCATTCCTAGAAGACTCGCCCTCTCCTCCTGTTGAGCAAAAATCCATGGAATCAACACCCGACATTCGATCAATCAATCGACGTGTCCACAGGGCTCGACGTAGGTGTTAATTTTAGCAAATTCGGCAATAAAACGCCTGATGGATGTCTGGAGGACGGCGTCGTCTCGTGGACAAGATCACGCTCAGGCCCGTCAACGCCGCCGTGTCCGTCGGGACGCCACTAATTAGCGAAGGAGCGTCCACGAGGGTGTCGAGTTACCCAGGACGGCGAGTGCGAAGGTCCTGGCTGCTAATCCTATTAGGTGCCAATTTTAACAGCTCTTCACGCGCGCCCCAATTAAGCGGCCGCCGCAGACGTGGCCCAACAGCCATTAATCACTCGCCTAACTATGCTTAAATACGTCGAAATCACGGCCGACGACTCGAAGGCGTTGAAAGGATGTCTACAGCCGGACGGACGGACAAAGTCCGATCGCAAAAAGGTGCGAAGTGTTCACACCATGGCCAGGCACCTCGTGTCTCTGTTGTTGCTGGGATTTGCAGCCTCGTCTCGCCTCTTCTATGAACCAACAACGTCGCTCACCCTGGGCACCTTCGCCCTCGGTTGTCGAACGGGCGTTTAGTTTATCCGAGCGCATAAAATTTGCACGCCACGCCACATCACGTCAGCCCGAGTCGCACCTCGTCGTTGGCGCCTGCGTCGATTGGCCAATGCACACATTGCCACGCCCACTGACTTATGGCTCCTAAATAGCGGTTGCGTGGTTAACGACGGCGCCGCACGTTGTTGCAATCGATGGCTTTTATTTTTATTGTTATTACTCTCTCACTCTCTCTCTTTCTAATAGCAAGAGGAGGAGTGCGTCGTTGTCGATCCGGTTTATCGCCAAGGCGGAAAATACTTTTTGCGACATCTACCAAGAGAAAAAAGGTGCTTGCAAAAAGTGAATTCGGGTTTTTCTTCCGGGGCGATCATTTGATTGCCGAATTTCATTTTTCTAAATATGCCTCGACAAAGCTTCAGGGAGACAATATCGATTAATCTGCAATGGTGTTCATGGGCTGTGTGAACTTGGATACTTCTACAAAAAATAAACCTAATCTGAATCTCGCTTTACCTAGAAATCGCATGTCGCAGCGAAGACGGCAAGAAGAAAGTTATCACTTGCAAATTCCCACAATTCACACGCTCGACAAAAAGAGAGAGTGGGAGAGCGAGTCGAAGAGTCGGCTTCCTCTCTCAGGAAGCGAGTGCAAACAGTGTCGGCTCCGGTTGCCACCGCGCCACACACGTCCTCGCACCCGAAACAATGCTCAGCACCGCAATGTTTGCCCACAAACCCGACAGATCCCGACGGACTCATTGTTTCCGCGTAAAGCGAGGATGCAAACAAGCCACTAATCTGGAGACGCGAGGGCCAAAGAATTCCTGAGCAGGACTCGTCGGGCAGATCACGCCTGGCCCGGCAAACACACGTGAGCCGAGGTGAGACCACGAGAATGCGGTCGTCGGGCCCACACAGTGGTGCCATATCCCATACAAAGGCCAAACGGCTTAGAATCCGAGGTCCAGATCAATCGTTGGTTGGCGGTTCGGCTCAATGCGATTTGGGCTATCAGGAAGCGATCATCGGATCGATAAGCGCCCTGAGCCGGCGGTCCTTGCTGAGCTCCCACAAATCCGGCTTAGATTTTGCATAATTTTTCGTTATCTGATCGTGAGGTGTGTTCCCGCAAAACGGATTTTAATTATGTATGTTATGTATATCAACTAGCCGGAGATCGGGAAATATTTCAGGCCCAGCAGATCCAATAACAATATAAACATTTTAAATAACCATTTTAATTGTGCTTTTATGTCCCATTTTATTGTGTCTTGATTTCTGGACTCTTCTCCCTCCTCTTCCACTACCGTTTTATAGCTTTCTGCCAATGAAGTCCGCTATCGGCGGCGGCGCATCTGACGATGATGCTTGTGCTCCTTTATGGCCAGCCAAATGACTTAATTTTCAGACCCATCGGCCGACCGACCATCCGTCCGTCCGAGTCGCTTACATTGTAGTTCCTTGACTGTCGACCACCATTGTCGGCAAGGCCTTGTTCGACAACATTTACAAATGAGTCTTCGATGCAACACGGTCAGCAGAACCCTCACCATCATCACTATGGAAATTTCCTGTTGTGCCCGAACTGCTTTCCCGAAATCGATCGGTGGGTTTCAACAATGATCGACCCCTCCTGATGGCGTCGTGGACGTCCCCGAACAGGTGAGAAATCGGAGTGTGTTACGAGCATCTGCGCGAGAGGCCTTTGTGCCCGAGACACCTTTCGAGAGTCGCTCCGCGCCTGGAAAGGTGTTGCGTCGATGCGGAGTCGGGGCTGGGTCGGGTTATCACGAAAGGGGTTCGGGTTCAGTTCGGCGACGTATCCTTGTGTGCATGGAGGAAACATCCGATTCCGATGGAGGTGGAACGCGCCGTCGTCGTCCTCGTTCCAGTCGTCGGTGGTGCCAATATTTGCTCACGATGTGCATTTCGCGCAGAAGCAGCTGCCACGACCCCCGCACCCCGACATTCCGACGTCCTCCACCACCGAAGTGCATTTGCCTATGCCTATTTGTATGTTTTATTGCTTCTCTAGGAGGGATTTCGATAAATTTGAGGTTTCTTCAAATATCGAAAGGCAGATGATGCAGTCTTCGCACTGCGCCGTGTGTGCTCAGGAAACACTCGACGATTGGGACAGAGACAACACTGTGGAGAAGTCACCCCCGTGGAAGGTCCTTGAAGTCGAGGGGAAGGATGTGTGTTCGTTTATCGTGCGCTCGTCCGGGTCTCGGGATTCAATTCAGTTGCACATTTCTCATATGCAAATATTGATCGAGCCTCCTTCGCGGTGACCCGGTGTTTGTCTGTTTTATCGCCAGATTGCGGACACTGGACGCGTGCTCGTTCCTAGTTCCACTCCTGTCTCCTAGTGGAGTCCTTGAGATTGATTCGATCCTACTCACTTGATCGATGGATTGCGGGGCTGACAAATGGCTTCCTCCCACTTCCGCAAGCCCAATTTCGTCTCGAATTCGGATCAGATCGGACGCAGATCGATCGATGTGTTCAGGTCACGAATGCGATTCGCAGCCTAATTGCATGGGCTCAATTTCGTGCTGGGCATCGCTTCCCGATTCGGATGGTCGACCACCAATTCATTACCGCTATCAACACCCCGCCCTCCTAGAGCCGAGGCTGGCCGTGGTTTTGCAACGTTTCCGAGAAATGTAAATTATTGCAGATCATTAGACGAGTTCGGACTCGTGTCGGCCACGGTCTGGCACCGCCCGCTCCGCAAACACGAACGCGTCATTAGAGCGAGAACGAGAGCCAGGATCCGGCAGCACCTACAATCGGCAATCGGAGCGTACGCCTCCTCCCTCGCTGTCCTACGCCCAGCGACAACCAGCTCGTCCCGACCCGAAACGAGCCCTCGCCACACGCCTGCAGATCATTTATTTAAAATTATTGCAACATCGATCATTTAGGCCGCAGTGGGCCCGGGACGCACTCGGAACAGGTTCATTCACCAGCACGGCCAGACCTTGCCCAACCGGATGCGACGCGTACGCTCAGCACTTATTTATTGATCCTCATGCTGATCTCTTGCCGCTGTCGATGTCGATGCTGATGCTGTTGAGCTGCTGATGCTAGATACGAGCCGGCAGATCGCCGCGGATTGATGAATTGATTGCCGATCGCGGAGATTTTGATAAAGCAGCCCGAGTGGAAGGTGTCATTAGAGCGCCGATAAGCGCGGTCCACGGCGGCCAGCGTTGGGAACGACAGTAGCCGCGGAGTCACTCTTAGAGTATCCCAAGTGCTCCGCCTCCGACCGACGAGCGATCGGTGCTCGTGGATCGATCGAAATGCTGGCTATTAATTTGCGCCCAAGCCTCGCGTCCCTCGCCGCCTCACGCTGGCAATTACGAGTCATTTGTTGTTATTGAAAATCAAAGTGTCTCCCTTTGGCGACACTCGCCGGACGGCCGATCGATTTGATCGTTGTCGTGCTCGCGATCGATGCGCAAGCGCACATTAAAAAACGATGACGCGATAGAAATTACGCGGTCGGCGAAAGTATGTCATCCCGCAGGACGACAGGATTATCGGCATTATCGCCATCGCTCCTGGTGATCGAGTTGATCGTGGTGATCGCGGTCGGCTTTACGAGCCGGTAGCATGCGAATATTGTGTGGTCCGCTCGGAGGCCGTGGGATTTGCATAAGAATGTTGCGACGATCGTGGAGTTGTTGTTTTTCCTGCCGGACGAGTTGTCGTCAATTACGCGGCCGGGGCGAAATTGTGGTCCCGGGGCCGATTGTGATCTATGTTTACTGATCGATGGCCCGATGTCATGCAATGGGCTCCAGCGGGCGAAGAATCACAACTCAAACCTTGGGCCACAACATTGTCACGAGGGGAGGGCGATCGAAAGGAAGCCTCTGATCACTCGCCAACATCGAATGACAGGATCTGGTGAAAGAAATTGAAAATCCCCAACGAGACCCCAGGTGGCCCAAACCCTCGGTGGAGCTGGGAACTGTTTCTTTGTCTCATCGCCATGCCATGTGTGTTCCGAACCTACCCGGAGTCGAAGCCAGCGCCAGGCTCAGGCAAACAAATTAAGTTGTTCCGACATTTACTGACAATATCCGCCTAAATCGCTGACATTAACATGACATAAGCTAATTTACGAAACACAGAGCAACCGACGACCCTCCACCAGGGCCCGGATGAATCGCAGCATTGACGATAATCGATTAACAACGAGCAGGGCCAAAGCGTCAGGCCGGAGCTGGGGTGGCGCTGCCCTAATCCGCGACAGGGTCCGCGGCTGGGCGAGACGTGATATATTACACGCAGACCTTAGCAAATTACCGAGCCGCGCACCCCGGTGGCGCTCGGTCTCTGGCTGTGATTGCTCTCGGGGTCGGTCTCCACTCTGGTGGCAGGAGTTTCTGTGAGCAACTCAATTTGCGAGACAAACTCCGACAATGGAGCGCCGCCGTCGTCGTCAATGCGGGCAGCAACAACAATCGAAGGCACCGCAGTGAAATCGCATCGAAGACACAATGTTCGGTCAATTATTAGTCGACGAGGCTGCAATAAATTCGTTTATCGCCAACATCGCTGCGCTGATCCCCGGCCGGAGATTAGCGATCCTTGTCCTGGGTTCACCATCCCCTCGGCTCGCCTCGTCGACGCACTGCGTTCATTCATTATTTGGCAACGCGGCGAGTTAAACCTCGGGTCTCGATCGCAATTTACGGGGGATTTTGACGAGGCGCCACACAGGATGCCTTCCTGGTGAAACGACTACCGACCGGGAAGTGCATCGGAGGGTTTTCTTTCCGCTTTTCAGGTCCACTAAAGATACCTCAGACGTTTTCCCCACACCCTCGCACCTCGTCTCGAGTACGAGGAAGAAAAGCCTGGTTCCGGGAATTCGAATCGACGGGCCCTGTCAGAGCGATCTTCACATCATAAATCACAAGAGTCCGCCTCGAATCGGAGAAGCAACAAGAGAAGAAGCTGCAGCAGCAAAAGCAGTAACAGCAGAAGTTGCGGCAGCAACGTCAGCCTCTGTGAGTGGCGTCAACGAGGTGCGAGGCCCAACAGCCCGATGCCCAGTGGAGTCGAGTCGTCGCTGTCAATGAACGCATACAATAAAATCCACTGAAGTCCCTTTGATAAGTCAATCAATGCAGTCGCAACAAGTGCATTACGATTGTTGTCGTTGTTGTTGTTTGGCTCACACTGTCGGTAGCCCAGACGGCACGGCTGTAACATGCGGAGCCCCATCGCAGCCTGTTCGAGGCAAGTTTGCGGAATCCTCCGATTGATTCATTCACTTCCGTCGAGATTATGTGACAACTGGTTGACGCTTCCCAGGGGAAACCCATCGAAATTGAAGCCTCAACATTCGAAATCGAAGTAGTAACCATCGAATACGTAGTCTCACCCATCAAATTCGAAGTCTCAGCCATCGAATTCGAAGCCTCAACCATTAAAATCGAAAGGTCGACCCTCCGCTCCCCGAACAGCTCACCACAATCTGCCTCATTTTCAGCGATGAAACTGACTTTCTTTTTATGAATTTCAAATCCCCCAACTGCAGTCGGTCACCTTCGCCCGTCGACACCGTGAGTCGACACTCGAGCCTCCGCATTTATTGCAATTTATGCAGCGACGTTAACATTATTCTTACAACGACTCCCTGACGTGTCCTCGACCACTCCCCGCAACCAGGTTCGGACCGTCGACGGCACCTCGGGGTAATGCTTACAAATTTATACATCTTGCCGAATCATGATTTATTGACGTTTATTGGCGCGTCCGTCCAGTTGATCAGCGTCCGTCCGGTCGATCAGAGCGCGACGTGGCCCTCGATCGGAGTGACATGAGTGCCGGCCACAGGACTTGTCAGGACTCGGGCCTCTCGACGCCTCTTTCCGCAGCGAGTGACGGGCCTCGGCCGAGACCTCACACATCCACGCCCGAGGACAAACGAGCCAAGTTCGCCAATGGACGGCGAGATGGAGCTTGAAATCGATTTGGCGCACGCCCGTTGATCCATGTCCGATCGCCCATTGTCCGGCGGCGGCCGGGAAAGTGGAAAAACCAATAGACATCGAATGACCTTCACAATGCCAGGAGAGGACAATGAGACCAGGTGTCCAGACCTCGTGGCCGCTGTCACCCGAAGAAAGAGGTGATCATGATTTTTGCCAACGTCGCCGATACAATGAAGGATGCGGAGGTGTACACAGGGCACCGCATTTACAATCTCGAGTACCTGCGCCGCTCGCGTGCGGTCGCTTGTCACGGCTCGGTCTGGTCACCTTCGGACACACCAAACTGACCGGGGTCAGAGGACGAGGGAGGGAGTAGGACGTCCTCAGATCTTGCCGCCGAATAGAGCTGGGAGCACTTCCGCTTCTTGAGTTCCGGTTCTGTCCGTAAGTCTGTCCATCCGTCCGTCTTCGGTTCGTGCTGCGAAATTCGTTAAAATCCAATTAAAGCCGGCCTCCGGTTGCTTCGCCCATTACCGTTAACTGCACTGGTGATACAATCACCGGCATCGACTCCATGCCATTCGTTGTTGTTGTTGTAATTGTTGCTTTTGTTGTTGTCCAATTGTGTCCAATGCGAAATCGGCGGCAAACACTAACGCATAAACAATTTAATTAAATGAACGTCGAGTGCGATTTGCATCGCGATCTGGCAACGACACGTGAGGCGCAACGCGAGCAACACCCCACGATCCGGGCAACAACAACAACAATGGATTCTTCTTCGAAAGGACAATCGATGCGCGAGAAAACAACAATAACAATCATTACATCAACAACTGCATTCGCTACAATCGCAACAACAACAACAATTGCATTCGTTACAATCGCAACAACAGCGATCTCCGAAATGATCAATGATCGCCGGCAGAACCGCTGTTGGTGCTGCTGTTGTTGTTGCCAATGATCTTGATTGGGTCCACAATCGGCAAAAACAACAAACGGCCGCAGCTTAAGTAACGTTAAGACGCGCGCATTACGACTGTAAAATGTTGTTGTAGTGGCCGAGTAGATGTTACTCTTGTTGTTGTTGTTGCTGGTGGTGGTACGAGTTATAGCCATACCACGACCACTATCTCGGCGCTGTCATCGATTAAAAACCGCTCGCGGCTCTGTTAATTGGCAACAACGAGCCATAGGTCGATGTCCATTGGTCGGCGGGGTCCTCGCGTTGCACTTGACACAATTACTTCCACCTCTGTTGTTCTTGTCCTTGTTGTTGTCGTCGTGGTTGTCGTATTGTGTTGTATTTGTATTATTTTCGATTTAACAAATTTTACAATTTCGCCGCTTCCTCCCGGCCGCATTTCCAATTAGCCGCCGACTCCCGTCCAACGGTCTCCAACATGTGGAATTGATGTTCCATCATATTAAATTGCCCTCCGCCCTGGCCCGGCCGACACCCGCGGAGTGACGTCGTGTCGAGAGTGGGGAAACTGGAGCAACATCGTCATCATCAACGGTGGACAGCGGCTCCAACACCCAGTGGCCGTCGTCGTCGTGATCGGCTGTGCGGAACGTGTTGCTAATCTTTCATTAAGGAAGCCCTCTCGGCCGTGGCCGTGGCCACAACACGCGTGACGTGTTTCCAAAGCGGCTTCGGCGGGGCCCACGTTCGCCCCACTCGAGGGAGTTCCCGCCACTGTGGAGCGGTGCGTGACCTGCTGCCACTGCCACTGGTGCCGTCGTTGCGGCCACTCGTGTTGGAAGTCGCACCGACAGCATCTCCTCCATCACCTCAGCATCCCATCGACGACTCCTTGCCGCATCCTCATCTGCCTCGGACACGGCTTCTGCGTCGGACGACAGCCCTCCGGTGCTCTGTTCACACTTGCGGCGACTTTCTTCGAGCCTCCGCTTTCTTCGCAGCCGAATCGTGATCGGCCACTTGTTGCACGCGCAAATATTTTATTAACCACGATCGACAGTCGGTCGGCCGGCCGGCGTCCCGCAATTTGTGGCTTCATCCGACAGTTTAGGCCTGATTGCAGGCACACGTCCCTCGACGGGTCGACATATTTCCGGGGGTTATGATTGCCGGACGGACCAGGACGAAGGTGATGCGATGTAATAACGTAAATTGACGGTATTACTTTTGCGATCCCCCCATCCGGAGCCGGAGCGGGAGCCAAATCTGAGCCGAGAAGATCTTAATGGAGTATGAACAAATAATGGACGAAGTAGCGAGTGCTGATAATTTGCGGTGAGTCCTCGCACGACAAGAACCCATATCTCATGCTGTTGTTAGGACTGCACCAACCACTCTGAAGACCCAAACTTGTGCCTCACCAGACCACCGACCGTAAATTTCCCCAAGTTGGTCGTTGTTGGTCAAGTTTTGATATTCCAGTTCTGATCTCCAGCATTGGATTTACTTAGGGCGTGGGGGAACCGGGACGGGAGAACCTCACGAAAGCACTGAAGCTGACCTTGGACCCTTCCGCGGTTCTTGCCAAAGGGATGCCAGCCTAGCCCAAACTATTTTAAATGACAATTAAAGCGTTGAACTTGACCCCTGCATCAGAGGGACCGCGGCACCGAGTGGGTCGAGTTAAAAAATTCCTGGGGCGCCTGCGACGATCGATCGCCGGCGATTAGTCAAGCGATCGATAAGCTTAACCCTTGAAATCACCACGCACGATGACGAGAACCAAAAGAGCCGCCGTCCGAACAATTTTGGCAGCTTGTTGCCAATTTGTAATCGAACAAATTTTCACATCGACAACGGCGACGTTGTTGGTATGGCGACTGTGGTTGTTGCGGAAATTTGTTGTAATTTGTAATTGTGTAATTAAATTGGCTGATGGCATTTTTTGCGCGACTCCTGCACTCGGTGGCATTGACTCGAGTGCGTTATCCTGACGCTCGGCTCAATCGCCGTTCGCTCTGCCGTTGCCGGTTGCCAGTGGTTGGCTCATTATCCCGTTGTGTTGTTGTTGTTGTTTTGCTGCCGACGACAACGACGTCGGACGGAATGGCGTTTATGCGTGTCTATGGCTCATTTACTCCGACTTCGACTCCGGACCAACTCGAGACAAGCCGAGGCAAGTGCAGCGCATTATCGTGTCCGCGGCATTGAGAGGCTCATCAAGCGCGGCTCCAACTGCGCCTGCGTGTCTGCGCCTGGCCGCCGAGGCGACTGTTGCCCACAGTCGCCATCAATGAAAGTGTCATTTATGGCGCTTGGCCGGGTCGCAGGCCCAAAGGTAATTGCGATCAACGGGCCACTTGACAAAGTTGTCGCGCGCCGTGGCCGGGCGGCTTCGCTCAAAGCGAATACTCCGCAAATTGCGAATTTTTTGACCCCCCGCCCTGCGCCACTTCCTCTCCACCATAATGACAGCAAATTAGCCGACTTCTCTAGTCGGAGCTCGGAATTCATGGGAAAATATTCTCGCAACGTCGACGTCACGGCGACTGCGCCGGAGCAGAGCAAGTTCAGTTAAGGCAAGGCCACGTGATGGGTCTGCGGCTGGTGCTCATCACAAGTGCTGACAATCGATTGATTGGCGTGAAATAACCATTTACCGACGAGTCGCTAATTCATTTATTATGTTGCCTATGTTGCAACTAAACTACTTATTATTATATATTCAATTACCGCCGCAGATTTAACGAGCCCCACTTCCCATCTCAAGGCCGTCTTTCATCGATTCTCGCCGATCGCCGCTGGACTTAATTATTTCATTAAATTGTGGCGCGACGAAATGGGCTTCGGTTGGCGGGTACGAGGTCAGACTGTACAGGGTGAGCTTGATCCTCGATCCACGATGAAAACGAGGTCCTCGGACGGACCTCAACCCTGGGAGAAAAAACGGCGACGCGCGGTGATTTACGTTCGTCGAATTCCGCCGCGACCACACATAATAAATTTCTAAGCCATGTTCCAGGCTCCAATGTCCGCTTCCAATTTAAACTCCAGCAGCTCGCGCCAAGGCCTGAACCCCAGACCTCAGTGGAAGATCAACTGCGTCTCCAAAGGGGAGCGACACGTCAGCGCGCTCTCCACTTTGATGCCGACAAGCGGAGCGAACAATTAAAATTCACCCTTTTTTCAACCACGCGACCAAACCTCGGCCCCGGTCAGCCTCGCAAAAACGCCAGACGGAACCCTGCTCTGCGACAATCAATCACTCGGCGGTCAAACAGACGAACGAACAGACAGACAGACGTCCAGCAGCAGAAACATCTCGAAATAGAGATGTTTCTGCTGCTGGTCGGCTGTGCCAGTTGTCGTCGCCGTCCCTCGCAGACGTCCAGCGGTCGCGTTTTGCATTAATTCCCACCTAATTGGCTCCTTCACTAAGGACGACTCGGAGATGCTTGTGGTCGCCTCCTGCATTCCCCTCTAATAAACATTTTTTGGAATTTTTTTATTTTTTACAAACAATATATTATACAAACCTATAGCAGAAACTCAAACAACAAATCTCTGCAATTTGTCTACCTACATATCTTCATCCTCGGAAGAATCAATTCCATGTTTGGCTCAGGCCATTCCATATTTCCGTGAGCCACAGCATCATTCAACACCTACACGCACTGCACTCGCCTCCATCCCGTCGGACTCGCTTCGATTCGGCCCCATCTCCGGCCAATTGATCTCCAAACATCATCAAAACAAATAAATTCCGTAACTCGAAACGAGCTGATGGAGTCGCGGCCTGGCGGAATCTTCCTCAAGGCGTTCATAATTAACACCTCGGACGAGATGATGCGTGGGAGGGGGGAACGACAGGGGAGGGGGCGTGAGGTGTCCGACCGGCCGCGCTCCTCGATGCCAATCAGCAGGCCCGGCCCTCGGCTGTTAGATGACCCTGACAAGCAAATATTTATATTGCACGAGATTGCGCCGCCCCCAGGCCAACGGGTGTTGGTCGGTTCGGGCCGGTTCGATGCGGTCGGAGCTATTTGTTATTTGAAATTTAATATTTCTCTTAGTTAAATTCGATTAAGCTACAAGTCGTGGGTCGTGCGTTGCTGCTTCTCCAGCTCAGGCCCGGGGCCGATGGCAAAGTTATGGTTTCTTGGAAGCGCTTACCCACGAATTTATTCGCTAAGTGAATTTGAAATATCATCCCATATTTTTCACTCCAGAGACAGGCCGGAAGACGGACGGAATTCAGCATCGTTGCCCGCTCGGTTGAGGGCGAATCAACAAAGAATCGGGCCTTGGCTCCTGGGTGCACCCACCAAACACACTCGCATCCGGTCGTTCGGATCCAGGATCCTCCTGTCCTGCATATATGCACAAATGTATGTCTGTGGTTTCTAGTCGGATCCGCTTAAAGATATCATATTTGACTTTTTTAGCCAATCTCCTCAGCAAACCACGAACAAAACAGCCGAAGCCGCGTGTGTGGAGCGGTCTCGGTTGGGTTGGGTTTCGCGCCGACCACGTCTCGTCTTGATCCTGATCCAGACGGAGAACCTGATCCTGGCAAGCTGCTTACTGTCCAGTCATCCTCCTTTGTCCGAGTCACCGCGTGTTTGATGCAAATCCTTAAATTACATGCGGCATTACGAGGGCGAGGCAAGGCGGACAACATCTTGTTTACACAGATCTTTAACCACGCTCCCGTTCCGCATCGGAAGTAGGTCGGACGACGTCTCCGGGCGTGGTCGACACTCTGGCCTAAGAGGCCGTTGATGCGCTTAAGCTGGGATTTTGTGGCGTGTGCTGAGCTGAGACGATCCGCCCAAGCTGATTACGGCAGGGGACAGTTTTAATTAAGGCAGAAAACAACGCGGAGAAAGTACATTGTGACACAATTACAAAGAACCAACAGAACCCACGACCACAAACAGTTCTGAACGAGCCGCCGAAGATGGGAGGCACGAGCGAGAGACAAAAGATTAACATTCTCCCAAATTCCAAACCTTAATTCGATTTGAATGAGAAGAAAATCCTGTTCGGGTCATGAACACTATGTTAATTTCGGAAGAATCTCACATTTGTAGAGATGTTGGTGAAATTTTATATTTGTTTGACGTTCCTGAACTAACCATCGAAGGAAAGCCGCAACTTATATAAATGTGTTTTTTTTTTCTCAACGATTTGGTTTCTTTTAAAATCACTTCTACTGAGTTGATCGCTCTGTGTGAATTGAGAACGGGTTTAAAGTCCTTCCCGCAGGATTTTTTCATTCGCGGCGGCACCTTTGGAGCGAGAGGCGTCCTCGTAAAAGCCGTCAGATCCAGCTCCGCGGACTCAACGCGCCGATGACATTCATTGCGACGCCCCCGGCGAGAAATTCTTGCATGGCCAGGACCAGGACCAGACCCAGGACCAAGACCCGGCCACACCGTCGTCAGCGTCAGCGCCAGAGCCGTTGTCATCGTCCTGAGTGCGCCCCGGGCCAGGAGCCGGCCGCCTGTCTCACAGAGGATCCGCTGGCTTAACCCCGTTTCAACGGACCGACGGCTGCGTCGCAGGCCTGCGTTTGTTTGCAATTAAGTCGTTTGCGTAACAATTAAATAATTCGCAAACATGTTGCGTCCGAGAGCGGCGCGAAAATGAAGAATCGCGAACGAGCGCTGGACAGACGGAAGGAAGGACGGACGGACGGCTTCATCATCCCGCTTTTTGCTTCCGTCTCTGCTGCTCTCGTTTCCCTACTGATGCTGATGGAAGCACTTGCGCAATCGTAACTTTGAATTTAGTTAGCTGAGAGATATTTATTTTTCGGGAGAAACTCGCAGCCATCCGTCTGTCTGCCCATCGGTCCGTCCAACCATCTGTCTGTCCACATGTCTCGGCGTTGGGTGGACAGATTGTAATTTGTTTAATTGCATTTCGGCCCTGAGCGACATTTAAACGGACGGCGGCCCCCTGCACCTCGGCCCCATCCAGGGGAGGGGACGGGGAGAAATTTATGGTCGCCGTTAAGTGGGCTTTAAGAGGCCGGCATTAGCTGCGCTTGGCAGAAGTCGATGCTGCTGTCCGCGGCGGTTGCACACGATTCGTTGGGCCCTGTCGTCAACATCGTCGTCGTCGTCGATTCGTGGGAAAAGTTTTCGGACAACAAAGTCTCAAAGTGCGATTTGTATCCGTCCGAATTCGAGCTTCCGAACTAGGTCTTCGATGGCAGCAGCTCCTTTCGTCTGAGCTGTCGGATGATCTTCAAGTAATACCTTTCACTGGCGAATCGAGTACTCTCGAGTTCTCGTGAAACCCCGTCGAGTGCGTTCGCCCTTCGTTCCCTGAAGTGCTCTCGCGCATCTGGGCCATCGTGACCCGACCCGGCATAGTTTTGTAATTACCTCGGAATTGTCCTGCACATGTGCACGCCCTCGTCCTCGTCTGCGTCGGCGAATGTCCTGCTCCTGCCATTGTCCGCCCGCCTCATTCACATTGTTCGCTCAAGGGCCGCAGACAATGCGCGTACGGCAGGACGAAAGGCGTGAATAACGCCGAGCAGAGCCTTGCAAGGACTGCGCTTTTGTCGGTTTTGTGGGCGGCGGCGGTGAAGATTAAACGACTTCGTCCGTGGTCCGAAGTCCTGAAATCGCATTACGAATCCCGCAATCGTAATGAAGCCTTCACACCCGCGCTCGAGTCGACGTTCCGCAATCGCATTAAATCGTCTGAGTTGCAAGGAATTGACGTCGGCCATATTTGTTGATTTGTTTTTTGTAAGCCCCGCTCGCGACTCGGAATTAATTGGCCCATCGCGCCACGGGCCCCAGGATCGGGCCGTGCTGTGCTTCGATTGGTCGGACGACGCAAGGTGCTCAAGTCGAGGGAGCAGCCACGGCTCCTGCGCACAAGGATACGCGACCCCCGGCACAAGCGGCCGCTGTCGACGTCAGCGCTGACCGATCCCTCGGTAGTCGCGCCCTTCGGACACGTCCAACGCGGCCCGATCCGTCAGGACGAAGCGAATGACTCTGTGTATCCTGTGCTCTCCCGCTCCATATCCTAGTTTCCCTCCGTTGCGGCTGATGCCTCTGCTGACGTCGAAGTCGACGTTCGCCGTGGGTTCGGCGCATCATCCTGCGTGTGCCAAAAACATCTGCCTCCGCGCACTCGCGCTCACAACAACAACAGTTACAAATACAACAAACACATTGCCACCATCGAAAACAACAACTCAACACACAGTAACAACTCAACCAGCAACAACAACACCGAGAACCACTCACAGGAACCACACATTAAGTTCCTTCTTCTCCCCCGGTCTCTCATTTGTATGCGCCGAGGAGCGCCCGTGCCCCGCTCTTCCAGGCTCTTCCGACCACTTCCACAGGACCGTCGGCAACAACAACAATAACAAGAGCAACAACAACGCCAATACCACCGAACTACAGCTGTTTTCCACAACCGCTCAACATCGCTCAATGTGGCGCGTCCTCAGGTCGTTGCCGGGTTTTATTGTTACATCCATGGATTGATGGCAGGACTTGCTTTGCCGTCGTTTCATTAATTAAAACGTTCCTTTTGTCCGCTACGCATGCCCCGCTTTTTACTCCATTTTTATGACAGTGTTTCGAGCACGAATAGCGAAAACTTTAGAGGTTCTCGGAACAACTACGAAGACCTCGGGTGAGGTCCTTCCATATCTCTTTTTTACAGGGATTCTAGCCGTCCGGGAGGCGGGAAACGTGACGTTAATATAAGCTATAACCATTTGAAATTAATAATTTTTAACAAAATTTAATGAATTGGCCCATTCAAATTCAAATTAGGCCCCTCTGATTCCAACTCCTATATTTATCAATATACTAGATCCAAGGATCCAGTTTTAAATCTAAATGTATTCTAATCACCTGCGGAAACTATCGCCGTACGTAATGTTCTCCCTCCACTCACACGGCTGCACCTGCAGCTCGATGCCTTCAGGAATAATAACAACAGAACAAAAACAACATCATCATCAGGATTACCGTGGAAAGGAGTTTCTAGTGAAATTAAATGTAAAAGTGAATCGAAAAGGAGAGAGAAAGATAACTCGAGGGAGCCGAGGATAAAGGGAGAGATATTATTACTAAATTACATTGCAATGAAAACGAAAATTAAAACTCCGCTTAATTTATGATGAATCAACATAATAAAGGAAGCACCAACAAAAACAACTCCAACACCGACAAGTGTTTAATACAAAGAAGGCAGGGGATAGGATTAAAATTGAGTCTCGGAAACTGGTTCGGCACGCTTCGCTGTGGCCCAATCTCAAACTGGAAATGAAAATTCAGCGCACCAAATAATTGGGGACTTGAGAAATAAATTGAACTTGAGAAAAAAATGAAAGAGTATTTTATTAGTCTTCAAAGCGGAATTATCTAACCTAATCACGGCGAGGGAATTTGGCCGCGAACCAAGCCCACGATCTACTTGGGTCAACGTGTAGTCGTAAATAACTTTATGCAAAATATTGCTCCGATTGCGATCGATCTGTGGCAACAGACGATTCATTTATATATCTCGTGATCTCATCGACGATAAGTCGCAATTTGCAGGATCGCGCCAATCACCGTGTCGGCCCAGGGTATTTAGTATTCCGAAAACGAACATATATCACGAACTCGCTCACTTCATCCTCGAATATCCTTGCGATTGTCGTCCAGACGTCCCACGGTCTCTCAGGGAAACCGCTTTCACTGACTTAATATATCGCTCGCCCTCCTGCATTTACAATGCTAATGCCACAAAGCCGAGCCGTAGGAGCCCCAATCCCAATTTATCTTGTGTCAATTAATCGCGATCGCATGTTCTTGCAAATCGTCCTTATCTCTTGGCTAATATCTTTGTCCGAGTCTGCGTTGACACACACACACGCGTACTCTTACAGCCCACTCATGGACGTCTGGGGGCGAGCGTCTCAGTGTCGATAAATAATCGATGCATGTTATCGTTAACTTCATATGTGTGTAAACAGTATGTAGGTGATAAACTCGCGAGGATCGCTCGATCGATCGATCGATTGTGGGTTTGGGTGAAATCGAGGTCACACGCAGATGTAGCCAGAGTTGTCGCATTAAAAATTTGTTTTTCAATCGATTATAATTACTGAATTTGATCCAAGTTTTACGAATGAATCAATAATGATATATTTACATATTGTTCATACAGAGACCTGCCCAGCCGCCCTGGTGAGTTTAACATTTGCAAATCATTTTCACCAAGGGCATGCATAAATTCGCCATAGACCAAGAAACCTCACGTTCGCCTCGCCTCGAAAACCCCTTTATATCCATGCATGACTCGCTCTCCTTTTCTTGGTGGAACCCTTTGCGAAAAGCGAAAGGATTCGGCGACAATTGATTTCCCGTCCCTAGGGATGGCGAGTGTCGGCATCTTCAATGCGCCGTCCCCAAGTGACGGCGTCGCTTCGGGTGAGTGATGACAGACGGTGGCACTGACGGCATTCAAATTCATTGTTCGCGACACCCGACGTTGTCATCGCCCCGGGTAGCACCTGGTCCTGTGGCTTTCTTTCCCTAGTGGAGGGATTAGTGTCAGGAAGTGAGCGACTCGATGATGAATGCGCGAACTATGACCATGGAGTCCCCGATGACATCGGGGCGACCTTATTCCTCTCTGAGATGCAAAACTGTAGGTTTGAGAAAAATTCCCCCTCCGCCTTTGAAGACTCCCACTTCCTCCACATTTTTTCATGGCGCCGGAAGGTGTTGACCAATCATTGGAATACATCGCAGATCACAAAAACAACTCAATCAGGCCAGACATTGACACGCAACGAAATCAATACATCTTTCTCTGGTTTATTGCCTTTTCATCTGAGGACTGGGCGGACAGACGAAAGGATCCCAAAATGAGCGTGCGCAACTCTTCCGATCGAAACTTCTGAAGGGACCCAGATCGTTGTTGTTGTTGCCGTTGCACTTGTTGCGTGATGAGTTAGCAGTTAATAAGGTGCGAAATTCACGATCGTTTAACAGCTCAATTCACCGTCAGCCGACAGCAAAGGCTGACGCCGAAAGGGCGGATCGGCTCCTCGCATTTCAATGAACTTTACTTGCCTTCTAACGTCTGCGGTCGCTAACAAGAGTGGGAACAACTGCAACAGCAACAAGAGAAGGACGAATGCGCCGCCTCACATCAAAGGATCCGCGCGCGAACACTTGTTTTTTCCAACAGTTCTAAGGACACCGAACACAACTCGCACATCAATCACCCTCATCAGCCGATCACGTTTCTTCACCCTTCCGCCGAGACGAAACCCAGACTTCGAATGTCTCGAGAACACTTTCCTCGCCTCGATTGTCATGCGAATTCTCCGGGAATTTCGAATGACCTGCTAATTGCGCCGCGTTGGCGACTCCGACGTCCTCGGCTCCGACCAGACCTGGACCCATTCGACCTTTTATTACGAACTCGAGGAACGTTGGTTCCTGGAAAATATTATGAGCGCATCAGAGACGCGCTGCCCGATGCGAGGGCGGGTCCTGGCATCAAACACAAACCGCAGCGATGCGACTCCTGCTGCGCCTCGACCAAGGCGAATCAAGGACTTCATCACTTCGAGCGACCCGGGCTCCAGGACGAACGATCGCTATCAGGAGCCAATTAATTGCTAAGCGTTTTCCACTCCTTTTCCAGGACAAGTGCCAAAGGGTCCGCCGCCTGATGAAGCAATAAATTCCACGCCCTCCCCGTTGTTGACGCGTTGTTTAGCCGTGGGCGTGGCCAGGGATGCTAACAAATCGCCGCGCCAACAGGGGACGTCCGCGTTAGGACGAAATCACAGCGGCGTCTAATTTATCGTTTAATTATTGTTTTAGTCGGGGCTGTGTAAACAAAGGACGCCCGGCCGACTTCTCAAGGAAGGGTTCACACTCCCACAAGCCGGGTCCTAACTTTCCAAAACCGTACTCCGAATCTCCGATTGGGATCTTTCACTCCGCAGGCGGGACTCAGATCCTCTTCAGTGCTGTCTCGAGAGTCGCCGAGGGGTTCCCGCCACTCAGATGCCTCCAATTAATCAAATCGCCATTAAAATGGAGTACCCGATGCATAAATGAATTTAATACAAATGAATGTCGTTGGGAAAAGAATGAAATGCTTTCGCATTAATTGACTTTTAATGGTCGCAAAGGCTTCCGTTCGCCTCAATAAAATGTCAATTCATCAATGACAGCAACACAAGTCGCCCCGAACGTCGATCCGTCTCGAGATGAATGCAAAATTGCAGCATTTCCCACCGGGGCAGTGGACTCGAGAGGTACTCGTCCCAAATACCAAAACTATTTAATCGACGATCGTCGAGACGTTTCCAACGTCTTCATTTGGATCGTCGGCCAGGATTTCGTACATCATTACTTTCGCTCCGTGCGCTCGCGATCGAAACAATTCAATTAAAATGACTTAATATCATAAGCAAAATATTAAATGGCATCGTCGTCATCGCACACACTGCGAGAAATCGCCGACCACTTTCGGTTGACGAGTTCCCCACGTAGAGAGCGCTCTGAATCTCCTCCGACGTCTTCTTGCAATGTAAGGAGTGGACACGACTGCGGAACCTGGCGGATGCATAAATCGATCCTCCACTCCAATTAACGACGAGGAATGAAAAATACGAGTCAGGAAGGAAAACCAATGTTCCGACATGCGAATCGCGAGGTTCGCTGCTTATGCAACTGATTTGACATTTTTATAGCAATCGATACCGATTCCGATTCCGCTCGTGATCAAATGCATGTGATCTTCGGGCTGAATAAGTCATAAGAGAGCTGCGTAGGCTCGACTTGTTAAAGCGATGATATACAACAACAGAAACAGCAAGAACAAGACCATGAACATCAACAATAACAGCAACAAACACAGCAACAGAGAGAGGAACAAACACACAATGCAAATACAAAAGACATCGGTGACCATGTAGCAAGCGCCACGCTGGGTCCCCCAACGATCGGACCACGAGATCAAAACAAACCACGACGAGGTGCAGAAATCCACCGGCCGCGGGAGGGAGACGGAGATATTGTTGACTGGTCAAGTGGCTCGTTCGCCGGGTCGTCGTAGGATGTTGTGTGGGGCTCCAGTCGAACACTTCCCTCTTGGGGCACAAACTCTGCAATGGCAACAACAATAACAGCAGCAGCAACAACAACAACAACAATAGCTACAATGAGAGGCAACAAGAGCCAAGAAGAAGAAAACGAAGTAGAAGAAATAATAAACGGAATGACATTCATAAATAAACAAAATGCTGGGAGCCGCAGGAAATGGAGGAGGCCGAGGGAAATGGGTAGCATTTGCACAAGTGATGAAGACATAACTTTTTTTGTCCCCTCTGTGAGAGTCCCGAGTTTACACTGTGCGAAAAGGAGCCGCATAAAGCCGGAAGGTGGTCTTCGTCTTCATTCATCGATCAGATCCGAGGTCCGTTACAGACGCTGTCCGTCCGATGCAAATCGCGACCATTCCTTCTGGGTGGATGGAACTTGTCATCGGCGGACAAGACGTTGCTTTGTCATTTGACTAACTCTAGTCCGCATCACAACAACAAGGCTGTCTCGTCAGCAACGTCATTAACATGCAAAATATTGACTGGCAAGCGCCAGAGTGGAGCATTCCGCGGCCGACAGACAGACTGTCGACCGACCGACAGAAGGCAGACACGAGAGTCGGGCAGACGGTCGCCTAATTGACGTTTTTGCGTTTATGATTACTTTTATGCTGATGTTGGTCGTTCGTTCAGACAGACGAACGAACGATGGGGTGGAACGGGAGACCACCAAGGGGTCCACAGCAATAAAATCGAATTTGATATGTCGTTAGTATGGTTCCTACGAAGACATCGTCCTACGCCCAGATATTTCTGTGTATGAAATTAGCATTTAAGCTCAGAGTCACATTAAATTGATTAATGAATTTTATGCATCCATTTCTCCAGTTTTATTGATCGTCCATCGGAAATAAATTGAATGGGAAGAACTGATTTATGCGTTCAATTACTGTGCAAAGAATCCAAACAAAAGACTCAAGGCACGAACCTGCTCCCGAATGATATATAATTCGTATTTCGATTTGAATCCCAAGTCGTTTGGGAATCGAAAGACGAAACATCAAATTTCTTACAGAATATGGTGAAGAAAAGCGAAGGAAACGCTCTTTTCGTAAACAATATTAGATCCATAATTCCACTAAATATTCGTGAATCCAACTTTGACGCCTCATTTAATTCACTTCCGCTCTACATCAAAATCGATTTCAAAAATCAATCAAAAGTCTGTGCTCGACATTTTCCCACAAGCAGACATCGGTGCTCGAAATCTTTCGCAGACGAGGATTTCAAGATTCTCATTTCCACGCATATCCTGCGCATCCTCCCCGACACATCAAGAACTCATCAACAACTCTCTCTGAGGGAGGACGAGACGTGTTCGGGATTCAGTGATTCTTGGAAATGCAGCTGTAGGCGTCGATGATCGAAAACCCAAAACACAAATCGATTTCCATTATTTCGCAGACCAAGGGGTTGAGACCTCGATTTGACTTGGTTTCGATGAGCGAGAAACGGTGGTGGGAAATCTTCCATCGATGCGAAAATCGGATGAATCCAAAGGGTTGACAGTGGTTGAGAAGGTAAATCACACGCAAAATTGATTCCATTTCCGTTTCCGCATTGGATTATGCAAATTTACAGATCGATATCTATCTGACCAGGATGTTTTCTCCACCGTTTTGCAATGGAAATTTACATTTAACCATACCGGATCGAGTTGAACTCCTTTCGGGTCCATTTGGCTCACCTTCGGAAGAATCATTTATCATTTTCTCAAATGACTTCTGCGACTCAGGGCTGTTCCCATCGTCGCCGGCCGCTTCCGATGGCTGGAGATGTCCAACAATGGGACGAACAATGAGTGTCCACTTGAGGCCGAACAAAGGCTCGTCCTCGAAGGGCTCTGTGGACAACAATGCACGAGCGGCCACTGGAATGTAAAATAATGATGTGACGATCACTTCAAAGTGTGCGTTTCGTGTCCGGGTCCTGCGAGGAACATCAAACAGTTCTCTGCGAAAACATTCCGAGAAGGACCCGCAGCACCTCAGGCGACTCGAGGACTCGGCTGTGATTTCGCTATAGATCAGTTGCTAATGAGAGCCCCGAAGAAGAGAATTTTATAAATGATCGTCGGAGGAGGAAGAAGAATCAAAAACACTTCTGAAATCTCTCAGGAGAGATGCGATGGAGAAAATGTCACCGCTGGGCCAGCTCCTGCCTTCAGACACCGTTTGATCATAAGCTGCTTAGGTGCTCACCATGAAGACCCTCGTCCTCCCCAACGATCGCCACACACGGCACCGAGAGGATCCCATTCGATATCTAAGAACTAAATTAAGACCAATTATGAGGAGCTGCTGCTGCACTTAAAACGGAAAATACTCTAAATTATAGACTCCCAGATCAGCGACGGAGGAAATTATAGTTCCCGCCGCACTTGTTACTTCAGAAATGCAGCAGGACCCAGGCCCAGGAACAATGGGAGACGATCTTCGCATTGATCCTTTTATTGCTTTCACTTTATTGCGATCGGCGATTACCCCCTCGCTGACCTACGACATACGGGCAGCCCGGCACTCGGAGCTCGATGTTCGCTGAGCATCCTCGGGAGCGACGTGTCGGGAGACAAAGCGGCTAAATACAGCGTGTCATGCCGTACATCATGCTAAGCGGATTACCGTGAGGACCGTGAGGATGCGAGAGCGATCGCAAAGTGGGAAAACAACTGAATTGGAGAATTTCTCGCCTTCCCTGGTGCTCAGAACAGAGAGCTGCCTTCGATTTTTCCATGAACTGATCGGAGATATTTGAGATTTATTGAATGTTGACGCAGAGTCCTCTCGAGCACTGGGCGTCGCTCCGTCGAGCCCCGCCATCACCCCCAGCCCCCCCCCCCCCCCTCCAAAAACCGCCCTGATTGATGACTCCATTTCGGACGGCCCAAAGTAGGGTCCACTAATGACTCACTCAGCTTCGGCGGCTTCCGCTTCTGCGCAAACATTCAATTAATTACGCGTCCGCAATTAATCAGTTCGCGGTTTTAATTGCCGGCCAAGTGCACTCCTAATTGCCCCACCGTGCGGCGAGCTCCACTGGTGCACTTTCCCACCGTAATGCGCGCTTTTGGTAGCCTATCCCTAGGCGCAATCGGCAGCCTCATTTCGGAATTCGGCGAAATTGCACGCTTGCAACGCCGCGTGACGTATGTCGAGACATAAATAAATCCTAAGGCGAGACGAGTCGCAAGCATCCTGCCAACCACTTCGTCTCGCCGTCGTCGCTGTCGTTGTGATGCAACGGCAGCGGGCACCAACAACAAATAAAGCATCCATCAAGAGGTCGGGTTTCAGTTGGTCTCCGGCGGCCTGAAATTTCACATTTAATTGCATTAATTCGCGCATTTGGCCTACGGTGCGTGATTAAGGGCGGCGAGTGGCTGCTGAGGTGGCGCACGTAAGGCGAAGTGTTGATTAATTTAGGCGCTAAACACCGCGTCCTACACTGAGAGAAATTTCCGAATCTGAGCGACCTCCTCCACGCAAACATGTTTATTATCTCACTGAAGAGAAGAAACTCAGGCCCGTCTTTAGCAAGTTCATTTAATTTAAATCCACCTTCACATGTTTCCGCCCCTCTTTCTCTCAGTGAGCCTCATGTGCCGGCGTCGCCGCGATTCATGACCGGCTCAATTAGTCTGCCCGCCGGATCGAACTCAAACTAGGAGGTCGCCGCAACCAGCGGCGTCTTAACGGCACCCATGTCACTCCAGTCCCGCCCCCTCCTCCGCCTCCGCCACCGGAGCAGCTCCTCCACGAGCTTAATTCACTTTTGATTTCGATGCCGCTCATTGCTGCCGCACACGCTCCGCCACTGGGACGCCATTGTCGTCGTCAGCGCCGTCGCCGTGAGGCGAAGTCCTTGATTCGATTCGGTAATCGTTGCCGCCCGGCGCATGCGCGACGTCTTTGGAACGCCGACATGGAAATGGGGCAGCTTTTGATTTCGCCAAAAATGAAATCCAAATGAAATTTCGTGCTCGACTTTTAATTGCTCTCAGTCACAGCAGCGACAACAACAACAGTCTGGGATAAAAGCAACAACAACGCTGCGACAGGCGTCGTTAAAACGCGGAGTTTCATTAATCCGAACGGAATTCTCTCCCGCAGAATTTAATGCAATCATTCATCTCGCATGCCGAAGGATATTTGCATAAGAAATGAAACCAATGGAAATTATGGAACGCGCTGACGTCGCCGCGATGACTGCGGGCCACACGACGAGGTCAGTTTTAATTGAGGCGTCTTACGATTTAATTATCACGAGTCCGTCTGCCCGCGGAAACCGAGCTCCCATCAAGATCCTTGTAGGACATGCGGAGAAGTGACTGGAATTCGGGCTCAAAAACATTCGGGGAACTTAAGTTTGATATTATAGAGCTCTCGCTAGATGGATCAGCTCAAAGATGTATGACCATAGAACATAACATCAACCCAACTCATTTCTGGCCTTGTCTCTGATCATCCAGACTTCGGTCAGTCTTGGATCAGTCGGTCGGTCTTCTACCGTCAGCCAGATCAAAGCACATCACACATGACCCATGCACATGCCAAACTCTCGGCAAGGATCAGCCGGCCGATGTTGCTTTTGTATGGGTGTCCATAATGACTTCTGGCACCACCGCATACAAAATTTCCGCAATGTTTCATTGTGACCCCGACAGACAGAGGAATGTAATTCCATAACAATTCACGCCTTGGCACTCCATTCTCTATCATCCCATTGTCGCCATTCTCAAGACCTCTGCTGTCCCTTCTCCGGATCCGGGACGGTTTGTGGCGCACGCTGCGTGTTGCAATATTGACGACTTCTGTCGTCCCGCCGGCCTGCCGTCCATTGTTTCGTCCGAATATTATTCAAATATTCGAGGGCCAGGCGAATGTTGTGGAAATAGATGAAGAAGTTTCCTTTCTGGAAAGGAGTCGGTCTCTTTGCGATGAAAACCAGCTGTAGACGACTCGGCATTGAATTCGGAAGCCTTTGCTCGTTAGGCGGCCAGGCGGGTGGCTCGTTTTAGCGGGAAAATCACGGCCGCTCGCTTCGGGCGAAATCCTTCCTCAATCTCTCCCCATCCCACTGCGATCCCACTGCGAAAGGACTTTTTTGTGGTCTCCGCCGCTGAGCGGTCGGCAGAGCGAAGAGTCGCGGCGACATTGAGATCGTGTTAAAAGCGAGCGCACGACCGCGTTGGCCAACTACATGCAATGCTCACCGGGCAGCACGACGTCGCTCGTAATCACCTCCACGGCGGCCGCGCGCTCGCTTCGGTTGCCTTGATTTATGATCGCGATCGCAGAGGTTACAAATAATTGCAACCTGCGCTTGCGTCCGGCAGGAGGAGCCGAAGGCGGGGCGTGGCGCGGGGAACGGGGTGCGCTTAAGCGTGGAAGTGTGTCACCGCTAATTGTGGTCATTTCAGATGGTTATCGCGAGGGGCTGGAAATGGCCGCGAAACGGGGGGCAAAAACGAGACATTCCGTGGTCGGGGCCTCAAGAGAAAATAAGGTTTTTAATTTATGGCCAGACGACGGCGACGGCCACAACAAAAAGGCACAATAACAATCGCGACAAAAAGAATGTCCTTTCTGTACAAAGAAAAAACCAGATGACTATATTTTTTGTCAAATCGAGTGAAAAATAAAGCGATCCTCACGCGATTGTATCGTTTCCGTGGCCTTTGAATTTTCCCCGATCGCCATTAATAAGAGATTAATTTGAGCGCAAACACGCAGTCAGGCAGGCATTGTTATCCTTGGGCCCGGCAATTAGGACACCTCGTTTCACACCTCCTCTGGAAACAAAGCCCCTCCAATCAGGTGCCCGCAGAGGCCCCGCCATCCACGGCGGCAGCGGCGTCTTTCATCTCGGCGCAACAAGTGGAAATTGGATCAATACTTGAAAGGAGGCCGCGTGTCCTGCGCGGCTTTGTTCGCGCATTCCCATTCGGTGCGAGGACAACAGAACCTCGCCACACAATGACGCGAATTGTTCTCGTTCACCCCTGCGGCCTCGTTACGCTGCGATCAAAATCCTATTAATTTTTCATAATCGAAAATTTTACACTTGTCGCATCTTGGCAGGAAACCCATTGTCCTTGAAGCAATGGAATATGTTTCATATTCGTGAGGATAAAGAATGGTCAAACGATGGAGAATGACCAAAAGGACTTATCTTGAAGGATGCAATGATGAAAACTTCTCCCATCTTCGAAAGAAATCGGTGGGAAATCAGGACGAGGTTTCAAGAACTATTCTGAGCTTAGAGGAAGTGCTCACTACACGGGATCAGAGGAGGCAAGGAGAATGCGACATGCGAGTGAATGGTTTGACAACAACAATGCGTCCCGCACTGCGAGAAAATGTCCACTGGCGAACGAGTGACGACTGGTCAACAACGGAAGATCGACGACAGGCATCAGGGCGAATCGCGGACTTCAGCGCGCCAAAAGTCGAGTGGCGTCACGTTTAGCCGGGGGCAGGGACGAGGACGAAGACTAAGACAAGGCCCGGCCAAATGCACCTGCTGTGCGTGCGGCCGCAGACTCGGCTCACGAACAACTAATGCAGAAATAAACGCCAAACGAGGACCGCGCAAAACAACAAAAACCACGGCAACAGGCCTCCGAGGAAATCGTACTGCGCAGAACGAAGGCGAGAGCGGTCGCTGACAGGAAGACGGACCACGGAACGCGCGATACACCTGCAAGGACATGCATGTTGCGCAAGGGCCGGCAGGAGTGGCAGCAACGACAACAACAACAACAATGGACATGGGAGGAACAACGGCGGAAAAACAAACAGAGGACGGGAAAATCACAAATCTATCGGGGCTCGGGCAGAGGTTGCCAGCAATTCCTGCAAATAATTGAGCCCACAGTGCGGAGGCGTGTCTTCGTGTCCCCGTCCCTCTGCACGCCCACGACCTAATTGCCGAGAAATGCAGAGAACGGTCGAGGGCTCCTTTGATCTCTTGAAATACGCAACTTCTCGAGTCTTATCGCTGATTTAACACAATGCGACAAGTGTGAGGACATTTTTATGCGATTTCCCGGGAAACTCAGGCCCAATGGGCCGGCGATATATCGGCGAGAAGATCTATAATTGCAGCTGACCATAGTTCTCATCGATTGCTCGTTCCTCGCCTGAGCCAGTGGTCTGTACTGCGACATCTGATCCTCCGTGATCCTCTATAGTGATCGGCGATCGATCGAGTTATGATTTCCGGCTCTTCGTGCACCAGCAACCGACAGCCATGGAGTCCGTAATGCATGCATGAAGTCAATGATATTCGCTGCGAGTGATCGCGACAGTGCTTGAGAGGCGATCGGTCAACACCAACACAAGCGCCGAGATCACCAGCATCGACATCGGAGGGACGTCGGAGTCGCGCTGTCACATCGACAACTGGCGACGAGCGACGGGTGACACCGATGACAACGACGACGACAACGACTGCGACACCGACACCGATCGGCGCAAAAACGAACGCTTTTTGTGTGAAGTTAATAATACGTTTGTCATGCCTACATTAGGCTCAGATCGCACGACCGAGAGCTGGGCCAACGCATCGTGGCCAGGCCCTGGTTCCAACAGCGGAAAATGTATGCACGGGACGGACCGTCGGAGGGTCGCCGGCCAGCTCCACGGACGGACAATCGACGGACAGGCGTAAAGACAGACGCGCGATCAAGTGGAGCGTCAAGACAGACATCCGGTTCAACGTTCGGTACATTGTTGTAGTTTAGCGCTTCAAGAACATGGAAACCCATTTTTAGAGGAATAAATTTATGATTTATTAAGGATACTCTGATTACAAGATCTTGCGAAGCGAAGACGTACAACAACACAATGCGCCACAGCAACACAAACGTTCACGTTAACGTAAACCATATATCGAGGATATATTGTAAACAGTTACGAGGTCTGTGAGATGATGGGCTAAAGGAAGGACGGGATCGCGATCTCATTTGTTTAACATGAGAAGCGAGATGTATTACAAATGTGACAGTGAATAATTTGTGGAATATTAAACGGTATCGAGTATTTGGCGATGAGAACGAGATGGGGATATTATCCCCTGTATATCGTTCTCTGTCGGTCTGGATGTGGAAATTGAATGGTATCGATCAGTGGTTTTAAGGAGATATATCCTGATAGTTTTTCTCAGAAGGTCGACTCACAAAGAGAAAATACTCATATCCATGGTGGTTCCCCAGTATCTCGCCTATATTGAACAATAACATCTTACTTAGTATTCGAATTTACAACTCTTGCAAAGGAAACTCTCCATTTTTATATCCATGGTCAAGCATACTCATATTTCATGCGGTTTCGCATAAACCAGAACACTTAATGTTGCGAATACTTCTCCCTCCCTCAGAGCAGGACTTTGAGGGCTTTATCGGTTTTTTTTTTGTTGTTGCCTGCAGTGCTGCAAGACCTCGAGGAGCAAATAAATAAAATCCATAACAAGGGTCCCTTTGTTCGCAACGAGGGGGTGTAAAATTAACAGATTTACATGACGACCATAGAGAAGAAGCCATTGTCGTCTACACTGGTTCCAGATTTACCTCCGGATCTCTTAATCTTGGACTCGCACACTGAACAGAACCCCAATTCCGCACAACAGGAAGCCAAATGTCCGCGAACTGTTAATGATCATAAGATCCAGCCAATATACTGGGATCGCATCTCGAACCCCGGCGGATGCTCATGTTCCGTGACGATCGACGACGACGTATCGGCCGGTGACGATCGCTGGGAACCCGCTCGATTCGTCGGCTCTCGCTGATCTTACAACGCTCTTTCCTGCTCACAGTTCAATCGGAATGGTGTTGTTGTTGCTACTGATCATGTTGCTGCCGTTGTAGATGGCAATTCGAAGATGACAAAATGCGGGACAATTGGTCCGGCCGAGTTCAACTGGCCCCTATCTCGCCGCCCCTCCAGAGGATTGTCGTTGCCACCGATTGACAGCAAAAAATGCCCGATCATCTGCATATCGATTTCAAAGCTACCGTCCGTTGAACTCCCCTCCCGCATTCCTTCTCTCACGGTGCCGCGGGACACTTTTAATCTGACTGCGAGGCTGATCCACTTATTTTGCATACGCCGGCGAAATGATTTAAATTGCTCCTCTGCAAGGATCAGGCACAAGTTGTTGTCAATGTTATTGTATTTGTTGCTGTGCTTCTTCTGCTGCTGCCGGTTATTGCGGACACTGTTTGGCTCGACAAACCCATCGCCGATTGGAATTCGATTGATTAAGTGCGCGAAATGTTGTTTCCAAAACAGTTCGCAAATTTTTGAATAATTGTTTTGTTGTCAATCGATTGATCGAACAAACGAACAATGGAATATTCCAGTAATGCGGATGCAATCAGTGAGAGTTCTTGAACCTTTCGGCCATTTATTTACTTAGCTTTTGGAAAATAGTGTTTTATTTAACCCTACACTAAGGGAAAAATCTTAATTTAAATTTAAAAGTGATCACGTTTGAATTCAAAGTGATGGAATTTAAAGCGTTTCTCCACAAAATTGTTTGTTGTGTTTACTTTGAAATAAAAAGTAAACACTTTTAAAATAAAATAAAACATTGTAAAATATATAATTTCAAAGTAAATTCTTCAAAAATCATAGCAATCGTGCCTTCAGTTGTTCAAAAACTTGAAACTATGCAAACAAACAAAGAATCGGTGACCAGGTGAGTTGGAATTTCGCTTTTGTATTAAATAAATTAATCCTTGTTTTCTCCCTCATTCTAGAAAGATGTCCAGAAACTCAGTTGGTTGTCATCGGCGTACCCCCAGACGCATCAACATCGGACCACCTCTCTTGTGTTTAGAAGCCATCCCGAAGACAGCATTTTACACAACTTAATGTAAAACTTATCAATATCACCTAAAACTATTAAACGTAATGTAGAAATATAAAAATGTATCAAATACATACATAAACACGTAATAAAATAACAAATAATACATTCAATTGTATTTTAATTTGAGCCATTTTATATTGAAAGTGATCACTATTGAATTGTGATCAAAAGTATTCACTTTAAATTTCAAAATGAAAAAATTTAATTCAAATTCAAAAGTGTTCACTTTAAATTTCAAAGTGAAAAATTTCAATACAAATTTAAAAGTGTTCTGTTTTAATTTTACTATTTTTCTCTTTGGCGCCCTTTCATATTTGAACACTTTTAATTTTAAAGTGTTTTGTACTGAAGCTTAAAGTGTTTTTCCCTGTGGCCTGGGCCGGATGAGGCCCATTTTGAGTTTAAACATGAATATTTTTTTTGTTTCTTTATTAATCGATCTGATATTCCATGACTTCTTGCCGCTATGCTTCCTGAGTACAGAAAAAAAAAAATCGAGTCAATCGGGATTAGTTGGTAGAAGAAATTTGTTTTTTACTGTGTCAACATCGAAAGTTACACATATATGTGTGTTGAGCCTGATTTTAGTGCGCGTTATTTAGATATTGATAGCTTGCACTTTCAAATTTGGTTAGGTTCGGTAAAAATATGATTGAGCCAAATTTTTTTCCTGATTCGATGGGGGTAAAACATAGCGCATCGGCCCCAAAGTGATCCAATTGTGCAAGCTATCAATATCGCAGTATTTTTTGTTACATACAACACTAAAACAGGCTAGTGTTTAACTTTCTACATAAGCATAAGCAAATTTCTTAAGTTTATTATTTTAACGAACTATACAATAAACTCTTCGAACTTTTCTAGAATTTCTCCATTCAAAAGATTCGGATCCTCGAGAATGTCGGAAGACGTCTCTCCATACAAAAATGTTCCCAAAATTTTAACATATTTGTCATTACTAAAGTGTTATAACTTTTGTTCGATTATTGTCACACTCCGCAAGATCCATTACAATACAATCAATCAGTAAATACTACATTCACTTTTAATAAAAACAAAAGAAGTAAGTATATATTAAAAAAATAATATTATCTTTTCTTCTGATATAACCGAAACCAAATATTTAGTTTCTGCTATAAATTAGTGGTTTATGTTTCAAAACACAAAAGATATTTTTGGTTTTTAATATATATTATTTTTATTAAATAAAACTTATTAATAGTTTAGTGTCCTCCGTAAGTTAATTAAAACTAATAAAAACTTAAAACTAATTTGAATCATTGTCTTCCATACTAAAATTACTATTTAAACTAAGACTTAGGATCTAATGCAGGCACATGGTTGCTTCTTTGTACATTTGGGTCAGCGATATAAAACTAAGGTTTACAGACTGCGAGGTAATACTTTTCCAATCAATGGTCAAGGTTGTGGTGGTGGCGATACGTGGCCGACTAAATTCTCAGAATCCGCTCTCTCCTTCCTGCCACAGGGAAATGTAGTCCAGCAGCTCCTCGTCCTCGGCGGAGGTGTTCGGGTAGTCTTCGTACGTCGAGGGCTCATATTTCAAGTGAGCAGGACCGAGCGACTCGTGGCCGTGGTCGTTCTCGTAGTAGGAGCCCGTGGACGCAGGGTCGCTGTAGGCGGAGGAGCTCGTGGAGGCGGCGGGCGAGACCATCTGCTGCTGGAACTTGCCGGCGTAGCCGAGATCGTAGTGTGGATGGGGCTGCTGTGGCATGCCAAATGGAGTCGATGCCATACCCACGGATGATACCGGGGATCCGTCAAACGATCCGGAGCTGCAGCTGTTGTAGGAGCTCACGCTGGACGCGTCGCTCTGGTCGACCTCATCGATGACGCTCTGCAGGCGCCGGATGTACTCCACGGCCATGCGAAGGGTGTCGACCTTGCTGAGCTTCTTGCTGGCGCCGGGCCCGATGCCACGCCTTCCGTTGCTGAGGTCGGCCACGATGGCCTGCGGGATGTGTTGCCGCAGATGAACGAAGCCGTTGTTGACCTGCTTCACGCGGTTGCGTTCGCGGGCGTTGCGCCGGATCACCGATGGGTTGTTGGACTCCAGAGTGGTGCCGGCTCCATAGGTCGGCTTCGGGTACGGCACGTAGAGCCGGCCCGTCGGCATGGGAGCCGGGGCGATGGCGCGTTGCTGATGGTGCAGGCGCTGCTGGGCCATCATCTGCTGGTGCTGAGCGCTTTGGTAGGGAAGCTGTTGTGTGCCCAGAGCCATGGTGCTGGATTCTTGTCTCGCGGTTCGATGAAGTGGACGAAGTACGGAATTATTTGCTTGGAGAACGTTTCTCTCGGAGACTGGGTTGCTCTAGGTACTGTGCTCGTTGGCTGCTCGAGCCCTAATGATGCCCTTCTCCGGCGAGCAGCTCATTTTGTACTTTTCGCCGGGGAGTGCGGAGGAATTCCGCCGGTACCTGCTCGGCTACCTGCGAGAAATCTGGACCTCAATGATTCCAAGGTGATTCTCTCAGCCTCGCCGTCGGAGCACAAAGGATCTCATTGTGCCACGGCCGGAGCATCCGCAGACTCACCCTGCTCCACGGCCAGGAGAACGCAAAGAAATCGCTCTCGCTCACTCTCTCGAACCCACCGGAGTTCTCTCTCCATTTCCCCTACTTGTTGGCTTCGCAGAAGAGAGCTACTTGGGAACAGTCGACCGTGTGCAGACTCGTGAGAGATAGAGAGGAACAGATAGGGACAGAGCGGAAGGAGGATCGTCTGTCAGCTCTCAGGTTACCACCGTTGGAAATGGAGCAACAAAGCACCTTGGCCGTCTGCACTCCTGGAGTCGCGTGCCGACGTCGAAGCCGGTTTCTTCTGACGTCGTCGAAAAAAACCTACCTGCTTGCAGAGCCGCGCTCGAGGGCCTCCGTTTTTGTTGGATCTCATGAGAGATCCATGCACTGAGACAGAAAAATATCGCATGATACATTTTTCAATGAGAGAAGGTCTCGTTTTGAACATTATTCGAATCATAGACACATAGCACGAAACAAACTATTGGAAAGGTTCTCCAGTCACAGAATTTGTAATCGTTTTCATTTCTGAGTATCAGCTTATTTCCTCGTAAACAAACATCATTGCGAGATTTCTCTACTCTCATCCTATATATTGAATGTATATGCAGATACGATATCAATCGATTCGCAAACACATCACACATCATGACTCATGTAAATAACTACGAATAGCAACGGTAACAATAAACATGATGAAAATGTCTCTCCCCAGACCAAGTTAGGAGGCTCCAACTATATGGCGAGGTCTAGATTATCGGGTATTAACTGATAACATTGGCTTGTGGTGAAGCAACTAATGTGTATCTAAGAAGGCAGTTAGCTTATGATAAATAGACTGCCATAAATCGGGGCAATTAAAACCATAATAACTGAGCAGAAGCCTCACGCTGCACACTTCGCTGTGGCAGCACCAGTCGCTGCGTCAACGTCAATGGATCGAGACCTGGGCGAAGCTCATTTGTAAGGCCGGACCATCGGACGGTCAGGCGGCCAAGAATTGATTTAAATGCACGTTGTCCGTGGATTCCGATTTGAATAATTGGAGCGGGGGAAAATTACACAGGAGGCCGACGAGGCGAGCGAACAGGAAGAATATTTCACTAACGCATCATTAAAGGCGATGAAATCAATGGGCCATCGCTGGGGGGAGTGGCAGGAACGGGGCGGACGGGGACGAGGCGGCTCATCGAACTAGTGAGGAGTCTAGAAAAGAGGTGATAATTTAATGCGTTCTCGTGCCGGCTCCGCAACACCCTCTCAGAGGAGGACGGAGTGTCAGCGCCTCCCACCACCGGGGCGGACCGGGCCCTTTGAAGCCCTCCTAACGAGCATCCTGTTAGCCAGAAGAACCCCTGATTATCCCGAGCTCCAGTGAGGAATGAATGACCAGGTGGGTACTTAAGACACAAACGATTTATTCAAGCGTGATTCAGTTGCCCCAGGCCATCTTGATCACCGCCAGGAGCACCGTCACCAGCGGCAGGGCCGCATGGAGTTCAGCACGTCCGGCGGGGTTGCACCCGTTCTTGTTGTTGCACTTGGAGCACTTGCGCGTCAGGCTCTGGGTATAGAAGTCCTTCATTTCCAGGGAGCAGCCTTGTATGTTCGAATAGATGCAGCCCTTGTACTGGATCTCACCGTTCGCTGCGTGAGAGAGGGAATGATCGATCAATCGACGGAGTTCGCACTCATTTAAACAGTTGAACTTACTGCTCTTGTGGTACTCGCTGAAGCACTCGATGTAGGGGCTCGTGGTACTCAGGTTGACGTTCTTGTGGTAGACGTCCAAGTACAGCCTCGTCTGGTTCGCCATGGCCGAGGTGCACTCGTAGCTCTTAGCGCTCTTGCAGGACTTAACATCGGTGCAGTAGTAGCACTTGAGGGCGTCAGCTAGGGGGCGGGGTGCGGATAAGGTTACAAAATATTCTGCTAGCTTTTCTCACCTCAATCCATACTCACAGAACGTCAGGCAGAAGGCGGCCGTCAGACCCAAAATAATCAAAATTTTGGTGGAATTCATGGCAAGGTCGTCTCAGAGTAAGCTGTGGTAAGAGGTAATGCTTCTTGCTTCAGAGTAATACGACGACTGACTACGTAGGTCCAAATTTAATTCTGATTAATTGTCGGCTGTCGCTAATAGAGAATATATGGCGATTAATTGGTGGTCTACAGGGTGTTGCGCCATTTCACTCCCCTTCCCTCAATCTGCCTCCAGATAACACAAGATAAAGCCAACTTATCGGTTGTCTTATCACTGACAGTCCTTCTCAAACTGTCTGACATCATTTCGTGCGACTCTCTTGCCCTGGCCTTATCGACAATACCGATATGGCTACCAGAGAAAATAGCGGTTTACTTAATTCTTCAACTATTTGAAGAAATCGTTCGCTTCTCCCGGGGTTCTTCTCTTTGTGTCTGTTCAGGAGGGAACCGAATAATAATGTGAATACTGTGGCCCCTTCATGTATCCCATATTTCTCGGAAACCCATTCAATCTGGAAGCTGCTGCCCTTTCGTTCGACTTTCTCTCCTTGACCACTTTAATTTCGGACTAAACTTTAATTACTGTGTGCGAAAACAAATACTTCGAATCCTCGTCGGGCTCGTTCGTCCACTGAACCCTCCTCGGGGGGCCCTTCGTGCACCAGGGCATGTCGAGTAAACAGTGTTTAACGCTGCATAATTACAAGGGGCTCCGCTAGGTGGCGCCTCTCCCCCCTCCCCCAACGGTTGTCGTCTGTCGACGGCGAAGTGTGCGATTTTACACCGTGCGTGGCCGGTTCTGACGTGTCGTGGCGTGGCGTCGAGACATGGAAATTTGCATAAATCAATAAGACTCGGCGAAGACAAGTGCAACACTGGAGCTCCTCCGGAAGAGCCAGAAAATATATTTGGGCAATTTCCGAAAAGGCCCCGGAGCATGAACCAGAATCACATAAATCATCGCAAAGAGCCATCGGTTAGCCTGCGGAGAAGGCTTCCTAAAATCCGTCCTTAATGAACATCGGCGAAGAGGATTCGTCGAGGCGAGGTTCGATTTCGAGAAGAAAAATGGAAAGAGAAGGTTGATTTTTATAATTTTCACATAATTAACAGCCGAAGGAACGACAATTCAAAGGCGGACCACGGGGTCCACAACCTTGACTTGCAGTGGTTCCAAAGGCTGACATTAAAGATGGGACAAAATCACCCAACTGGGACTCTGACGAAGGCCACCAGGAACCCGCTATGCCAAGGACATCCAGGCTGCCGTGCTCTTCCCGAGGCCGGTGCCGAGAAAGCCCCCCACTCGAGTGTTAACTTCGGCAGTGCACAGTGCCCAGTGCTTTCCGGGGTCGCCTAATTACGGCAACTACCAGGCGACAGAGTGCGGAGAGAGGAGCGGGCGGGGTTTTCAAGGATTTTCCATCATTGAAGAAACGCTTTGTTCCCGGCTCCGTTGGCCGCTTCACAAGTGGTCCTTGGACAGTATTTATCCATGCAACCGAAGCATTCACGCCTCGCCTCGTCGCGCAGCAGGACGCAGGGATCAGGGCCGTTCTTTGACTTCTTTGACAACTCGCCCTTCATTCGAGGTTCATTTGAAAATCATTGAAAATTAGCCAACAATGGCGTGGACCATGCCAAAAGGCGGATGTACTGGCATGTCGTCGAAAAGTCAGACAACTCGCAGCACGGCACGTCCCAAAAGCAGCGCGCTAGCAAATGTCCTTCTGTCGGCTGGACAGCGAGGACCTGCTGGTCAGGAGTTCAGATCTAGATGCCCCGGGTGCCACAGTTTCTTTGGCTATGGTTGCACGGTCTCCTCCCGGGGCGCCCTGCCGAGAGCTATTTATCGCCTGTTACTGGACATTGTGCCAGGACATTCGGAGCAGTCGTCGGTCCGTCAAGTTGTGCGAACACTACGATCCGCAATAAAACCCGGCCTGTCCTTGGCAGGCACTTTCAAAGAGTTCGCAGTGGGCCGTGTTCCTCGATTCTTGCTCATCTGGTGATGTCGCTGAAGTGTCCTGCCGTCCGTATCCGGTTGCATGCATTAGTTGCATTATGCAGGGACTTCCGTGTAATAAATCCTGGGGAGCTCGGGATATGCCTTTGAAAACGCCGAACTGAGAGTGGAGGAAACACATTTTCTCGTTGCACAATCGCTATTTCGCTTCCAAATCGGAGCCCATCCGAGTCCTCTCGATCCTCTTATCAGCCCAAGGTAGCCCATGCTCTTCTCCCCCCTGCCCCAACATCTGTTTGGCCCATTCCAGCCATTCCTTGCCCGATCGCATTACTCATTATAAATTTCTCCGACTTCTTAATTAACTCGGCTCCCGGTACAACTCGAGATCTTTATTTAGTCATTTGGCGTGTGTGCCGATCACCCCGAATCCCTCAACGCTTCCGCGATCCGCTTCACTCGAATGATCAACCGACCAAACGACCGACAGACCAACCAATCGTCCGACAGTCGACGTCAGCCCGATGCTAACAACATTTGGCCAGATCATCTCGCGGACTCTGCGGTTGCGCAGCCGTCCCGGATTCGGCCCCTCTTCCTTGCGGTATTTCGAGAAAAGCTCCGGAGCATTCGACACACGGGAAGGAAAGAAAGAGAGGAAGAGTGAGGGAGCCAGGAGACTCAAAATAAAACCCGATCGCATCGCGGCAGGTTGAAGTCCAAAGGCATCGATATGGAGTGAAAATTTCATAATTAAGAATGACATCGATGTAAAGCGGTCGGGCTTCTTGCGGCCTGCTCCCATTCCCGGTCCCGTTCGCAGTCGTGCCACATGCCCCAGCCGCATGCCTTGCGGAGACGCAACATGAATGAGAGCGCCGCCCCAAGCCGGGTCCGCACGATGCACACTCGCAGTTCGAGATCAGTTGATCTGGTTAAAATTTTCATTATAAGCATTAAAAAGTCCGTTCGCAGAGATTAAGTTTTGCCTGCGGATGGGGCTTCATTGGCTGCGGATTCCGATGCGATTGGAATCGGAATGAGATCCGTTTGCAATAGAGTCTGCTTCGGAGACCTCGGTTTCCGACATTTGCTAATAAGCCCGGATCAGCTGGGGCTTTAATTTAAATAACACTTTTATAGAAGCTGTGTGATCAACTAATTTACGGCCTTGTTTTACGTTCCTCGTTATGCAGGGCTCTATTTTACACTCGATAGTTAATCCGCCGGAGATATCTTCCGACGACTCCATAAAGACGACTTTATAGTCGATCTGCGTGTAGAATGCGCCTCTACTCCAGCGAGGAAGAAAGTGAAAACGTCAAAAAGCCTTCATACCCTGAAGAGGCTCCACGACAGCCGTGATCTACTTCGCTTCTGGATCATCGGCGACCCATGTTAATCCACGCCACTCGCAACCTTGACGCAGCCCGCCGGCCGTCGTTGCCCGCAGCAAGTGCAACAGTCTCGCGGGGCGAACTGGAGCAGGACGAAGGGCCGGAGGGTTCTCTTGCCCCCTTCTAGCCGCCGTGGCCGCCGCTCTCGGGGTGAAAGGCGTCCGAGTGCGAGTGCGTTCGATTTCGTTCCAATAAATTTCCCTTATTTTTATTATTATTACTAAATAAAAGTGCAGAGAAAACATGGCAAATTATTTAACGTTATGCCCCTTTAATTAAAATTCAAAAAACTCGCGGCGGCCGACATGAAACGAACGCCTGCAATTCCACCGGCCGAGGCGATTAAAGCCTCTTTCGCGCATCATTGTTGTGGCTCTTGGTGCTGACGGTGCTGCTGCTTCTGCCGGTTGCTGTTGCCTTCGACCTCGTTGTTGTTCTGGTGGCGATGTCTGTTGCTGCGGTTGCTGCTGGCGATGCTGCTAGTTGGGCTGGCAGGCGTTATCATTATCTGACACAAAAATTTAATATTAATTATGTTGACATGTCGGACTTAAGATGTACCTCGCGCTCTCGTTGCGATCACTGCTGGAGATGTTTTGGTTGAGGTATTGTTGTTGTTGTTGTTGTGGTTATTTTTGTTGTATTGATTGTTGCTGTTGCAAGGTAAATGCATGTAATTAATTGTTTATTAAAAATACCTATTCAACAGGAAGGGGACCAATCAACAAAAACCAGCGGCAGCAACAACTGTAGCAACAACAATTGCAACTAAGCAAGCACAACAACAAGAAGAACAACATAACAACAAGTGAAAGCAACAACATTTTCGCGAATCTCGTCGCCGTCGTCACTGATTACAATGAGACTGTAAATAAAGTCGTTAATATGAACATCACGATTATCCTGTCAATAATTTTAGAAGAAAACATTTCACTTTGCATTTGTTGTTTTTGTCGTTGATTTGTTGTTGTTGCAGTTGTTGCCAGCAGACGCTTCCATTGACGTGGAAGACATTTAACACGTGTATCAACACGATCGGCGCCGCTCTTCGAGGACAAGTCGTGTGGAAAGGTTTTACGTAACATCGCCATCAAGGCAGGGGGGATCGCCAAAAAAATCAAGAAGATGTACTCTCGATGACATGCTACGGTTCGGTATTGCGTGCGATTCGGACGCATTTCTTAACCTTGACCGTCGCACCGTCTTCCATTAAGAACTCGTGCACGATGCTTTCTCGATTTTGTGCTTATGATTGCTGCCATGTTGACAACAATTCCGCATTTGGAACATCGAGAGTTTAAACGCATTTCAAGTAGTTTCGGTATCTCGAGACCTCATCCGGCGATGACAACGACATAACAATTAATCACTGCAAACGTAATTGTTCTGTCATAAAATATTCCCTGGCCTGGGCATAACTCAAGGTATGTCGCTGATACGATGGGCACAAAAACCAAAAGTCATCCTGCGCGTTTTTCCACGGTGCTCAATGGCAGAGCATCGGAGCAAAGACCAATAAATAAAAGCGTCCTGAGGAGACGCGGCGATGAAGACGCCAACACCACTTCCTCGATGACGTTTTTGCCAACGATGGATCGCCCAAAGTCATAAATCATAACAAACACTCGTCGAGAAAAACTCCTCGCCGTGTCTCACTCTTCACACAATCGATCCCAAACTCACTCCCGATCGATACTCGAAAAACATGCATAAAATTTTAAATTTTTGAATTGGCATCAAATCGTTGTCGCCTCTCGTGCGAATGTCTGACGCATCCACTGGTTCTCGCGATTGACGACCGACATCTGAACGGCGAAGAGGCGACTTTACGACACTTGTCCTCTCGCAAATCACGCTCGGACAGGACATCGCCGCGATTTATGGTTCTGCCCACAGAAATGAAAATATCGCAAGCTTCTTTGATTCTTGTACCGAAATGCGTGCGTATACGTACTCCATATAATGTTGATTATCGTACATATACCTACACATACCATCATATTATTAATTTGATTTTAAGTAAAACTTAAATCTCTTATCTGATAGATCGACCCCAAGCCAAACCGGAATTAACTATTTAAATATCTAATGGCGTTTAAATCGAATTCATTTGGAGAGAGTTAAACGGCAAATGGGGTAAATTCGAACAAACATATACATGGGCTATGGAGGCAATATATAGGCAATATTAAAATTTTCATAGGACACAAACCATGGTAATTCACAAAATTATTGGAGGCTCGTAAAGGCACCTCGGCATCCTGGGATCGCAAAACAGCGGACATAAAATATACCAGTGTTTCGAAATCTTAAAATCAAAATATATTTGTTCTCTCTTGGTGATGAAGTCGATTTATGGACCGTGGATCGTGGAGACATTCGAATTCCCAGCCGTTCTTTTCGTATAGACATCACCGTAGTACAATATTTGACCGATCCTGCTTTCAGGGTACTCATCATAGAAGGCCACTAACAGGAGATAACGTCCTAGAGGAAACGGAACCTTTATGGCTCTGGCGTCAAGTCCTAGTTTGTTTGCATAGATGAATCCCTACGAGAACGCAAAAGAGAATTAGGAACTTTCTTCTCGGTATTGACATCTACATCACCTCAAAGGGACACTGGTGTATAATGTTCGTGGTGTTCATGATGTTGCGGACGAACAAATTGATATAATACGATTTCACCAGGTGGCCCTCCATCAAGGAGCAGAAGTCGATGGTCATGTTGATCAGGAATGGACGGAACTGGTTGTAGTACTTGAAGAGCTGCAGATGAATCTACATCGTCGACATGATAGAAGCAACTGTAGCACCGCCGGTTCTTACGTCGTCCCCATACTCACGGTGAGCGTCTTGATCTTCTTTATCAGCCAGCCGTGCATGTTCGCATAGCTTTGGTGTCGGTTGACGGCCTGCAACCTGCACGAGAAATTCCTTGCGACGTAATTGAAGTTGATTTTTTCGCAGGACAGCTTGTACATTTTGACAACCATGGTCTCCTACTTGAAAGAGACACTGAATGAGCATTATTTTACACTTAGTTTGTAAGGTATTACCTCGGCCGAACACACTCTCAGAAAGAAAAGCAGTAGCGTTCCCAGGATCAGCAACCATCGTTTTTGCGACGTTCTTTGCACAAGTGCAATCATAATTTCAATATCCGTGAGTGTTTGCCGTTGACTGGATGATGTCGACATTGGACCGATACCTTTTATTGGGCCCGGGTTCATATAATGATAAGTTTGTACCCTACACTCTGCGAGTATGGAATTTTTTATTTTTTCAAATGACTTAAAATTCGTATTATTCAAACATAGCTTCCACAAATATTAGGAGTATGATATTCGAATTAATTTTTGTAACTTCTTTAATTACAGTTAATTGGGTTTCATTATTTCAAAATTCAATACCAATGCATAATATCTAAAATTCATTAGAGAAAATGTCGAATTTTTATGAAAATTTAAATTACATAAATCATAAAAAGCTCAGTTTTGAGCCATGTTAGAAGTGAATCTTGGAATGATTGTAGATGGTTCGAACTACGAACTAATCTACCCGATTGTTCCGGTTAGTTTCCGTAATATATCGCTACAATTATTTATATCGCATTTCGATCTGAATTCATAATGGACGACATGGTTCATAGATTATACTATTTTTATATATTCATAGCTCGGATTTTCATCTTGAAAAGTAGAGAAAATCTACATAAATGGAAAATAATTAATACATGTTTTGGAAATGACTATTTATTAATATTTATTCTTAATTGAAATTAATACATAACAGTGACTGACTGGCACTTCAGGACATTGAAGAGCTTCTGTAATTGTATAGCTTCTAGCAATAAGGGGCTTTCATTCAGTACTTCTAATGTTTTAAACCGACCTTCAGTTGTTACCAAATCAAAACGGTTGGATTGATATGCGATACCCTTGGCAAACACATGGATAACATGTTGTAATCCTAATCCGAATCGGAGTCTCTCGTCTAAAGTCTGAGTCACCTCAAGGCAAGTCGATATACTGGTATAGAAACCCTATGCAAATAACTCAAGGTCTACCAAGAAAAAACTCGACCGAATCGAGGTGCCGCCCACAATTTATCAACAGCACTTATCAGATTTTCGAGTACAACGGAGCTTGTCCATCGCACATATCAATCGATCGCCGCAACTTCGTGGCACGGTCCATCAATGTCAGCCATTTCATTTTCATTTAAATTCGCTCGCGACTGCGACCCGAGCCGTTCGCTCCACGACGGCGCAGAAAACTTTCACGTCGGACGCACTCGACGATGGCGACCAGGATGAGGACAGGTCGTCGTCTGTCACTTCAGTCGGCCCGTCGGCCGATCGGTCAGAAGCGGCGATCGACTATCAGCTATCCGTTTGTGCGTATCAGCGATCAAAAATCAAAATCATTTTCCAAAACGTTGTAATTATATGAGAACTTGCAATTGGACGAACACCGCTCTCGTCCGCGTCCCCCCCCCTTCCCCCCTACAACGGCTTCACTCCCCTTCCGATCCCGAACAATGTCGAGTATCGGTAAAATGCATGCTACACTGGGCAAACCTTGTTTACTGCATCCAGAAAACGAAGGGCTCAAGGCATGAACTTAGCTTTTCCCACTCAAGAAGTTGTGGTTTGCATGGTTCTCAGGGTTTTCGCTGAGTGCATGTGTTGCCGAAATTTTCAAAAAGCCCTCTCGACAATTTACATGTCGTGTGTCGCACACGGCTGTCGCCGCCCCTTCTCCCCGATGCGTCCAACTCAGCAGCAACTCAAACCAATCAACGCTACTGTCAGTCGTGCGTCCGCCGCTCGTCTGTCTGGCGGTCCGTCCATCGGCTGTCTGTCCGCATGACTGGGGGCTGCTGCCTTATCGGTAGCGACGACCGTCCGGACGTCCTCTGGCACTCACGCGCCCCGTCGTGTTGCCTTGTCCTGTGTCACAATTACAGCGGCGAAACCTGATACGCAACTGCGAACACGTACGCTGCAATTATGCGCAGGGGCAGCGACGGTGCCAGCAGCAGCAGCAGATTCCCCCCAACAACAACAAGAAGCATAATAATAACTGCATGAGGGTAAAAAATGTCCGACTAAAAATCCACATCGATACGGTTGCGCATGCGTGAAGCGATAAGATGCAAAACGCAATAACAGCAACAACAATAACAACGACAATATATCGATACAATAACAATAACAACAACAACAACCATAATAATAACAACGATATCGAGACAACAACATAAAGAAAAACGCACGCGCACCGCACTCGTCGCGCGACAATTTCACCTGTTGACACAGTAACTTATTTCTCCGCAAACAGTTCACTGCCCCGCTCCAGCGGCGTCGACATCGACCGCGTCGCCACCGCTGTTGCTGTCGCTGTCCCACTGACGTCGCCGCCGCCGCTGCAGTCACGGTCATGAGCTGATGTATTCGGAAATTGGCACCCTGCGGCCGGGTGACCACCGACTTAATAAAAATTAACTGATTTCGGCCAGAATCGCAACACGACAAAATTATATGAAAAGTGGACTACGGTACAACGGCAACAACAACAAGAAGAACAACCACGCCAAGAGCGACTGGTTGCGGCCGGTATCACGTAATGTTGTCGTGCGATCACAACGATTGTCACCAGCGATACGGATGCCTGCGACATGCAGAGCACCGAGGAACCCTAGTTGGGGGCACTTGCTGCCGAATTGCAATGCGGAACTTAAGGGTGCTCCCATATTATTAATTGCATTGGCTGCGTGCGCCGGATCGATGGCGGACGGCTCGTGACACGCAGGTCTCTTCTGAATGGGTCGTTATGGTTATTGCGAGAGATAAGGCATTATCGCATTCACATTCCGTTGGGGAAGCAGCGATCCTTGGCCAGATATTTCCATTGAGAGCAGAGTCAGTCAAGACGGGAGGCTCGTTTTCATTCACTCGGATAAGCCCAAGAGAATGGAATTCATCTGCAGCAGTTCCTCTCAACCGATGCAATATAACTCTGCAGTAGGCCCCTCATAAATGCGGCTGAAATAATTGATTTTAGCGGAACCCATCGCAGCGATCGTTCACAGTTCGCTTCATATAATTAACAAATTTACTCATTTACTCATTAGCAAAGCGCAACCAGCCCCGCACCATCTGTCGAAACCGCTGACCGCCGGTAAAGTGGACCCATAAAAGAATCCAACTCATTCATAAAAGTTTAACTAGAACTCATTTAGGCTCTGGCACTCCCTGCGAAATGCCTACGCCACGCCACGCCCCACTCGCCCCTTTCGCTGCAGTCGTGGTCATCTGTGTGATTGCTCTTTTTTCTTTTCGGTCAACGCCATTCTTGTGGCGGCATGGTCGAGGTAATCTTGTAATGGATTTAAATTAGCTGATTACTTGTGTTTGGCATTGTAAAGTTTATAACACGACGAATGTTGCCACAGCACCCGGATGGCTTCCGCATCGCCAGCACTCGCACGAGTTGGGCAAACGCCTCGATGAAAGAAGAAGGACAGGCTAACATCAATCATAACATTTCGGTTTATAACTTTGTTCGCAAACGCACGCAATGCTGACGGTGATACAATGTTGCAACCCGATAGCTGGAAAACTTCGTTCTTACGATCAAGTTTCAATTACAGAAGTATAATTCTCCAATATTTCAATTTTACTCCATTCCGCTCTAATTTACCTCGCCAAACAGAAGACTTAAGCAGCGAACCCGGAGTTCAATTGACTTCCTGTGCTTCCATTGAAAGCCGAAAAGAAAACGGTAAAAAATTAAAAAGTAATAACCATCGAGTATTTTTTGTTTGTTGTTGTTGTTGTAGTTTTGACGAGTTCCTCTCTTTGCAGTTGTTGTTGCCGCCGGTGTTGCTGCCCCTCGCTGCTAATTACTCAAATGCACGCTTTTACAACGCAGTACGGCCCCACTCACTCCAGGACGTGCGCACCTCGCTCACGCCAGAGGCTGGAGGGCAGTGGCGTACTGGTCGTCCGCACAGCCAACCGACCGACCGACCGACCGACCGACCGACGGGCCACACGTCGCTGGTGGTCCTCGTCGATTAAATAAACAAATCAGCAGCTCACCACCCATTCCGGCAGACCGGGAAAGTAGCACAAGCAGCGCACTCGCACCCGGGTCCGCGGCCGCGTCTCCTGTGCTCGGGCGGCACGCGGCGGTCGAGTCGAGTCGTCGAATTGGCGAAGCCGCGCGGATCCTAACCTTCTCACGCAGACGCGGCGAATCAATCTTCTTTGACATGGTGCGCGAACCGTGTTCGAAATTGCATCGTTTGATGCACGGCTCGTCGAGAGGCGAGTCATTGGGATTAAATGCGGCAATTAATCATGCCAGCGAGGTGGACGGAAGACGGACGGACGGACAGTCTTGCAGACAGACCGACGGACGAGGACTGCAATTAAAAGCCGTTGGGTCGGATGAAAGGGCGGCTGGGGCGGTCGAGTGGCTGTCACTGAAACTGGTTTCTAGGAGCACACATTGTGATAAAACGGTGTAAAGTCGGAATTAAAAACTATGTATTAAAATTCGTGCGAAAAGCCAACAGGTTTCTATGCCGAGGAATGCGCAGGACCTTTTGGCAGGAGCCGAGCAAACCTCATCAGCTTGATCTGCGACGAACGGGAATATTGTTAAAAATTATAAACGACAATTTTCGAACATGTTCATCCTGATGTCTTCGATAATGACTATCGGACTGAACGTACGCAAGCGACAAGCTCTCGATTTCCTCACATTCTGCGATCTTATTGAATTTCATGCAGGACTCCGTGCACCCGCGAACCTTGGCGCATGCACTGATAATAAATGGCTACGCATTTTTCATATCGACCATTAATTATGCGCGCAGAGCCTTATTAACGTTATTGTAATTATAATAATCAGCTAAACATTTTCGGCGTGTAATTACGGCACGCCGCTCCGACGCATCGACGGACTTCGCACTCGGACGCCAGTCAATGCGTCAGTCAGCAGGAGGATCTTTTAATCAAAATGCTAATTACGACCTTGTGACTTTCCATAGTAATCATCATAATCGCAAGCCCCGGCGGTCTGAGCAAATATGAGAAGCTCGCGAAATCACAATCATGTTCGCGAGCCAAAATTAAAGTTTTATGTACTTTAAATTGCAATTGCAAGCCGATCAACCAGCAAATGAAGTGCGACGAAAATTTTCACAATATCCATTCCGTCGCGTCGTTAGGCTTGTTGTTGTCGTTGTCAGCATACTGCGAAAGTTATCATCACGACGTCGTCAGCATCGCGCGTCGCGGGTCATGCGCGGTCCCTTCCGAGGAATCGTTTCATAGGAATTCCGAGTGATTTCTCGCCTCTGCCCCTGCCCTTGGCTCTGGATTTGGACCTTGTCCGGGACCTCTGTCTGGCTCTGTCCACGCACTTTGCAAATGAATTACCCACACGTCCACTTGTCCTGCCGCCGTCCAGGGACCCTCGATCCCCGGCCGCAGTCACACCTTCGACTGGTCGCATTCCTACAGGTGTTTTCCGCACTCGTCTCCTCGCGTCTTGGACCATCATCGGTGGTCTCAACCGGCATCAGCACCGGTCTGTCTCTCTCTCCACTCGGCACCAGATCCCCTCAGCGGTTCCGCTCTGTTCCTGTGGGCAAGGTCGAGGCTGGTTTCCAGAAACTGACCTAGATTTAATTAGAAATATGAAATGATGATGATGATGGTGATGTGCAGCTCAAATGCCCGGCGACGGTCGAAATTTGAGGGCTCCGGCCGCAACCGGTCTGTGGTTGAGTTGCCTCTGAGGAGCGCAGCGGGGTTGCGTGCAGTGCGCATGCGTGCCGCCGGTTGTCGTTCGCAAAGCGTCCGCGTCGACGTCGCCCGCCCCGCCGCCTGCCGATCATGTGGAAATCGCATTTGCCACGAAGTTCTGCCACGAAATGATGGACGGCACAGGCGGCGTGCGTATGCAAGTGAGTATGTGTGTGTGAGAAAGCCCTCGTGGCAATTACAAGTAGTTGGATTTTTTGCTAACAAGATTTGCCATAAATCGTGAGCCAGGACTCTGGGCCACAAAAAATTACACTTAATTATTGCTGTCTGCAGGCTCGTTCCTCGCTTGACATTTCCGCCTGGCGATTGTCCCATGCCTAATGGTTTTGCAAATCCCATCGAGACCCCAAGAACGCCCCTCGTGGGTCACCAGGGCCCCCGCTACCTGCTGCATGCGGCCTGCTGCCGTCCGGTTCGGACCGCGCCAAACCTGTTCGATGCAGTCGCCCCGGCCTGGCCCGGGAGACGCATTCCGAAAATTATGACTTGTTATTGATTCAAGTTTTGAATTTCAATTGCGCGATGCGATGCGATGTGGTGCGGTTTTAATGGATCGCCCGTCTCGCTCGCGCGCTCGTGCCATCACCCTGGCGACCACTGCCAGGCACAAGCCATCGGTCAGGACCCGCGGCGTCGCAACGTGTCCCAGTTTCATGTTTAATGCGATTTTTGCGAAATTTTTTACTCCCGTCGTAATTAAATAAGCAGGCAAATGATTGTGCCTCCTTCCCCTACTTCCTACGTATTATTGTTGTTGTTGCTGGAGATTCCCCACCGGCCACGAGTCGTTCCCGCAGGACCCGGACGCCTGGATTTGGCTAAGTGCAAATTTGTCGCGCGACACCTTGCGAAGTGCGAGTTCGTCGATGTGCACACGAAATCCTTTTGTCTGTGGTTTCTTGGTCCGATTGCGATGGCTGTTGTTATAGTCGCCAGTGTCGCCTACTGTCGCTGTCCACGCCTGTTGCTGGGCAGGATTTCGATTGGCTTTCGATTTTTGCGCCTCGAGCGCTTTCTTGTTCTGGTTGCGCGATGTTTAAGGACGCCAAGGACTTTTGCGGAAACGAGTTGGGGAGAACTGGTTTCCTTGCAATTATGTTGACAATTTCATGCTTTCGGATTTGAGTTTGCCATGGCTTGTGCAGAGTTTTGGCTTAAGCCTCTCATTATTTTACCATAAATATGCAATTTCAGACTCGTGGACTGTAATTAATCATCGTAGTAGATTTGCTTGTCTTTCAAGCTTCTGTCCCAAGTTTTTTACCATTCAAGACTTGTTACTAATTTATTCCTATCTATGAATAGAGTGAACTAAGTATTATTGTATAGTTATAGGATATTTAGTATTTTAAAGAATTGGTCAGACATATGGAGATTAATAAAAAAAATTAATCGCCACTGTCGCATGAATTGTTCGTTAATGCTCGTCATAGCGAAATACACCGCTCTACGCAATTAAATGCATTCAATGATCGCGGCCACAAACATTGCGAGAGGTGTCGTTTTGCAAATTAATTTATACACCGACAATTACGACTTGGCTTGGCGGACGCACTGGCGTCCCTCCGGCTCATTATCTTGATCGGAATTTTATGTCATTTTAATGGAAATCTCCTGATCAAAACGAGACCTCGCAAATTTTGACGAGTGCTCAAGCGCAAATAAATGCCGAAGTGCAGAGAGCGGAAACAATTCCGAGAATTTCCAGCCAATTAACTATTCAGCGCGAGAGTTTCACCGCTTCGGTCCTCCCCCTCCCCTCTTCAACCCTCCCCACCACAGGCACCAACAGCTCTTTGAGGTGGTCCATTTATCTCCGAGCTGCGACTGCGATTCCATTGAGAAATAGTTTTTCATTCATATCTGGAAACCGCTTCGATGAATGAAGTTGTAGGCGATAAAACCATTGCGGAACGGGGAAAGGGACAATCGGAGGAACTGCACGCTCGAAGCAATTAGATAAGTGCGCTCGAACAGGTAGCGGTCGAAAAGCGATCGGCTGCGTGTCCGAGCAGCTCGCCTTCTAATGCACTAGCGATGTCAACACTATCACCGGACTGTCCCGGGGCGTCTATCGACCACAGCTGATAGCCCACCGATAGTCCTTGCGAGACGCCGAGACGAGGAAAAGGACGATCACGGTGATGATGACTTCGGGATCGACGCCAGCGAGGCAGTTTATCGCCTGGAACAACTTTATGCTTTAATTAAAAGGATCGGCTTCGAGATCAAATTGTGAAGTCATTATTGTTGCTCTGGATGGCGTGTGGTTCGTCTGGTGCGGCGGCGATCTCCGGGCTGAAGTCTATAAAGATAGGACCGAATGAATAATGGCTGGACACGGGATCGTAACACAGTGACAAAGACCGCGATTATTTTAAAGAGTTGTTGTTTCCGTAGATTGCTCTCCAGGCGGAGGAATAGAGAAATCCCAATGAAACACATGCAGGAATCGAGGAATACGATTCCGATCGAGTCGTCGCTGCAGCTCGCGAATCGATCTTCGAGTCGCCGATGCAATTAAACACCGCGATCCTTTGCACAGCGTCCTTTGATTTAGTGCGGCGACGACTTCGCCCTCAACGACTTTAATTTCACGCGAATTCGCCAGGAACTGGAAATAAAGCACCATTAAAGACCACTTCGACATCGTTTCGCATGCGACGCCCCCCTCGACCCGGTCGCCACCCCGCCCTCAACGGCCGTCGCACATAACAAATCATTCGGACCTCTGCAGAAATTAATCCGATCCTTAATTGATTTCAACACAAAATGCGTGATTTCGCTCAGCGCATGGCGAAATGAAATTCGCAGCTTTCGTTCGAGCGTCGTCAGCATCTCGTCCTCCAAAGGCCAGAGCGGCGGCTCGACAACGGCAGCCGCTCGTCAGCCTCGCACGCAAGCCATCCTTCATGTCGGCAACCGAAAACTCCTCCAACCGAAGGCGGCTCTGACCACTGCGTCTGCTCCTGCAACGGCAGCAGCAGAAGCAGAAACGCGTTTACAAGTGAATTAAAAGCGCTCTTAAGTTCGCCCAGCAGCACCGGAGGTTGGTCCGTCCGCATAAATGGGTAGTCGAGGGCCTTAAACGCGCCTTGTTAGCATGGCTAATCAAGCGTCGCATATGCGGTCGTTGTCGTCTTAAAGCGCTTTACCGCCTTTTTATTGATCTGCAGAGGGCATCGGGGCACGGCCGACGAACACAGTCCGAGCCGTGGAAGCGCTTGTAGCCGGCTTGTCGCATGTGGCGAGCCGTTAACCTGCCCGAAAAGAGCATAAATCGTGCGACAGAACATTAAACTCGAAGACCGCGCGCTCTTTTAGGCCATTGGCCAATCTCTAGAGAAGATGACTTAATTATAAATTGAAGCCCAACTTAAAGACCATAGCACAGGGTGTTCCGAACTATCAAAGAGCATGCTGCGGTCGAAGTCGGGCCGAGCGGGGGTCCGAACAAGGTTATTAGGTAATTTGAAGTTGTAAAACAGCGGGTTTCGGGCCCGAACAGAGGCCGCAACGAGTGGTCAACAAGTGTTGTTAAGAGCGCTGCAGGACAACGTTTTGCATACGCCAGAAATAAAAGGATCCTTCTCAAGGACGCACATATGCACTCATTAACAGCTCTTTACCGAGTTGTGTCCAGATCATATTCAATCACAATCACTTTTATGTTGGGGAAGCACACGAAATGACAAACATGTGAACGAAACGGAATCACATGGCTGAGAAAAAGGAAAAAAACGACGGCAAACGAAAGACTCAGGAAAGAAACTACAAAGCGTTCACCATTCAATTATCTTCGCGCTTAACCTCTCAACCTTTGGGCACGCTCCGCCCTCCCCCCGCCGACTCGGCCCGCCTCTTGCTGCCCACTCATTACAGGAGCCCCACTCCTGTCCGCACCTCGCACAGGCGCCGTGCACGCAGACAGCCGCGGACGAACAGAGGCCGTGGAGCTGCCAATGCAGTGTAGACAGTGTAGTGAAGAAGACTCCCCACCGTTGCCGACTCCCACTGCAGTAGCTCAACCAATTACAACAGTTAATACCTCGGCTACAACAACAACAACAGCTACAGCGAACAGCGGGTGTCCGGGCGCAGCTGGGAACGAAATACAAACAGAGGCGAAAACGGCAGCTCCATCAGTAGCCACGACGTGATCCCAACACAACAATAACAACAACTTCATATTGGACGCCGCGCGGCTTTCGCCATTCATTAAAAGTCCAGCCACAACAACAACATCATCATCACTGCTGTGTAAATATTATGCTCGCCCTCGCGTAATGACGTCGACGCAAACGCAATAATGAAGTTATTTATTTATTTTCGATTTTATTTATTTCCCCTTTTAAAGACCACTAAATTATGAGATAAGCAATAAGATATTTTATATCCCAGAGATAGCTCATCGGGAGTTTATCTAAAATATTATTTAGATTCTATTGGAAGAATTATTATTATTTTGGAAATATAATTATTAACAGATGTATACTCACTTATCCAAATCCTTCCCTTAATTTCTTCCCCTTTACGTCCAACTCCTCATAGCTTGTTTGTAGCTTAATTCCTTATTTGTTTCTGGGTCGTTTTCACCTGGGCATAGTACTAATTAACTAATCAGTATTAATCAAGTTGTCCCCTGCAACAGCATAATCCAGGCCTATGAACACATTGCGATTATTGTTATTGGAGTGGATGTTCACAAGAAAACTTATTTAAAATGATTCGCAACTGATTTTCAGAATCAGAAGATGCTGAACCCTTACCATCGTAGACAACCAGATCCTCGTTGGAATAAAGTCCGCAGGAGTATCTGAAGAGGCCAACGCTAATCCTAAGCAAGCAAAGTCTGCTGCCAAAAGATCTGCAGATAGACGAAAGGTGGTAGCCAACAGCTAATTTGCTACCGTCGCGGATGTGGATTCAGTTAAATTTCCATGGCAGCCAAATCGTCGACAAGGATGCGAGATCCTAAATCAAATATGTTGCGGTCAGTGCTAATGATATGTTTAGCCAACCACATCCATCCTCTGGTAGACTCTCCATGGACTTCACCTCCCCTCCCCTACCAACTCATTCATTTATTCATTCACCAAGAACCTCCGAAGCCAGGCTTCCTTCCTTAAATCACAACCAATTTCTATAATTTTCATCGGTCTTCGGGAATCGGACATGCAAATTTCGAGCCGCCGCTTCATGCTCCATTCTCCGCCAAAATGAGCCGCACGTCGGTGACTGGCGCTCCGGCCGTGGCTCGTTATAAATTTTATTTATTTTGCGGTTCTCGCAATAAGTTCGGCCGCAGGAATGATGTGAAAACGACTCCAGGAAGGACCAGGCCGGAGCCACGAGTTGATTGGTGTTGGTGTGAATAGTGGCAAGTGTTGTTTCGGCCACTTTTGGCGTTAACTTTGGCATCTCCTTGATTATAGCCATCGACTCCTGGCCGAGTTCCGCCGAGCCGCGGTACGACGCGGTTCGGCTCGATTCGGACCGGCCCAGTCCGCCCTGGCCCGAGACGGTAATGAAGGATGCGTGGTGTTGTTTGTTTTCACAGTTCATTAAAAAAAGAGGTCTTGCCATTTCAGCAGAACATTAACTTTCGCCTTTGTTTGTTTTTCGAAAGTCTGGCCGACACGCCCACATTTGGCGTAAATGCTGCTCCTGATATAAATCACCAAATGAGCGGTTTTATCGCCCTCCAGAGGAGGAAGATGCAGGCGATAAGACGGCCACAGGGATCAGGGGCATGCCGAGTGGGCGTGTGGGCAACGTGTCGGTTGGCTTCTTGTTGATGATTACATCGCTCGCGAGATGGAAGATGGGATGGATACACAAGTGCGTATACATATTTCGGGGTTGGCACGCAATCAAGCGAAACTGGGCCGCGACTCGCAAAAGTTCAAACGACAATTGAGCTCGTTTAGCACAGACATGAGGCGAACTTTTTCCCTGAATTCAATCAGGAGTCGGACGAGCACTTCATCTCCATCACCACTACCGTCACATCTCTAATGCTTGCCCAGCCGCTATGCAATGTTTTCGTCACTTCCTTCTGGCCACGTTTCCTTCAGATCAAGCCTAAAAGTATGCTCGATATAATTGATTGACTTTGGGCCTTCAACACCTCGTGACGAACAGAAAAATTTTAATCCCTGAAAGTATACTCAAATATATGTGAATACAGTAATAGTAAGGGGTTGCCAGATTGTTATTCGGACATTTTACGAAATCTTTTTTTCCATATATCTTACATATAAAAGAAGGTTGAACTTCGTCTCATCCGATCGCGACGAAACTTTGGTAAGATGCCCAAAATTATTAACAAGCAAAAAAAACAACATACAACAATATATAACAATACATAAAGCCCGACCCATGTACGATTCCATTGATAAAACTATGGATAATAGCATAATTACCAGTAGAGGTAATACCTCATGGTTAACTTAGTGGAAAAATGGCACAAAAAGCGAAAATTGGCATTCAAGCACAAGGTTCTCCTGAGTTTCATGCCTGTCTTCAACAAGGTCAAGAACGTACCCTTGAAGAAGCTGGATGGCCTGGTCGACCTTGGAGAGCACAAAGTTGCCGACAAGCTATATAGGATCACGTTGAGTGTAAGCATAGGTGAGTTGGAACCTTATCAGGATAAACTCCTTTTATCCTTCTTTTCATATAAACCACAATGGGAAAGGTGATGAATGAGGGGGATCAGGTGGAGGAAAACCTGATCAAGAATTGTTCAACGTAAGAGGAAAAACACTTCAGTTTACTAAAAGGAATCATGGTCAGAATAATGTTTTCATTTGTCAAAGCTGATTGAATCTTTCGGTTTTTAAAGTATTCCGATAAACCAAAAACTTATTTGAAAAACTTCGTCGGCGAGATGAACTACTATCTGTTGCTTAAATTATAATCAAGAACTTCATTTAATTTAATGTACTATTCTCAGCTAATACAGCAAAGGTTAAAATCGTCCAAAGACTCTACAAATGGACGAACTATTCACGAACAAGTTGAATACGATGATGAATCCATTGTCTCAGGTAGGACATCGTGAGCGAGTCCAATACCATGGTCTTGGCCGTACGAATCTTGAGTTTCCCACACTCCACCTTCACTTATTTGACAATGAGTTCAATCTTTCATCTACATCGTCGGCAAGAAATTTGGGGACTGAATGCGGATAAATTCGACCCTGATCATTTCTTGCCCGAAAACATGGATGGCATGCACTCCCATGCCTTCATTCCCTTCTCGAAGGGCAGTCGCAATTGCATTGGTGAGTTCATGGTAGGGAGGGAACAAGGTAATGCAAAGTTTTGATCGATTCCCTCCTTGGCATAGGTTGGCGGTACGCGATGTTCCGGTCTGGTGAGAAACTTTCATTTCTCGACCTCCTACAAGTACGAGGATTTCGAGTTCGTGGAAAGCATTACCTTACAGTATTACAAGGAGCTCCAACTAGAAATACATCGTCGATAGTGGGGAAATGTTGTAAATTGTTTGAGTGAAATTATTCATTTTGTTTCGTCATTTTCGAATGATTTCAGCTATCCAAATGTTCGTTGGAATAATTCAATCATTCAAAAAAATAGTAATTAGTTCAAAAAATAGTAATATTTTCAGAGCTATAGAGTGATATTTTAGCATTGAATGAATAATTCGAACGAATTGTTCAACTGAATAATTCGACCGAATTTGTTCGTTCGAATGATTCATTCGTTATATGAACGGTTTCGTTCAAATCATTCGAACGAATCCATTCGTTGGTATGATTTAATTCGGTATATGAATGATTCACATCAACTTATGGTTTTACTTTTCATATAATCGCTTTTCCTCTTTTTCCATATAGTTCGTATATATTATTAGTGAATTATTATAATTAACATAAATAAACAATTCATTAAATTCAAAATATTTCAAGAAACAACATTTTTTCTTTTATTTTATTTGTTCTGTAATAGCCATTATAGATATTTGTTATATACAGACAAATTAAATGTTAATAAAATTCAGTGCAAGGAATTCTTTCGTTGCACATTGCCACATTATCATAAAGATATTATCATTCATTAATTTTTTTAATAGAACAGCGGATAAAATAGCGAACAGTATAAGTATATATATTATATATGTAGGAGAGGGCATTAACTCCGACGCGAAGGCAACCCGGACTGGACGACAATATTAACAAAGCCACGGACAGACAACAGAACAATATTAAAATCAACGAAACGACGAACGAATGAAAAGGCGTCTATTTGAAAATAGCGTCAAGCAAATGCCGTCAAGCAAACGCTCATCAACTATAGAATATAGAATTAATACTAAATAATACACAATAATTTCATAATAATTATAATAAAACTAAATATAATTAATAATAAATAAATAAATGTCATAAATTAATAAATAAGTGTTTCATTTTATTAAATAATAACACAACAGTAGGACGCCAATCCTACATATATATATATATATATATATATTATTCCAGTCTTGCAACCGAAACCTTTAAACCATTGTATTTTACTTAGTTAAAGGAAAATGATCAAAATAACAAGAGTTTGAAAAAAATAATAATAATATTAACAATAAACATATTTTAAGGATAAATTTGGACAGGTCAGCTAGTTTCAGCTAGTTTCTTCTTCATATAAAGTTTATATATATGAAAGCAACTGAATTTAAAGAACATACAAAATTATAAGTTCTAAATTGGTTTATCAAAATTAAAAAAAATTAATATAATTTTATGTTTTAATTATTTGATTTGCCTTTCTGTTCTGTGTTCTCGATTTGAGCAAATGTTTATGTATTTTTAATATTCATGAATAAATTTTCCAAAAGATCGTAAAAAATATACATGAATATTAAACTAATATGAATATGAAATCGCAACGAAGTCGAATAACTATTGCATAGTTTCTTAATTTAAAAAAAAAAACAGGCCACGTAAATCTCACTGTCCTACTAATATATTGGTCGAAGAACTTTCTCTCCAATGGCCATGGAACCCGTCGTTGAATCTTTTTCCTAAATAAATGAATTTAAAACACCGTTCGTTAACATGTTAAAACGCTTTTATTTACTCTACAAATAAAATTCGTAAAACCTTTACATATTTCGGTATAATTTTTGTTTTTTTTTTTTCAATAAATCGTAGCAGAAGCTCCTATAATTAGTGGACGAGTATTTAAATAGTAGAACCAACCGATGACGTCAGTGGTCGACGGAAGGAACCTCTGCGCTTGTGCCTTGATCGGGAACCGAAGTGCGGTCAGGGTGCGATGTGGATGGACGAGAGTTGGTGTGTGTGTGTGTGTGAGTCTTACTACTATTGGCGACGGGGGCCTAGTGGTGCTGGTGCCACCAGGTGGGGGAGCGCGAGGTGGCGTAGTTCTTGAGCCCGTCCGCAGAGGTGGGGAACACGTGCGGCCCGGTGGTCTCGAAGCTCAGGCCGTTGTGCTGGCTGTACACGTAGCCTTTGGGCTCCTGGGTGGTGTGCAGCGACAGCGAGGACAGGTAGCTCTGGGAGATCTCGTGCGGCAGGACCGTGGTGTGGTGCTGCACCGCCTTCGTTGGCAGCGACGACAGGTACTGCTTCGTGAAGAGCGACTTCGGCGCCGCGACAACGTTCGAGGGCCCGTAGACGTTGTTGCACAGGTCGCACACGGTGTTCTCGAGCAGCACCTTCAGGGGCGCCGTGTATATGCGGAAGTTGACGTCCTTGTAGTCGAGGTCGGAGAGCAGGAAGACGGGCATGCGGTCGGACAGCACCCAAACGTTCTTGTTCTCGTCGATCTTGACGTCGGCCGGGAAGACGAGGCCCACGTCGTCGCGGTCGACGATGCCGTGGAACTGGGGCGAGTACGGCATCGACGAGTGCCAGCAGCCGACCGCGTTCTGGTCGATCAGGTTGAAGAGCTCGACGCCGTCGTCGCTCATCACGCGTGCCGTCGTGTGTGCGTTGGGGCCGCGCTCGTCCAGGACCACGAAGTCGTGGTAGCTGTCCTCGACGCGGCTCTCGTCGCGCAGGATGCGCGTCGACACGGCGAACTGCCGGTGGCTGGCCAGGGGGCTGAAGTAGAGCGTGCGGTAGCCGTCGGAGCGGACGGGCGACAGCGACATGCCGAAGATGCCCTCCTCGCCCCACTGGAAGTTCAGGCCGGCGATGTTGTAGTCGCCGCGCAGCGGGTCCGGGAAGAAGTACGAGTGCGAGGAGAAGCGCCAGGACTTGTTCTGCTCCCACGAGTAGGTGATCAGCCCGTAGCCGAGCTCGTCCGAGAAGTACGCGAACGCGTCGTCGCAGGTCTTGCCGATGTCGACGGCGATGTTGGCGATGAACGTGTTGGCGTTCGTGTCATCGGGGCGCAGCTCGTAGCGGCGGATGCGTGTGTTCGTCGCCAGGTCGAACACGTTCACGGCGTAGGGGCAGGGGTTGGTCGTGGTGTTGCCGATGCCGACGGTGCCGGTGTCGAGCACCCAGAGGCGGCCGCACTCGTCCACCTGGATGCGGTACGCCGTGGTGATGCTGTTGGCGCAGTCGCCGGCGGTGTTGCTGCGCCAGTCGGGGTAGGGGATCAGCTCCGGCGACCCGGTCGTGCTGTGGTCCATGTTGATGTACGTGAGGGTGGCGGGGATGCCTGAAACGGGAGGAGATCAGTATCAATCAGTATCGAATAAAAACCACCGCCTAACAAGGGGGCGACAGAATTGAATGGCATCTTGTCAACCAAATGATTCTAGAGTGAGTGCCAGAGGCAACAGATCGCGTGCTGCTGTGGACAGCGATTAAGGTGGCGTGTTAATTACTGTATGTTGCATGTCTAAAGCAGGCATTTATCATTGCCGCGGGTAGAACATCTTACTAACAACAGCAACAACAACGACAGCGGGAACCATATTAACAACCGTAATCGAGCCGGCGAGAAAATCGTGGCTCACGTGCCGAGTTGCCAAAACTCTGATCTCTGTATTAGGAAGGCAACAACAAAGATAATCGACAACAACAACAACTTCAGTCCACAACAATCGGCGAACCTTCGCAATCCAAAATCGACGCCGTTGCAGCCGCGTTTTCAATGAAAAGTCGACCGTGAGTGCAGCAACGAAATATTGCAAGCGGCCGCCGAGGTGTTGCCACTGCCGAGGCGCACGACCGTGACACGCGCGCGCACAAATCGTGTTGCCGCTGCTACCCCGAAAGCTGTTGCTGACAGCGAGAATAATTCATTTCCACATGTTCTTGTTGCTTGCTCGCTATGGGCCCAACACAACAACAGGCAGGAAGGAAGGAAATCGCTACAGTTACGTCGGCACTGCTTGCAACAGCTTGGCGACAGTCGGCGCCAGTGACAACAACGTGGCTGCAGACATCGGCAACATGCTTTCCCTCAGTGTGTGTGGAGTGCATTCTCGGCGATTACGAGCGGTTAACATTATTGATTGCATGCGATATTTCACGCATGCGAACGACTTGCACGCCAGCACAAACTAATGCGACCGCAAGTATCGTGCGAGGCAGGGAAGCGAAGGGGAGCATCAGACGCGAACTCGCAGGTGTTTTGCCGGCCTCTCCAATACCACTAAATGAGGTCGAGAGTTAAAAGTTTTCAATTTTCCATATTTCTTCGCCGTCATTTTTCGCCGTCGTTCGCCGTAGATAATTTCGCTTGGCGCGTAAATTCGTGGACTTGATTCCTTTTCGAATTGATGTGGTTGGCGCTCTTGTTGTTATGTCATAAGTCCAGTGCAACAACTATGACAACAACAGCAACGGCTTCACCACTCACCGTCTGATTGCCCTGAATTACAGTGTTGCCGGACGGTCGCAATTGGACACATGTGGCCGCCCCCCGTCCCTGGTCCGTCGCGTGCAGGGGGCCGAGCGACAGGCCGCTAATCACTGTTCTTAGGCGCGGCGCGTGATTGCCATCATAAAGGAAGCTAAATGGAAGCTTGGGCTTTCGACTTCAACACCAATGCCGATCTCAACGCAAGCCGTTTGGTTTCCTGGGAACCGAGGACGAAATTCGAAAGCCATCATCCATAATGCATTCGAAATCGTTGCCGTCCGGTGCTGGCCTGCTATTGAGCCCATTGGCCAATCATGCGTAGACCGAGAGTGGCGGCCAAAAAGTGACTAACTCAAGTAACTGAAGGAGCACCGTAAATGGCTTTAATTACTGTTAATTCTGTTTTTGTGTTGTATGCGGAATTCGCACTGGAAGCTTCGAAGTTTCTAGGAATGACCAATGGGCCAATGACATCAATGGGCCTTTAGCCAAGAATATTCATCAGTGGAAAACCAGCGCAGTAAAAACACCATCAAATAATTAATTCCATTCCACGATTAATTGGCTTTATTTCTTGTCGTCTGTCCATTCGCCAACTAATTTGATAACCACCTGCACACCTCTCCATTTGTCCACGTCCTACCGCATTCATCTGTCTACCACCTGTCCACAGATTCGCATATAAACATTGACTTGAGTTTTTCCTCCCACTCTCCAATCGACTCCGGCTTCCACAAGGAGGGATAATTTACGAGCCCATGTTCGGAGTTTCGCCGGTAGATTTTGATATCCTCGATCCCGAGTATTCGAAGCCATTAACGGTTTGACATGAATGCAAATGAGAAAGCTTTTTGCCGGCTCCCAACTCCGCCAGGGTTCAGCTCCGATAGCGATCACCCAGACCCAGACTTTCCTCGGAGGAGCGGCCAGACGAAAAAAGTGGTAACCCGGGTTTTTGTGCTCGTGGCGCTTACGACATGCGAAAGTGGCCGTCGCAACCACTGCGGAAAAGGATGCAGAGTTCGAAGTTCCACGAACAAAACAGCAGGAACAACCAAGAGATGTTTTTCGATTTGATGTTTTTCTCCCAGTTTGCCGATTGAGAAATATAATTGCACATAAATGCAGCAACAGATATAACATCAGCAAGTGCCACGACGATAATTATGACAACAACTGCATCGACAACAAACTTGCGAACATCCAAATCTGATGCAACAACAACTGCAGCGACAACAAGTGATTTGATGTAACAACATCTACCGTCACAACATAATTAGACGACGCAAAAACAAACATCCGCTGGCAACGGCTTCTCTCATCGGCGATTACAGCATTCCGTCGGCAACGCTTGAGTCGAATCCATAACAGGACCATGATGGCAACGATGCCAATCAAAGACCGTCAAAACGATGGGAGGAAAACGACTACTCGGAAAAAAATGAAAGCAGGAGACTCGAGGAAGGCTGGCGATGAAAGGCTTTCCATCAGTTGTGGACGGCCCAACACATAAAATTCCTGCCGATCACGACGACATTTCAAGCATTTTACGACTGCCATCCATGGCTGGTGGAGACTGCCGTCCGGCTCGTGGCTTCGATTATGTCGATTTAAATACCTTTCAACGCCTCGATTGCAACGGCCTCAGGTGGCGGAGCAATAGCCGAGATAATATTGATTTTCATTCAATTGGGTTCCCATGGTTGTCTTGTTGTTGGTTTAGTTTTTGTAGTTGCAGTTGTTGGCAACTACGAGCTGTCAGCTAGCAAAACAAACAAACAAACAAACACACCGAGATAACGTCCGAACTGGGTCTGCAATCAAAGCATCTATGCATCGTGCTCCGTGCTCCGTGCTGCTGGGCGTGGCCGCGATTTCGCAAGTGTTTCATACAAGAACCGCCCGATATTCGATAAAAGTTTAATTATAATGATTATGCTAAATCATGATTATTGCTGATGGGAGATTCACTGAGATCTAGATGGTTTTTTGTGCCTTGGTAAACCATACTAATACGTGATTTACATAAAACGAATTATTGACGACTATATTGAAGTTAGGAAATATCTGACATTTTATCTAATAAAGCTCACTAGTTAAACCAAACGAGATTTATTCCCCAATTAATTATTGTCATTTTAAATTCTCATGCGAAACCGAGCAAATATGAACATCACATGGTGACTAATGAATTGTTCATGAATCGGAAAGTTAATTTTTTGGCAAATTGGTCGTCGAATCAGCCCGGTCAGAACAGACTTTGACAAATAACAGTCAAATGTCGAAGCATGTCATAAGAAGCATAAGAAGCTACCAAAATTGTTAGTACACTCCTTATAGGAGGATGAGATCCATTATCATCGTTTCACCCATTATGGAAAACACGACCTAGTCACAGAAGCCAACTCAATCAGGATGATTTCCACTATAAAAAATAATCCTGAATCGAGAACAAAAATTCTCTCTCTCTATGAATCATTTGCCGTGAGTGTTTTCTGTCAGTTACTAAATTTTATTGGCATTGTTGTTGTTGCCGAGAGCAGCGCGTGCTAACGTTAATGGTATGTTGTTATAACTGTCAGTTTGTGCTAATAGCAGTTGTTGTTAATACCATTGGCAGCAAAATAAATCAGAATCGAAAACGTATTTGCAACTCAATTAAATCTATTCATTACAACATGGATTATAAGAGCCGAATCCACAACAAAAACAATAACAACATCGATATATCGAGAATATTGTTGTTGTTATGTTTGTTGTACCACAAAGGTTAAGCAAACAACGGTTCGCTTTCAAATTCAATTCCCCAATCGTTCGAGTGTGGCGACTTCAAAGCGAGCGTTGGGCCATTGTCGTCTTGTCGAGACGTCATGTCAGGCGTCATTTGGACCACGCACTCACACAGCCACAACGACACGCACCCAGTTGACGCCCACCAGAGCAGAAAACATGCAAGGGCATTACCGGTTTGTGCCGATCGATTTAGGTTTGTACCACAGACGGACGGACAGATGGAAGGAGGAACGGACGGACGGGTCACTTTCAACAGACAAATTCAGGTTGAACTCGTAAATATGTTAATTTCGCGAACAATAGAATCGAACCAGCGGATAATTCCTCTAGCAATGGTTCATTCAGCCCGTCATAAGGCCGAAGGTTGGATATTGATTCAGATCGAAATGCATTTTTTATTATTCGATCGTTAAAATTGGCATTGGTACTACATTTGTTCCAATCACTTTCAATTTGAGGATGAATTATCAGTATAATCCTATCGTTGACTTCGTTTAGAACCGTCAGATCGATCAGGCCTTGAATCCTCTCAGTGCCCATTTGGCCTGTCAGGACCAACTGACAACTGAGTCGCCCACTGCCACTGCTCGAGCACGAGCCACTGACCATTGCCGGCCAAATGGGGGTAGTGATCATGATTTTGAGGGCTGCGCCGAAAGCGAGGCCGTGGAGGCCGTACCGTTCTTGCACTTGCCGGCCGATCGATCGATCTCCCGCTCGCTGCCTGCCGATCGCGCAGACCAATGCGTTCCACATGAATAACGAACCCAAGCATGAATCCGGTCAGCGTTTGCATTGTTCGCGCTGCGAATTTGGATTAGTCGAGTGGGTCGCGTTTCTCCTGTGCAATGATATTGGCCAACGTGAAGCACGCGGACGACGGGCGCCATTGACTCCTTGGCTCAAAGGGTCAGGGCCTCACGATGGGTTTTCGCAAACGACTCTCCACGGGTTGGTGAAGTGCAAATGGATCACGAATCCCATCGAAACTCGATCGTCTCAGCGCGAATTCCTCCAAGTCATTGAGATCGGATTGACTCCATTCTCCCCCAAATCGCGGCGCAGAAGACTGGTTAAAATGTGTTACCAATTACAATGCCACCGGCTGGAGTGGCTTGTAAGGCCGCTAATCGCAGACGTCGGCTTCCATATCGGCCACATCTCGATCGTGCGAAGCCCCTGAACTTGACCGCCGCCCGGCCGATCGTCTACCGCCGACACCCCGCCGTAGTGGACGGCGACCGGAACACGTTCGACCGTTGCGACTCTGCATCTGGTTTTGGCCATACTTGAGCGCTTGGCGTTGTCGTTTACGCGTGTTTGGCACATTCCCCAGATGCTGTGGCAACTCTTGGTTTCATTCATTTCGCTTTCGGGCGCAACTCAATGGGTTCGCATGGTTTCTCATGTTTATATAAATCCATTTACTTATGTTTCAACTGCCGTTCAATTTGGCGTTATTGGCGTTAATGGCCCCAAGCGGCGCTTGATGTCTTCAGTCGCACGCATTTATTTACATATCATTACGACGATTTCGAAAGGCCGTCAATGAAGAACGAATCTCGAAATAAACTAACCGCATATCCGAAAACCCTAGAAGCCATGAAAAGCTAATAATTCGACAAAAACAATTAGCTTTAGTCCGATTAAACGACTTCATCAAAGCAAAAAATAGCACAAAAGAGAGTTACATTTGTGGGAACCACAACCGCAGCCCAACTCACCAACGTTTATTCGCGATCAGATCAAGACAAAATCTGACAAACTCTTCTATTAAAGATAAAAATTATGAATTCTCGCGAATCAATCATGAACCCTTGGAATGTTCTGAGAGTTATTTGAGTTTTTTGCAGTCTCAGAAACCCTGCCGGTCACTCGCTACATCGGAAATTCCTCCATTCACGACCTCCTTGAACGCACTCAAATAACCTTCCCTTCGCTTACCCAAACAATTATCGTCAAATGCTTGAACAATCGCCAACCACGAATCAATCAGCCGCTGGTCTGACGTGGGGGACGGACCCGGTACTCACCGTCTCTCCACCGCGGAACGGTCACGAACAACTTGTTGCCCCAGTGCTCGACGCCTACAGGGAGGGCGTTCTGCGGCACGTAGTCGCCGGAGGCGATCGCCTGCTCCTTGAGGCGCTGGTTGGGGAAGGCGAAGTCCAGCTGGGTCCAGCTGTAGCGCTCCTGCAGCTTGTGGGTGGCGCTAGCGGGCGACAGGGCCAGGCACAGGAGGGCCGAGGTGCTCAGCAATAACGATGGCAAGAGACGCATGGCTCTAGGTCGGGATCCTCGGAAGGAAGGCACTCTCAGCACACTCAGGACAACAAGCAAGAAATATCCTTCGACTCGGACGCGCGCACTTGACTTTTTCTTTCTCGACTCCTTTTCTCGACTCCTTTTTTCTACTTCACCTACGGCCGTCGAGACGACGCTTTATTTTTTGGTTTGATTTGGCTTAATTTGCTGTTGGTCACAACAACAACTACCAGCTCGGAGGCGACGCTAACGCTGACTGTTGGCCACGACGTGTCTGCTGCGATTTTTATAAACTTCCCGCTCGAGAGGCTTCGTCAACGGATTCGCACTCGAACTCGCACTCGAACTCGCACTCGGGGCTGAAGTCGGACTCGGATTTGAATCGGATTCGGATTATTTGTGTTTCTTTCAGTAGCCGAAAACCCCAGACGTTCAATGTTGTTGTTTCTGCTGTTGTTGTTGTTATTATTAATGTTGTTATTATTGTTGATGTTGTTGTTATTTTTGCTTTTTGGGCTGAGGGGTCCCGCAGAGCCGGCGCTAGTTTGTTTTGGTTTCGTTTCGTTTGATTACGTCTCGTTGTTGTTGTCGGGGCTCGCTGTGCGGCGAGGCCTGGGGCTGGGCGCGGTTTCGCATTTTTGGCACCTTCTCGGGCTCCGCGTCGTTTCATTAACTCCGCTGCAGCTGCGTCCACGCATGCGCCGTGCATTAGTTGCCCGCATCTAGTTTTCCGATTGCTTCTGCTCCGCATCGATTAGCTTGAATGCGAACTATGCTAAACGTGTGTTTTATCGCATTCTGGTCGTATTCGGCGGTGATCGACTCCCCAGCTGCCACCGCCAGAATGGCAACAGCTTCGAAAGTACTTCGATCGGCCGGTTCGACGACCTCTCATACAAGAAAACAAGACAAGATAACCTGTTGCGTGTTAACAACAATGACAACATCCCAAGCACTTGGACAAAGCAATAAACTCACCAGCACGTCCCAGTAATTAGTTGATGGTGCATTATCTTCGGCTAGTAGAGGCCTAGACATATGCATGTACGAAATTTGGCATCGATAGGAATTCCAGGCCGCCTTTAGTTCGATTTTCCGGATTTTTCAGTTGACCAATCGACATCCACACCTACGGCGAACTCGCGTTTGGACGCCAGCCATGTTGCATTTTGGCCCAGTTAATTTGTTTGTCGATATTGTGAAACATAACTTGATTGCAGACTCCTTCCCCACTCCGCGGCACGAGACCCCCTCAGCGGCCCACTTCCGCTTTTCGAAAGTGGAATGCGGAGTGGATCGCGGAGCGTGTCTCTGTGGGCTTTCATCATCGACATGACAGTACCACCACCACCTACAAGATGTCCTCTGGAGGCAATATTCGAATTTAATTGAAATTAATCCCATGCGCTTAGCTGATGGAATGCCATTAAGGGGTCATCGTCTTCGAGTCGATTTTAAGTGAATACTCAAAATTGAATTAACAAAAAGCATTTTAATTAATACTTTGTTATTGCTGTCCGTCTAGATTGTAGCACAACATCTCCAGATATCGACAATCAGATGGGTTGACAGATTCAGTGGCGAGAACGAATCTCAACCCGTTTGGTTATAAATGTGCTTCGTAATCAAATTCGTAATTAATTTACAAAATCTCGATATTAAAAACAACAATCAAACGAAAATAACTTCTTATTCAATGATCGGCTTCGCATCTGAGAACAAAATTAAAATAATTTTTTCAAAATAAGTGCAAAACCCATAAAGACACCATCTATAATTCATCGATCCAGTCTTGATGTCGAAACTCGAGTTAATAGCGGCTAAAGAGGCAAAAAGGTTTACATCCGATTGAGTGTACGATGTGGTAATTAAAAATGGCCAAAACAAGAAAAACCTCAACAGACTCCTGTGTGAGCGATCGGACGCATGACGAGAGACGTCGAAAGTAATTAGAAAAACACAATAGTAATTACGGCGAAAATGATTTTTGGTCCGAATAGACTAGACCGAATAGTAAGCATCGATTTCACAACTAAAGGTGGAAGAAGGAGATTGTGTTCTGCACTACTTCTGGCAACGCCGCAGTCATGATCGATACACGAGGGGTGCCAAAGGGTCCATATGGATAAGTCGGGATTTCAATACATTTCCTTCGTCGTCCTGCAGTCTACAGCCTTCCGTCGTCTCCTCGTTTCCCCTCCGGCCTCTTATTGTGGAAGCCGGCAGATCCGATAACAAATAGTTAATTATGTGAAAACATTGTAAACTAGTTCCTCACTTCAACGTCCAGCCCAGTTCATTGACTGACTGTCAGACGCGGCATTTCAATCCAGAGAAACTGCGGCCAAGACATCGAACTCGGTTTTTGTAGTTCGTTTCGGAAATACAAATAAGTCCGTCTATCTAAAATTAAAGCTCAACTACCGGCGTCCACGAGCACTTAATGCGAAAAATCTTTTTCCATCAATCAATAATGAGTTTCTTAATCAGGGTCCTGTTTTCTATTATACACTTGTGGACAGGCTGTTGATGCCGGCAACAACTGCAACAACATTCCCAATAACAACATTGTATTATGACAATGTGAGGGATATCCAATGTAAAGTGCGTGGAACGTGATTGCGATTTCAACATCCGATGTGATGGAGCAGGAAGGAGACTTCGGAGGTGGCGGACCACAGTGCGACTTGACGGGTCCCTGGGGATCTTCGGAGCGACCTGCACAACTCCCTTCACGCTCAAGAACTGCGAAAAGTGTGGCTGTGGAACTTGGTGTGAGGCGGAGTGAGGGAGGCGAAGAGAACGCCGATCGGTTGCCAGTAGGCGACAACTTTCACCACTGAATCCATCGTTTGCGCAACTCCCGCCATTCATCCAATTCATCCGACTGCCAACTGTTTCCGTGGTCTTAGCCACGATATCCCAAGATGACGTGTTGCTGTCTCCCCCTCCCTCCAATAATAGAGTCATTCAGATCCACGGGGTGTTCTCCTAAGGCCAGAAGAATTCACTTAATGAAGTGTTAAAAGTCCGGACGCGACCTTGTCTCAGCCACGCTCTGCTTTGCACGCAACGGCGCGCTCTGCCATTGCCAAGCGAGCCGCGAAATGAAAGAGTGACTGAAGCCATTAACTGGGCCAGAATCACTAGGCTCATTAATTGGGTTTTTCAGATGTTGCATCATTAAATGTTGTTCTGCTTGCTTGTTTGTTTGTTGTGATTGTTGTTGTTCTGTTTACTTGTTTCTTATAATTGTTGTTGTTCGGCTTGCTTATTTGTTGTTGTGTTAGTTTAATTGTTGTTGCGGCTGCGGTTGTAATCGCCGTGGCAAAGAAGAGATTTCCTTTGCATAGCACTTCGGTTGACTTCTAGATGTCGGTCGCGGCGTCGCAACAGTGTTGCCAATCGCTGCACGCGTGTCGCAGCGATTGGCAATTCACGAGCGCAGGCGCGCAAACTTCAAGTCGCATGGCGTTGTTTCAACAGCTAAGTGCCGCAGGAACCGCCCGCCCACCGCCTCTGCACCCCGCTGTCGTATGCAAAGCCTCGAAAGAGATCGGAATTTTCGAACATAAACCATATTTTTCATTCGGTTCGGTCAACAAGTGTCCAGCATAAGCAGTTGTTGTTTTAGTAACTGATATCGAGCTGCGATCGAGCTGAATGTTTTGCCAATATGAGTGAGGTCGACTGCCCAGGCTTTCAGCACAAGACTGTAGAAATAAAACCAGTCACACGTTCAAGAGATTAAGGAATTCCCTAGCCCTCTTCAAGGGAGTCGTCTCGACACCCAGTTGGATCGAAGGTTCCATTGAGTCCCATAGTTAGGTAAATCCGGTCAACTGGAGCATGAATCGGACAGAGCGCAATCGATCAACTCGACCTCAGCTGAATGGGAGCGGTTTTCAAGATCACTCGCCACGCCGCCGTGCACCGGGCGGCGAAAATCGATGAGGCGCTTGTGTATGCGAAAAATGTAATCGACTGCGAACAGCAAGTGAAATTCAACAGTCATTTGCATTTGGCCGAAAGATTGTTAATTGCAGAAGGCGCTCGCGTTCGCGGTTATTTGGGGCTATCAAAGCGAGGCCTTGAGTGGACTCGATCTAGATATCGCTCCAGTTTTTTTTTCCTTCGTCCCAAACAAGGTGTTTGTGGAATAATCGAACAAAGGATTGATCAAACATTTAATTGGGAAGTTTGCGGAGTAATGCTGAAAAGTTGGAGTGCATGAAATAATAATGAACACAGAATAATGGACAATGTATCAACAAACTCCGCCCTCGTTCAATTCCCACACACCGTCCCGGCTCTGAGTCATGCTCCAAGAGTCCATTTATTCATTTATTCAAATCCTTTGCCGGTCAGAGACAGCGTGCCCACTGTACTGTTATTCAAAGCTAAAAATAGATAATAGAAGAATGAAGAAAAAACAATTCAATCGCACTTTGATTGATTTGTTTCTGCTACGAGTATATTCACTTCAAATCGAATATATGTAGCAAAGAGCGAAGAAGAAGAAGAAGAAAACCATAATTAATAGATTGAGCCAATAAAGCACACAAAATATCAAGTGCAAAGTATTTGAAAGTGTAATGAACAGCTGATAAAACTCAATTTAGCCGCACCATGGCATGGATACCGTGACGAACTTCGCCAAATCGCTGACAAGGCCTCTTCGGCATCAAGCGGAAGTCGAGCGACCTGGAAAGCTTTCCATTCATTCCCTTCTCTTTGCAGTTTCCGCGTGGAAGCTTCCAAAGCCACCAGGAAACGATATCATCTTTGAATTGGAAATTCATTGACAGCATCATCATGTCGGATCGAATGGGCTCGTTCACACGATTGCTCTTTATATGATGATGATTTATATGCAAAAGCATGCGCTTTTTAACACGAAGAAACCACAATGTTTGAAAAATCAGGAGCTACTCATGGCATAGTTTCTTTAAATTAGCTTCAAAATACATTTCCATACACTTATTTCAGTTAAAATTTTTTTAAAATTTTTATATTAATTTGTGTCTTTGTTGTTAAATTTTATTTCTTTTTTTATTTTTATTATTTACAACGAATTTGCTTTTATTTATTTTACATTTTTTGCGCAGCGAATGATGGGGATATCGATGATGATGATATCTGATACTCCTCCGGACCCAGTTCTGGTTCACTCGTCCGCACATTTTGCATCTCCATATAGGTTGCCGTAGAGTTAAGTGTCAGAGTTCTACAGGTAGCCGCATTCACCTTGCGATGTCCGTATAGGTTGCATATGGAAGGAAGCGAATGACTTTCCGCAACCATCACAACCATCGCATTCCTGTTTGCACATTCATGTGACTTATAAGACTTATGCGGTATGGATACTCCTGAGGACATAACTGAAACGAAACAATAATTTTGAAGTTATTGGTAAAAGAATAAATTGTGATTTCCAATACTCACATGACAAAATTGTTCATTCGCCTTATATTTTTTTCGAAAACATTCTACAAAATTCAAATAGTTAATTCTATAAAATTCATTTCTACATTCACCCACCTTTAAAAATGGCCGTGAACGCATATTCGTGGACGGGCTTCCATCTATCCCATTACCTCTGTATGAGAAAAATTCGGCAACCTCATCTGTCAACAATGATCTCCAAATGTATTTGATGAAGTGCAAGTTGTGACGGATCAATTCCACGCGATGTGAAGATATAAATTGAGGACAATTATGGCAAATGGCTTTGTGTTCGGAGCGCCACTCTAACTAACCTAAACATAACCTAACCTACTAAAAATAACATCAAACTCACTTACCAGCTATTCTCTCCTCTGGTCAGCGCCCTGAGAATAACCACGTAGCCGATTCTCCCACTCCTCGAACGCGAATTCTTTGTCGAATGGGCACAGGGGCATCACTGGAGGTCTGGACAATGCGGCGCTCTCAGTCTGCGACACCTCTGCCGGAGGCCCTCGCAAGAAGATGGTTGTTGTTATTCTTCGTCGTTTATCATCATTTTTAATATTTATGATTTATTAAATGAATTAATTTAAATCTTTGTTGAAAATCAATAAAGTTGTTCTGAAATTGAACAATTTTTTGAATTTCCCGCGCGCGCTTCCGGTTCGAATAACCTTGAAACCGAAAAAAAACGAACGTGTTTGCAAAAAGTAAAGCCTATGACTGCCCTACAAATGAAATTTTGGGTGAAATGCTTCGTTGAAAAAGTATTTTTGTATTTAATATTTATTATTAGGCGTGCTGTTATCCAAATATCACTAAGTCATTTGTGAACTTCGAATGTTTAAGTTTTAATTGGTTTTCCAATACTAAAATTTCCAATTTTTTTTTATACAACTGGGACTCCAACACCGCAATCTTCAGCCGTTCAATCTCAGTGCAGTTTTCACTCTTTCGCTTGATCCCTTGCGCATTGGCGACCGTCTCATTTGAGCTCAATACTGATTCGGTTTCAGAGATCTGAGGCTCTATTTTTGTCTCTACCTCGTCGCTCTTCGGAAGGCTGGGTCCCAGATCCACATTCGAGTCGCTCCCAATGATATCCAATATGCAATTGTCCACTATATTGAAATTTGATGTTTTGCCACCCCAAGTTTCTGTTCTTCGTGCATTGACTCTTTTTGCCTGTAATAAAATTATTACAAGGATAAAGTTGGTATTGTACGAGTAATCGTTTAAGTAATCTTACCAATGTACGGCTTTTCCAGAGCCCAAAAAGATGGTCCCGTGCATATGTCCACTCACGATTGGCAGAAGCTAAACCGAGAGATTGCGCCTTTTCCAATACTTCCTTCCAAGCTGCTTCCTTTTCGATTTTAGTTGTAAAATTGTTCTGGACAGACCCGAATAAAATATTCTGCAATGGAAAAGAGCATATGTCTATGAATGAATATATTTCTATACAAAACTACTGTATATAAAGACCCAACCTTGTTTTTTCGCACGATCTCTAAAACTGCCAACTTATTTTCTTTATTTTCGGCGCGCGACATCTTCAAAGCAATGCACTGAAATGGAATTATTAAAACTTATCATTCCTCTTTTGGAACAATTTATCAAAATTATAACACGAACCGGATTTGCTTTTGCGCTAATTGAGTAGCACTTATCATATAACTGTAACGGGAAACCTCTCAAAAAGTAAACTAAACTATTTGTAGGAGAAAAATGAACTTATCGCTAAGACTTATCAAATATAATGAGTCATTCTAGAGTCGATTCGATTTTTTGATAATTATTTATTGTCAATCTTATTATACTTATCAAAGAATTTACTCCGCAACAGTTTGAAAAGCAGCTATGAGATATAATAATTTATTTAACTCTTCACTGAACTATGGCTTTGTTTGTATGAATTGGTTTGAGCAACATAGTCATTTCATGAACCAAGGGAAGCCTATGCACAAACCGTTTTCGATAAATTTTCACATTTTTGTCACATCCACGTCGCCCTGTCGTCGCTTGGACGAGCTGCAATTGGGTTTTGGAATTGGAATTTAAATTGGTTTCGTTCGTCAAAAACTTCTTTCGTCCAATTTTCCAGCTCCGAGCAGGTAAAAGTTTTTGTTATATTTTGCAAACAAAATTTTCGCGGCGAAAATTTCGGGTCCCGACTTCGTGTAGCAACCCTGGAAATGGCGGAAATGGCGAATTTGAATATCGCATAACTAGAAAGTTTCCTATTTACCACTAGATGTCACACCAAATTATTATTCTGTGGTTTGTTTCTCGGATAAAGTGTAAAATATACCGGCGACGTGAAGTACGATGCGAAATTTTCGAATTCGCAGCGAAAAATACCTGTTCACACCGAAAAGCCCGCGAATTCGCTAAAACCGTTCGAGTTCGTTCGCTCGTATTTCGCGTCGCTTTTCGCATCGCATGTGCGGTGTGAACGAACACTCTCATAAGATCTAATGAAAACGAATTTTCGCCCGAAAAGATAGAAATTCGCTGTTCGGTGTGAGCACTCCCATAAGGCTATGTGCTTTATAAGAATTCGCGTCTTGTCGCAGTTCGCGTCGCCGGTTCGGTGTGAACGGCCTAAGTATAAAGTACAAAGAGTAATAATGAGAATAATGTTTTATTCGTACTTATATATTTTTAAATTCGGTGAAATACAAAATTCGTTTTCAATTCCATTTTCGTTCCATTTTCAATTCTTTGAGGAACGTAGACTTATAATACTCAATTAAATTTGTTTATTTTTCTTTTGACTTCAATATTAGATTAAAATTCATAATATTAACTTCAATAAGCTCCTAAATGACTACCAAAATTTTGGGTTGAAATATGAAGGATTTACCATACATCGATCTTGTCCCCTCCAAACCGATTCAAGGTCCTAACTTCGATACTCAAGCCGAGGTTTCGGTTGAAAACCCGGTGTAAATAAATATCGCACACACACGTATACACAGATTTCCGTTTTAAATGCGATGAAACATTTATGCAAATCGGCGATAAATTCTGCATGAGAAAAAACTCTATGAAGACAGTCGAGACGACAACAACAATACTATTCTCTATAGACCGAAATTTAACTGCAAAGCAATGAAATTTGCAACCAAAGGCAACGACAGCAGAGCCGAATTTTGGTCCGTGGGAGCGAGCGAGAGGTGTGATCGTGGATGAATGAGAGGGGAGCAGAAGGGGTACAAGAAAAACACATAAAAATGCATGCGAAAGCAGATTCAATGCAGACGAAAAATTACAACAACAAGACGGAGAAAGACCGAAATCCGTGGAGAACAAAGGGAACGATGGGAGGGAAGGAAGAAGCAAAAACAAGACAGAAGTAATGAAGAAAAATGATAATAAACCGTTAGTCACGTGTTCGCGCTTAAACTTCACCATTTGTTGTGATTGTTGTTGTTATTGTTATTGTTTTTGGCAATGGACAGTGGACGATGGCGGATTTGTTGTTGTTGTTGTTGTGGCGACATGTTCAAGTTAAGCACTCCAAAGGATGAAATGTTATTTTATGGATGCACACAAAAACAACAACATCGAAAGAAACATCGTATGAATGAATTCGCAGTTGCCTCGATGTTGGTTTTTTTTTTGTTTATAATTCTTTTTTTGCTTTGGACTATCACCATTGTGAATGTAGTTGTACTTGTTGTTGTAGGGCGGTTTTCGTTTTCGAAAATGAAAGCAATAAAAACGGCGGAAAGAGAGAGAAAGAGTCAGGCAGAGAACGCGGACCAAAATAAAAATTGTAAATCGAAAATTTACAACAACACGGCGAAAAAATGTACCGCAGCTCAGTAAGAATTTTGCCGCAGATACAGATACAGATGCAGATACACATGCAAATGCAGATACAAGTGTGTCCGTGAGATGCGAGGTACGTATGTATCTCTTTCTCTCACTCTTCCGCCGTCTATCTCGCTCGCACATGTACTGGTGTAGTTTTTTGTTTCGTCGGCTTGAGTACCGTTGGCAACAACAATGACAACAACGATAACAACAATGGCGCACACGAAATGTCGGCGAAAGATGGCGCGCAGCACGTTTGTCGCTTGACAAGATACACGGCAACAAATACAACCACAAGCCACTGCAATAACTATAACAACAACAACATCTATAACAACAAAAACTACTACAACAATAGCAACACTCCCAACTCAACTGCTCAACTGCACGCGTATCCATGAGATACGTTGCACGCATCCGTGCATCCGCGGATGGTTCGCCTCGCAGAGATACTAGACACAAGATACTACTTGTTATAAATTCAAATCCGACAAACAAATGTTTTGCTGAAATGTTTGATAAATCGCCTTTTCATCGGCGATGACAATGGTAACAACACAAACAATAACACCAACAATAACAACAACAACAACGAGGACAACAAACACCACATGGAACTTCAAACTGAAGCAAAAACATTGCGGAATTTGGTTGAAAGAGCCTCTGATGTCGAGCAGAAGACGGAGGAAAACCATCAATCATCGGAGCCAAATCGAAATTTAAAATCCAAATTTAAGAAATGAATTTTCCCGAAGTAATCATTTTAAAATATTTGGCACTCTTGCGAAAGAGATGGCGATAATTTCGGTAATGAAACAGACACAATCGAATATATTGAATATATTTCTTTAGAAGTTTTTTAATTGATGATCTAATATTATTTTTATTATTATTATTTTGTATATATTATATATTATATTATATATTATATATATATTATATTATATATTATATTATCTAAACATTACACCTTTACACAATGAAAAACCACTCACCACACTCTCATAATCGCACACATTCACAATTATCACCCAATTGTTCAATTATTTGTCAATTAATACCTCTCTCTCTTTCGCACTCTCTCTGTGAGCAGTGGGCCACACACACACCAATGCACCCCCACACAGAGGTCCTTTGATCGCTTTAATTAAGTGGTCGATTCCTGTCGCCATCTGGCGGCCGTTGGTGGCAACGAGTTCTGCTGCCGGCAGCTCCAACAGTCGATTGGAAAATTGGGCAAATGGCGCAATTAAATTTTGAATGACACCTTTTTCTGTTGCTCGCCCTGTGCGTGCGTGCCCTAGTTGTTGTTTTCCTGGTTGTTGTTGTCCTCGACCTCGTTGTTGTAGTTTTTAGAACTCGTTGTTGTTATGTTGTTGTCCGCGACCTCATTGTTTTTATCATCGCACCCATTGTGATTCTTCTAAACAGGAACGAGTGGGAATCTTGCGTTTGATGGGGTCCAAGGCGAGCTCCTAAATTCATTAAGCGAACATTGGACTCCATTGAATGGTCAACTTCCTCTCCCCTTCTTAGTCCTCCTCCTTTGGTCTTTACCTGACCTACCTCACCATATCCACCCACCATCCCCCCAGAGAAGTTATGCAAACCCCGGCCCATCGCAACTCCCTCTAAAATCCTTTTAAATGATATCTAAATCCATTGATGTTTGCGCTGATGTCCACGAAGCAAGGGCATACAAATGTTGGTGTTATTGTTGGAGTTGTTGTTGTTGTAGTAGTTTGTGGTGGTACCCGGGCTCATCGACTTCAACGCGGCAACCACAAAGCACTGGCACCTCGCCAGCCAGCCTCATCCATTTATTTATCGATGCGGCATTTGCTCCACAAGGACACCCACCTGGACCGTGGGCGTTCGGCGTCGAGATGGAGGAGGAGGAGGGGGCGTGGCATCAGAAGTCAACTTGGAATTGCGGCGGTTGGACACAAACGCGCCCACGTAGTTTGCGTAGGACGACGTCTGACCGGGCCGAGAGAAACGTGGCCGGGGAGAGCATTTGATTCCATGGGACTTTTCGCTGGTCAGGCGGCAACGACAACGTTTGGCAAATTGCAGCTCCCACCAGCCCCGCATCCTCATCGCACTCGTTGTCATCAACTCAGCACCGGTCGTTGTCCGTCGCGCCGGTCGTTGATTTGGGCCCGGATTGAGCCAAAGGGCATACTTTGGCCGACCGATGTTGACCAACTATGGGCGAATGGAGGTGGGGCGGGGTTGTTGTCAGGAGAGAAAAAACTCCATTGACTGAGGGCGAGCATTCGGGTTCTTTTTTCACTAGTTTTTGTCACTAGCCACATTTTTAGGGATTCAATTCATTTGAAAGCTTTCTCTTTCCCCTGATCGGGTTTTTTGCTCGAGGCTCGTGATGAATGCGATACACACAAAGCAGGCACACACACACACATACCTTCCTCGGAAGGGAGCGAGGGGAATGAGGGAAATTGTTAATTAACAGAATATGAAAAATGTGTGGCGTCATTTATTTTACAAACTTTACACAGACTTATCCACAGTTTATAATCGGTGGCAAAAACAACAACAATGCACGCGGTCGCTGTGAACGCGGCTGAAGCTGGAGCCGGAGCCCGAACCAAAGCCCGAAGTGAAGACTAATCTTAAGACCGAATTGAAGCTTGAACTCAAGCTCAAACAAAAGCCTTAACTGTGACCTGAAATGAGCCTTGGGCTGAAGTCGAAGCCTTGTGCTGTGAAACTTCTCCTCATCCCCCAAGAAAATTCACCTGTCGCAAATTTAGCCGCAGACCGTGAGAAGTCGAGGGCATTGTGGTGAGACGCGGGATGGCATCTTCTATAAATCAGTATTACTCGATCCGAAATAAGGTAGATGAGTTCGCGACCTCAAATTGTCGAGGTGGATGGGGTTCAAATAGTCTACTCTTAAAACTATGCAGGCTTCTCTCAACTTTTTTAATTAGGGCTGCGAAGACCTTTGCATATTTTTCGGCGCGCTTTGCCTCACTGTATCACACCAAGAGAGAAAGTCCTGTGAGCATCAGAGTGTGGGGAGGGGGGCGAGACGTGGATCTGCCAATTTCGGGTAATTTTATTACGTAGAAAATGACTTTTCAGAAACCAGCATCACAAGGAAAATCCACTAACAACAAAGAAGAAAATAACAACTGCAACTCTGTCTCCCTTTCATTCTATCTCTCTGATAGAGAGTCGTGATAAAGAGAGGGAGAGGAGGGGATTTATTTACCATACAAGCGGGAAGAACCTCTCGATAAGACAACAACAACAGGAACGTTGAAAGCGTTGCAAAGACGTCGATGAAGGGGGGGGAAGAAAGGGGAGTGGGAGGAAGATAGGTGAAGGAGAAGGGAGCGAAGAGAAGGAGGAAGAGAAAAACGAGAATATGCCGATAGCGGCGAAAAGTATGACTCATGGAAAGCTCCGCTTGTTCGCGGAGAAGAACGCGCACTTCAAAGACAAGGAAATTTCGCAATTTTCAATGCAAAGAAAAGGCTCCCTCGCAGGGTGGGAGGGAGACAGCGATATGGTAGCGTAGACATCGTCGCGGGCACGTGGATGAGCAGGACATCGATGGCGATAGAGAGCGACAAAAAGAGTCCGCGGTTGTGGATGGCGAAGGCGCGGATTCAGGTGGCGCATGAGGAAGAGAGGACACGAAGCGCCCGAGGTGGACGCGGAGGAGGCGAAGGAGTGGAAAATAGTTCTTATTGAATTTCGAACGTAACGGCAATCCTTCGATCTCCTGTCTTCCCACAACGAGCCGAACTCGACGAGCTTGTCGTGCACGGAGATCACGAAGCGGAGGAGGAATCTGGAGAATCTGAGTGGCGAAGAGTGGGGAACAGATTAATGCCGTTGGCTAGAGTTGAGTTGGGGACATGACCAGGACTTGGAGAATTCTTTGGGGGAGGGAAAAATTACCCACAAATCGATCGACCGAACGAAGGTCCTGCGAAAGTGTGGATGAAACCGTTTCGACAGATTCCCTTCAACCATGGACTAATTAAGAAGCCCAGCGAAGGGACGACGATTGGGAGGATGGCGGAAGGGGGTGGCTGGAGAGATCGAATGCAATCAAATCGCATCGAAGCCTCGCTTCACTGAAAATCGCGAGTGAAATTAAGTGCGAAAAACGAACCGAGGCGACGGCAGCTTCCGTAGTTTCCGAATCCCAATGAATCCCACTGCTCAACGTCCATCAAGCGAACTACGCGCTCCAGATTTTCCACCTGAATTCGCGCGGATCGCTCTGGTAATCGGGGACCCTCTGGAGGCGGCCCGGTCCACAACGAAACGGAAAGTTGGCTCCAAAAGGAGGATCCAACCCAAACCTTTCACTCCCACTGGCTAATTCATTAAACACTGTCGCTAATTAGACTCACTTTCGAAACGAAAATCACTCCACACACAGACTCTTACTCATTCACTCACACACTCACTTACTCCCTCACACAAACACTCCACACACACTCACTCCCTAACACAGACACTCACTCTCACAGTGCCATCGAGTGATTGCATTCCCAGGAGCCTTCATCGCACTTCCGCAAACATTTGCATTCGCTGCGTGCGCTTCCGACGCCCGGCCAAAGCGGGGCCGGCATTGGACAGAGACACCGGCCACGTGATGCGCCGGGTAAACGACTGCAAATGACAGGAAATCTGCTATCTATCCAGCAGCCCGCTGTCCTTCCCGGCCGTCCTTCGCCACCCAATATCTTCCTATGGTCCACTCTAACTGCCTGTAACTAACAGTATTTTTCAGTTGTTCCCGCTCCATGCATGTGGTGGTGGATGGCGTACGCGCAAGTGTGTCTGTGTGTGTGCGTGTCGAGCTTCGCGGAATCCACTTTGAGGAACTCGCGTAATCATTTACAACTGTTACACAACTGGATCCCGACACAGACACCAACACCAGCGCAGGACCTGGACACGGATGCGGCTGTAGATCTCGCACCACGTGGGACGCCATTCAGGAGGCCGGAGGAGAGCAAAAAACGCGCCCATAGAAAGCTGCGTAGTGCTCGTCGTAAAGATGATTGATGGAGCTCCGAGCGGCGACGGAGGCCGGGTCCAGTCGCCACCAACCTCCGCCATCCGCCCACCGCCGACGGCACTTGAGCCAGCCGAGTCGCACCTGTGCCCAGAGCAGTTTCATGATTCTCCACTTGGCACATGCGGCGGCCATGCGAGAGCCGCCCCCAGGCCCGATGGGGAACTTGGGGGAGCTGGCAGGCATGCATCGGGCCTGCTCTGGAGCCACAGTAGGTTAGCGAAAGTCTCGGCTCGCCCGAACAGTGGGCGCGCTCGGCGACCTGGAAGACATCGATTCCGCTCCTGCAACCAGTGGGGATCTCATTAGCTCAGCATCCATTTGGGAGCCGCCCCGGTGACCAGGATGATGGCGATAACAATCGACCATCGAGGGGCCAGTGCTTTACTTTGAGAATATGGGGCCAGGAGTTCAGGGAACAAAGAAACAGGAAACAATGAATCAGAAGGCAACCATTCAGGAAACAATTCAGGAATTCAATTACCCATGACTATCAAATGAAGTACAAACGAAGAACCTCCGGCCCACTGTGCCCGGCGTGGGAACCACTTGAGATTAAACTGGGCATAGGTGGGAAGAAGAATGAAATGAAGCCGATGTAATTGGGAAAGGCTCGCGTAGGATACGCGGATCCGGCCGAAGGATACGCCAGGACAACATTTTGAATATTGAACAGTTGCCGTTGTTCTTGATTTTGTTGTTATTGTTGTCATCGTTTTTTTTTTGTTGTTGTAATCTTTGTTATTGTTGTAGATGAAGCAGCTGTTACACATCGATTTTGACGAGATTTTTATTAAAAGTAAAAATAGACTCGCTGAACGGAAACTTTATGCTCGAGACTCATGGAAGCTACTGCGAAGTGGGCGAGTGCCGGAGGGGGTGGGGCGAAAACGTGCCGGGGCCAAAGTCACGGTTGCAGCCGGTGGGAGGGGCTTTTTATGATGCCGAAGTCTCCGAAAGGGAGGCGGGTAGATGGACGTGAATGGGGAAATAATTGAAAGGGGCTGCTGAGTTCCTCCGCCATTGAGGATGAAGTTTGGAGAATTTCTAAACCGTTACATGCGTGATTCTTTGGCTTAAACTCCGCTTCGGTTGAAATCGCTCACTCTCCCTTGGACGACCCAGAAGAGGGAAGTTCGTTCGTAATTGCCCTGATTTCAATGCTCGCGATTACCTCAAATTTTCCAGGCTTAGATTTATTCCTTGGAGCATGGTCAAGTCCTCGCTCACGGGAGCCCATTCGGAAGTCGCCCGCCGGTCGTTCGCTTTAAGGTGTGGAGGGGACCAGGTTTTGTATCCGAATCCGAGTGCGGTCGGCCGCCTACTCAGGGTGCGTGCGGACGCATAATGGGCCCATGTTTATCTAAGCAGACAGACACACATAAGCGCAGGCCGAGGCACAAACGGAGGCACCTCTCTCGAACAGCCCTACACGAATAGACCAGAGATAGACAAACAGACCCAGTGACAGACAGACCCAGAGACAGGCAGTAAAACCAACAGATGCAGAGACAGTCGGACAGTTTCAGAGACAGACATACAGATTCAGTGACAAATAGACGGACAGATCCAGTGAGAGACGGACATTTAGCCAAGCGCCATATTGCACTGGGCTTCCGTTTCGTCCGTTCGTTTGTTTTGCTTCGATGAATTGCTTACTTGTCATGTTTTCTTCCCGTCGTCCTTGTTGTTGTCGTTGCCCCCAATTGTTATTGTTGTTCCCCATTGTTGTTCACCATTGTTGTTGTTGTTGTTGCCCTCCCTTGTTGTTCTTGTTGCGGTTGTTGCTGTTGGTCCATTAGAAAATGCTGCAACAGCAACATTAGCTCCGCGCCTTCCACCGCCCCCCACCTGCCCACATCGCGTGAGCCACGCCTTCCGAGTGACACCAGGGCGGAACGTAAAGTGTGCGTTTCTCTACGTGCTTGGAAATATTAAATTTATGTCCCTCTGACTCTTCTAAATTCTCTCCTACTCGCTCTCTCTCTGTATCTCTCTGCCTCTGACTCTCCCTCGGTCTCTGCCAACCTCACCCACTCATTCTCTCCCTCTCTCTTTGTCTCCCTCGCTCTGCTTCTGCCGGTGCCTCGGCTATGCTTGTTTTGCCCGCGTCAGTCGTGGTCAACAAGCAAAGAATTGCGAGTGTGTCAGTGGGCGTGAGAGGGCGGTGGGTGGCGAGCGGCAGCCGTGGTCCAGAGTTCCAATGAAACTCCAATTTATTCGAGCGAATGTTCCGCAAATTCTGACGTTTCTCCGTCGGTGACGAGTGGCTTTTCCGAGTCTCTGGTCGCTTTGTCCTTTGTCCGATGCCATTGGTCTTCTATTTTGTAGAAAGCGAAAAGCGGAATTTCACAACCACCTCGCTCGCTTTGAGGGAAATGGAACAGAGGAGATGGATTCCACATTCAGTGGAATTCGTAGAATTGCGGCAGAAGAACTACTCTGTCCTAATATATCCTCTCGTTCACCCATAGATCTGCAGGTCCTCGTCCACTTTCGTCTTCTTCCGGCAAGATGCGAGCACATGACCTACCTCTATCGACCTCCGCCGACACCACGTGACCCACTGATAGCACGCCGGCCGGGTCAACGAACTACTCTGCGTCACCGAGGGAACTCCTCTGACATAAGTTCAAATCGCACGGCCAGGACATACGAGCATATGTATAGACAAAAATAGGACTGAAATAGCAACAACAGACAAAGAGCTTTCATAACAAACCACGAATCAGAGCCGAACACATAAGCAGAAGGTGGAGAGGGAGGACGCTCTGTCAGATCCTTGCCAATGTCACCGGATGTCGCAGGTAATGCGAAACTAATGAAACAGGACGAAGCTCAAGGAATCGCCGGCATTGTGTGGACGACGTTCCGATGTGCGTTAATCCCCCGGAGACTTCACAGGCGGCCCCACCTCGTTCCGTCTCACTCGCACGGGTGGCTCCACCTCCAGGTAATGGTTCCCTTCGCCCTCTGCCGTCTCCTCTCAATCTGTGTCCATCGTGTCCTCGTGCGGCTCTCTTCCATCATCGCCTTATCCTTATCAGTGCATCTCGCTCGTCTATCTTCTTACCTGCCTTATCTCCCTCTCCTTCTCTCCCTCTCGCTCTACTCTGCTGGCCGATGTTGGTCAAATTTTCCTTTCATCGCAGCGTCGAACACAATCACAACAACAATTCCAAATGAATGCTACCAGATTTCGTCATTATTCCATACCAGAGACTCAGAGAGAGACAGAGAGAGAGAGAGCAAGAGTGAGTGAGTGCGAATACAATGACAGCAACGATAGGAAAGTGGAGATTGAGAGGAAGAGGGACAGAGAAAGTTTTCAATTTCCTTTGGCCGGATATGGAAGGCATATCACCGTTGCAGCAGCATCAGCTATCGTCGACAACGGCAACAACAACAACAAAAACAATACAGAAGCAGAAAAAACAAAAACACAGAAGCAGGAGCACAGGGCAGGGACAACGAAATCACATCTGCCATCTCCGCAACCATCTATCTGTACTGTTGTCAGTCAGCTGCACAATCCCCATGTCTCTGTCTGACCAACTGTCTGTCTCTATGTCCGTCTGTCCATTGGTCTCACTGTCCTACCGCTGTCCGTCCGTCCATCACTTCAGCTGTATCGCAATCGCAACAACTTTCGATCCTTCTCGGAGTTAACGAATTATCGTATTATAGTTCTCGTCTTTCTTTCTTTTTTCTGAATGCTACTAACTCAGTTGTACAATTGTTGTTGTTCTTCCGGCTACCTCGGACGATTATTTGGCGTTGCGCCCTCCGGCCTTCTCACTCTCCACCTCTCCTCCATGATATCATCTGTCTCGCTTCTTTCAGCAGGTCTCTGTGACCCACAAATTTCTGCTTATTGACTCTGATTGACTCTGGACACGAATGAAATTTTTTGTTCGGAGCGAACGATGGATGGAGAGAAAGAGATGAGCGAGCGAGATGGGCGACGAAGAAGATTGCTTTTTTAAGACCATTCTGACAATACGACAATAGCTACGATGCAACAAGAAGAGGCCGTGGCCATGGGGCGAGGATTGAGAGTCCGGCCATCGGACTGGAATCGTTTGAGATGCTTGAAAAAAGGGAGTAGAAAGAGTATGGCCGGGCTGTAGTGGATAATATAAGTAGCAGATTGGTAAGATAGGATACTCCTTGGCCCTATGGTTGATGGTTGGCAGAGGGAATTATGATCGGAAAACAATGAAATCGTAGAAATGGGAGGGAATTGCATCATGAATCCCTGTTAAAAATAGCACAGTAAATAGATAGTAAATCTACTCCCTTCCGGCCGGTGAAGCCCGGATAGACCTTGTTGCTAACAACATCAATGGAATAGAGAACAATAACAACAGCCAACGTGAATTGGGAAAAAATAGACCTGAAGGCGAAGACGAGAAATCATTGGAAATCCGAGAGCAGGAATCGAAACTAGTTCACGTGGGGCAGGATGAATAGGCACGTGTGTGTGTGCGTGTTTATGGAGGAGAAAGAAAGAGAGAGAGAGAGAGAAGGAGAGTTGCCGTAACGTTGCCAATAATGCATCCAGAGTCCGGTCAATTGTGATGCAACAATTTGACAAATTTAATCAAAAGTTACAGAACGCTCGTTGCCGATCGAAATATTGAGGTCAGGCGTGTCGAGGAATCGTCGCAAATTGCAATCAATTGGCCTGTCCCGAGAGAGAGGAAGAGGGAGAGATATGGAGGACAGAAACGGGGATGATATCGAAGAAACGGAGGATGAATCAGTGGAAACTGGGTTTAGCAAACAATGACCGCTTTCGCCGTGAATCTTCGGCATTTTTTGTGGGGATGAATCAATAAAGATTCATATCTTTAATTAGAATTTAGAATATTCACAAATACACGAATTAAATGGACAAGTGCCATCGCTGTTGTAAGTATTTTAGATCGTGGGAAATAGTTCACTACCACAACTTTAGATCAGAAGTTGATCGTAGATTCATGTGGAATATAAGTCGTATGCAGATCTGTTCAGTGGACTCAATCTTCTCACATGGGCTCTATAGGTTTCCCCGCAATCCCTGATAATCCTGGTTGACGGTACAGGAGGCTCGTGTGAAAATCGCAAGAACCGAACAAGAAAAAGCAGAGACGAGAAGAAGGATAACAGCAAAAATGCAATCGAATCCAGGCAATCGCAAAAAGGAATCTCGAAGGAGGGCGACGAAAGGAGTCGGACGAGCCAAAGGGAAAGAGGCGAACAAAAAAGGGAATGACGAAAAAATCACCCGTGATGGTGAGAGGAAGCGAAATGGGAAAAGGAGGTGTGGAGAAGGGTTGCCAGAGGCGGCCACGAGACGACGACGTAAACTGCAGACACAGCTCAAAACACAAGCGCACACACAATGACACTGAAACACTTAAGCGAGACAAGCGCTTATGTGTGCGATGGAGGCACACACATACACTCACGTAGGCATTTGGACCGGAGGCGGCGACGACGGTGGCACAAGATGAGCAGTTGCTCCAGTATCAAGGCGGATGAGGGAGAATGAGTCAGAAGAGAAACAAAGGAGCACGGAAGGAACACAATCACAAACACAGGCACTCGAGCATGAAAAGAGAGCAGGATGGGAAACTAAGGATGAAATTCGAGAAAACTCCCACTTCAATTGAAATACTCGATAATAATTGATAAGAGTCGACTCAGTGGTAATTGGAGTTTCTTTCCATCGTAAAACCGGTTTCGCCGAGGCCGATGCAAAACGTGGCAAATGGAAAAGATCTCGAAGCTGCTTCGAGGACTTCGTCGAGCTTCTCATCTTGGCTAATGAAGACCACAAGGAGCGGAGTTAGTGAAGAGCTTCCTCCGAAACCCCCTCCTGATCAAGGAAGAGAGTTGAAAATCGTAAATTGAAAAGTTTTCGCTTCCTTTCGATGCCTCCGCATGGACGTGGTTCCTCTCCATTCAGCACCAGCTGGCGGGAAGAAGGCGAGGGAGCGACGCCCACGCAGACAGGGAGACTGCCGCTAACACATACATAAAGAAGAACACGCAGACAACAGGCAGACACCCAGACAGAGAGACAGACTCCGACACAGCCGGAAAAACGGACTAACAAGCACTGAGATAGACGTCGAGAAAGAGAGTGAGAAACACACACACGGACAATCAGTTCGCACATATCTCTAGACGGCCATTTAAGCATTTCAGTCATCAGACACACACAGATGTATGTATTTGCATCGGCGGGCGCAGAGACATCGCCGAGACGCAAGCGGACAGACTGCAAGACAGACAGACAGACAAATGCACTTGCGCAAGGACGTATTTGGAAACAAAGCGGGCGACAACTTCAACTACAACAAGAACTACAAAGATCACAGCAGATGCAATTGAAACTTCTCCCGATGTGCTTCCTCCATTCCAAACACAGCATCAAGCGGAAACTTATTGTGAGAAGATTTCTTATTTCGGGCCGGAGCAACTCTCATCAGCCAGGGTCAGGGTTGGAAGGAGAAGACAAAGAAGCGAAGCAGCGCGGTGAAGCCCCGCCGACAGCCCGGGTCGCCTTTCGTTCGGACTGTATTCATATGGGGGGAGGAGATCTGTGGATCCACGGTTTGCTGGCTGACCTTTGAAGGGTCTTCAAATGGACGATTACCTCCTAAACGCCCACTCGTGCAATTAGTTGAGGCGGCCACGAATTTCGTGGTTGCAGTGTCACGGCAATTGTGGGCGTGTTGTTCTTGTTGATCCTCCCCTCTCCGCCCACAACCGGGCCGATTGATGGTCGCGAATTAATACACGCATCACACTCTGCCACGCCCACTCGCACACACACGCACTCAAACAACGACAGCCACCGTTTAATGGCCGAAGTTACAGCGACGGCCGCGGGGCCACCGGATCCGGAAACGTGCGACGTTTTTGCCCCAATACCGAGGGCGCCAAACTTCATTAATTGCATTTGTTGTGGTTTGTTGCAGTTTCTGCACTTTGTTGTTATTGTGATGTCTACGATGACGAGGACGACGACGATGTTGCCAGGGCACTTGTTGTTGCAATTGCTTCATGGTCAATTGAAGTTTATTGGTTATGAAAGTTGAACGTGTTGGCTGCTAATTAAAAACGTGTTTGCTGCGGTACTGCAATTGTTGCAATCGCTGTTGTTGTGTTGTGTCGTTGCTAACGCTCTCCATTGGCAACACTTCTCAAATATTGATTGCACTTCGCATTGAAAGCAATTGATTTGCGCTCGTGTTGTTGTTGTCCTGTTGTTGCTGCCGCTGGTGGAAGTTTATTTGCAGACGCGTATTGAAATTTAGTTTCATTTCCCTCCGCGCAACTCGCGACCCGGCATCCATCTAACACTCGACGTCGTCTCCTCGTCCGATAATGCACCACGCCCACCCCTCACATTCCTGCCACGCCTACAGCACCACCGGATGCTGTTCCTCCTAGTGCCGTCGTCGAAGTCGTCGTTGCTGCTGTATCAACAAATTAGCAACTTTGCGCCATCGCCGCCATTAGTTGCCAAGTTTGCATCACGTCAGAACGGCGTTCGGTGGCAACATTTTGATTACTTTGGAGCTGTTGCCGACGGCTGCCCCCCACCTTCCCGCAGCGAAGTGGATCTCAATCAGTCGCGCGGTTCGCCGCACTCGAATCGTCGTCGTCTGCAACTCGTCCGCCTCCTCCAGCCTGACAGCTCGTCTCCCCGGGCGAAGATTTAATTACGGCAAACGAAAAGTCCCAAACAAATCTATACATTTGGCGATCCATTTACAAATATTGTTGTGATATCAATGGGTATCATCAAGCGATCGAATATAGCAGAGAAGAAACAACAAGAGGATTGGCAGCCTTTCAATAATTGTTTGGTCGAACTTTGTGTAAAAATTTCTCAGAAAAAATATTGAAAAAGTATAGATCAAAAATGAACCGAATAAAAACTTTAACAAAATATTGCTCAAAATTTGGTAGAAAATAATTATTGAAAAATAACGAATTATTGGAAAATGTTTACTAAATTCAAAATGTTTACTAAATTCAAAATGTTCAATAAAATTCAAAATGTTCAATAAAATTCAAAATTTTCAATAAAATTCAAAATTTTCAATAAAATTCAAAATTTTCAATAAAATTCAAAATTTTCAATAAAATTCAAAATTTTCAATAAAATTCAAAATTTTCAATAAAATTCAAAATTTTCAATAAAATTCAAAATTTTCAATAAAATTCAAAATTTTCAATAAAAATCAATAGGGGTGTACTTATTTTTTGGACCATGAGTGTCTATCTGCTAAGGAATTTCAAACATATTTAGACCATAATAATATACAAAGTCTCAATAAGAGACTTACATTACCCTAACGAAACATCAACAACTAAAATCTATCACAATGCAAGCGAAAAGCCACAGAAGGATTGAATGCTCCATTGGAGTATATTGTGCGCATCAAAGCCACCCCAATTGCTCCAGATATTTATGTTCGTCCGTTGTAATTTCCGAGAAAACATCGGCATGAGCCCAGAGTTATTTCTTGGCTCGCCCGCCGATGATTGCTACCTAAACACAGCCTACCACACCCCACCCCTGCCCATGGACAGGTGGAAAACGTGGGGTGGGGGCAGCTGCAGCCGGACGTCCAACTCGGTTATCTGCATCCTCGGCTAAATCCATTAGGACGATTCCCACAGCAATTACTAATGAATAAATCAATTCAATAAATAACGTATTTGTTTATCTGCGGCGTCGTCCCGACAACTCCAGCGCCACGAGCCGGGCCGAGGGCGGCAGTGGGGGAGGCGAAGGGCACGAGAGCAGCAGCCTTTGCCGGTGGAACTCGACGCTCAGATGCCGCTTGCAGCGTGTGCTGCAGACGCCGGTGCAGAGGCTGTGCAGACGCGGCGCGCTTAATCGCTGCGACACCAGGCAGTCTCCTGCGTCCTGCGAAACGGGGACAAATAAGCCGGCCGGGCCAGGAGCAATGGGCGGGGGGCGTCGCGAGAAGAAGAAGGGGTCCCGGCCACGGACGAGGCGTCTGTCGTAGAGAGCAGCGAGCGAGTGGGGCTGAGAGGGGGAGACGCAACCTGCTGTTTATCTGCAACGCTCACAGATGTCGGCCTGCTGTCTGCAGTCCGACCATGTCTGTATGTATGTGTGTGTATGTGTGTTGGCCAAATATTTGAAATTGCCATTAATTCCGATGACTGTTGAACACATTATTCAATTTGCAGAGCAACAAATGCACCGATAACAATAACAACAACTACCACTTCTGCCCGACTCGCATTGTGTGTGTGTGTGTGCGAGAGAGAGAAAGAGAGAGAGGGACTCTATGTGTGTTTGTGGAGCCTGATGTGGTGCATTAATTGCTCTTATATTGCCCCAATGCAAATAAATGCAGAAATTCCACAATAAATTTGCCAACCAGTGGGCGCGAGAGCGAGAGAGGTTGAGCGAGATGGGTCGAGCGAGAGAGAGAGAGAGATTATGGCAGCAGATTTCAAATAATTAAATTTGAATGTCGAAGGATCGATCGATTGAGAGCAGCCGGGACGTGTTCGAATTGGGTCACCAGGGCTCCTCGAAGCCAGGGAGCGCATGGGGATCGCATTGGAATCCAAGCGAGAGAGGAGATGGAAAGAGACTGGAACAGGGATAAACAGGAGTGAAGAGGAGCGTAGAGTCCGTGAAACGATGGACCTTCGATGAATTACTGGCTTCAAGATGAACACGCAGGCCCATATCAAGGCAATGAACTCATTGACCATCGGCCAAAAAGATGGTGCAACTAACGCGACCCAGGTGGGGAGCCGTCTCCGGTTCGGTTCAACGTCCGTCGTGGTTGAGATGCCGATGTTGCTTTTGCTATTGCCGCGAATCACGGAGAATATTCGCTCATTCGAGTTATTTTCGCAGCTTCGTTTCCCCGGTGTTTCTTTTGGGGCTTTCGGCCACGTGTTTTTGTTGGCTCCTCGCAAGTGCAGCAAAAACGCTGTGGCAAGTGTCATTGGACGCGTGCCGTGCCGCACTCGGCTGCATCCTTCGTCACCTTCGGCCCGACTGCGGCTTCTGCTGCCGCCGCCTCTCTCTCCGTCTCTATCTCTCTCTCTCTCGCTTTGGCCTTCCAGCGGACTCGTCGAAAGGTCGTTGCTGGGTCGCTGCCGCATTTATTGCCAGACGCTTCGGACCTGCCTCGGCTGCCGCGCTGTTTCGACGCATGCGACCCGACGGTGTTGGCCACAAGCTTTGTTGGCAATAAAGTTTCGTCATTGCATCGCACTTCGGTCTCGTCCGCTCCATATCTAACTCTCTCTTTCTCTCCCTGCACTGTGTCCCCTCTGTCCGTCCCGGTCTTCAAACGATTTCTGCTCGTTTTGTTTTGATTTCGATTCGTGGCATGCAGCAAAATATTGCAGTTCTTTTGCTTACGTAATTTCCGGGATGCGAAAAGTTTCCAGTTTTGTAGGCCATGCAGCAAGACTCGTGCAGAACCGGAAGTCCTCGGGCCTGCAACTGGGCGAGAGCAACAGCGGCTGCCCATTACAGTCGTCTCACTCACGCGCCGCTTACAGGCCTTACAGAGCGCAAAAGAACGCGAGAGATTCTTTTGCGCTCTCCCGCTCTACGGCTTTTAAACTAAAGCCATCGTATGTTAAGCTACAGCCACCTTTTGTTATGTTGCAGTCATGTTATCTGCCCCTCCGGTGTTAGCAGGCGAATTCGCCGCACTGTTGCCAGCAGCAACAGCGAATGTTACTCAACGCCTGTTTCGGCTCTGTTCGGCTGTTGAGTATTCCTTGCTGCCTTGCATTGCGGCTTCGTTAACAGACTTGGTTAACGGCCTCTGTTACTCAGCCTTGCTGTGTTAACCTGCAGCAGCCAACGTTACACTGCAGAGAAAGGAGTTGCACTGCATAGCAAGGAGTGCGCAACAACTATAACCGATGCCTTAACAGTCGGTTAACTATCGTTACTCTCGGCTGTATATATCCTGTAATTGGGTTCTCCAACCAGAGAAACTCTTCTTAACACAGAGTAACTTCTGTTAACACAGAGAAGCTTATTTTACCAGCGACAATAACATTACATAGATTTTCGATTTACTCTTGCAAATGCAACACTAACAACGACTGCGGCTGTTCGACGCCACGTCCTGACGGGCTGCTCTGCATCCTTCGCTGGTAGTCAAGCAGAAGGCACTTATCCTATAACAGCGGTGGCGATTGTTGCAGAGAGAGCGCGGCCCGCTGCAGGATGCTCAATTGAAGCGTTAGGCGCTCTCTCGGCACTGCCTCTGGCAGGCTGCCCGGCGGACGGATCGCATGCTTCGGACCGTAAACCGTCTGAGGCGAATCCGAGGCCATTAGGCATTTCCTTCCGGTTATTTGGGAAGACCGAGCCACGCCATGTCGCGCACAATGTCACGTTCACCGCACCGCACGCACGCCCACTTACGACCAGCGGCCCACGTCGATTGCAGAGCAGAGAAGTCCGGCCGCAGAACGAACACGACGATGACGCGTGGGTGGCGCTGGCTCTAAAGTGTCGCTGGCGCCGTAATTGAATCACTAAAGCCCACGCATTTCAGACTCGAGGCGAAGGGAGCCGTTTGTCGGACACTTACAAATCGACGGAGTGACCAGGGCAGGAGATATTTTGGAGTCCAGGCCAGGTCACTGGGTTAGGACCCAAGGCTCTTGGGGATGGTTTTCTTATTCGAAAAATTATAAAATAAAAGGCAACAAATTGGCAACTAATGCATTTGAGTTTTAATTCGAAGAAAATCATTTTCGACTGCTGTCCATGCTTTGGCGTTACCACCTAATCTCTATCGTCGCCAACTCGACACACCAAATTCTTCCAGCTGTTTGCGAATTTCTTTTGTTCGTCTGGGTATGAAATAATTAGTGTAGAAATATCGGAAATCTTTTCTCCAAAGGCGACTCCAACTCCATGAAGTGAAGGTCTGTGGAGTTGGTTGTGGAGGAGTCAAAAACATGATAGATAAATGATTTCTCCTATGTGAGGGATGGATGTGGACGCCTCGTCGGTCGTCTTGGCCGTCAATGTGATTAATTTCGAGTTCAAATGAGTGAATGCGCAGCCTTAAAAATATGCCATTTATTATGCCTCGGATCATCCTCTATCTGCACACACTCACACACACGCAGATATCCAAATAGAGAATCTGAAGCGATGTGTGCGAGAAGGAGAAGGAAGAAGAAGAAGACGCAACACACTTCGACAGGAAATTTGCTTATCGTTTTAATAAAGAAAGCCATAAACTAATTTTTCTAATAATTCCTCAACTCAATTCATATCACTTCACATACACACACACACACAAACTAACACAGGAACAGCCATGCATACTCACATAGCCACACATACACAGGAATAAAACGACAAATGTGATTTATTTCATGTCACACAAATGCGGTCATGCATAAATATTTGTGCTCCACCCGCCGCCACCGTTCATCCTTCTCTCTTCATTTCTTCTCTCCTCTTTCTTCTTCTCTTTTTCCTCTCTTCTCTCCCCTGTACCGCCCTTCACCGCCCACCGCGCCCCCGGCTGCCCTGCCGACGGCAAGACAAACGGAGAATTTGGCGAACTTTCGAATCAAATAGAAATAACAACACATCTCGATAGCACAGACGCGGTTAAACCGCACACACACACAGCCATACGGACTGCCAGACGGATGGACGGACGGACGAACGGTCGGCGTAGTCGAGAAACATATGGACGTTGAACGGAGCGACCGAGAAAATCGGGCCAAAACAAAGCACAGGCGAAAGCAAAAAATTGCCATTGACATCAATCGACACCGGAGTCGACTCCGAGGACAACTTCTCCCTCGGCCCACATCCTATGTTGAAAACGCTTCGCTTGCCGGTGACTTTAATAAATGTCCACCCGCCCGTAAGCTTCGACCACAGAACGGATGGCCAAAAAATCCTCTCCCTCTAAGCGATTTTCCAATATTTCTAGTATTTCGGCCCAATGGACGAGCATTCGAAAAACAATGCCGAGACGCGAGAACCGAGAGGAGGCGAGGCGAAAACCTAGGGGATGAGTGGTAGTGCTGGTGGGAAGAAACCCCGGGGGAAAAGTCTTCGGGCACGAAACAAAATAAAAAGAGATGTCATCGAGGACCGCACAAAAGGCAACGAAATATAGCGATAAAGCATGGCATTAGAACGAGAACAACAAAAACAACGAGAACAACAATGAGAACGTTCTCCACCAACAGGAAGACATCCTAGGCCATATATTGTCGATATCTGACAGCGGAGGCGAATATACACGGGTATATCAAAGTTATGCATTATCTTGAATTAGCATTTGTCTTTAGTGTCGCTGTTGCTGTTTGACATTTTATTCCATATCTCCATAGGATTTTTTAGCAGTCGCCTTTGTCTTAGTTCCTCCCTCGTGACGCAGATAAATCAAGGCATTGGAAGAACCCAGCATGTAGAGGGATGGAAGAAGAACCTTCCCAGTTGAAGGAGGTCAGAGGAACCTGAGTCCATTCAATCAAGTTCCAATACCTCCCAAGCCAGACTGTGGGGTCTTCCTCAAGGTCTTCGATGCTTTCTCGCCCTGTCTCCCTCTCTCTCTCTTCCTCCGCGTGAAACTCAATATCCGCCAACGAAAGTAAAAGTCCGGCCAAAACTTTTCCTGTTAGCTGGAAATGCCTCGGTGAATAGGAAAAATCCCAGCTTCCTTCGAAGTTTTCAGCCCTCGAAAGCCTCCAATGGGACACTAAATTCCTGGCTCTGCACTCGCCGCGAACTCCGTGGTCGAAGTGGGGACGAGGTCGAGACCTGAGGATCACAGAAAAAGCTGGTTCTTTATGCAAATGCGAACAATGAGAGGAGAACCAAAACCCCGAGCGAGGGAAACAATGAAATTCACGAATAAAACGTAAGCTTTTCGCAAGGTCATTCGAGGAAATAAACACAACGGTGACTCTGCATTTATTTCGTAGCACAAGGATATCGACAGTAGCGGCAACAACAACAACAATAGGAACATGAACAATGCGCTTGACTTAATGCGGAGGACAAAATGTGGCAAAAGCTGGTCGAAGGATGCGGATGCATTTTTGGCAACATTTCGTCATTGACGGCGCATCAGCGATTGCTGTCGTGGTTATCGGCTCGTTGTCGTTGTTGTTGTCCTGCTGTTGCTGCTGATGGTAGCGAATTAATCAGCGCTTTTAAAGGACCTCGTTGCTGCAACCTTCCGGCTGTGACGCGATGACCTTCTTCCGCGACTTTGCGCCAAACAGCGTCATAAATCGTTGGCGCGATTCATCATCGGGCATGCAAAAATGTTGCTGCAGCTCCGCGACAACCGCTGTTGCAACAACGAGGAGGGAGGGAAGGATGGGACGAAGTGATTTAGGATCTCGAAACGCATCCCTCCCCGAATGTCCTGCGGCGACTCCCCGGTCGTTGCATCAAAGGCGAGTCGAGTCGAGGAGGAGTCCGAAGAAATTTGCCACATGCAAATTGAACGATGGGTTCAACGTTCAGCTACGACAACAACGACAACAATGATAATCACTGCATACGCATCCCTACACAGAGACTACGACAAAGAAACGCCTGTCAGAGCCGGGTATGGCGGACTCGGCTCAGTTCAAAGCTCGTCAACGGAGCCCCGTCCGACGGTCCATCGCTCAGTGGGTCGTTGACTCGCCGGCGACAGGTTCACGGAGTCACTGGAACCACCAGAATGAGTCCTTTTCGGCCGCTTTGTCGAGCGTGTCTACTAGTTCTTCGGCTACTTTTGTGTTCTCTTTGTTACTCGAGAAGTTCCATCAGACAGAAAGACAGACGGACAGATTGAATGGGGATGGGACGTTGACATGTCGCATGCAAATCCGGAGTCGAGGGGGGGCGGAAGACGCCACGACAGCCGCTGCTCAAAAGTCGTCAGCGAGGAGTTGCATGTGTCGTCGTCAACGTCGTCGTGTGGCGAGGACCGAGCGCACGGTCTAATTGACAGGACGAAAGTGGAACGCCGCACTCAAGGATCGAGGATAATCGAAGTGACGGAAAAATGCACGTCTCACAACTTGATTTCAATCGCTTGTTGAAACCCCTCCCGGCCATCCACTCGACTCCACTCAGTCACCCGACAATTGCACAGACTCGCAACGGAGCGGAGTCATCGAAGGACATCGAAGTCGCAGCAACAGGAAGGACGAAAGACCCAGAATCTGATTACGGCCATCAGGTGATTCGCTGAACCGCGCCACGCCCCAACCGCCGCCAGCGAGTTCGACGTCGTCGTGGCTTCGACGGCCGGAAGGTCGCCGCCAAGTTGACATCAAGTTGATAATGAGATCCTGTGAGCGACGGAAGGGAAGAAAGGAAGGTAGAAAGGGGGGAAGCTGCCACGAAAATAGAAATCGAAACGAGAAAGAAACCGAAAACGACCTCAAGTTCGAACACGAAATGAAAATGAGAATGCAAGCGAGCGAAACTGAGCGGAAGGCAGAAGGAAGATTGCAGATTGGCGAGGGGCAGGACACCCTCAAGGACGTCGTTCGTGGCCCCGAAGGACACCGTGCACCGTTTAATTGGCACGTCCAACTCATCGGCGGTGGTTCCGTGGCTCCAGCGAGAGGGGGGAAATAATGGATCGCGGTAATGATTGCAGCTGCAGTGGACGCGAATAAATAAAACGTCTCTGGTTGGCAACATTTCCCGATTTCGCCGCCATTCATCATGGCATTGATGGCAACCCATCGTGGCCAACGACGCCCCACTCCGAGCATTTCATGATTAAAATAAATGACGTCACCGAGACACATCAAATCGAGACCGTCCAGCAAGCGTTCCTCGCGGGATAAAAACCACTGACCCGCGAACTACTGCATGCTAATTATGATTAATGCCGAGGCCAGCTTTATGTAATACAACCACCTCACCCCCCCGTAAATACCCCGTCCAAGGGAACTCAGTCACACACACACACATGCAAACGGTGTACACGAACACGACTAATTGTGATTGTATTGATGAGACGCAATTGGCAAGGCCAGAAATGTGATTCATGCGCCTCTGTGGACACTTCCCCCAACCCCACCCACTCTTCCGTGCTCTTTAATTGCCACTCCCTCCCCCCATTTCGTGCCTCACGAACATCGAGCGCCACTCGAAATCTAAAATTTATCAAAATAAAGTGAAAAAACGGCAAAGCGATGCTCTTTCGTCGGCCATAAAACGTCGCATAAAAGTCGAAGCGAGAATTATGTCAAGCCTTTCGTCATCTTCATCATCGGCGGCAACAGGATCGCAATCCAATTCCCGAGTGGCCGTGCGACAGACAGACAGACAGACGTGGGGAGAAAGTGACGGACAGATGTCTTGGGCGAGTGATGGAAATCATCGCAGCTCGGGTGAAGCGTTTGAACAACTTGTAAATACTTGAAGAAGTGAAGAAGCCGAGGCGAAACCAACGCCTCGCAGGGGGGCAACGGAGAGAGTTGGGGTTGGGAAGGGGAGACTGAAGTTGGCGGCACATCTTGGCCAGGCGGCTCAAATGTCTCCCAAATGAATTGGAATTCGAAGCGTGCGACGAAAGGCGGCGAAAGCGCGAAATTAATTGCAATAAAAAATGAGCAGCTGACAGGAGGGAAGGTAGGAGGGGGGATGGGTCGCGAGGGAAGTTAGGGCAGGGGGCTGAATATACAGTATTGGGGCTCCGGCCGCCTCCGACAGGATGCAGAGCGATGTGAAAGCGACACAGCGATTTATGTTTATGTTCCGACGCGTTTCTTGGTGTTGTTTGTTGCTGTTGTTGTTGGTGGTTGGTGTTGTTGTTGGCTGATGTTTATCTTCGTTGTAGCTGTTGTTGCTGTCCCCAGACGTTCCCTAATGAAAAATTCAGCAAGTTTCGCACTGCGCTCTGCTGCCGCTCCCGCCTATCGTAAAAAATGCGCATTCATAATTTTGATGCGCAGGAAACGCGGGACGGAGGGACCTTATTTCAGGATTGGGGGAGGGCTATGTTATGTTCATCTCGAACGACCGAAGGTCCATTCCTCCCTCCTTGGCATCTCCAACGTGGCAAATCTTGGCGCGGGAGCCCAACGTGTTTCGCGCTGACTTCACGTTCCTCCCATTTATTACAGACCGCTTCCTCCCTGACGCAGCCCCGCACCATCCTGCGCTCTTCTCAATCCCGCGGGACTGTAGCGGGCTTCTTCAGGTGGTCCAAGTGACGACAGGCCAAACAATCCCGCAGACGAACTTCAAACTCGCGCCCGGGTTCCGTCGCGACCTCCAAACTTTGCGGAATGTCCTGCTTGTTGTTAACTCCGGTTGTTACAATGATTTTCTAAACCAACATAACGACAATTGCAGGGCGAGGGCACGGTGGAGGGGGGAGGTGGTCGAACGAGGTCAGAAGCAGAGGCTTCTTCATTCAATGCCTCGCCCATAAAACATTAAACAGGACGCGGCATCCACGTTCCGTTCCAATAACGTCGTTGCAAAGGTGACCCGAGCACGTGACCCACATGCATCCACCACTACAGACGACGACGGCAACTACGACAACTGGGAGTGAGAAAGAAATTGAAAAAAATCAGCAATCCAGCGATTTCCAAAGCCAACAAGGGGATGTGATGGGGATGACAACAACAAGAGGACGAATTAAAGAGAAAACGAAAACAAAGTCGAACGAGACCCAAATGCGACGCCGACTGCGACTGTCATGTTCCACTAACCTGCTAAACTAATGGAAATCGAGAGGGGCAGAGAGAGAGGGACGAACAGAGTGAACGAGATAGAGAGAAAGTAAGAGAGAGAGCGAGGAGCGTTACAAAGGACTCCACCCAGTGTGCAGCAAATGACAAAGAAATGCAAATTCCACACAGAACTTCAAACACAGTGAATGACATTTGCACCAAAAATTACCGGGGTACCAACAATAACAACACAGCAACAACAACTGAAGACGACAACAAGGAAGATGGCGGCATGAAGGAGAAGAAGGAGAAACAAGCAACTAACACAAGCACATGTAGGTTGCATGTGTTAGTGCAACCTACAATGGAACAACTGACCGCAGTCGCCGATGAGGAAACAACAACAGCAGCGAACAGAACCAGAACAGTAGTGAAAAGGACGAAGAGGAGGAGGCGGGGAGGGAAGTGGGGAAGGGAACGGGTTGAACTATGTTAAATTGGGTCCTGGCCGCTTCGTATGACAACCGGGGGAAACAATGCACATCGAACAATGCAGCCGACAGCACACTAACACCGACGCAGGAGTGGCCACCTGGACGAAGCCAAGTGGCCAAGACGAAGAGACAAGGGAAGGGAAATGCGAGAGAGAGAGAGAGAGAGAGGGAGAAAAGCAGAGAGAGAGGGGGATGGAGAGATAGACGAGGCTGAAGTGTCAGCCCTCGTTCACAGCTCGAAAGTCGGGATTCGTTCGGGGCTCGAGTTGTAAATCAAGTCGCATGACCTATTGTTTTTGTTGTTGTGTTTTCTATTGTTCCCATTGTTGTTTTTATTCCCATACTATTCGTTTTCCTTAACGTTTGTTGTTGTGATTGTTGTTGTTGTTATGTTGGTGAATGGTGGCGCGCTTCTCTCCATCGATTGTTGTCCATTTGTAGGTTGATTTCACAGCCAATGTTGTTGTTATTGTTGTTGTTGGTACAATTGTCAGCACCTCGAAGAGTTCTGTATCTCACTCTCTCTTTCTGACGCGCTCATTTTCACAATTTCTCTCGCTTCTCACGACCACAATCACTCTCTCTATCCATCTCTCTCTCTCTCTGTCATTCAAGACAAAAACCTATAATAATTCCTCGGCAAATCCTATTGAGCGTTCTTGTTGTTGTTGTTATTATTTATTCGGTAAAACTTTTTCTTAACTCGCCCCAACCGCCTGATTTCTGCAATTATATTTCATCGAGTGCAAAGTCGAACGCGACGACCACCTGCCCCGCCCACTCCGTCGCCCACCGTCCACCTCGTCGTTGGACCGCCTGCGGTGTGGGGTCGTGGGACCCATCGCTCCGGAACCGGCTGCTCCACGGGTCGTCGCGCACCTCAAAAATCTTTGTTTATGGCCGTCGAGTTTCGGACCTTCGACCGCAAATAATCGCTCAGTCGGACGCCCCACGTTCCACTCCCTCCAACTCCCTCCGCAGGCGACGGACCCGTTTTCGTTCTCGTTGTTTCGGTTTTCGCCTTCGGGACAGCCGAGTGAACAATCGTTTAACCGTGGTCACTTGGCGTGACCTCATAGCGGCCGCGAAGTTGGCCTCCCAGACAGACAGACAGGGGGTAGAGTTGGCTGCCCTTCCGTCCGTCCGTCGGTTGTCGATCGAAGACGTGTGGCACACGCACGATTTGCAACAACAACCACAAGACCGATCGAAGAGTTACACGTGATTCACGTACGCGACCCCCTCGGTCGTTCCTCTCTTAAGGGTATAATAAATGAGTGGGAGATATTTTTGGCTTTTCTCGGCCATTAATCATCTTCCTGGAGTCCTTCCTGTTCCTTCGTTGCTTACCCGAAAGGTCGTTGGCTGGACTTATGAAGGTTGAGTTATGCGAACCAAAGGACCGGACGCCGAGAAGGAATTAATGCTCAGAAGTTGTTCCTTTGACTTGGCTTACTTAAGAGAGATATATATTTAATTGTTGACGTCATGCAATCTTGAATTGGTGATGTATTGAGTATCTTTCCATTACCGCTAAATCCCATGTTTTTTATTCGATATTCTTCAATTCGACAATCTTCCTTTGAATAGTATTTTAAATATTTTTAAATGAGAATTTATTTGTCACCGGTTCAGGGTTTGGATAAGGTCAATAGAACGGTAAGATTCATGCAAAAATCTATTTTATGGAAAACCAGCCTGAGGAATCGTTTTGTTGTTAATTTTGCGTCGCTTTCAGTTGTCCAGTCATTCGCAATTTTGTCGTTCGTTGTGTGTTTTTAAATACCTTACTTTAAGCCTTTAAGCCTCCCGTTGGCTTCGATTCCCGTCTCCCTCTCCCACTCTTTTTTTCTCTCTCCTTCCCTCCCTTCATGATCGCAGTCAACTTTGCTCAAACGTTCAGCAGCGATTGTTCGTCCCGAAGCACTTAAGTATTTAACGCTTGCCTCGTCTGGGAAGGACTCGGTATCGATTGCAGTTTGACTAGGAAAAGCTTTTGTCTCAGTCATTCAAATTAACAGACACACTCACGTATACGTATGTATATGTAGCTACACAAATGCCGCTTAGCTGTGAAGTGAAAATTACTTTCACGCTTCTGAGTGACACAGCAAGCAATAACAGGAAACTTACGTAGTTGAAATCCAAAAATGCAAACAAATAGAACAGCAACAACATCAATAAACACACACAGCCAAAAATATCTACAGACAGACAGACAGATAGCCGCAACTAGATGCACACACGACCACATCTACCAACACCAACGGATTGCAGACAACATACAGACAAGATAAACAAAACATTTTCGAAAATAATTTACAAATTTCCAGCCAAACGAAAGCAAACCCAGGAAGCTGAGGATTTGCATCGGAGTTGAGCTGAGCGCTGAACGGCATGGGTGGGCGGTGGTTGGAGGGACGAGTGGAACGGATGACGATTGGCACCGAGCGAAGAGGACGTGCATTAACTTGGACAAACAACAACTTCGGCGCTGGTGGAATTAAAAGTGAGGTACAACGGAATGTCAGGGGCACGCGATCGGGGAGGGAGGGCGGCCAACGACAGCAGCCGAGCAACGAGCGACAACAACAAATATCGGGGATGCAGCTGGAAAACCAATTCGAGTCGAAAGTCTGTCAAACCGAATGAATAATGGTGGAGTTGGAGTTTGTGTGGCAGGGTTGGGAGGTGGTCAATTTTCCAGCGCAATTCCTATGATTTCTGTGCGCCAGCGATGGGGCTCCAAAGGAGCACAGGAGCTGAAAATCCTTAAAGTGCTTCTCCCCAACCTTGAACACAACTCGTTTAATCGTTTCATCTACGTGCTCTTCGGCACTTATTTTAATTTAAAGGCACTTTCCGCATCGCACCACCTCTTGTGGAGTACTTTTCACAAAACTCCTTAACAGCACACTCCAAAGTCGCCCAAACGACTTCGTCTAGTCTGGCTCCGGCTCCGGCAGTGGCCATAACAACCCATTGTCGCAGAGCCGTGTTGGCCCGAGTGGCTTCGAAAGGTCATTCCACTAGGACACCGCAGCCCACAGACGAGAGCTCATAGAAATTCTCATCCGAGCTCGAAAACCTCTCCCGGACAAGTCAAATAAAGCGTTACAACAATTATTAGTAATCGAAATTAAACCATGAATTTATAACGGGAACGTGACTTTTAGTCAAAACTCCGTATGAAAAACCACATCACACACACACGCACACACAACAATGGTCCATTAAGTAAACCCGAAGCTTGTGGAGTCAGACGTTCCAAACGGCCGCCCATTCAAGCGTTCGTCCATCCAGACGTCCAGACCCTCCTCCTCCCTTTCGTCCATTCATTCGTCTGTCCGCAGTGAAAACCTCATAGTTGAGCTCGAGGCCGGCCAAAGTTGGCCCTCATCCGAAACGGCCGAAACGTCCATCTGGCCGTCGATTCTGTCTGGCGCGGCGCTTCCGGATTGACAGACAGGCGGCCGTGGGTCGTCGTCGTCTCGTCCCGTCGCGTTGTTCGCACCTTTCGCCCCTGGTCAACGCATTTCCTGTCGTCCTCTGCGGTCTCCTTTCCGTGTTTCCTCGTTTTCATTGTTTCAACTTGCATTTTTTATGCCTGTTTGAGTTGAGCGGCCGGCGGAGTAATTAAAACATTCGCATTACCAAATTTAACTATTATACGTGCACATATATATTTGCATATATTCACGGTACATTCCATAGACTTGTATACCGACGGCCCGAAATCTGTATATGGATCGCCTGGATTCCGGAAGCTGTTGCATTCTTTGATCGCATGTGGTAATTGCCCTCTCGCAATGGTTACTCCAGGGAATTACTACAAAACTATTTCTCTTCCGCATACGCCATACATCTTCATCAAACATCTGTATCAAACTTTTGAACCACATCTATGAATTTTGACTTAAATTTATTCGGCCTCGAGAATGGATCAGTAACTTAAAGATGAACATATTTGAAAATTCCTTTCAACCCAATCGTAAACTGAGTCCAGTCAGCCGACGACTGGACCGAAACTGAAAAGAGAGAGAAAGAGCAAATAATGAAGGACGTGAAGACCAGAGAGGCACTGAATCGTGGCCCCAAAATGACAACTACGCCTAAACGTGATTGCAATGCTGAGTCAACAATTTTAAAAAGAAAATGTCCAAAGGAAATGAAAATCTCCAGGGCAAGAATCATTGAATCACCACTCGCTGCCTTGGGCCACCTCTGGACGTGTTAGAGGAGGGACCCGAATGTGACCTCAATCTAGAACAACTCGATCGGAGAAAGTCGAACGCAATGCGCAAAAAATCTACCCATGAATTCATAACAAGTTCTATGAAAGGTTGGAAACACTAACCTTTCATATTCCCATATTCAATATGACAAGTAGAGCTTGCAGTATATACAATAACTGGGTTCTGTGGCACCTACTTACGTCTAATCACTTTTGGAATTATCGTTTTTGGCAAGTGCAATTGATAACTACTGCACTAATCCCTTATCAAAACAAAACTTAACATTTTGTTAAACTGGTAAGATGTCCAATTCAGAGCTTCTCCGTCTGAAACCAATTCCTACCAGGCCTACAACTGCCCTACAAATGAAATTTTGAGTGAAATGCTTTGTTGAAAAATTATTTTTGTATTAAATATTTATTATTAATCGCAATGTTATTCAGCTATCCCAAAGTCATGTGTGAATTTGGAACGTTTATGTTTTAATTTGTTTTCCAAGACTAAAATTTCCAATTTATTTTTATACAACTGGGACTCCAACACCGCAATCTTCAGCCGTTCAATCTCAGTGCAGTTTTCACTCTTTCGCTTGATCCCTTGCTCATTGGCGACCGTCTCATTTGAGCTCAATACTGATTCGGTTTCAGAGATCTGAGGCTCTATTTTTGTCTCTACCTCGTCGCTCTTCGGAAGGCTGGGTCCCAGATCCACATTCGAGTCGCTCCCAATGATATCCAATATGCAATTGTCCACTATATTGAAATTTGATGTTTTGCCACCCCAAGTTTCTGTTCTTCGTGCATTGACTCTTTTTGCCTGTAATAAAATTATTACAAGGATAAAGTTGGTATTGTACGAGTAATCGTTTAAGTAATCTTACCAATGTACGGCTTTTCCAGAGCCCAAAAAGATGGTCCCGTGCATATGTCCACTCACGATTGGCAGAAGCTAAACCGAGAGATTGCGCCTTTTCCAATACTTCCTTCCAAGCTGCTTCCTTTTCGATTTTAGTTGTAAAATTGTTCTGGACAGACCCGAATAAAATATTCTGCAATGGAAAAGAGCATATGTCTATGAATGAATATATTTCTATACAAAACTACTGTATATAAAGACCCAACCTTGTTTTTTCGCACGATCTCTAAAACTGCCAACTTCTTTTCTTTATTTTCGGCGCGCGACATCTTCAAAGCAATGAAATGGAATTATTAAAACTTATCATTCCTCTTTTGGAACAATTTATCAAAATCATATAACACGAACCGGTTTGCTTTTGCGCTAATTGAGTAGCACTTATCATATAACTGTAACGGGAAACCTCTCAAAAAGTAAACTAAACTATTTGTAGGAGAAAAATGAACTTATCGCAAAGACTTATCAAATATAATGAGTCATTCTAGAGTCGATTCGATTTTTTGATAATTATTTATTGTCAATCTTATTATACTTATCAAAGAATTTACTCCTTACCTGTTTACAGTTTAAAAACTGATAACAGGTAAGCAGTTATGAGATAATAATAATTTATTTAACTCTTCACTGAACTATGGCTTTGTTTGAGAACACATATCCTTCTCACTCTTTCACCAGGGGAGAGGGGAGCAACATAGTCATTTCATGAACCAAGGGAAGCCTATGCACAAACCGTTTTCGATAAATTTTCATATTTTTGTCACATCCACGTCACCCTGTCCGTCGTATTCATATTACATCTTTTATTTTTGTGAAATAACTCTTAAAATATGAATAATAAGTATTTTTTTATTAGTGATGCCAAAATACAAAAACTAGTTGCTTTAAAATCCCCACCAAAAAAAAATCTCCATCGTTACCACTCAAAAGAATATGAATTCAGATTGGAAACTATTGCAAATTTTGACTATAACTATAACTATTAACTTCGAAGATTTTCTGTAATCTTTTTTCTTTTCTACTCTTCTTTGTCCTGGAAGGGATCCTTGCGTATGTATTTGTCCAAGTTACTATCGGCATCCGGCTCCACCTGGGACAGCTCTGTGAAGCCCTCCTCGTCCACAAAGCAAATCTCATGACCATCGGGATCAGCCAAAATAATTACGCGTACAGTAGCTTTGCCGGGCGTATCTAATGTTATCAAAGGCGTAAGAATCGTCCCCTTTGCTTTCTGTATAGTCTCATCAATGGTCGGCTGCACACTGAGAGGCACAGCAAAAGCAATCCGCCCGTAGGCCTTTGCCCGATGCAAGGGCTCCGAGATTTCACTCAAACGCAACGTAGCCTGCCGATCGCCATATGAGAGTAACAAGGTGTTGGCTTGCTCTTCGGTCAATTTCATAGCCAACAATTCGTGCCAATATTTTTTGGAGGCAGCCAAGTTCTTGCAGTGCAGCATGACCTCCACCACAGGATCCACCTCCTGTGGCTGAGGTTCATCGAGCACGTAGAACTTGTAGCCATCGGGCGAAGTCAGCACGCTGCGATCGTTTTCCTGACTGATTGGATAGTTGTTGGCACGTGCTCGCTCCAACGATAGGCTCGATCTGATGGTAATGCCGCCAAAATCGTTACCTAAAAAAACAAATTGGTTCAAACCGGATGTGAGGAGATTACTTGTTGATTATACCCATTTCGTAGCTTTTAACACCATAATTGTAGGTGAGTTCTATGACGAAGTGCGAGGATTCCGGACCATAGCCAACCATCGTTTTGCTCCAGCGATTGTCGTAAGGTCTGCAACAGAGAAAATACAAGATTATCTATCTCTTTATTAAAGTGGCGTTATTTTGAAAAACACACCCATTGCACTGAGCTTCACAGCCTTCCTTGAACTCTTCGTGACGCAGGACCTAAAAAGATTCAAGTTCATGAAACAATGAAATACAAATAACCAGCGCTGCAATTATCGAACAGGTTCCCGCTGTCTGATTTCAAATTACCAGACTGCTTCCAATTTGTATTCAATTATAAAATGTATACAATTATGAACTGCAGTCGATTCTCTAACGATGCTCAGGTGTTCGTCAATGACTCAGCTATAAACCACAAAACATCTCGTGACAACGATTGCACGATCTCCACCGCCTCCACAACCTCCGACTCACCTTCATGCCCAGAATGCTGCGAAAGAAGAAAGCATTCTTCGCTCTGTCGCCAATCTTGAAAACATAGTGAAGTGCACGTCCAGGAATCGAAGACATGGCGCACTCGAATAGGATTTAGCTTAGAGAAGTTCTTAATAATTTGGAGGATGACACACAACTCAACAGGAGCAACAGCAGACCTGGTCCGAACGAGACTGCGGTTCAAACAAACTGCTGTCAATTATTTGTGTGGACGTAAAAACAAGTTGTTTTTTTTTATGTTATTGTTATTAATTAATTATTATTATTATTAACACGGGGATGTTATAAATATTTTCTTATTAGAAATAAATACGATTTCGTAATATACGATTTTCGTACGTACGATTTTACAATTCAATGATTAATAATAATAACTCAATAATAATAATTAATCCCAATTAATATTATAAAATCAAGTGTATCTGTATGTTTGTGAATTAGGCGTGATTGCTAATTGTAGTAATGCCTACAAGCTGCATTTTGTGTATTTCTGTGATAACACGTCCCACGATAAGATAGAAATCGGTAAGTAAAAAACTACTACCTACCTACATTATTACTTTTTTTATCCGGCATCAATGGGCACACAGATCCAGATATGAAACTTCTGACAGTTGAGGCTAAACGTCAAATTTAGTGTAATTCCATATCTTTTTTTTTTTAATTTTGTTCACATTTTCTGACATTATAGTTCCAAAAACCGACACCGGCGCTTTTTAACTACCTCCACGCACACCATTAAAACATTTTACAACCACATAGAAGCCGTATTTCTGTGGTTTTTGGTCAGGTTGTTTGTTTACAAGTTGGATTCTCCTAATTTCATGGAATGGTTGAATTACGGATATTGGAACTCTTCAGCGGCATTGGAGGCATGCACTATGCATTTCGACGTAGAGTAATTCGAGTTACGTATAAATTTGATACTAATCGGACCCCATTTTTCGCGCAGATGCTGAACTTCCTGGATCCGTTGTGGCTGCAATGGACATAAACACAGTGGCCAATACTGTGTACGCTCACAACTATCCGCACACTCCAGTTTTGAACAACAACATTCAGAAATTGACCGCAAAACAAATCGCCAAATTGGACATCAACATGGTGCTCATGTCGCCGCCTTGTCAGCCTTTCACGAGAGTCGGCAACCAACGCGATGTTGACGACAATCGCACAGATGCTCTGAAACACCTCTGCTGTCTGTTTCCCCAATGCCCTGGAATAGAGTACGTCCTGATGGAGAATGTCAAGGGATTTGAGTCCTCGCGGGCTAGAGACTGCTATGTGAATGCCATGAAGGAAGCTGGATTCCATGTGCGCGAATTCATTCTTAGTCCAACACAGTTGGGAGTGCCGAACACCAGGCATCGGTATTACTGTCTCGCTCGAAAGTCTCAAGATTTCAACTTTGAAAATAATATTTTGTGGGAAACATTCCCGATTACGACGCAAGAGCACCAACACCAAATTTCGTCAGTTCAACAAATCCTGGAAGACGAAGCAGGGATTTCTTCGGACACATATCTCGATGAAAAAGTGTTGAGCAAGCGAGTGTGGCTGATGGACATTGTGACACCAAACGATCGCAACACAAAATGCTTCACAAAAGCCTATACACATTATAGCGAAGGAACGGGATCCGTTTTCACCTCTTCATCTTCAACAGACGTTAAGGAAACCTTTGAAAAAGTCAAGGAATGCCAAGATGAAAATAACGACAATAGTTTAGTACTTCTGAAAAGTTTGCGATTGCGTTACTTTACGCCCCGCGAAGTGGCTAGATTAATGAGCTTCCCAGAATCATTTCAGTTTCCTGACGAAACCACTACTCGGCAGAAGTATCGTCTGCTTGGAAATAGTATAAATGTTTTGGTGATTGGAGAGTTAATAAAACTGCTATGTTCATCCCATTAAATCGTTTATTTTGAAGAAAAACATTGAACTATTTTCATTTGAGTGGTTAATATACTACTTACAATAAAGTGAGAAGTACAATTTCAACAATAAATAATTGTGGGCGGGAATGTTATTAGGTTTAATACAAACACACTTCGGAAATCCTTTAATTTACAATTGGAAAACATAACTAAGCTTTGGTTAAAATTATCCGTATGCCATACAGGAATTATACATCAAAATTGAACTAAAATTTGTTATTTAATGAATACGAGGCAAAAATGAAAGCATTTGACTGGAAAACGTTATGACATGTTTTCTGTCCCAATCTCATTTAACCTTCCATTAGAGGACTTCCCCAGTTCTTCGCGATCATATAGATCGCATGCTGGTTTAGCTTAGGTCCAATCAGCGGGTTCATCTGTGCCATGTAGCAGCACAGCCAGAAGAGCCAGCAAGTCGCGGCGGTCAGCATCAGGATGCAGCGGATGAGTGCTTGATGCGGTCCTTTTGGAGTCATCATCGGCATTCCAATGCCCACGCCGGCCCAAATGGCCGTGAAGAAAAGAACGGGGAAAAATGCAGCGCCCATATCTTTATTGAGATTCTAACAAAAGAGTTTTTTAGAAATAAATTATTGCTTTTTCACTTTTTTCAAAGAAATCGATTTCCGAGATGAAAACTTTCGTCTGTCCGAGTGCTGATTGGTCGATTGTACACATCAACAAATAACAACAAACGTCCGTGAAGATAGCAACGAAAAAGTTAGCAACGATTTTGGTTCCTGGAAATCCACAGGGTCGCTCAGAATACCAAAAACTATAATTTACTGTACAATTAAATTCGATATTTTAATAATATTTCAACAAATTAATAAACAACAAAAAATCGAAAATCAACAAAATTGTCTTTTATTTGGTAAAAATAAGATTCATGACATTTATATTCGATTTTTATGAAAATCCATAGTAATCTTTGAAATTAAGTTTCTGGAGAACCAAAGCAGATACAAGGTTCCGACCGGTGGCAAAAAATCGAGAAAAATATCCTCTTTCAAACGTATATAGTGCCATAGCTGCAGAAAACAAACAAGTCGCAGGACACTCATCAAAAATATTCATGAAAATCCTTAGGCAATTTTTGAAGTTAAGTTTCTAGAGAACCAAAGCAGATTCAAGGTTCGTGCTGGTACCAAAAAATCGGTAAAAATATCCTCTTTCAAACTTATATAGAGGCAAAGGTGCAGAAATGTAGTTGCAGGACACTCATCGCAAATATTCATTAATATCCTTAGAAAATATTTGAAATTAAGTTTCTAGAGAACCAAAGCAGATACAGGGTTGGGACTGGTACCAAAAAATCGGTAAAAATATCCTCTTTCAAACTTATATAGTGGCAAAGATGCAGAAATGATTAATATTTAGAAATTAACTTAGCAACGATTTTCATAACCTCAAAAATTCACAAAATCGTTGCTAACTTGCAAAGGAATTTTTTGGGTTTTGGTTATTTTGAATAAGGAATTGAGTATCTCGGTATATCAACAACAACAAATGACATTCACAACTAATTTTAATGAACATTTTCAATAATATTCGAAATTAAGTTTCTGGAGAACCAAAGCAGATACAAGGTTCCGACCGGTGGCAAAAAATCGAGAAAAATATCCTCTTTCAAACGTATATAGTGCCATAGCTGCAGAAAACAAACAAGTCGCAGGACACTCATCAAAAATATTCATGAAAATCCTTAGGCAATTTTTGAAGTTAAGTTTCTAGAGAACCAAAGCAGATTCAAGGTTCGTGCTGGTACCAAAAAATCGGTAAAAATATCCTCTTTCAAACTTATATAGAGGCAAAGGTGCAGAAATGTAGTTGCAGGACACTCATCGCAAATATTCATTAATATCCTTAGAAAATTTTTGAAATTAAGTTTCTAGAGAACCAAAGCAGATACAGGGTTGGGACTGGTACCAAAAAATCGGTAAAAATATCCTCTTTCAAACTTATATAGTGGCAAAGATGCAGAAATGATTAATATTTAGAAATTAACTTAGCAACGATTTTCATAACCTCAAAAATTCACAAAATCGTTGCTAACTTGCAGAGGAATTTTTTGGGTTTTAGTTATTGTGAATAAGGAATTGAGTATCTCGGTATATCAACAACAACAAATGACATTCACAACTAATTTTAATGAACATTTTCAATAATATTCGAAATTAAGTTTCTGGAGAACCAAAGCAGATACAGAGTTCACGTAACGGTACAAAATATTCCATGTTCTTTTCAAAAAGAAACTTATAAAATACAGCACGTGTGAAGAAATACTGTTGTGTCTAAGTTAAATAATTAAAATAGAAATCATTCTTCATTTATTACGAATCACATAATTGGTAAGTACAACAAAAAATAAGAATAATAAAAGATTTTTATTAATATTAATATTCCATAGATATATTGATACAATGCGTTCAAAGGATCAATTAACAAAGGCGCTGGAGGAAGCCATTAAATTAGAACTTATTTCTAAGCCAAAAAAGAATTACACGAAAAACGAATTTTTGGCTATATGCAATATTATTAAAATGGACATAAAATACAGTAAAAGGATTGCAAAAAGAGTTTATTCACGAATTTCCTATGTAAGTACATAAAAATATATATAAATATATATATACTATATCTATATACTATATATATGTATATATCTTGATTTCCAGTTTGGTTTACAAAAAATTTAAATCTTTCCTTTATTTTACAGATATATCGTTTGAAAGAATCTTTAAAACTTGCAACTCCAAAGAAATCTTCTAACAACATTCTACTTCATAACTTGTCGCAGAAATCTGAAAAGGTAAAAATTAAAGTATAAAGTGTTTTTATGCAAAAATTTTATACCCAAATCTTTACAGAACGACATCTCTGCACGTTCGCCGGAAACTATTAGTCCGATTTTATCATTAAGTGGTCGACAATTTTTAGAATCGGATGTAAATATTGCAGATTTGTCTTACGAGCAATTTTTTAATGTACTACACAGCACGGGAGCTGATTCAAAATTGGTAACAGTAGTTTTCTTTAATTTGTGTAAAATTATTTAATGTATTTATTTTTATTTTTAATCGCAACAGTGTGGTAAGAGCTTCGAGTACATAAGTACAAACATTGACCAACATTTTGTAAGTAATTACGTCAATTATTATATATTAGAAGTTGACTTTTGAATTCACATTGAATTTTGAATTGAAATTGGCCATGATTATAAAATCATTCAAAATCCAAAACAATTTGATATTGTGTTGAAAATTTTCAACTGATAAACTAAAACCATTTTTTAGGATGTCAATCTAGCTGAAAGAGAATATTTAATTAGCCCACTTGAAGGAATTCAGGTATGTAATGTAATTAAATAAATAAATCTTACTTGATTTCAAATCATACTAATTGGAACAGAAGCCAACTCAAAAAACAAGAGAAGAATTGATTGTAGCGGATGCCTTGATGGAGTTAAGTGGGAATCACATTCAAGTAAATATTAGTCCTTCGTTCTCTAGTAAATAATCTCATTTTAGCTATTTTACAGAATCCTATCTCAGAAATTTGCTATGATTATGAAAAACTGTTAGATATAATAACGAACAGTTGTGAAATTGATAATTTAATGGTAATTAATTTATTATAGTGTGATAATATAAATAATATAAATATGAAGAATTCTTTTTAAATAAGTAATTCAAATTTTCAGGATCCAGTTGAAAATTTTAATCCAGAGCCAAGACCAATTGATGTCATGCTGGCACACATACTCTCATTTGAGGTAAATGTGGAAACAAAAATAAATTAGGTTCCTACTTCACCTCATCTCACTTAGCATTTTGAATAGTCACATACACTGCATACATACACTGCATACATACACTGCATACATACACGTATTTTAGGTTCGTCGAACCGATGAGACGAGACGGTTCTTGGGTATTTGAACTTCTAACTAAAAGTGTTGACTTTACATTTTATGAATTTTATACAATTTTCATATATTAAAGAATTTATTTGTCCGAATTTGATTTTCTTGATGATACTTTGGGTGTAGATTATATAAGCTTTGGTCAGACCGATAATAACGATTTACTTGTTCTATTTCAAAATAATTAGATGTTTTTTCCTCCTTACTGAAATGTTTTCAACATAATATTTAATATTTTTATTTCCTATTTTGTTAATAGAATTCATTCGAGAATGTATCTAACTTCAAAATGTTTTTCTTTCGGCACTGACGAAGAAACATTTAATGTCGACGAATTCAAAACATACAGGGGCAAAATTAATAAAAATTTAAACAGAGACATCGTTATGGTTGAAAGAAAGGAAGACAGAAAATTAGAATTTAATTGCAAAATTTTTGATTGTGAATTCAATATAGATTTAAGAAATTTTGAATTATCTGAACGTTTTTCTAAAAAGAAAACAATTGAAGATATGTTAAGGGTTAAGTTTGAGAATTATAATAATGCATGCGATATAAACTTTAAAAATACAAGAATTAATAAAAAATCAATAACATTATATGCATATTGTCAAAACAGTACATGTTGTACATTTAGATTTAAAATTTTCTTAAATGGCCAAGTAAAAGTATACAGATCTAAAGAGTTATTAACCCACCAAATAAGGGAAAGAAAGCCATACCAGCTGAGAGGCATTCAGCGATTTGTACAAAAGGCAGAAATTCATAAGGAATCTGCCCTTATTTATAGGAAAAAAAAATTTAATCAAGCAGTTAAATTACTGCGTACTGTTGGTAAACAACAAAATGTACGAAGTCTTGAAGTGTGCAGAAAACTTCGAGCAGAGGCAATGGGCGAATTTGACTACGATAAAGATGCATTTATCGATGCCTACAAGATGAGCCAAGGCCCATACAAAAATTATATACAATATATTTCGACTGGCCTTGATGTATATTTATTCAGCTACCGTCAAATCGAAGTGTCATATTCTAAAGAAATGTGATTTCACATTACATATAGATGCTACAGGAGGTGTTGTGTCGAACTTAGATTGTACGTCAAAGAGAATATTAATATATTCTATTGTTGCACATATTACTGATGATAAGAAGACGTTTACGGTAGCGGATGGAATATTATCAAATCATGCTATGTACGATATTGGCAAATTTTTGCATCATATAAAAGTTTTTTGTAATCAAAACAAACTAAAATGGCCAATATGCAAAAGGTTCATAACAGATGTGAGCTTTGCAATAATTGGTGCTCTTTTAAAAGAATGCAATGAAATGAATTCTGTTTTAGACTACCTAAGAGCCTGCGCAGATTATATAAAGGAACCTACTAAGAACGTGAATTTTGTTATTGTTCAATTTTGCACGAGTCATTACACGAAAATAATGATAAAAGATATAGATAAAATTGTTCCAGAAACAAATAATAAACTTAGAACATTTCTGCGAGAAGCTTTGGGAGCTCCATATAGTTTTGCTTCAATTGATGATATAAAAAAGTGGTTTGTACACCTTAATTATATTTTATTAACGCCAAAATTTAATGAAATTGTTTATTATAACTCAAGAAAATTTATTGATCATATAAATAATGTTAAAGAGAAAGTAGTTTCGCTTACTCCTCAAGACATTAATTATGATTTTAAATCGGCAGCGTCTACTCCATAGCCAAGGGAAGTCCATTTAGAAAAATATTTGAAAGTATTTATGTATCCATTCAAAATGATATTATTAGTAAAAAACATTGTTTCAATGAAGTGGATAATCGTTTTTACTGTCCAGCAGCGAGCAAAATTATATTAGAAAAGTACATGGCATTTTTGCCCATGTGGACACCTATAATTAGTTTCAATCTAAATGAAAAAATAAAACGACCAAGTAATGGTCCTATTGAGTCCCATTTCAAGGACTTAAAAGTTTATATATTAAAAATGAGCTCCATGAGGTTAGGACGTTTCATCAGAGCGAACGAGAAATTCATTAGATCGAAGCTTAATGAAATTGAGTCCTTAAATGAGAAAAAACTACCTCATGGAATCATAATAAAAAAGCAAGAACCATCAACAACAAGAAGTCATAGAAGAACAAAAAAAATCGAAAAGGACTCTGAAACAGAAATTTCAAACATAACAGAAAGCTGGAACAAAAAAAACAAAATAGCGAAGCTAAAATACAGCATGTTTGTACCACAATTTTTAAGCATGCAAAAAGCTTGGAAGACTCATAATTATGAAGCAGTTAGTTTAGATCATTCATATCTATCTCAAAAACCTTTACGGCTCACATTTAATATACCACTTGAAATATTGAAAAGTTTAGAAAATATTGAGTTTTATTTATATAAATTGTATAACTTATATAAATATTTTTATGGAACTAACCCTCATATTGACTGTTGTATAACATTGAAGGATATAACAAGTATTTATAATGGCAATTGGCTGACTAATGTTGTCATAGATGCTGGAATGCACTTGCTTTTGAAAAAGACAATGTCATCAGCGAAGCTGTTACCTTGCCAAGTTGAAAACTTTTGCTTCACAAACGAAAAAGTACTTAAGCAAGCCTTTGCAAAAAATCCTGATATACTAATAATTCCACAACTGTACAAACAACATTATTATGTAGTTTTGGTAAATTCTACTGAAAGAAGTGTAGCATGTATTGATCCCTTAAACAATTTAAAAAATATTGAATTATTTGTAAATTATTATATTCAACAGTTAAACAAAAATACTACGAGTTGTTGGAACAAAAAGACCTTTTACCATGATTTACAAAAGGACCACTACAACTGCGGAATTTTTATAATTCAATACGTCGAGCGGTATTTGCAAAATGAATCGCTAACTAATTTAATAAATCCAGAAGACTACAGAGAGTTGCTCAAGGAGGAAATTATTCGAAATACGGATGACATGTCTAAAATCTGCTTACACTGTGCTATTGCAGTAAATAATAGTCTATTATGTGATATATGTTCCAGGAACATATGCTCCAAATGCTTGGAAAAATATTATCAGATAATGAATGAGAATCTGGAACAATATACCATGTTCTACAAAATGTTTCTCTGCAAATTGTGCTCACAGACTAGGTAAATTCTTCTTTTCATAACATAGAAATACATAGCATTAAACAAATTTATATTTCCTTTTAGACAATTATCTCAAGCAGCAGAACAAAGTTTTGTCATCCGGGAAGATACCGAACATAGTGAATTGACATAAGCTGTAAGGTAAATAATATTTTTAAAATAATAATTATACAAATCAAAAATTAATTTCATTTTTCTTTTATGTAGCCTGATCAGTTTTTGGTACTACTTGGTACCCAGACGTAGATGCCGAAGCAGGTATCGAGGAAGAAGCAGTCGCCCGAGTAGAGCATATCCTGGCGCAGTGCTTTGCTGATGATCGTCTCGATTTCAGGTTGCCGCTGAAGCATCGGTCACGCGGTACAACGTCACCTAGTTCTCGTTAGTCGTATCGAAGGCGGCGTACTCCTCGGGAACGTTGAACAAACAAGTGCTGCTTGTCCGACTCTGAGCTGAACTCATCTGAGGGGCTAAATGGAAAGCATAAATATCTTCTTAAATAACTTCTAATTCGATAAAATCATAGACCTCATGGCCGTCACCACACTTTGAGGCTACTTCGATGGCTAGATCGTCCTCCTACTCATATTTACCGACCATTTGCATCCTGTCACATCTAATGGCACTAATGGCCTTCAGCACGCGCTTCGCTTGGTCAAAATTTTCTCGAGGAATGCGATTTTGAGAATTTGTTTATATTTATCTCGTGTATTTTTTCCATGTAAACAAACATGGAAGCTGAGTTCCGTTATGTGGTGCCATATTCAAATTTATTGTGCCATATTCACAATAAAAAATCTTTTACTTTTCGGAAGATCTTTCATTGAACGATTAGGTACATTTATAGAATGATAGAAAGAAAGTTGAAATAAAATAATATTCTTTTTTATTGTAGTTTTTTTTTTCATTTTATTTATGTTTATGTTAATATTTATCTTTATATTTAATTTTAAGCAAATTTAAATTTCATATTGCATTTATATATAAATAATAAATAAGTTTTATTTTTTATTGTTGATGTGAATGAGGAATTCACTAATTAATTCTTTATTCACAATAACCAAAACCCAAAAAATTCCTGTGCAAGTTAGCAACGATTTTGTGAATTTTTGAGGTTATGAAAATCGTTGCTAAGTTAATTTCTAAATATTAATCATTTCTGCATCTTTGCCACTATATAAGTTTGAAAGAGGATATTTTTACCGATTTTTTGGTACCAGTCCCAACCCTGTATCTGCTTTGGTTCTCTAGAAACTTAATTTCAAAAATTTTCTAAGGATATTAATGAATATTTGCGATGAGTGTCCTGCAACTACATTTCTGCACCTTTGCCTCTATATAAGTTTGAAAGAGGATATTTTTACCGATTTTTTGGTACCAGCACGAACCTTGAATCTGCTTTGGTTCTCTAGAAACTTAACTTCAAAAATTGCCTAAGGATTTTCATGAATATTTTTGATGAGTGTCCTGCGACTTGTTTGTTTTCTGCAGCTATGGCACTATATACGTTTGAAAGAGGATATTTTTCTCGATTTTTTGCCACCGGTCGGAACCTTGTATCTGCTTTGGTTCTCCAGAAACTTAATTTCGAATATTATTGAAAATGTTCATTAAAATTAGTTGTGAATGTCATTTGTTGTTGTTGATATACCGAGATACTCAATTCCTTATTCACAATAACTAAAACCCAAAAAATTCCTCTGCAAGTTAGCAACGATTTTGTGAATTTTTGAGGTTATGAAAATCGTTGCTAAGTTAATTTCTAAATATTAATCATTTCTGCATCTTTGCCACTATATAAGTTTGAAAGAGGATATTTTTACCGATTTTTTGGTACCAGTCCCAACCCTGTATCTGCTTTGGTTCTCTAGAAACTTAATTTCAAAAATTTTCTAAGGATATTAATGAATATTTGCGATGAGTGTCCTGCAACTACATTTCTGCACCTTTGCCTCTATATAAGTTTGAAAGAGGATATTTTTACCGATTTTTTGGTACCAGCACGAACCTTGAATCTGCTTTGGTTCTCTAGAAACTTAACTTCAAAAATTGCCTAAGGATTTTCATGAATATTTTTGATGAGTGTCCTGCGACTTGTTTGTTTTCTGCAGCTATGGCACTATATACGTTTGAAAGAGGATATTTTTCTCGATTTTTTGCCACCGGTCGGAACCTTGTATCTGCTTTGGTTCTCCAGAAACTTAATTTCGAATATTATTGAAAATGTTCATTAAAATTAGTTGTGAATGTCATTTGTTGTTGTTGATATAGCGAGATACTCAATTCCTTATTCACAATAACCAAAACCCAAAAAATTCCTGTGCAAGTTAGCAACGATTTTGTGAATTTTTGAGGTTATGAAAATCGTTGCTAAGTTAATTTCTAAATATTAATCATTTCTGCATCTTTGCCACTATATAAGTTTGAAAGAGGATATTTTTACCGATTTTTTGGTACCAGTCCCAACCCTGTATCTGCTTTGGTTCTCTAGAAACTTAATTTAAAAAATTTTCTAAGGATATTAATGAATATTTGCGATGAGTGTCCTGCAACTACATTTCTGCACCTTTGCCTCTATATAAGTTTGAAAGAGGATATTTTTACCGATTTTTTGGTACCAGCACGAACCTTGAATCTGCTTTGGTTCTCTAGAAACTTAACTTCAAAAATTGCCTAAGGATTTTCATGAATATTTTTGGTGAGTGTCCTGCGACTTGTTTGTTTTCTGCAGCTATGGCACTATATACGTTTGAAAGAGGATATTTTTCTCGATTTTTTGCCACCGGTCGGAACCTTGTATCTGCTTTGGTTCTCCAGAAACTTAATTTCAAAGATTACTATGGATTTTCATAAAAATCGAATATAAATGTCATGAATCTTATTTTTACCAAATAAAAGACAATTTTGTTGATTTTCGATTTTTTGTTGTTTATTAATTTGTTGAAATATTATTAAAATATCGAATTTAATTGTACAGTAAATTATAGTTTTTGGTATTCTGAGCGACCCTGTGGATTTCCAGGAACCAAAATCGTTGCTAACTTTTTCGTTGCTATCTTCACGGACGTTAACAACAATCACAAATGACAGTGACGACCAGAGTTGTCGTTCTCTTTATTTTGAATCAACAATTTTCCTCGGAATTGATTTTCGTTTATTGTTCAATATTGAGTTGGTACTTCTATTTATTTGTTTATCAACAAATTATGATCATTTGTTTGTGACGAGTGTGTTATTTATTTATTAATTTATTTATTTATTTATGCTTAATAAGAGGTGTACAAGGAGTGGCAACCCTGAAATTTCGGGTCCCGACTTCGTGTAGCAACCCTGGAAATGGCGGAAATGGCGAATTTGACCGACCCTGTTATTCGAATACGAGCTTCTGATTGGACGCGATTTGAAATTTCAATTCAAAATTTTTTAATTATATTTTTGAATAAATATTATTTGTGATTTTATAATCAAATAAAATCAATCAATCAGTATTATTATTTGCGTATTTTGAATTTGTTTAATATTTATTCATCAACAAACAAACAAGTTTCGTAAGTATTTATTTATTTATTATTAATTAAAAATGTTTAAATAAAACAAATAAATACATAAAGGATAATGGAGCAACAACAACAACAAAACAACTGCAGGAAGTGCGAGCAGTTCCGGGCGGAAGTGGTGCAGTTGCGCCGGCTGCTGCAGGCGGAAGTGGGGGGTACTCCACCGAGCGCGTCGCGGAGGCGGAAGTCGCCCAGTTGCGCCGCCAACTCGAGGAGGCGAAGGAGTACTCCTCCGACTTGTTGGCGGAGGTGGTAGAGCTGCGCCGCCAGCTGGAGGAGGCGCCTAGCTCCAGCTCCATCAGCGAGCTACAGGCGGAAGTTGCCGAGCTGCGCCGCCAGCTGCCGTCGTTGGGGGAGTCTCCTCCAACCGCGTCATGCCCCTCACCCCGTTCACCACGGACGTCAAGTTCATCGAGTGGGAGGGGCTGTTGAACAAGTCCCATCAGAGGAGACTCCAACTGGTAAGTAGTGACCGACTTCCGGTGAGATCCTTCTTTAATCCTTTTTTATTTCAGCGTGATGGGCGGCATCAACAATTTTGATTCTCCCTATAAATATATAAAATATATATGGAGTGCTGTGCTGACGGAGGAGGCGGCACAGCACTTCTCATATGTAAAAATAAAAAGTTCGTGGTACCCGTATACGGATACGACTTCACGAGCATATTTAAAGGTATTTGTTTATTTATTTAATAATTTAATTAACTAATTTGTATGTACTAATTTCAGAGGCCTTCTTGAAGGAATTCCCTTCTCTTGATTCGGACTTCTTCGTCCGGTGTACGGTGCGAATATTCACCTACGCTCGGACGAACCAGAGAAGGTTGGAGGAGAAGGTCCATCGGGCCGCCCACCACAAAAAACTGATGAGCCTGGACTAGAGTAAAGTATAGACCAGACGAACCGGACAGGTGGGGGTGGACGAACAGGTGGGGGTGGACGAACAGGGGGACGGACAGGGGGACGGACAGGCGGACGGACAGGGGGACAGACAGGGGGACGGACAGGGGGACGGACAGGCGGACGGACAGCTGGACAGACAGGGGGACGGACAGGGGGACGACGGGAGAGTACAAATACTGGACGTACAAATAATAACGAACAATAGGTTCATATTTGACGGACAGGAACTAGTGGACAGAGGGGAGGAGGAGGTGGAAATGGGGGGTGGTGGGGACGACGACCGCGGACAGACACGACGACACAGACGACACAGGCCATCACTGAATTGTGATTTGTGTGGGCGGACGTTCAAGCTGCCAAAGAATTTCAGGAAGCACAAGTTGCTGCATGGTGAGTACTCCTTATTTGTTAATTAAATTCATTTTTTAATAATAATTCTTTTTTTCTATTTCAGGTCCTCTGGGGACACTCGTCCACAAGTGTCCTTATTGTGTCCTCCACTTCGAAACAGTACTCGAAATGGAGTGACACAAGGACGACCATCTGTACAACAGGAGAACTGCCAGAACTGCGGGAAGCAGATCAACCGGTTATCTCTTCCCGCACATGAGGAGAAATGTGACAAATACGGCGTACCGGAAGTTAAACCCCAATACCCGTGCCACAACTGTGGGAAACGGTTTCCCACATATTCCAACCTTTGTGGTCACCGCCGAGTCCGGCATGGACAGTAAAACAGGTAATAATATATTAATTGTTTAATTTTTTTTATTAAAAAAAATTCGATTCCTTCATAGTTTTTATTTGGTAACTTCTTGTTATTTAATTAATTTTTGTTGAAATTGTACATTTTCGTTGCTCGGCTGTTTTCAGAAAAATTTGAAATTTGCACGTTGAAGCCACCATCCCACCATCTCGCCGTCCTCCGCTGCGTCGTTGGCACGCCCAATCTGGGCCTGCAGCTCACCACGTCTGCGCACCGCCCCACACCGCCGTCAACACCGCATTCTAGTCCCGCCGTCCTGAGTGCCAAGTCCCCGCCGTCCACCGCGTGGAATCCGCTGTCCGCCGCTCTCTCGGCAGCCGCTGCAGCTGCTCTCTCCTCGTCCACGTGTTCCTCCGCCACGCCGTCGCCAGCCACTGCTCCGTACGCCAACTCCTCGCCATACACGATCGGTTATCATGCCACGCCCACCATGACGCTGGACTATCTGGGGGTGGGAACGCTGGTGCAACCCAAACTGGAGAACCCCATGGAAGCAGGCAACACGTGGCTGAAGAGCAAGGAAGGGGACAATTGGCTCTACAGTAATTCGTCGATGAACTGGAGTGACTCGACTGCGGCGACGAATCTTGAGATCGAACTACAACGTAAGTAGCGGGAGGATCAACAAAAGTCCAAGTGGAAAACGAAATAAATTTTAATCACTGATATTGAATAAGATAACAAGAGATTTTACTTGACTATGAAAGAAGTCTTTCCACAGGTTTGTGGGAATGAGCGCTTCACGCAATAAACGTAGAAAGTCTTTGACGCAACCACACAGAACGTGAACGTCAGTATTGCCCAAATTAGGCGTTCCCTTGCCCCGCAAAAAACGCTCCTTCAGTGCTTTGACTTCGCGCTCCGAACCCGATACGCGATAGATACCGACTTCGTTGAGCCCTCGTGCTTCGATCTCGTTGACACAGTGCACAATTAGAGCCGGAACCATGGGAGCCGTTGAGGGTGCATAGTCTGAAATGTGACCCATCAAACCCTTGATTGTGGGCGTGCCCGACTGTGGAACAGAAGCGACGGTTAGTAGATAACGACAGTCGATGTGACAACGAATGGGGCAATCGCGGCAACGGAGACCAACTGCGCCAAATCGAATTCTAACAATAAATACATAAATAAATAACAAAATTCAAAATTCATAACAGGAGAACTCACTTCTTCTGACACTGAACACATGTGTCGGTGCGAATAAACGTCTTTGAAGCGAAGTTATGCTGGCGCATAGCATTCGGACGCAGGTTCTGCGCCGGTGATCCCATGATGTTCGACATCAAGGTAGACGGAACGGCACTGGGTGTCATTTGTGGGGCCGCCATTTCCTTCAGAGGAGACCGGCGAGTTGGTGTAGTGGGTCCATCACCAATGCACTCCTCCTCCTCAATCTCAATCTCAGGTTGCACGTGAACGGGAACCGATTCAATTGTGGACTCTGCGCGTATGGCACCAACGCCATCTTGGGGAATTGTAACTTTGGTTGTGGCGCATATTTTCTCTGAAGGACCAATATCTAGGGTGTGTTTGTTAACGCCACCACTGCGGCGTGTGCTGGAACGGGTAGACATTTGTGGAGGTGTAGAATGAGACCCGATCGGTGCATTGAGCCCTGCACTTAAACGGGATCTTTTTGTGCCAACCACTGGTTTTCTGCTGTTTGGCTTTTGCCAATTTCCCGAGTGATTGATATCCATCGATAGATCCGAGAGAAAAGAGCCAGTGGAGTTGATTTCATTGCCAAGTGGGGATTCAATGACTTTCTTTTCCGAGGCAGTGTGTTCAGAAAGGCCAGTTTGTCCTTCGTTTCATCCTTGAGGTTACGCTCGTTCTGCAGCAGATCTGCTACAGCCACAATTTTCTTCTCCTGCAAATTAAATGAACTTTACTATTGTCTATTCACACGCAATCCTATCGGTTGCTCACCATTTGATCACGTTCGTGTTCAGCCTCCCAACGCGCCTTACTCTCCATCTCGAGCAAGCGGCGTGCGTGGAACAACTTCGTTTCCAGATCCGCCATGTTCTGGAGTCAGCACCACCATCTCCACCAGCAACAACAACAACTTCATCATCAGCAGCAGCACCAACAACAACAACATGCTCACTATCAAATCGGACGAGTGCGGCCAGTGGACATGAACAAGCTAAAGGAGTTCGGCCAGGACTTCGGTATGAAGTTCCAAAGGTACTAAATTTAAAATTTTACTCTTTGAATCGAAATAAATTAGGATTGTAACTTTTATAATAAAAATACATAATAACAATTATTTTTGATCGATATGTTTGCAAATAATTTTTAATCCATATTTTTTCAATTATTTTTTTAGAGAAAATTTTTATTGATATTTTTACATTAAAATCAAAAAAATAATCAAAAAATTCAAAATAATGTTTCAATTCAAAAAAAAATGTTTCGAAAAAAGAGTATCAATCCAAATTTCATAGCAAACGTTTTTTAAATTTCAGTCAAAAATTTATCGGAAAAACTGATTAAAATTTAAAAAAACAATTCAATCAAATTAATATGAAGTGATTTTTATTAAAAAATTTAATTTAATTTTTATTCGATTTGAAATATGAAACTACCGAATATTTCGATCCCTGGATTAAATCAATTTCTTTGTAATTAAAAAAAATCCTCGATGAAAAATACGAATTATGGAAAACAAATGTTATAAACTTTAATAATTCTATATGTACTTTAATAAGGTGCTTTTTTAATTTTAAGGCGAAATTTAAAGTTTTAATTCATTGGTAACTTTTGGTAACTTTTCATAACCTGACTTGGTCGCAAAAATGTTTCTTTAGCGGCAACCCTGGTCAGTGACCTCCCACTACTTGATTAACTACAATCAGCATTGCCAACAGTAAATAAATGTAGGGTTCATCTGTTCCACAGGTTATATGATTGAAATAGTTGTTGGGAGTGGCTAAATGTCAGCCACATTCTTTTATTTTGCGTTTACATTAGTTTACACTGTTTTTTATTAACAATTATTACATTTAATCAATTGCCAAGACATAATCTTAAGATGGAACTATGGAAGATCGGGATGGTTGCAGTCTTGGCCGTTTTTTACTGCTCCCAAGGTAAGCCATGCTTCATTGCCTGTTGAGTCTGGAGAACTTTATTCATGGGCCATTGTTTATGATTGCAGTGCATTTCGTCGATGGCTTGGAATGTTATGTGTGCTCGAACCAAACGGGCAACAAGGAGAAGTGTCTTAACACGATAAAGACGTGCGAGCCCGGCGAAGATGTGTGCGGCACGGAGATTCGCTGGGGCAGTGAGCCGTACTTCTCGCAAGGTGCCCTCAAGCAGTATTACGTCTCCAAGCGGTGCATGACGAAGCAGCAGTGCCAACAGAAGCGCAAGCGACACATGTCCGTCTGCACGCACATTTGGTATGAGGATTGGTCCTGCCACGAGTGCTGCCAGGGTGATCGCTGCAACTATTTTGTGATCGTAAGTGATTTGACTCATGGCCCTTAGTGACCGCTAACCTAAACGCATTGATTACTTTTCAGAGTTCATCGAATAAATTGCAAACTACCATGTTTTCAACATTGACGATAGTTGGTTCTATCATTATTTCTCGAATGCTAACACAGCACTAATGACTAATGCATAGACTTAAGCTCTAACGAACTCAATTCAATAGACATCTGTGCCTTAGAATCTCCTGAAAATTCAGTAACTTCGTCCATTTTGTAATAATAGTGAATAAGATTATGTTTTTTTTTTGTTTTTGTATAATAAGACCTACGTTTTATATATATTTCAACATTTTACATTCCAATTATATTTTTCGTATATGTTGTCAATTTTACAAATGAGTTATTTTGTAATAACGCCCGAATATTACTCTGTACCAATTTAATAAAGACGTTTTATTGATAACAAGTTAAATAGTTTTAAATCCCAAATCTGTTGTGCAGTAGAGATTGATAAATGATAATGATAGAAGTGATACATACGCAAAGAAAGATGCACATTTAACTCTATGAGCGTTATTTAGAAGCTTATCACAATTTATCACTTAGGTGCGAGATTATTGTTGTTGTGAATATGTAATAACCTGGTACAAGGTATGAATCACCGAAAAAATTCTTATTCATTTCGACAAGTTATCTTGTTTCTTTCTGAACACCATCAGTCACTAGTGTTACGAATAATTTCTAGTTAGGAAAAAGTTAATAAACTAATTTGGACCTCTTTAAGTACTACCTAAACGAAGTAAAAATCAACGCACCTTCGGTTAGTTTTAAAACACGTCTTGACATGGAAAATGTTTATAGTGCAAATGTACAAGAAAAGGAAACCAACAAAAGGGGAAAAGTGTTTCGAAAAAGAACTGTGAAGTATTTGCAGAAAACGGCAAATGGATTCGTTGCCGCTTTGGAGAATATTTTAACTTCACGCCTACTTATGTAATGCGAGGCTGTTTTGTGAAAGAGAAGAAAATAACATTCGTTTCGGTATTTTTTATTAAGTTGTTTTTCTTTTAAATAATGCAATCGGAAACGTATTATAACTGATAAATAAATGCATTTTATACCAATTTGTTTCTTTAATTTGTTATTCATTTATATTAGATTTTTCATTAGAAAAACACTGCTGCTCAATTTATGAAACACAAACTTTAATTAAGAGGTATTGTTTACTTATATTAGTTCCATTTAATTGTAATTTTACGGTAGAGCTATGTATAAATATTTTACAAAACTAATACATATTTTTGAATGTTTGTTTTTAAAGCCGGTAAAATTTTAGAAAAGTGTGCATTCTTCTACTGAAAAATATTTACATTCTTCTTTTCACGGATTCGAATTGCGTGCAAAACTAACATCGTTTTTACAATACCTTCAATTGATAATTTTCAATAAGTTTTTAACGAATAAATATGAATAATATCAATTTTGGAAGGCGAATGATGTTTTAGAAGCAACATCTTGCAAAAATCAGTTATTTGTTTGAATAGAAGTTTAATTTATTAAAGCCATCCGACGAAGATATAACTAAAGGTCTAAAAGAACTGCTCCTATAACAATTACAATAAATCAGAAACTCTGAATTAAAACAAGAAATTGGAAAAGTTATTGATAAGGAAATCGAATGCAAGGAATAAATTATTGTTCTGATACTTATTTAAGCAGCATTTAGGTATGAGGCATACTACTGTTGATAGTGTATAATGAAATCAGGAAATTCGACGATTTACGCAAATGTAAACAATAGCATTTACAACTCATCCTTAAGCAGCGTGTAACGATTTTTCGAAGGACCCAATTTCTTGAATGTCGACTCTGGCGGAGATGTGGCTTTACCGGCGATAACTTCAGTTTGGACATCATTACTCGAGGGATCAGGTCCATAATGGAACTCTCTGTAACACAAAAGGGATTATATTCTTGGACTTGTTAATTAGAAGCTATTTAGGTACAAACCTGTGAAGCTTTCCGTTATACAAATCTTGCAAGAACTCCTTCAGTTTGCCTGGTATATACATGTCTTTGAAATTGGGGAACAGATACATATGTCTGAACGAATCAATGGCAATCAGTGGCAAATCATCATCGGATTTTCCCAAATGATGCAGCGGATGTGCGAAACGTTTACCATCGGCCGTAAGGAAATTGATTTCTATTGTGAGAAAATAAATGTTGGTTCATTAAGTTAGATCAGATTATTAAAACAAAATAACAAACAAACTGTTTGCTTACGTTTCTCGTCCATGAGTTGGCTTTCGATAATTGCTTTGTAGTCTTTTATGGAGTTAGTGTCATCTGGATGGTGGAATAAAATCAAGAACGGCAAACCTTCCTCAGTTAACTCCTCAGCATTTTCAAATGTTATTTCACGCACAAGTGGCACACATTTCTTTTGTACCCAGACCTTCAGATCGTCGAAGTTAGAAAGGCTTCCAGTGTAGGTTTCATCGTTTTCATGCGAGACGGCAACGTCGGGTCTAAACACTATTATTGGGGTACCTGAAGATACAAACAAAAGTATATTTATATATTATGTACACGTTTATATACATCTGTGGCACAAAGATAAAGAAGCTTTAGTAGAGATAAATGGATGTTACATTGTTTTCTTCTTCAAGACATATCTTTTCATATGAATTTTCAAATGAGCAATTAGAAAAATTCTCTGTGGTTTAGTACTTATTAAAAAATATTAAACCTTTTGCATACAATATTTCTAAAAGGGCATGTTAAGATTACTTGATGTCGAAAACAACCTAAAACTGACATTGTTAATAAATTACCTAATGCTTCGTTAGTTATTGAATTAGCTACATTATTGTTTCCATCCATAACTATATAAAGGGAGCAAGAGTAATGTTAAAAATATTATAAGGACTCAAAGTATGCGATAAGTTCTTATTAAGGGAAGAAGCAGTTTTAGATGCATGATTACATGCTAGTTTTGTGTGGTTTTGGTTTAGTGCTTACCTGGAGGATGCATGGCTTGAGCGGCGTCGCCGAAGCCTACATGGAACTGGCAGTCCTCCTTCAAATTAGTGGCTACTTTGCGGAATGTGTTGTACTCTGGCTGATCGCGACGATCGAAATAACCTATGATGATGCGTTTTTTCGAGTCTAAGCTTTCGAGATCCTTCAATGACTGGAATTCCTTGATTGGGTCCTCTAGTTGTTTCTTCACGAATTCCAAGAAAGCCTCTGCAGAACGCTGTCCGCGGTATTCACGCTTGCTAAGTTGACCATTGCGAATTATTTTAAGTGTGGGATATTTTGTGATATGGAACCGAGAAGCAACAGACGTCTCCTTGTCACAATCGACCCGGCCTAGCACCACTCTTCCAGGATCAGGAAATGCTTCATTGACCTTTAAATAATAACGGTAAGTATGAAATAAAATCACAAGTTAAAATATTGACAAATGTGTATATAATTACTTTATCAGCAGCTTCGTTGAAGATAGGAGTCAGCAGGTTACTAAAGCGACACCACTCTGCGTAGAAGTTTATTACAACTAATTCATTTGATGCTGTAATGAAACGAAAATTCAAGTATAGTTTTATCAGTTATATAATTACAATAAAACTATGGAATCAAATTAATATTCACGGCATCATGTAATATATTACATAAATCTTGGTACGTAGTTTTTGCGCACATAGGTTCAAAAACATATGGAATATCTTAATATTCATATATCTTCATGGAATAATCACTGAAAGTTTCGAACTTATATCTGCTATTCAAAAACAACGATGACAATGAGACCCAGATTTCATTGTTTAACTAAAACAAAACTGAGTAAATGTGTAATTGTTGAAAATGTGAGCACAGGTGCCAAACAGATCGATAGAAATTATTTATTGTTTTATTTCCAAAACACGGACTGACTTGTCTGAGGAAAACGGTAACAAAATAACATTTCACAGATAAATTGATGCAGATAAAGGCGACAACAAATACCGAGTCGAAATGGGCTCATTGGAAAAAAAAGATATGATACCTCTGAATTCCATTTTAGATATTTCTAGACGTTACTGAAAATGTCGTAACAGGGAATTCAAATAGAAAATATTTGGATTCACCAAGGGCAAGGCATATACAAAGAACTACTCTTTGAGTACCAATGTATACATGCTTTGTAATGATGTTTACTCTCAGGTCAAATGTTTACAAATTTTATTTCATTTTTCATTATGGGAAAAATATTAGAAAAGGGTTCAAACATGCAGAGACGACCATTCAATAAATGTGATTCGGTCCAAACATCAAACGAAGTATAATGAATGCAAAGCGCAGAGCGATAACTCCGAACGTGATTGAAGCGAGGCGAGGGTGACACGTCAAAGCATTTCCTACTGAACTACCGTCGAAGCAGTAGCAGGTTTTGTTGATGCAACCAACGCATAATTGAATGTCAATGCCAGCCAGATTTGCTGTCGATTAGTTTTTATATTGAAGATGATCTGTACATTATTATTTGTTATTTGGCGATAAGCGATATTGATTACTATCAACGAATTAAATTAAGAGGAACGTTTTTGTAGAAGTCAACTCACCTAAAGTCATGTCAATGTTTTCACTGGTAATGTCGACGGCACCGCTGTTCGTTGGATTGTAGAACACGTAAATAACCTGAAAACCAGCAGAAAGGAGATTTTATTAACTTAATTCAGATAATTCCACATCGTTGTATTTTGCTAAAATGGTTAAATTATTCACTAGTTTTTCTAGAAATTTGTTAAATGCCGAGACAAGCTACCGAAGAACAGTTTGCCGACAGACGGACAACGTTTGTTTCTTAACATTTATTTCTCTGAATAAACTTACCATGAAAACCGTAAAATATATCGCCTTTTTACTATTGAACAAATGCATTTTGATATTTTGTATAAATTAACTTAATTTTCTAATGTTTCTTCTTTAAATAATGAAAAATCGTGCAAATATCCACTAACACTGCCTTTCTTTGGGTACGTCTGTCTTCTACTACTCTCCTACTACTTATCTTTCTCCTTCCAACAGCCGTACGTTTTTCATTTTGACGACCAGTGTTGTCAAAGTCACTGCAACGGAAGGGTTTCACTTCACTTTTGATCAGAACCGAATATGTTGTTGTTGTGTTTTTTTCACAGTATTTGTGACAGCACACCAAAAGTAGGTATTTTTTTTAGGAAAATTTAGTTTGGAATTCGGGAAATTATTAGCGATTACTATCGTTACTTTTTACCACAGATTGAATATTAGTGGTATTAATGTCTAATATTTAATAAACAAATTTTCAAATTTCAATAAATTTTTACAACTTATTAGTTGAAGCCCTCGAAAGGCTTTGACCTAGCTACTCGCTTAATTATATTAATATTAATTATAATTAAGAAATAAATGCGACTGCCGAGATCGTCGGCTTATTACTTCCATTGCCATAAGACCTCACATGCATAATTAAAAATGTTTACGTTCTTTCGGGAGAAGAATAAGAGATGAAATTTCAAAGGGAGAAGGTGAAAAAGGTGGATTTAGGGGGACATGTTTTTAGTTCCTAAAAATTCCGTGTCGCTGTCGAAAACTCTGTTAGTTCCAATAAATTCCGCAAGACGATTATGTGTTTTCCCCACACACACACACCATCAAAGCAATTTCACTACCACACACAAGCGATATTTCTAGTTTCATATCTGGTGGTCTGCGAGTTGGAAGTGTTTCGATCTCCGAAATATTCTTAATTTGGGTTGTTTTCTAGTTGTTAAAGCATAAATATTGCAGTGTTTCGCCTCTGAAAAGTTGTTTCTTGTTAAAAACGCGTTGAATGATTGAATTACGTTTCTCAGAAATGATTTAAGTGGACGCGAAAAGTAAAAAAATCTGTAAAATTCGAACAAAGAAAACAAAAGTGGAAACAACGAAGAAGCAAAGTGCAAAGAGTGAGACAAGCTGAAGAAAAAACGACAAGCAGAGAAAACGATAAACGACAAAAATGGATGGATAAAGTTTATGTTCGTTCTTAAACAATAACACAAAGAAGAACAACCGATGTGTTTGTTGTATCATTTTGCAAAGCAACACAGACTGCAACCAAAAAGCTCACGAAAACAAGTAGAAAATAAATTGATTTCATCGCGAGTCTTTTTCGGAGTTTACTTTTATCGCCAGTTCTAAATTTCCCATATCGACTTGGCCAAGGCGATGAGCTAAGGATAATCGAATAATATCTGAAAATACGCAACAGAAAGTTAAATAAATGTGAAAACGTCAGACACGAAGACAGACAGATAACAACAACAACAATATCACGTCTTTCTTGTCATTCCAAATTGTTTTTTCCTCTTTGTTTTTGTTCCATCTGTTGTGCCGTCACCGACGTCGGCAGTGGATTCTACTGAAATTGGGATAACATTAAAAACGAAACGTCAAAACGTTTTGAAGGTGAGTTCCAATGAAAATAATTAATTGCAGTGTGTTTTATTTTTTTGTTGTTCATATAAAAAACCAATATATTTCTGAAAAAGTGTATATTTTCCAATTCGCAAAACCACAGTTTTCTGTGTCTTAAACAACAAGTTACTGTTAATTACTTTTTTCAATAAAACTATTACTCCAAGTTAGTGAAAATTATAAGTTCTCTTTGTTTGTTAATGTTAAAAGTTAAAAATAAATTATTTGGTTCCTTCAAATCCAGATTTTTAATCGTAATCTTTATTGAAACTCGGTGTTTTTCGTTTGTATGAGAAAATCCAAAAATATCTTCTTTTTTTGGGAAAATAATAATAATAATAATAATATATTGAATGCGACAGCACATCAACTTAATAACAGAAGATAGAATAGAAATAAGAAAACAACTAAAGCAAAGTGGAAACAGACGGACAAGGACAATGACGGATGGACGGATACGTAAACGGACGAACCAATAGGCCAAGTTCCAAGACTATAGATTTTTCTAAAAACTTTTTGGCAGAAACATCCAGATTATCTTTGTCCAATACAACCCTCAGCGAACTTTTCGTTATATTAGCATAAAACTTGTCTTACAAACAAATTAGTACAAATTAACAACAATTCTAATAAAACTATGTTGGGGTACAATTAAAGATGAAAAAATACATGTCTTGCCTTTGTTTAAAGAATTTATCGAATCGGGCATACATAATAAATTAATATTAAACAAAACAATTCGAATTTGCAAAGTCATTGCATCTTTCCTTTTCGAATCTGTTCTTTTGTTGTCGAAACAGATGATGTCGAAAAATAAGAAAAAAGAGATACGAAAAATATATTATAAATATACCTATGCATTGGAATATAGCGTATCGTGTTGTTGTTGGCTTATCTTTTACTTGTTGTTGTGTTGGATAATGGGCTTGTATTTGTGAGTTTTGTGAAAAAAGAAAACATCAATTAAGAAGATCAAAGTTTTCAGCTGTTTGAATGAAACACGCTTGCCATCACATCGCAAAATAATCCGATTGTTGTTGCAATTCATTGCACTTGATCTACAATTAGCTGAGTTAAAAAAAATTAATTTCTGGTATATCTTCGAGTATTTAATAAAACAATTGCCTTTTGTAATGTTTCGAGCACACCCTGACCTCGGTCCTTTGGCCTTTTCTTCTAGCCTTCCAGCGAATTTCGACTTCCCATTAAATGAGTTTTATCGACTATATAAATTACTGAAAATTAGTTGCATTAACATTCCGAATTGTTTCCTTTCTTTTTATTTGCATATGTATGAAATTTATAAAAAGATTTTGTTGTCCTTTCAGAGATAAATAAAACTTTATTATTCGTTTAAAAATATTAGTTATTTCCTTCTCGCTCTGGCTTGGAATATCTGTCGACTGGTTCGTTCGGTTGTCTTGTTTTGCTGCTTACGATATTTCTTCTACTCATATGTGTATGCACTAACTATATAAATATCGCGGTGCGCTTAAAAAGTAAATACAAACAACGTACAAAGAGGAATAATAAAAATTTTTCCAAAGGTCGTTTTACGGTTTCGCTTTGTTTTTTGTCCGAGCTTTCGCGGACGATGTCTCGCCTTCTTTCGGCGACGATTGTCCGTCCGCTGTCTCGCTCGCACAATTCGTATAAATAAAATTTATTATTATGACTGCAATATTTCTTTCGATACAGATACAGTCGCCGTAAAAATATTTTGATTTTCTATTTCGACTATTTTTCCTAGCAAAGATAATACACAACTTCATTTGTATATATTTCAAATTCATATTGTTTCGATTTATTTTTGTCTAAATAAAAACTAATTATATGCTAAATTAGAGTTCCAAATGAACTTGATGAAGAACAATTTCCTAAACCTGTGTTAAACATCATTAAACATTCCATTGACCGCAATATAGTATAGATCTTTTATTTTATAACGATTTTTCGCAGTGTCTACGCAACCTTTACTTTCCAATGAATCAAGTTATGTGGTTGAAAATGTAGGTCATTTTGCTACAATTACCTACTATAGATGCATGCAAGTTAGTGCACAGTCATCAAGAATAGGTATAAACGAGAGCAGGCCAAGTAATATTACATTACAATAAAAACCTCGTGGCCGTTAGGATCTCCAATATTCACTTCACATAAATTATACTTTCATGCATTCCGATTCCGATTCAACATAAAATTAAATACAAAACAGAAAGAGTTTCTAACATTCGAAAAGATGTCAAACTAGTTGTTTCCTCTTCACATAGTATTTTGAATTCCAACAGAAGCCGGTTAAATTATAGGTGGTTTCGCCATATGTCCAATGTCATAGCAGCCTGCAGTAAATGCACATTTACATTTGCAGCTACAGTTGCCAGAATTTCCAACGTCATCAATCGTTTAACTCAAAATCACTGGAAAACGTGATATCATGTTTTTTGATGTGATGTTTCTGTTGGCATTTTTTGGTTCTCTATGCTGCAGTTGCAATGTTTTATTTCGGGAATATGCCGACAGCCTCACGCACAACCCAAAAGCGTCTCTACAATATTTCAGCAGCTCGCCAACAAACATGCGTACGCCCCAGACTTGCGGTGACAATGAAGACAGAAATATATACTATGTGTGTACGTGGATTTACCAGCGTAGACACTCGGATACCGACTCACTTGAGGACAGTGTGGCAGCAGAGCAGCAGACAGTTGTAGATATGCACCGTGCCACTTGCGCCGTAGATAGTATTTCCATTTAGGACTCGAACGTGTGCGCTACGTGTCGAAAGCAGCACATTTTGCGGTAGGTCGTTTGCGGTTTCCACTCATACGCTGCTTGTAATTTACTTGATATTTATTCATTGTCGCCCTCTTGGTGTTGTTGTCTGAGGATTATTCATTGATAAGGGAGTACATGAATGCGCTGCGCCTCTAGGGAAAGTAGTTGATCCCACAATCAGCTCAGAGTCGGTTCCTAGATACTTCCTTACTATTTTACAAATTGTCCACTTGTGGAATTGATAAGTCTTTTCGGAAAATAATGTATCATGTTTTCTATCAGTTGGTTTTGCGGTCTCTTCCTGCAGCAATGTTTAATATGTGGATAAACAGAATGAAAACGGCGTCTGACAATCAACGTACACTCAACGTACATTTGTAGAACGTTCGTTGGTTGTAGTCAATGCCGCGTATCTAACAAATACATACTAGCTGAATACAAGCACATTTTTATTAATTGATTTTTCATTAGGGATATTTTTCAGATGTTCCGTTTTCCATGTGCAAAAGTGAAAGTGTTTCAAGTTCGGAATGAGGTGTGAGTTTCCCCGGCTTGTCTCCCCCTTGTATGTTTATACAAAAAAAAACTCATGTTCAATTCTGTGTGGAAATCGGTGTGTTTCGTATTCGTGTTGTCTATTGCGCAGTTTGTTTTGGGAGATTGTCCTCAGGTCGCCACTGAAAATTGTGTTTGGTTTTTCGATTAAAATATTAATGTGTTCCCACTGGAAAACAAATGAGAAACTTTTAGTTGTGAACAACTGGAGTACAATTTTCTATGTAGATTGAAATTCTTTACAATTTTGGTAATTGCCTTCGAAATTCCGTTGAATTAACTAATCAAGTAGCATTTCATGACTACAATCGCGGAGTATATCCTTTTGAATGATATAAAATTGCACAGATTTTTATTGATGTATGTAATAATTATTTTCAGCTAAATGGAGGGATCCGATGGATCACCTCCCCAATCGCTTTGCATGATACGAGCTGCTGAATTATTTCCCAAACCACAAATGGAAAAGGAGGACACTCAGTTGGTTGTCCCATTCCAAGAACGTAGGTTCAACTCGCTTTCTGTCCATCTTCTTGATTTCAACATAACTTATTACGCATTGCAGTTGCTGGCGAGTCTGTAAGATACTTGGGACGAACTGACGATGGCGTTCTCGCCCTCTCCAATTACCGCATCTTTCTACTCAAGAATTCAACCAGCTCAGAGACATCTGTGCCTCTGGGCTTGATTGAATCGGCGCAGTCCCGTGATCTCTTCCACCTGATCATCAACTGCAAGGATGCCAGCACTGTTAAATGTTCCTTCGAAACGGCCGAGCAATGCTCGGAGTGGCAGCGACGTATACAGCTGTCTGTGGGCGTACCTGAAACCTTGGAATCGTTGTTTGCATTTCCGTTTTGTTCGTGGACATGTGATGGCATGGCCAATGGCTCGGCAGGAGCTGGCTCAGGTGTTGCAGGTGAATACTATCCCTTTGATTATCTTGATAACAATTATTTGAAACGTTTTTCTTTGTAGCCAACGGATCCAATGTATTTTTCAACTCAGAAAACCCTTTGTCGATTAGTCCCAATGACTATTCGGAACGACTGCAACGAGCCTCACGCTACGAGGACGACTTTATGCGAGAAGTAGAGCGGTTGGGCTTCGATTTGAATGGTTCATGGCGAATAAGCCATGCCAATGAGGACTTCAAACTCTGTCCGTCGTACCCACGAAAGATTCTCGTCCCCTGCTGTGTGTCCGACGAAACCCTGCAGACGGTGGCCAATTTCCGTGGCTCACGACGATTGCCCGCCGTTGTGTGGCGCCATAAAAAGTCTGGAGCCGTAATAGCACGTTGTAGTCAGCCCGAAGTCGGATGGCTAGGTTGGCGCAGCTCAAAGGACGAGCAATTGCTGAAAGCATTAGCCGATGCGTGCGCTTTCGATCGCGGCGAACAAATGCGGAGAATGTCGCAAGCAGCCTTTGGCATGACGAATCCTTCCGGGGAGAATTCTCCATCTAGTCCGGACGGAAGCCACGAAGAGGTTGCACTCGATGAAGTGCGGGTATGTTTCAACATTTATTGGTTCTAGAACCTGTGATGATTTGTAACTTAATTCCATAGAAAGTCCTCATTGTGGATGCACGCAGTTACACCTCGGCAGTGACAAACAGAGCTCGTGGCGGAGGATGCGAATGCATTGAGTACTATCCATGCGCGGAGATAGAATTCATGAATCTTGGAAATATTCATGTCATACGCAAAAGCTTTCAGGCGTTGCGTCAATTGTGCGCCTCTCCGCCGGACGTGCCAAAGTATGTTGGGGTTTTTGACGTCCATTAAACAATTTCTATAATCCCTATACATTGTAGTTGGCTTGGAATGCTGGAGAAAACAATGTGGCTGCAACATTTATCCGGGCTCCTGGCTGCATCCGTCACTGTGTGTCATGCCATTGAGAAGAAAGGCCGCCCTGTGTTAGTGCATTGTTCGGATGGTTGGGATAGAACGCCGCAGATTGTGGCCACCGCCCAATTATGTCTGGATCCTTACTATCGCACTGTGGAGGTATGCATTCTCAACGATTTAAATCGTACATTTAACTAATGTAACTGTACCGCAGGGCTTTCGCACATTGGTAGAACGTGAGTGGTTGAGTTATGGGCATAAATTTGCGGATCGTTGTGGTCATGGCCCTGGATCTGACGAGTCAAATGAAAGATGTCCGGTGTTTTTACAATGGTTAGATTTGGTGCATCAAATACACAAACAATTTCCATGTAGTTTTGAATTCAGTATGGGGTACCTGGTGAGTATTTGTTATTGGTAAGCATTTTTCCATATCAAGTAACTTTATTTTTTCGATAGATTAAACTGGCTCAACATTCACATTCATGTTTATTTGGAACCTTTTTATGCAATACGCTTAGGGAGAGAATAGAGAACTCAGTTTTCGAACGTACGTTTTCAGTATGGGCTTTTTTGTCAGGACCAATATATAGGAATCCTCTGTACGTGGCCAACAGAGAAAAGGTAAGCTAACGCCTTTATTTCTATAATCAGTGCAAACAAATAATGAATTTCTCACATGAAGGTTCTTTGGCCGGCCCACAATTTACGCGACTTATCACTTTGGACTGAAGTTTACCTTGGTAGTTTAGGCAATCAAAATTCAGCAGACTTTCCCCCATGTAATTCGGATGGATTACAAGGATCGATTAGTAGGTTTCAATTAAATCACACTTTATTCTTTTAAGCTAACCGTATTGTCGCCTTTTAATAGGTCCTATGGCAAAAACACGATCATATGGTGATCTGATCACCGCTGGAATAATACAGAATGGTATATCACGTCGATCGAGTGATCCGAACATGACTGTTGATCCAAAGTAATACCGCAAATATTTAATTTTTACAGAGAAATATGATAAAAGTTTCCATTTTTCAGTCTAACAATTGGATCGAACTCAGAGAATAACTCAATCGCCGATATGCACTCAGAGCGCGAAGACTCGCCGGACTTTATAGCAAATTTAATTCATGACACTACAAGAATTCAAAATCTAACAATAGAGTTAAATAATCACGATGATGAGAATTATAAAAACCTACAAAAACCTTTTGCACATAGGACATTCGAAAACGGTTCAGAGACTTCTTCTGGTCTGGGCGACAATTTCGATAGAGAAAACACCTCATCGACCGTTGAAAAATTGTTGCAACATCAACAATATCAACAACAACAACAGAACTCCTCAACAAGCCCCGAATATATTGAAAGTAACTCAATTGGACCTGCGACATTTTACTCTAGTCCTCTGAACTTGAATGAAATTGGCTGTGAAATCAACTCAACCTCTGCACTGACCTCTGTTGCTTGTGCTATTTCCTCCTCATCCTCTTTGCCTGCCTCTACTGCCTCTGTCGATGAAACACAAAGTAGTTTTAATGGCTTTTTAAATACATGCAATGATATTGTCGAAGCTCGTGACGGTAACAAGACTTTACCAAAAAGTGAAATAACTGTACAAACCACGAATGATATGAAATTGGATTTGATGCACAGTGTGGATCTGGGTGGTAAGTAATCACACATTTCACATGATAATATATATGATGAATATGCGTTTAGAAACCAGTACGAATGCACTAACATCATTTAATGATTCAACAACAACAAACAACGGTATTTTTACGAACACCGATGACTACCAGAGCCCATGGCACGGTTCAGTTAATACTAGCACCGACACACTAGTTCCCATCGAATCAAAACAACCGACAGCATCCCAAATGTACCACAACGAAAAGGATAGGGATGGCGGTGAAAAAGATGAAATCGATGGCATTTCTTCGTATATCGAGGGGAGTGCCAAAGGTTCATTCAATGATTCCTTACTGGACTATTCTAAAGATAGCGTAAGTCTTATTGATATATCACTTCTTCTTGTTTCTAACAGAATGTTTTTTCAGCGTAAAACATTGACTGGAAACAACCACTTACCTTCGACAAGCTGCAGTATATTGCCAAAAGTGCACAGTAGGTCCAATATTCTGGCCCCATCAGTAGCTGTATCATCGCCGTCCATGTCTTCATTAAACGACTTAAATACCAACCTCAACACATACAATAATAACAATAACGATTGCAGTAAAGCTTATCAGAACAACGTGGACGCTGGTTGCGACGATAGCAACTCCATCAAATTAAATCCCATGGAGGAGAGTATTATTATATTACCTGAACACCAAAAATTAGAAATATCTGTTAGTGGCAAATGTGAAACTGTCGTGAATAATATTGCAAGTGGTACAAACGAAACACCAACCATGGTTGCGACAGCCGTTCCAAATTCATTTGCAAGTACTCAAAGACGAAGACGTACCTCATCGTCGAATTCGCGTAGAGAATGTTTCAATACAAAGCCTACTACTGGAAGGTATTCACATGATTTACTTCTATCTGTGGCCAATCATACAACCATTATTAATTATTTTAGCACAATTTCAAAGTTTTCGATACCAGGTGTGCGCTCCTTACCATTGACGCCGCCTGGACTACCTGAACGATCCCAAATAGCCATTTCCTGCCCCGATGGCTTAGCACATGCTCTAAGCGAACAAAACATAAGACTACAGCAGATTGTGCATGAGCATAAGGTCAGCATATACACCATACACGTGATATTTTACAACAATCTATGCTTTCTTTGCAGTTGCGTGAAGATGTCCTTCTACGTGAAATACACGACATGCGAATGGCGCTGCTAAAGAGGACGTGTCCAAACTGTAACAATACAACGGCGACAAATGAAGATCAGGTCAGTTCACAACATTAGATTTATTGTTTTAAACAACGGTAGAACAAATATTTGCCACTTTGGTTACTCATTCACATCAAATCAAAATAATCCGTAAAGACGATAGAGTTATTGACTTGTTTCCAAATTGATGTTACTTGTTGCTATATTTATTAAATGATTATTTTCATGTTTTATAACGAAAAACATAAATACCCAAGGTAGACGAATTTTTAAATGAAGTCGATCATAGACTATTCGAATTATGTTATTGTTGTTCATTGTGTGCAACATGCAAGAAAACCACTAAACGTCGTCATCGACCTCGACACCCAAGAGGTTTGAATGCAGATAACGACGATGAGGAGGGTGTGGTTTACTTCGGAAGTAGTTCGACATCTGCGGTTAGTCCTCAATGCATTTCATATTTTAATTTCTCTTGTGTTTCCTTTACGATTTGCTTTATTTGGTTTTATGTTTTGAATATTATTTTTTTTGTTTTGTTTTTTAATTTATTTTGCTTTTTTTCTGAGGATCAAACATACAATTTTATACAGCATACTAACCTAATTTCTGCTAAAATCAACTTAAGTGTTTTACTAAATTCTAAAAGCATGATTATTCTGGGATACGTATTCAAATATATTTGATTATCCTAATCTGTGTGTTCAGCACGTCGAATAAAACTGTGTTTATTTTTAGTGCTCTGCATTAGACAACGTTGAGAATGCTTCGATATGCTCGTGGGAAGCTGTCGAAGATCGGAGTGGACCATCATCGTGCACTAGTTCCTCCATACAACCAAATGCCGCGAGCGTTCTCTGGGTGCCGGATCACGCTGTGTCGCGTTGTACGAGTTGCCAAACAGAATTTTGGCTCGGACGCAGAAAACATCATTGCCGGTGTGAAGATAATTTATGCCACTAGTTATTAACACTTATTACTGTTGTGGTTTTGAATTTGCAAAATTTATTTTATTTTTATTTTTTGTTCCGATTTGTTTTTTCTGTGTTAGAACTCAATTCAATCAATCAGTAACTGCCTGACGTAGTGTTGAATTGTATTCCGAAATTGTGAAATTTATATAGCTCCATTTCCAAACGTTCACTAACCACTCATTGCATCAATACATTAGTAAAATATATATATTTTTTATCATTTTAAAAATCTGCAATGAAAACAATGCATGTATGCAATGTAAAATTCTCACCATTTCGATAGCGCGTCTTGATTCGTTCTCTTCATTTGTAAACACTTACATGTTCTAATGAATTCAAGAAATAACTCTCGCTCTCTTTTGTTTTGCATTTCATTTTCGGACATTGCAAAAAACAAACAATAACGTTCGAAATCAATCTGTACATGATGATGGTCGTGATCAAATGACGATGCATTGTTGCCAACCGTAGGTCCTGCGGACAGATATTCTGCGCTGATTGCTCAGAATTTTGGGCCCCACTGCCCGACGAGAAACTCTTTACTCCAGTGAGACTGTGCGGGCCGTGTTATCACTCGGTCACTACTCGCATGCAGGTAAGCCAATTTCAAAATAGTGCACTTCTTCGCTTGCAAGAGAGTGCAGCAGCAGCAACAACAACTGCAGCTGCCACTGCTGCTGCAGTGACCATCACAGCCCAAGCGATTGTCGCAACTCCGACCCCAGCTGCTGCGACCACATAAGTATGAGTACAAAGGCCTCAGAAGAAACAAATAACAAAAGAAATGTATATCTAATTTGAAAAATTTGAAACTTGTTTAGTTGTTGTTAACTTATATAAATGTTGTTGTATTTTAATTTCTCCAAATGCTAACCAATGATGATTATCACAATTCTGCGATTATGATAACGACACAACAACTGCAAAAATAAAACAACAACGACAATAACTATAACGCGACCATGTTATGATGCGAAATGCGAATTTGTACAAACTTTTACCAACAAGTTTCCGCAGCAATTGAAGCGCTACAATCGCAACACACTCATAGCCGCCAGCAACAGCACCAGCAGCAGCAGCAGTAGCAGCAGCAAAATGGCAAGTGTGGCTGCAGCTCCCGCAAATGCACTAACTCTGAAGACATTATCGGCGCTGGCACTGCAGCAGAAAGCCAGAGCGCAATCCAACGAGATGTCTTCGAGTACGAAAATGAAAGATCGAGGAAAAACGGGGACATTAACACAAAACGTCTCCGATGAAAGCAGCAGCAGACTCGGAGGCAGCAACATGCCAATGTTGATGAGTACCAACAACACCAACAGATCTGCTGCTGCCAACAGAAAACCAGCGATGGCGAATACGAATGTCGTCGCCGCATCCAATGCGGCAACATTTAAGGCTTGTTGCAATCACACAGCAGCAGCAGCTGCGGTGGCACTTCAATGCCAGGAGCAGCACTCGGCAATGACGACAACGGCTGCAATGAAAGCAGCAACAACGGCAGCTTCGAATTAGACTAAAACTTGCGTCTTTGTTTCCCCGTATATCTTTTACTTAAATGTGTTTGTTTTTTGGGAAAAATGCAATAAATTTATTTTGCTGCCTCCATGCGAGTGAGTGTGGTATATGAAGAAGCCTTGGCAAGTGAAAACTCGTGCGAGTTTCGTGTGATGAAGCGGGGCAGCATGTGATATATACTTATTTATATTTGAGTTTAGAATGAATGGTACACAAATTTATTTTGGCAAAAACACAAACTAAAATTATCTAAATAATAGCAAAATTAAAAAATCTGTTAAAATTGAAATCTGTTAAAATTTTGTTCAAATTGTATTTTATGAATTTCGTCAATTAAATGATAAGACACTCTTGTGTAAATTATTAATAAAATCATTGTTATATTTAATTAATTTCACAGCCACACAGTCGATGAATTATTATTTTATATCGCATGAGTTTAATGAAACAAACAACTACAACTCCCCAGAACGTCAAATCTTGAAATTGTGTATTTATTTGTTGTTAAGTTTTAAGAAAAGAAAATATATATTGCAGATTTTACTTTTAAGCGTAGACTCATTAGTGTAATGTTGATCAATATTCAAAGCTTCAAAATAAGCTAGGCAGGAAAAAATCATTGCAAACGGGAAACTGATACGAAAACACGATACTTAAAAAGTATACAAAAACAAATGAAAACAAGAATCCTTATTAGATAATTATTGATAGATAAAGATGGAAGAACACAAAGAGAATGATTATGATAACATTACTAAATATTACTAAAATTAAATACAATTACTATTATATACAAGCAGCAAAATAAAATAAAAATGCTAAAATGTCCTTGTTAAGAAATGTTTTATTTTATAAACCGTTTTCGATGGCTCTCGTCACATTATTAAATGGGCAATTTATGTTCCTCTGTATGTGGAATACCCAAATGGATTCAGCAGAAGGGGCACATGATAATGCTCTCCTTGAACGCACTCGATCACAATCTCGATGAAAGGATAAAAGCTTCTCACTTGGTTCGCTGCGAAGTACGGACGCACATTGAAGTGGAGCTTATAAATCCCTGTTCTGAAGTCATTCAGACCCACCAGTTGTGAACAACGACCATCTTCATTGGTCGAGGTTTGCTTCAATTGCACCCACTGACTATTGTCCATACGAAAAACAGTTACTTCCTACATTGGCTGCTGCCTTGCCCACCGATGTGTCCAAGATATGTGATGAAATTGTCCGAGTATCGTCGGGCTCATGGTCCATTTTCTAAAAATAACAACGTTTGTATGAATATTATTTAAACAATCAGTATTTTAACTATTAAACTAAATGAGGACCTCCTTGGTTTCAATGCGCAAGCGAATACGTTCCCAACCGTCGTTCATTATCAATGTAAGTGTTGTGGAAGCTTATTGCACACTAAAGCTTACAGAGTTGAGATAGAATTAATCTCATTGTGTGATGAGCTTATCAGTAGTATCTACATTTCGGAAGACTATCAAGAAATGATAAGCAATTCAGCACTTAGTTTAAACTTATAAATTATATTGTACAAAATATAATGTAAGAGAATCTGGAAACTAGCTCACACTTTCATTTGTTAACGTTAACGCTTCCTCTTCTGCATTTTTACGGGAGTTAATCTCGGTTGGTAACGCATCTGATGCGATATCATATTCTTCTAATTTATCCGGCGACTTGGTGGATTCTTGAAGCAAAAACGGTGGATTGTCATCGTTTGTCTTTGACAGGAAAACATCAATGGATTCGTTGTAGACCAAGGCATCTCCTTCTATAACAGCTTCTTCGAGTAGGTATTCTTGTTGCTCCTCCGCACTAACTTCGATAACATGGTCCTCGAGCGGATCTCTGTGCACCAATTTCCGGTGGGTTGGTAGTGAAGGATGTTCTGTGCCCAAAACACCATTTCCCGTAGTTCGCAAGAGCTTCTCGTAATTGTCCTGATGTTTCTTGGTAGCCGTATGTTTTAACACGGAATACCGATGGGCGTACAATTTGATTTTGCAGGCACGGCAGTAGGCCTTTGTGTTGTCGTTTGGAACCTCTTGAATCCAGTCTGTAAAAGGATCCGATAATAAAATTAAAAATTAATTAATTAGTGTGTGAAGCAAACCTTTCAGGAATTGTTTTGTTTCCCAACTTTTCCTATATTTGCTCATAGCAGTTTTTGTCGAAGTTGTTATTATTGTTATTATTTGTTTTTGTTTTTTTACTAAGTTTCTATCACATGGCTGCCAAAGTCACTTCAATCGAAGTGTTTCACTTTTGATCCTAAACTACGACGCTCAACTTTTTCAGGAAACATTTCAAACGCAGGAAATTATTATTTTTTTTGTTCTAGTTTTCGGTGACTTGGATCCAAAGTTCATGAAATCACTTCACAACACTTTTTCCACTTTTGCACTTCACTCAAAAATTCTTGCGAGGCATCCCTGGTGCTGCCGTCGAAATAAAATAAATAAAAACACCCCCAGAAATGTTTTTCGCTGTCATGTGTCAGCTGTATTTAACAGCATTGCCTGCATAAAATGTTATAGGTAATGACACAGATTTCACATAAATAAACTTTTATTAAGTAATATAATATATATAATAATCCTATACATATTATAATAATTTATATATATATTGATATATAATTATATATAAATTTTCCGTTATTCAAATTTCAAAATGTCCCGCCATAGGACAACTACAGTTGTCTCTTTCGCACTTTTATTAGGGGTTGATTCAAATTCAATTTGAAAGCCAGTATTTCTCACACATTTGACGTACACGTATTGTGTCCATGAGTTGTTTACAAAAAATTTCACATATTTCACATTTCAGTAAAAAAAGTCCACAGATATAATCCTATTTTTGAATTGTTATCACAAATCCCATCACCTTGTCAACATTTGTCACAGAGAAATACATGGATCAACATAAAATACACAAACCTCAGTGTTTGTCGCGAACGTCGCGGGTAAACGAGAAAATCATTGACTACATCACCAACTTCGTACAGGACCGGGATTTGGAGAAGTTCATGCGCTTGGATTCACCAAATAGCAACAAGAGTCGAAGTCGCAGTCGGAGCAAGAAGTACTGTGGCAGTCACCCGACAACAACAACACCAACGAGCAGCAGCTGTGGCCTCAGCGAAGACGACACGAGTTGCGTCGCGTTGCGGAGGCTCTTCAGACTCAACAATCCGGACTGCGAGAGCATCAGCGGCTCTAGCAAGAGTTTGCCCAGCATGGTTCTGTGCGGGAAATCAAAGCAGCGTTTGAGCGATGCCAAGAGCGAGGAACGGATTATCCCAATAAAACTGGAGAAAGACCAACACGAGAAATCCGCCGAAAACGTAAGATAAGAACATAAATATTATGAATGAATAATTGATTGAAAAATGTTCCTTTAGGAGGAGAACATTTCACCTGAAGATTTGGTAACTCCAAGAAAGTCTAGTCACGTTCAAACTAAGCAGACCCAAACTCCGGATTCTGTAGCTAAGTCACACAAGCGTCTAGAATGGGATTCACTGGGAGATGTGGGCTATAAGAAGTCGATGTCAACGAGCAACATTAGCATTTTGGAACGATCGATATTGCGAGAGTTTTTCCAAGAAACCACCTCGACTGCTCTGTCTGATAAGAAGGCAACTAATGCTCCCGAAAGCGATTTGAAGACATTACACAGAGAACTGATGAATAGGGCGGATCTTGAAGAAAAGTCACCGGATTGCAAGAACTCAAGTCCGCCTTTGGCTTCAAGTACTTGGGTAGAGCCCAAAAGACCATTTTCTTCCAGTGGAACACGTCCGAAGTACACAACACAAGGAACATCGACATCGCTTTTGAAAAAGTATGAAAAATTCGTTCAAACATCGTTGCCACATGGATCAGGTCCAGCGCCATCGAAACAATCGCAGGAAGTTCAAGTCAATATGTCTTCGGCCACGCCATCTATGGTTGGTAGCTCTGCGACGCCATCCAGCTTTGAGTACTGCTGCTCTTCACTGTCCAATGCCACTAGTTGCAATGATGGATCCGCTGGGGAGGTCCAGGCAACATGTGAACCACATCCCTTCGTGGCGGGCATAACTGAAATGTTGGCGCGGCGTAAAGCTCTACAGGAAAATAACAACAAAAGCTACAAGCACAAGAAGAAACCCGAGATGGAAGCATGCAACAGTGTCATAAATATATTGAGCGAGAGTCTGACGAAAGCTCTCAGTGAAAACAAAGAAAATTCGGGTCTAGAAAATGCAAAGACACCGCAATTGGATCTGGGCATCCAACTGCTGTGTTCATTGATCGACGCTAAAAGCCTCAACCGCAGAGAAAAGAAGCTACTTATTCGTGATATTGTAAAGAAGATAACTCGTCTTGCTAACAATAACGGCGATAACGGAAGCCTATCGAGCTCATTGACATCCAAACGTTCATCATCTTCATCCGTTACAGTTTCCAGAAAAGTTAGTGACTCCCATATTATTACTACGGCAAGAGGTAAGTTATCATCTACCGAAAATATCAAGGAAAGTGACATGGGACAGGAACGAGGCTCGACAGATAATTTAGATGATGAACATGTACTCAAAGTTGATGGTAAGATTAGAAATTTAAAGTTTATTGGAAAACTTTTGGCTAATAATTGTATATGCAGTTTATTCGCAGTCATCTCCACCAACGACTTCCGCCAAAGCACTAGAGAAGCAAGCCGTGAAATCCACAACCACACACCAAACGAAAAAATACGAAAAACCGTCTAAAGTTGCATCTCCAACAAACAAATGTAGTGAAATTAACAAAGAGCTGTTAATTGATATCAATTTATCGGGGGATGCTGAAACTGGTACACGACGCTCGTCATCGTCCACGTCCGCAACAAGCTCATCTAAGGATCTAACCACTCAGAAGGTTGCAGGTGAGATAAACAACTCGACCGATGCCGAAGCCACAATGCGCGAGTGGCTAAACCCACTTACACAATCAGAGATAGAGTATGAAAATAAAAAACTAGAGCTCGCAGCAAAACAGAAAGAGAAACTCTCGCGACGCCAGAAGCCAGACAAAGAGCGTGATGCTCAACTAACTTGGATCGAAAAGGAAATTCAACGATTGGAAAGCTTAAAGTATTTACTTTTGAAAGAAGATTCAAATGATAGTTCGGACGTTGCGCATGTGACGAAAACCAAGCCAAAGGTCAGGAAGGAGATGGACACCCAAAAGTTGTACGACACTGTTTACTCGGATCAAGAGAAGCGGGAAACATCATCCGTTCAGAGTGAAAGTGCCGATCAAGAAATCGTGATGCAAGAAATCGAAGTCATCATAGAAGAATCGAATGAAGATGTCATCAATTTAAATAGTAACATAAAGCGCAGTAAGCAGCGTAGAAAAGAAACCCAAATAGTTTATGATAAACCTGCCAAGGAAGGAGTAACGAATGATATTGAATTGAATGGCAAACCGCGATTTCGAACCATGAAGGAGATTGTAACAACGAATGAAGAGCAAGTGCTGCCAATCAAGGAGGAGGAGGAAAGTATACAAGTCACCAAGCCGAAAATGGCAAAAGAATCCTCAGTTCCCGTACATCGCTCCAAGATGGACACTCCTTCTGGCAGTAATGATAGCGAAAGTGTTTGCTCGTTCGTACAGCAACGCAAACGGGAATTCATGGAGCATTATAAAAATAAGAAGAAAACTCACTACGAGGCTCTGCTGCAGCAACAACACCAGGAATATGAACAACAGAGGCCAACAACGTCGGCTGCCGCAGCTCAAACTACTGATCACTACTCCGTACCGCATACGATACAACGCGTTCATCCGATTCGAAATAATTTTCACAATCATCCCAATTACTATCATCATCATTCGCAACCACATCTGCACTATCATTTTGTGCCACATAAGCCACATAGAACGCCTGCTCCTGCACCACCACCGGTGCCGGCGCACATGCATTATAGCGCGTCTGTAGGTGTACAATCCAACAACAACGACAACACCCACTCGTCCTCTTCGATGTTCTGCATTTCCTCGGAAGTTTCCATTCCCATGGGGTCGAATACAACCAGCTCGACAACAACCACAACTCATCAATATGACGATGTGGCAGCAGGCGTTGGGATTCAAACCAGCGACTCCATTTTACGATCACATCCAATATTCGGTCCACGACGTGACCGTTCATTGGTTGGTGATTGTATTTCAGGCACGACATTAGATTGCAAAATAGCAGCGCAGTCTGCCAGTATCCAAGTCAAACCGAAATCCATTGCTTATGTCATCAGTTTCGACCAGAAGACGCAGAGTGAAAGCTCACCAAATTCGCCTACCTCCAACGTGGAAGCTACTCTGCAGGAGCATTTACAACGCGCCAAACCTAACTTCTGTGCCCAATCGAAAGAACGTAAGGCGATTCTCAACCAAATACAAGCCTTGCGACAGGAACGAGAACGTGAACTACGTCACATAGTTGAAAACACTAGTATTAATTCACTGGATCGAAAATTGATGAAGCTACCACCGGCACCAACAAGTAAATATATTCATTTTACCCATACGTTCAATTATAAGCTGAAATAATTTGTATTCGACAGTTCATACCAGAATTTTTCCTACCAAAGAGATGAAAGCCATGACAAACAAGCGTTATGCTCGACTACCAGAGGTTTTGGAAAGGCAGAAGCGCGAGCGTGAGGAGCGACGTAGGCGAAGTAATCGCATATTGCGTGATGTATTTAATTGGGTACGTTCCAGGGTACATCACAAAGTATTTTAATAATGTTTGATTCCTATTTACAGCGCTTACAAAAACGAGTTCGAAATGGAAAGCTGTCATTAAATCACAGCAGAACAGTTATTTAGGGAATCTATCCTCATTGTTTTTCCTTACATTTATAAATATAATTCTATAATTTAACATTAACTCTAAAGTGTACTGTGAAAAAAAGCACCGGGTAAAATCCCTTACCAGGAAGAACTTGTATCAAAAAACTCTATAATAAACTTCGTTAAAACATTTAAATTATAATTCCACTATAATCACTTTATTTTTCTATGTTGTGAATGGTTTTTAATAATACAATAAATTATTTTTCTAATACAATCAACTCGATCAAACTTTTTTAGTTAATTAACAGTAGTTTTATTAGTATTTCATTGAATTTTTAATAGACCGAATCAGTTTCCTTTTTTGACATATTAACAAATCTCAACAATTTATGTATATCTTAGTAATTTGATGCCGGAAATAAATGGTGTTATAATTGAAGTTTAACGACACTGTGACAAGCGTTTAATAATTTCGTGGATGCAAGAGTTACTGGATACTTGAATTCCTTAATAGTAGTAATTGATATTTATTGCAGTGCATGTTATTTTTATCCACAATGGTTTATTTGTTCTTTAATTTGTATAATTATTTTAAGCAAAAATTACAATATTTCGATTAAATACATTTTTACTATGCATATATTTTTGAATTTTATCTTTTTGAAGCAAAAATTACAATATTTTAATTAAATTAACTTTTACTTTATGAAATACACAATCGTCAATGTCATCGCTTTTTAATCTTACAATTCAATCGCTAGCAAATGCAATTCCAACAAGATTTCAAATTATATTAAACTACAATTATTACAGTAAGTATTCATTAAATTGGAGTTTTTGGAATGTTGAACTATTATTGATTCTTAAGAGTGAGAAATATTCGAATAATAAAACGAATACACATAACTCTAAGTTCAAATCTAGTTAGCAACTTAAAATATACCCTTTTCAGTAATGGTAGACGAAATTATTTGTACAAAAGTCATCTGAAACGGATTTGCAATTAACATCCTGCTAGAAGTAAAGTAGTATTGTAGGAACAACTAATAACAACATGTCCACAAATTGTATCTAATGAAAATGGAACACGTATAATGAAAACAAATATGTAGTTTTTGTTGTGCTCAACAAATAAGGCAGCAATTATCAAAAATATACAAATCATGCCTTTCCAATACTGCTCATTATTTCCTGTTCGTTAACTTGATGTTTTTTGTCGTGTCGTTTTGTGGTGCATACAGTAAGGATGTTCCGATTATACTTGTTATGGTGCATAATGATATCGCTTTAAGATACAATATATAATGTGTTTATTGGAACCGTTTCATATCTTTTGGTGGATATTAATATTTCAGTTTTACTATTGGTTTGCTTGGCATATAACCCACAAACTTTAATTAGAAAATATCGTTGAGCACAACAACAGACATATTTAAATCCGTTCTGAATAGTTACTGCTGCTTCACCATGTCTAGACCTCCTTCCTCTTCCATTTTTGATAGGAATTTAATAGCACGATGTTGATGCTCTGTTTGGCGTGCCATATCGATAAGAGCAAGCAGCTTTTTAATGCCAATAAATACTCTGCAATGAGAATGGAGGAGAAATAGAAAATACATTTAAATTTGACTTTTATCAATTTCTCGATCTCACCTCTTTCCAGCCATCTTCTTGGCGATTGCCTGCAATTCACCCTTGCTGAAGATATCCGAATCCTCCAAAACGGCTAAGACGTGATCAGGATGTGAAAGATTCGGTACATGTATAACAGATGTGAATGCAGTAAGCATTTCCATTTCTTCTAACACTTCACTGAAACACAAATTATGGTAAATACCTACACAAAACTATCGACTTTTTATTCATACTAACCGTCTGCTGCTTGTGCACAAAATCAGCAACTTACGACCCTTCGGCGGTTGCTTCTTTAGGAGCACAAGCAAAGCTTGCAGTGTTAAATTAGAATATCGAGGTCCGATAGGACCGTAGTCCAACAATCGTTCAACATTATCAACAACAATGCAGCTCAACATCGAACGATATGCATCGTCAAATATCTGTAATCAAACTATCAAACAATGTTTTTGGGATTATGAACATTATTTATACCTTGCGAATATGTAAGCACTTGGCAGTTTCGGTATATCCCACCATATCTTCTGGCGAGCACACCTTCACAAATGGGAAATCAGACATTTTCGCCAATTTTGCGGCCAGCGCAGATTTGCCCGAATTGGGAGAACCTTCGATGAGAACTGAAACTAACCCTGAGCTTTCCGTAGCCCTTGCCTGTTGCACATACAACATGCCATCCTCTAGAATGTTGGAGACAGGTTGACCCCAATTGATGACACCACGTGCCAACATGTTGTCCAAAATCTCTAGAGCAGTGCCAAACGCCTATAAAAATGCATTTCTTAATTAATTGGGCCTATCGCATAGTTGCCACTCTATCCACTCACCGGCTTGATATCGTTCTCCAAAGCATGTAAAAAGTCGGCTCGTGTAACTTTTATTTTTTCTATTGCCTCAGGATCAACAGTGACCTTGGAGTCAGCCTTAATCAAACGATTCATTGCAGTCGACTGGGCAGCACGCACCAAACCTTCTATTTCTGCACCACTAAAATTCTTTGTGAGGGCAGCAATCTCTTTAGAATCTACATCTGCCGCAATCTTTTTGAAGTCATGCATACGTTTGGTGTGAATATTTAAAATTTGTACACGCCCTTGCTCATTGGGAAGACTGATCTCCATTTGAACTTCCAACCGACCAGGTCGTAGCAGAGCCTCGTCAATCATATCCCGCCTATTGGTCATACCAATGACTAGAATATTGTTTAACTGCTCGACACCATCAATCTTGGCCAGCAATTGATTGACGACAGTGTCGTGTACTCCGCTATTGCCAGCGACTGAACCACGAGCTTTGCAAATGGCATCGATTTCATCAAAGATGATAATGTGCAAACCACTGTTCGGGCCAAGCTGTAAAAATCAAACAATATATTTGAGCATTATTATTCAAGGTCATTAATAAACATACCCTTTTTTCTTCCTCTTCGGCATCAGCAAATAGTCGACGGATATTGGCCTCTGATTCACCAACATATTTGTCCAGCACCTGAGGACCATTGACAATCTTTGGCTCACGGGCGTTTAACATATTGCCAATTTGTCGGGCCATCAGAGTTTTACCAGTACCAGGTGGACCATAGAGCAAAATACCTTTGACGTGCTTGCAACCCAGTTGCTCAACTAATTCTGGTGGGAAGACACGTGAAGCAAATGCTCGACGGAAGATTGCGTTAAACTCCTTGTCCAAGCCACCGATTCCCATTTTACCAAAGTCCCAATCGGGATTAATAATCGACTGTCGTACAACTTTTCTGAATTGGAACATCCAACATTGATTAGTTTTGTTATTTAATGAGATATATGAAGTTGCCAATTTACCCTTTAGATTTGCCTTGTAAATTCAAGGCCGAATTCTCCGCCTTTTCGAATTGAATAATCGTGTTGCCCAAAACTCGACCGAAGCGCACATTTTTAGTGGTTGCCTCCTTGTTTTCACCCAGGGCTTTTGGATCAATAGCTTTTAAAATAAAGAAAAAATGAAAAAACACTTTATTTTAATCCATTCAAAGATCTTCAAATATTCAACCCACCTTCTAAAGACTTAACAGCCAGACCAAGCAATTTCTTATCCTGAAAACTGAAGACCAGAGTTTGGCCCACAGTCAATGCCATACCGGCGAATTGCATGAGAAATTCCTTTGCCATCTGATCTGAATCATAAGGCTCTTGGGAAGTACTGCAAAGGAGTTAGGGAAACATAAGAGCACAGTGTCTAATAGAAGTGAACTGTTCAACTCACGTTTTCTTCTGGAGGAAATCGGTCTCAAAGGATACTAGTGTGATCACATCGGAGCTCGCATCGAATCGATACGGACGCACATCGATGTCCTGATTGATTGAGAGTGTTGCCCATTTTCGTTGCACCAATGAGAATCCCACATGGCCCCGAGGGACCTCGGTGGTCTTTTCCAATGCAAAAATGTAGTGTTGTCCTGGACCAGGTGAAATGTCAGCATATCTTTGAAAGGCAGAGAGCAGAATATTGCATATAAGAATATCGTGTAATTAACATGTTTCAAACACTGTTACGCACTTGATCTCATCGGGGAAATCGTTCACATTCACAATTGCCTTGTTAGTCAGAGACAATTCGTCCGTGGGACATTTGGTCGCTTTGAGGCGCTTTAGGCCAGATGGGAAAAATTAAAATTACAAAAATGATTAAAAATAGATGCAAGAAAACCTGGCACAACAACAATTTACTTACGTATGACATATTATTGTTGTTGTTTTCTTTTTGCGGAAAATCTGCTTAAGACAAGCGTTTGTTGCAGCGATTATCAATCAACAATAACAATTAGTTTCTCTACGATGACGACGACAGCTGACTGAGCTCTTCTCTTCGCAAAACGAACGACAAGGGTTGGTTGTTGGTGTTCGTAATTGTCGCAGTGAGCACAATTTGTGGGTGGGCTTCTGGGTAGAAAACTTCTTCCGCACTGACTATCGATCGATAATTTTTTCCCTTATTGTTGGTATATACTCTTGGAAAAAAGCAGAGCATTTGTAATTTACATCATTTTCTCACAGTATTTCGACAGACGACTCTATGCAAAACAATCACAATTATTACCTCGAATGGTTTTGCCAACAACAAACAAATTTTCAATATTTCACACTTTCACTTGTATCGATTCTGGTGGACGTTACTTACGCAGCTTCAGGAGCTTGGTGCTGCCGTTGTGTTTGTTCTCTACTGAAAGTGAATGAAATTTGCTCCAAACGATATGCTCCAAGAGAAGCCCCATGACCAGGGTTGTCAACTCAACTTTTGATAAACCTCACCGCTACTCCACTTTTTTGAAAAACACCTAATTTTTTGGAGCCCACTCCTCAAATCCGCATCTCTCACCGTCGGTCATATTCCTATTCCTTTCTATAAAATAAATAATGTTGTTGGGCTGGTTATGAGTTGAAGCTAAAAATTCGGTGCATCCCTGGCCACACCATCTGTATCTCGCTTTCACTTTGGTACAAAAACGGTTGTGCGCCGACTACGTCATGCGCACTGACATCAGCTTTGACAATTTTTGTATAGAAAGCAACAACAAAACTGTACATATAAACAAACACTTCGATTGAAGTGATTCCGGCAGCCCTGGCTATGAGTAATACCTAAGTGCTGTCATTTCATTTTAAAATTATAGTTATCTTGCTATAATTTGTTCCAATTTCGATAAAATATATATCCGTTCAAAAATGTGTGATATTTTTATCCTTAATCCCCTCTCACGTCTCTATACATTACCATTTATCCATTTCAATTAAACACAAAGAAACTTATTTAAAACATTTCCTTTATTTAGTGTATTCTATTATATTGATGTCAGTTTACTCTCAAGTCTCAATTATAAAATACACACCTTTATATATGTAGTAAATTTTGCATTCAAATAATTATGTGTTTTAGCTGGATACATATATATCGTTATATTTCATGTAACATTACTATTGCAAGTTTCTCTTCAGTTTTATGTTGAGCTTTGTCGATTTCTTTTTTTAGATAACATTCGAGTGTTGTAGATCCATATCGTTTTTCTTTTCTGTATCTCAATTAATTCAGACGCGTAATAAAATGTAAATGTATTCGTTAAATGCGAATAATTGTATATTATTTACTTACTATTTTAAAACAGACCCTGTAATCTTTCTTTTATATTTGTATATAGAGTGATATAACATGTTTTCAAAAAACCTTACGTCGATTTTCATGTGCAATATCCTCACAATTTATCAATAATAACACTAACATCAATGTACGAATTTTTTGCGTTAGCCAATTGAACTTTGTTTAAATTATATTAAATAATTATGTTTTAAATAAAAATGCAGTTTTTTTAATCCTAATTTTTGATAAAATTTTATCAATTTTAATAACACTCCAGTATGTTTTTATATGTATGGATTTTATGATTTCGAAGGTTGTTGTTGTATATGCGATATATATCTGATTTATGTTTCGTAGGTGCATGAACTCAAATACGAAAAATCTAATTTGCATTATCATTTTTAGAATCAAAAAAAGTGAAAACTCGGTGTGATTTGTTAAAAAATGTATATAAACATAATAAAATTTTTAAAAATTTATATGGTGTAAATAAAATGTGTTTGTTTAAAGTCAGCAAAGGCTTCTCCTTAACATATTATATAATCGAGGAAGTTTGTTATCTTGTAGTTACTTCGTAATACATTCAATAGATTAACATAGTACACACAATAGATAATCAATATGAAAAGATGTTACATACGTCGATTATATAATATTTTGAAAGGCAAAATAATATATTAAAATAATAAACTATATACGAAATTTTGATCTTATTTTAATGCAGCAGCTGCAGCAGCAAAGAAGACGTTTGTGGGATTTGATTTTTCACGGATCACAACTTCACACTTTAACAGTCGGTGTCATACCAAGCGGCCAAATTGTTGTTGTCATTCGGTGGTGTTGGCATAGCATCCAAATCGAAATTCAATTCACCAGCGCCAATTTCACCAACATCCATATCCATGGAATACGGTGATGTTGGTGCACCGCTTGGTGGTGCTCCTCCTCCCACCGGGCTGCTGATTTCAAGACCCTGCATGGAATCTATTGGTAGAGTATCATACCCTATGTCCGATGAAGATGTATAAAAAATAAAACAAATCGGATTAGATTAGTGGTGGAAAAAGTCTGCCATTTAAAAATAATAAAAACTAGTCCTTCTAAAATGTATAAACATGTGTTGTCAGCACATTAACATGCGCTTTAAAAAAAAAACACATCATGCAGATTTGTCTTGCTTAAAAAATAATCACCTATCACAATAAAAACAAGTTCGAACAATTTATTATAAGGCACGTAAATTTTCAGATTTAATAAAAAAAGATCATTCAATTTAGTAAATTAATCAAATTTCGAATATTTTTTAAATATCTCCTTTTTTTAAAGCTACTAAAGGCATCACCAACAAAATACAAAAATATTCGGCATTAGGAGGAAAACCCATTTAGTGCGTAAGACACATGCATCTATGGTATAAATAAAATTGTTAAACAAAAAACAAAAATACCACTAAAAACTTATTTCTTTCTTGTAGTCTGGTAGAAATCGTAAAATATATCGGATTTAAAAATTTACACAATATTGGTATGTAACAAAAAACACTAAATTTATAGCAGTTTCATTGCAAACAAAGCTTTGTTGATTCAACTGAAAAACTAATAATTTAAAAAATCGAATAGTTTAATCGAGACAACAATAAATTTTGGTTGATAATCACCTAATTTAAGCTGTAAGTGTTCATTTTACGCCGAGGTCTTCACTAACGTTTATTCATTGAAAAGTATAGTTATAAATATTAAGAGTACGACGATGACTTCTATTATTAAAATATAAGTTAAAATGCTGCTTCTGTTGGTTTTTATATTGTATATTGCGACTACGCAATTTTAAGATGTTAGCAATTTTATGATTAAACGATCTTTTGAATTTCTTAAAATTTTAAATGTTCTCAAAACTGTTCGGTTGCAAAGTTCAATTATCGGAGGCTATATTTTGAATTAGTGATGATATATGTTAGGCTGGCTTAGCTAAAATTATGTTTTTTTTTTAAATTCCATATTTGCATAGCGAGCATAGCGTGGCATACGTAAAGAGAAAAAGAGAAAATACAATTCATATTAAATATCATTAAAGATAAAGGTAAGGTTTGATTCTAAAGTATTGTGGCAAACTCTTCACAGGTAACTACACAACTAGAGATCAATAACCTGCATTTAGCGATCGTCTTCGTTATCTTATTGGGATAAAAATTGCTAAGCAGTCCTTAATGCTAATGGGTATTTCTCTGGATGTCTATAATGGATGGCTTATGCATTGAAATGGCGAGGTGATAATTATAATCTAAACTATAAATATTGTTAATACTCTAAAAAATCGCGTACTATTCTATATCTTTGAAGTAATAATGAAGTTACTCAAAAAAATAATACTAATTAAAATGATAAGGGATTGGAAATCACTGCCAATTTTCCTTTTCACGACCGAAAAGATACTTTGATTATTGTTTCTGGTTATACTTAGGATATAACACACTAGAATAACCACATTAATTATACCATTTTTCAGAAATCATTGAAATTCAAAACACTGGACTAATACTTTTCTGAAAATTTAAATTCATTCAGTCAGAAAATCTTAACGAGGGTGAGGGGTAATGAATGGTCTAACAGTTAATCAATAACAGTCATATATTTGTCATTGATATCATTGGGATAGCTAGTGATACAGGTGGATATGACAGTTTGTTATAATGCAAATGAAGATGTATTAATGGTGAACACGATCAGGTTTAAATGATGATTGGATCAAATTAGGTGACGATTGTGTATATAAACGTTTGCTGTAAGTATTAAATGTAATTTTCTATCATTTCTGCATCGAACTGAATATTTTTTGAAAGATTTCTAAATAAGTTTTGACAAATTTTTGAATTTTTGATCAACATTTAGTGTTTAGTTTTAAATGCAGAGAATGAGAAGTTGAAATTATATATTATTGTGTTATTGCTGTGCGATTAAAATGTGGTTCTATCCTGCTTTGTCTGATTATGCAGAATTATGTTCAATATTAAACTCATTAAGGTTGTGTAATGATTAATGATGATGATAATATTACTTTTCGATAAAGAAGTTATTTATGGGGAATACACTGGGAGCGTGGTAACATTTTAAACTCCTTTAGGAGCAGCGAAAATTGCCCAATTGAACTTGAATTGTGTTAAAATGTATATATTAACTTATTTGTAACTTGTTAACTCAATTAAAGCTACATGCTCATTTTCTTATTTTTATTTTTTTGTTCTTATAGGCTTTAAGCATATATACATACCTTGTTGGAATGCTCGACCTCCATGTGAGCTGTGTACACTCGGTGGGCCTTGCCCATATAAGCCTTCATATGCTTGTTCAGGCCCAAGCATATCCTAATTTCCAATCAAATTAGAAATTTAAATGATGTTAGGACATATATAGGATATGAGGATTGTTGGTATATTGTATTTAAATCGATTGGATGTTGGATATGGATACGATTAAAATTTTTCGGATGTTTTTTTTTTTATAAAATCGGAGTGTGGAAACAAAGCAGATATTTTGTGATTTTAACGTGTATTTGTGACGTTGGTGACGGTGGTGGTGTAAATTGTTGGTGATATTGCAAAGTTGTTGGACATAAGAAGAAAATAAAGAAAAATAAAAAATGTTAATAACTAAATATAAAATAGTGTGTACGAAATAATTCCAAAATTATAAATTTCTGTGTAGAGAAAAATAATATAGTTCAGTAGCTTCTACTATTGCATCTATTTGTCGGGGTTGGTCTGAGTGGATCTTTTTATTTATATTACATAGTAGCGTACCCGTAATGATAAGGGACAAGACTAAAGACCTTATCTAATCTGTTCTGGAAACTAGAGCAGGGGTTGTTGAACTATTCTGATTTTATTTGAGTGATGCAAATCCAAAAAAATTCATTCTAGTCTGATTACAATGTTGCCTGTAAATATTAACTCTCCCAGTCAAATATTAAAACAATTCTTCTAAATACCTACAACAATAAAAAAAAATAAAACATTCACTGAGATCTTAAATCGCCCTCGCAGCATAGACTATATCACTACATTAAATGCAATTCAGGTTTTCCCATATTTACCTGTAAATCTGGGCCCATTCCCAAATCGGCATTGCCCCAAATGTTGTTATCCTCGCGTAATAGCGAATTAGTCAATTCAATTGAAAGACGCTTTTTGTAATCTTGAGGCTTATCCTCGCTCATACGGAAGAGAACTGCAGCTGCATAGGTTGCTACACCCTCATTGCGGGAATGCAATAGGTCAGTTAGAGGACCTGTAGCTCCTTCTTGTTCAATAATTTCGGCACCTTCCTTATCAGCTGCTAATTCACAAAGAACTCCTGCGGCAACTCGCTAGAATAATAAGTTGTTATAGTTTTATAATCGTTGCTAAAGCGCGTTTAAATTACCTGAATATTTTCAATTTCGTTAAATAGCAAACGAACAAATATTGGAATGACCAACTGCTGGCGTATTAGAGCACGATTGTGTGATTCGCGTGCCAAAATGTGTAATGCTCCAACCGTACCTTCGACAATCTCTTCCATACGGACTCCGTCTGCGTATGCTGAGGGCTGCTGAGACCCAGTAGTGGCAACCGACGAGCGTTGCTAAAAATATTTAGAATGAAATACATGGCATTACCCTCATAATTTGTAAACATACCCTTTCAGTGTCTTGGAAAGCTCGCATCAATAGTCGAACTAAGTGATGAATGGCACCATGTTCTCGCAATGGTGCATGGTTAGCTGGGCATAGAGCTAAGTTACGAATTAAACCAATTACAGCCTTAATTAATGGCCAACGAGATGGTGGATGAAGCAGCTTCACAATAACCGACAAGCCATAATTCAAACGAACTGCATTTTGTGCCAATTCGGAATCGACATGACGAGATGTTAAATGACGCAAGGCGCACACGGCCGGCTCCGTAATCTCTTCGCGATCACCAGCATTAATGATAGTTCGAACAAGAGCATCAACACCGCCAACTTGACAAACTGTAGCTTTATTGCGCTGATTGTTGCAAGTCAAATTCGAGAGGATTCCAGCGGCGCAAGTGACCACATTCACATCGGTCGACGCGAGAACTTGTACAAGAGATTGCAACAGCGCCTCTAATCCTTCAACCTTAGTTGCAGCATCAGAAAGATTACGCAAAGTCCAGAGGCAATTTTGCACAAGACGCGGTGACGGATTGCCCAGATGCATAGCCAATGCTTGCATTCCACCAGCATCGACAATTGCCGGTTTATTGCTGGAACACACCGACAGTACTTTGAGCACACGGGAAGTAGTCCACAATAGCTTCTCGTAATCGTATGAGCGCATAATGCGTACCAACTCATTCGGACCACCAGAGGCAAGGATAATTAATTTACTTTCCTGATTGCCGTAGGCCAGGATTTGCAAGCAATCAGTTACAATAGCCAGGAACTTGACATTGTTCCGTTGTAAAAGAGTGACCATCTTTTGCAAACCGCCCGCAAGACGCACCGCCATTTTAGAACCATCCTGATGCAGAAGTAAGTTGTGTAAAGTGGTGATGGCATAGAAGAGCACACTCTCTACTGGAGATGAAAGCAACTTAACAAGTGCTGGAATGCCACCACTTTTGAATATAGCCAACAGGCCTTGTCGATGGTGGGATAAATTGTGAAGAGTGCCTACAGCAGCCTTGGTGCTCTCCAAGTCATTGCTGTTTGAAATGGCACGCACCAACGCGGCCACCATTTGTGGGCTGTTCATGATAGCGTGTCGTGATGCCTCCTTCTTCGATAACTGATGGACCATCATGGCGGCCTGTGAGACGACCACCTGATCCTCGTCGTTTAGCAACTTAATAAGTTCTGGAATTGCCCGAGTGGCCAATTCAGCGTCATCCTGGTAATTTATCAAATTGACCACGGCATGTTTCAACATTTGCGATGGCTCCGAAAGACGTTGTACAGCTGTGGGCTGTTGTGGGTCAAATTGTGTAGATGGTATTTCAATGCCTTCCTCCAAAGTTTCGGGAAACATTGCAGCACGAACACGTTGCGAGCGCGTTTGACTTAATTGCTGATTCATGTCGTCAACCTGGTCTTGGGTAAAATTCTGAGGAAACCCTGTGTCCAGATCGAACATAAGTGGATCCCCTTCCATTTCTTCATCTTCTTTGCCGGAAAGCGATGGAACTTGAGTAACGACTCCCGAATTAATACCAGAATCACCCAGATAGGAGTTCTGCTGCCACATCAGCGTCTGCTCCTTTGAAGAGACCATGGGTAGGTCGGGTGGATTGTATTGATTATTATGCGACACTGAAATAAAAATAAAATAATAATTTGTTAGAAACATTTTTAAAGGCTTTTAAATATTTGTAATTCCAATAGACGTAACAGATTAACTATTTACTCCAATATCAATGGGGAATTTATATACGAACATATACACATAGTATTCATATTTATGCTAAAAACTCTAGTCAAACCAAAAGCAAAAGAACAATAAAATAGAAAATGTAAATCTTTACTATGGTCTGCACAGAAGGCAGTCAGTCAGTAACATATACCAAAGCGTTAATTTGGAAAACATAAAAGGGCAAAGAATGCGAAAAGAAAACGCCATGGGGCATCAAAATCATTATGTGCACATTATGCAATGAGATGGTTTAGGTTTCAACGAGTGAAACAGAGCGGACGCAGGGGAAGAACAAGTGACAGCACACGCTGTGGTATAATATGGTCTTTCAAATGCTGGATGGAGCAACAAGGGTAACTCTCTACGGTTTGATTTGCGGCAAATGTCTTTAAGCAAGTCTTTAAGAACCTGTGGCTTATTCAATTTTACATGATTAAAAACCTAAAATTATGCAGAGTTGGAAATCTTCTGCTGCCCATCTTTGTTATTTGTTATTTTGGGAAAAAATTTAGTCTGTCTGAGACTTGTGCATTTGGTTACCCCATGGATATTTAGACACTTGCGGGAAGTGACAAGTAAGTACTTGAGACAAAGTGAGTATGAAAACAGAAAAGTGCACATGTAAGCAAAAATGTAAAAAACAAAAGAATTTTCAGAGAAGCTTTATGCTGCGAAAAAAGGAATGGCTGGTTTTAATAGACAAATGTGGACAGAAACAACAAAAAAAAAAAAAAAAACACGTCACAAAAATGACTGCAACGACAATCAGTGCAAAATTTATGATTATTCTTCAATGAATGGATTCTACATTAAAAAATCATCTTTAATAATTGTAATCACTTTGGTGAATTTCTATGTTATGTATGTATGCATCGTAAATTAATGCATAAAAATGTTCTTAACCAGAGAAAACGGCAAAGGGTAGGTAGCTTCCTCACACAAAGTTAGCACAGATTTTTTCGCTTGCATCATTGGTGTGCTCTGTACTCCGTAGAAAATTGTATTCAAGTGCACTCAATATACGCAGCGTGTTTGTGCAATTTGTGCGATTCTGCACTTTAGTGCCGCTACTTGACTGAAACATAAAAATTGAAATTTCAAACGGAATCGAAAGGGAGCTCCTCCAACAGTAGCACACGCCCATGAGCGTGTGCCTGCAAATGAAGATGGCTTGTGCTGGTTGGTTGCAGACTGCAATGCGGTTGGTTGGTCGAGTTCTAAAGTAAAGAAAATACTCGTATTTTTTCTACTCCCTCTGGCCTAATGCCTAAGTACTTGACAGTTTTTTAAGCCCTTTGAGATGTATTGAAAAGTGGATTTGCGAAATGCAATGAGGCAAGGGAACAGGGTAAAAAATTAACATAGAAAAGAAATTCCCATCGTGGTAGTAAGGGGAATTAAAAAGGATGTATTACTGGCTTTGGGGGTGAATTTAACAACGCTCTCAATAATTGTAATCGTATTACAAATCATAAACATGTCGTGTGCATTTTATAAGGTCTTTACATTAACGAACACACCATAAAATTATAGGATTTTCATTTAAAAAATACTTACTCGTTCGGTTCTGCGAAGGCATGTAACTCATCTTGGTGATTTAGGCGATATACACCACACCTGTAATGAAATAAAATTATTTTCAATGCGTTTAATACAGTGAGTTCGAAATAAAAGCACTATACTAGCAAATACCAATATCGAATTATATTTCCCAAATATTAAAAATTCTTGGTGAAGAAGAAAATTAAAGAGAAAAATTGTGCCTGACCCGAATATCAATTATTAAACCGAGTCCACCCGGTGATGGTGCTGTACATAAGATATGTTTCTTTCTCTTTATAGCTGATGGCATCTCTAAACTAGGGATTATAAAAAAAAAGTTTCTCATAAACCTTGCAGGTAGTTCTCTGCAGGGGTAATTGGAAGAGTGAGGGTCTGCTGAATGTTGTTTTATGATTTGACAGACACAATTCGTCACGCACTTTCTTGGAATCCATCATAAATGGTTTGGGCTGTGTTTCAACAGCTTGCATAGGTATTGGAAATAACGATGTCATATCAGTGCATCATATTTTACATTAATAAATTTATTTAAACTGCTTAATTGAGTACTCCTCTGGATTCAATTTTCTTCAATATGGCAGTCAGTATAAAAACGGATAAAATAACCCCAAGCCTCTTTTCTCTCGCTTCAATGTAAAACAGACTTGTTTCAATCACAAAGCAAACAGTAAACAAACATATCATTAGTCATTCATTAAACATTTCCGTTTTCCTTGTACAGCATATTTTTTTGGTGCCCTTATTTTCTTTATACACACGCATACACATGGCTTTACCATGGCAAAGGCATCAGCAGTTTTCTGGAGTTACTTCAATAATTTGGAGTTAGTTTTACAAAAATATTTACCTCGAGACAATTTTGTAACTATTAATATATCACTTTTAATTTCTGTACGAGCTACTAAAGAAAATATAAATACTTCTAGTAATTTATCCTAAAGAATGTAAACGCAGACATTTAAGCAAAACAAGAAGTGTTCATCCAGCTTATACAAAATTTTCTCTTCAAGTATTCAATTTAAAACGTAAACCCGAGCTGTTTAAAGTAGCGGCCATACCACAACGCACTGAGAACCGGAGCAAACTGAGAACAGCAGAGCGAAGAAATTAATTTTCAACGCAACCAACAACGAAGCCAACAACAAACACTACCTAAACTCAGGCAGACAGGCTGAATGGTTGGTTGGTTGGCAGGCAGGCAGACGCAGAAGAGACCGGAGTTCACTCGTGCTGTTCAACAAGATGCGGATTTACAACTCCAACAGCGAATACAATCCACCATGCCATATGCATACCTTCCTTTCGAAAGAAAGAAAAATGCTGCCTGCGACCCGTCGTTAGTCGAATGTATTGAATTTCCTCTCGGTTACTTCGGGTTGCCCTCCTTCACTTGTATAGTGTGATAGGAGGACCGCTTGGCTGAGTTTTGCTTGGTCTTGCTAAGCGACTGGTTAATCTTTCTCTACACCCTCGAGGGCTTTCTTTTAGTATGCGCTAGGTAATTGCATCTTTGTACCAAGTCAGTTAAAAGCGTTCACACTACTTCTGATTAAAATAAGATAGATAGTTTAATCGAACAAAAGTACAAGAAACCACCATTTATTTTCCAATCTCACTAATTGTTGGTAAAATTGAATATCGTAAATAAAAACTTATTTTATTAACCCTCTGATACCCAAAACTTTTTTGTTCTGTTGCACCGACCGACGGCGTTTTCGTTTCCTTTCTAACCTCCTCCTCCCTCCCGTAACCAATTCTTTTTTGACGAGAAAAAAAAGTTGCTGCACCAGAGAAGCGAAAAACATGAGAATGACACAGAAGATGATAATTAAAAAAATCAAAATATACACAAAATACACAACTACACACAAACGTGAGCCTCCGCTGTTCACCACACCCCCAACCATTGACGAAAAATTCCAACATTTCTTCTGAGTTTAACCCGTCTAAAACTTAAATTCTCAATACAATTTCAGTTACTTACCACGTAATGATAATAAATGTATTCTTTATTCAAACTTTTATTATTTAAATTCACCTTTTCCTATAAAAAAAAGAATTTTTATTCAGAGCACTGCGACAATGGCGACGATGGATTGGAAAATAAATATATATATACACACCGACCAGGGTTGTCGTTTCGAATTTTTCGAGCGAAGTGTTAGACAAGAAGAAGTGAAGTGAAACGAAGAAAAGTGAAGTGATTTGTAAAATGTATTAATTTCATACAAATTCATAATTATCACTTAAACATAACATATATTATTTATATAATCTTCTGCTAACTATTTATATAAATGTAACGCCGACAACTCCGTGGATTTAGTGTTGTCGGACGGAGTTGTCGGCATTACTGTATTGAATTTCTTAGAATATGTTCGGTAGTCAGAGATTCTGGCGAGTAAAGAATTTTTATAATAAATCTTAATAAAATGAAATGATTTTATGATTCAAGTTTTGAAAAGCGAAGTGTTTCCAAAAAAAGTGGAGTGTTTTCAGTCAAAGTGAAGTGAAACGGTTCGATTGAAGTGACGACGATATCCCTGACATCTGACTGTTGACAAATATGTTTGCCAGTGTTGGATAACGGAAAATTGGACGAAAGAAGTCTTTTTTGATTGAACGAAACCAATTTCACTTATTAGCAGCACTGGTGAAATTATACTTAGTGCTAGCTCTATCGCACATGTCGTATTTGAAGCGGCGTCTGACAGTCGCGTGTCACTAATCGTCTCTGTTCAACATTTGTCTGCTCGGAGCTGGAAAATTGGACGAAAGAAGTCTTTTTTGATTGAACGAAACCAATTTCACTTATTGGCAGCACTGGTGAAATTATACTTACAGGGATGAATTGACGAGGAAAAACGGCGTTTTTCGGTTGTTTACATTTTTCTTTACCCTCCCTGAATGTCTGATTTGCCTTCCCTGGATTTGAATTAAAGTTGTAAAAATAAGTGATTTTAATTTACAATACAAAAAAACCAAATTGTTAGCTGTAAAATCGGAAATCTCAGAAATATGGTAGAAAGTACTACTTTAAGAGTTTCTAACAGTACCAAGTGTAATTTACAAACAAAATTAAAAATGCCAGATACTCAGAAATCGCACTCAAGTTGCTCAAGTGAATCCGAGGAAGAGACGACCACCAATAGCAGGACACAAAGCCATTCCCATGAAGGTCCGCGACCAGCATCAAGCCCCAATCTCACCAGAGACAACCCAGAAATACTCATGCGAATATTTTTGAATGCGGCACAAAGACTTTGTAGACATTGTCCAAAGTATTATTTCCTCAAATCTAACAGTTTTCGCTTTAAGGGCTTCAAATAAAGCAGATATCTAGCTATCTAATGGTCGAACTGGGAGGCTACCAGTTTTTCGACAAAGTCGCCCAGTGGTGTATCCGAAATCCACATATAGCAATATGTCTGGTTGCCGGAGGCGTCGTAATGATGCTACCAATTCTCGTAATCCTTGGTTTTGGAATTTCCACTATCATTATGACATTGACGGGATTTTTAGTTTTAGAGGGTGAGTGTTTTAATATTCGTTATTTACAAACATTTTTTATAAAAACATATTTTTCACACCTTGTTTAGGAACACTGCTCTCGATTGTGTCGGTCCTTATGTTTGGATTCCTCGGTGCGATAGCCATTGTTTTGGTATTCTTCACAGTGGTTGGAGTTGCTGTATACTTTGGATTCGCCCATGTTTACGACTTGTATGGAGCAGCAGGAGGGGAGCACCGAAGCGCTCTGAAGCAGTTTTTGCAAAAGGAACGCACGTCAGCGAGACCCAGAGCTCAGCGTAGATTCAGCGCTGGAGACGCTGGGACTCCACTCAATGGTAGAAGGAATGAAAGCATTGAAAACATTTCGCAATAATTTAGGACAATTAGTTGTAGAATTAATTTCCATTATTAAAAACGAATCTCCCAAACACTTTGTCTACAAATTTGTATATCAAAATTTTTGTATTGTAGTTGAAAACCTGAAAATCAGTGCTAATTCATTTATTCTGTTACTAACAGAATGTATCGGCTGTTGTCTGTTATTAAAATAATTGTATTATTATTTTTGGAAGTTTTATTTGTCGAATAAGATCCACATTCGGTAAGATCCACATGTAGTATTCGCCCGGTACGATTGAATACAAGCAAATACTCGAGTACATAGCTAAAAAAAATTTATTTTTTGATTCGAGTCATTAGTGAAAATATTTTGACGGTACCATGTAAATCGATCAAGTATAAATACGAGTATAAATGAACGAGAAACTAAGCCGTCGAATTAATAAAATTTTTTAAAAAATTATCTTTATTTTTAAATATTTGTTCTAAAAATAGCCATCCTCTTGAACCAAAATATCTCTCTACTTCAATAACATAACAAATAAATTCTATATGTGGGCTGATAACATGATGCAAATATGTTGAAAGGTTTTTTTGATGATTAATTCCATGTCTGGCACGAAGATAATGCAAAGAATTGATTTGATTATATCTATATGTGTTTATTTAAAGAACGTGCGTAGGGGAAATTATAATTCAATTTTAATCGGATAATAAAAATTGTAGCAAAACTTCGAGGGCTTTCAAAGTTTATGTCGATGGATAACATCACTGTTGGGAATTTCCTAATTTTAGAACCTACTTTTACTACTATTTTGTCAAGTACCATTCACCAGGCACACCACACCACACCACACTATTCATCACTGATAACCAGCCAACACCCGGTGATTTTTCTCACAACATTTTAAATAAGTAAGTACGTTTGCGTGTTCTACGATTAAAGGAATTTAAGTACATGCACGAATAGCTCGACTTATTTAGGGAGAATTTATTTAAAGGGCTGTCTTGGTATATCATATATCTTTTCACTCGGCAAAATTTTCATATTTTTAAAGGAAACATTTGTCCTTATTGATTCTTTACAGTTTTCAAGGAGATATTCTACCAAAGACCAAACAATGGTGTCGCAAGAGGTAAATATGCATATTAACAGTACAATAAGTTGCTCCCCAAGTAACGGCAAAAATAGCCACTTGCCGCAACTTGTAGGGTAAACGTGCCAGAAGGTGGTTTGAACTTTGAACCGATTTCTAAAGTCAAAGGTGTTAATTTCTTGATTAGGAATTCGATAAGGCCGCCGAGGACGTAAAGAACTTGGTTGCCACACCATCTGACAATGATTTATTGGATACAGGTAAAAATGTTTCTTTGGGTTTTAAGTACCTTCATCTAAGACGCAATAATTACGCATGACAGACAAACCCGGTTTCCTGGACTTCAAGGGAAAAGCCAAGTGGGAAGCCTGGAATAATCGAAAGGGCACCTCCAAAGACGATGCAATGACTGCATACGTGGAAAAAGTAAAGGCCCTAGTTCAGGCTCATGGCCTCAAGGCTTAATTGAGCAAAATCATCTATATACAAATTGAGGAATAAATTTTGCAATTTTTTTGCAAATACTAGTTTTTTTCGTAGGAAGTAATTTGTATACGCGAATATGGCCAGCTCTACAGATATTGTATTTTTAAATGCACAATAATAATGTGTAGCACAAATGTTTTTCCTGTGAATGCTTTCATTGTATTTATAAATAAAGTCTTAATCGTCTAAATAAATTATATTTTCTTTTTTATACATATTAATATGATAACATAATATATTTCATGCAACCATACTGAAAGGCAATATTAATACATCGATAAGGTTATATAAAAGCTATTGTAAAAGAGATAAGTTTCAACAAGAATTGCGGGAATGCTTAAATTAAATCGGTTCTTCATAGTAAATTTTAATGACCATCGTGGTTTTCCTCCCGTTGTTTGGTTGACGAACTTGATGATCTTTGTCGTTCATAAAATTCTCGTTGCAATTCGCGCAAATTAATTTCCAATGTCTCGACAACATCAAAACTCATATCTTGTCTAGCCTGTTTTATATAACCCTTCACAAGGTTTATTTGCTCCACTAATGGATCATCAGGAACTGACATGCCTCCTACACTAATCTGATGTGCTGTCCAATTGTCCAGCGATCGTAAATCAGACTGAAATGATACAAGTATAGAAAATATAAAACAATCGTTTCCTATACCGAACTTCTTTGCACTTACACCCTGAGCATAGACTTCTCCACTGGCGACCGTAGGAGTCATTGTATTCGTTGCACCTAGTCCATATCGCTCGTACGCTTCCATTGCTTGCCGTCGTTCCATTTCAATTCGCTGTTCGGTTTCCAAACGTTTACGTTCCTGAATCTTGCGTATTTCCTCCTCCACTGGAAGCGGAGGAATGGACAACATGTTCTCCTTTATCAATTTTATACATGACAGTCTTATAGCTTTCTTCAAGGCCTCCTCGCGACTGCCTTGTTGGCAGGGCAGTGACAAAATTCGTTTACTACAAATGTCGATAGCTTCAGCCACTCGTCCGATTTTTCCTCGCAGTGCACTGGCATCTGCAATGGTGAATATGGATTCACCCTCGTACAGACTGGCAATCATCTTTAAATACATTTCAATATCGGGTGCAACATCCTTACGGAACTTTTGTATGTCGGAATAGATTTGTGTCACGGGGGGACGACAGGTGCGACTCTCGTGCATTTCCTTGCGCGTCTCCAGCAACCAGAGACAGTGATCACAAGATCTTATTCCATTTTGTTGAGGATTCGAAGAATTCGTTTCCACTTGTTGTATAGGATCAGTGCGAGACATTGTCAAACTTGCCAATTCCACTTTGTAAAAGACATGTTATGTTCAATAAATAAATCAGGAATCTTATGAAGAAAACTTACAAGCAATATCTAATGGCAGAAATTTGGAGCAATCATTGCACATAATACTACCACACAAACGACAATGATGTTGTCTACGTGCAATGTGAAAGCTTTTAGCACAATTGGGACATAATTTCACCGACGATCCGTCTAGCCATGGAACAGTCTGCAGAATACACCAAAATATTAAGGTGAAAACAAAAACAATAATGAAAGCTAACATTTTGCTCGTGTTGTTTTCGCAGCACTGGATCAGTGGGCATGTCCTTCAGTAATTTATGCAAGCGAATTATAAGTTTATTTGTTTCGCTGGCATACCGTTCTAGGCGAGGATTTCTAAATAGAATATTTGAATAAGTACAAGAAAAGAATAGATTCAATATAACAAATTGAGGCAACTCACCTAACTGATTGGAAGTATTCGAAGTGAGTTCGCTCTACGCCCACTTCTTGGTTTTTTATAAAGTTGTAAATGTTCATTCGAGTCCGCCCATTGCTCGTGGATCCGGTGTTTCCACTATTCCCGCTGATGTTTGTATTCTTTTCAAAGTTCCGGGATAAATCGAATGTATCGTCAAAGTTGGACTTAATCTTTTTCTTTGCCTTCGAAAAAATATCTTTAAATATCGACTTGAGAGCATCTTCTTCCTCGGCATGGGAGCGTTCGAAATGCTCCGTCAGGAACTCGATTGTTTTTAAGTCCTCGCGACAAATGGGGCAAAGGAAGCCCTCGAGAATTTCGTTAGAACTCTCATCATCTGGATCTCCGAATGGATTCGACATGATAAAAACTTTAAACTTCTGTTACGCCAATTTATTTAAAAAAACATATTTGCAATATAACAAAATGAGTCCAGCTGATTGTGACGTTCATCTTCACTGCATCTCTAACTGTACGCGATGTTTAAAAGCGATTGGAGGTAAACCGTATGCAGAAGTTTGAATCTGTGCTTCTAAAACTGCATTTTTATTGTGTTTCTATAATCATTAAAGAACATTTAAATAAAATTCAAAAAACAAAATAACCAATACGAGGGACATTTTTTTATTTTTTGTTAAAGTTCATTTGTCATTCACGGGAAGATTATAATTGAAATATAAAAATTATTAATATGGCCATCTGTTTGTCAAAATTATTCTAATCCTAGGTTCTTGCTGCAGCCGACAGGGTTAATTCAAAACAACATAACAAAAAGATCTTTGCACTGATCTGTAGCCAACTTCATTGCTACTAAGATATTTGTTGGCGCGTTTTTGGTTTAATTGACAAGAGAAAGAGCGCTCGTACAATTGTTAAACTAATAATATTAAGCATTTTAGATGTTTGCAGTTTTATCAATTGACAAAACTGTAAATATTTGGCTGTCGTAAATATGCGAAACATAGGAAATAAAACTCCAACGTCGAAGCAGGAGCAGAAGAACGAAATAAATGCTGACAAAACAAGTGGGAAAAAACTAGTTCAGGCACGTCTGCCATTTAAAATAATCCCACCAGGCTCGTCGCCAGCCTCGGTGGCCGCCGTCGGTGATATAAGTACAGATGCTGTCCCGGAATCGGCACAAGTTGGTGATGCGGCTGAGTGTATTTCCACGCAGGATGCGCGCAAACGGAAGCTCTCTTATGAGCATGAAGATGAAAAACACGAAGACAAATTTTCCACAAGTCGTTTGTCCTCCGATAGCAAAGAAAACTTAACTGCTGCAACAACAAAAAAGAAGAAAACTACTACAACGGCGGCGGCTGAATCAATAGAAAGCGATGTTATTTTGTTAGATGATACAGACTCAGAGGAGTCAGGAAAAGAAGATGTTACAAAGGGGTCTCTCACTGGTTCGAAAGGTAGTAGCGCTTCCCCGAAAAGACCCATTCCCACAAGTAATAAGCGCAAGGGTGCCGGAACACCGAGTGCGAGTTCATCAGTGGGTGGTAAGAATAAAACATCTGGTGGTGGGAGCGCTTCCAAACTCCAAATTAAGCTACCTGTAAGTGGCAAAAAGAAACGCAGAAAGTCTCAACGAAAGTCAATCACCGACATTGAAGGTAATGTAGAAGTTGAGGCAAAGGCAGAATCTAGTGATGATATAGAAATGATCGCTGATGAATTGAATCCACAGAAACGTCAGAAGGTAGACGATACTATGGCGAAACAACAGGTATATTCACGTGCTATATAATTATTCACATCAAATATATGAAATTCTTTTCAGTTTGAAGATATTTCTAGTGCGGATCAAAGTGAGACTATCAAACCAATAAATTCTACTGAAGTTCCAAGCACAAAATCTACGGATAGCCAAAATAAAACGAATCTCCAGAATCCACAACGTCGTAAGAGTTCCAGGCTGTCTTTGCCTATGGTTGATAAAAACACTCCTGCAAGCAACTCGGAAAAGGCAGAACAAGTCGGGAAAAATAGTATGCTAAAAGATAAAATTGAAAATCCCGAAACTAAAAGTGATAGCAATAATGATAACAAAACATCTGGAAATGGTTCAAAAAAGGATACGGATCAAAAACAATCCAAGAAAGCATCCAATATATTAGATATGTTTGTTTCTAATAACGGTCTGATCAAACAAACAAAACAGGATTCTGTGAAAAAAAGTGAAAGCAATATAAAAACAACAGATTCTCCGAAAAGTGGATCATTAAGTAATTTTACAGCAAAGACCGCGAACTTAGATGATCAGGCCGACGAAGCTGATGATGACGAGGATGCTGCAGATTCGGCAAGTTCAAATTCTCCGAAGCAACCAGATAAAAAACCCAAAAGTGATTCCAAGGTCACTGATTCTCCAGCTTCTAGCAGTACATCAAAACTGAACAATAGCAGTGGGCCTACTGTACATAGGAAAGGACTTACACCGAAGCAGCAAAAGCAGATGGAACAAAGACGCCAGGCACGTGAAGAAAAGGAGCGTCGCTTACAAGAGCAGAAGGATGAACGCGAGCGTAAGCTACAAGAGGAAAAGATACAAAAACAACGTGAAAAGGAGGAAAAGGAATTAGCAAGAAAGCGGGAGCGAGAGGAAAAAGAGGAACAAAAGCGAAAGGAACGTGAAGACAAAGAGGAAGTAAAGCGTAAGGAACGTGAGGAAAAAGAAATGAAGCGTTTGGCGGAAATCGAGGCGAAAAACGAAGAACGACGAAAGCGCAATGAAGTTAAAGAAGAAGAGCTGCGTAAGAAGGAAGAAGAGCGCAAGCGCAAAGAAGCTAGAGAAAGAAGAAGCGGAAAATAAGAAGAAGAAGGCGGCGGAAGCTTTTACTAAATTCTTCAAAACGAAACGATCAAGCATTGCTCCCGAAGATGATACACTGGCTCTACCAAAAGAAACCGTTGGAGATGGGGTCTGTAATATTGAATCGTTGGCTTTTCGTCCATTCCAAGTGAAAGGCGATATGAAGTTAGCGCCACTTTGTAGAAAGGTATTCACCGATGCTGCCCGTGAAAAGCTGGATTCTTTCTTATGCGTAGCATCTGGTACCAACAACAAAAAGGGGAAAGAAAACACAGATTTATATTTGGGTGAATTGAAAAATGGAACAATAAAACCTGAAAAGTGGAGACGTCTAACAGTGGATACAAAAGAGGATGAGGACGATGTTGTTATTGTTGGTAAGATCATAAAAACTGTACCCAATGAACAATACAATATCTTATATAATTATTAAATTTATTAGAAAATGAACTTGAACGAGCTGCTCAAGCTATTGTTGAAGAAAAAATACGACCAGTTGAGCGTTACAGAGCGAAATTTTACAAGTTTCATGAAAACAGAAGACCGCCATATTTTGGAACTTGGCGTAAAAAAACGAAAGTCATTACACCAAGACGTCCACTAGCACAGGATAAGGTAACATTTCTCTATTAGTAGTTGTACTCATATGATATTGACTTCGAATACTTTTAGGAATACTTTGATTATGAAGTTGATTCAGATCTGGAATGGGAAGAAGAGGAACCCGGAGAGTCGTTGGATGGCAGTGATGAGGAGGAAAAAGAAAAGGAATCAGAGGATGAAGATTATGAAGTAGATAATGAATGGTTTGTACCTCATGGACATCTCAGCGATGAGGAAATGCAAAATGAAGATGAATACGGTTTGGGCGATGATAATACACGTGAAGCACAAAAAGCCAAGTTGAAAATATTACAACAAGAATTCGCTCAAGAAATGAAAAAGAAAACTGAAAAAATAAAACCGCGCTTAGTTGGCTGCATTTGGGAGGATTACAATGGCAACCAGCCCGAGCTATGTCCAAATATCATATGGGATAGCTTAAACCTACGTGCTATGATTTGCACAGCACCGCCTTTGATAGATGAACCAGTGGCAGAGGTAGCAACTGAGACGAATGAGCCTAGCTCACCAACCACGAATGCTTCAGGTGCAGCCACAGAAAAACTCAAACGTATAGTCCTGACAGATACCATGCTAAAAGATCTAATACGTTTGATACATGGCAATCGGCATTCGAGAGTTTTTCTCATAAACGAATTTATTGCCTATGTTGAGCAGTCTGAAGATTCCATAAAAAATGGCGATGTGCGTGGCCCGCTAAAGTCGGTTGTTCGTGAGAAAATAGATGAGTTCGCCTTGTGGCAAGTGATAGAGGCAAAGAATAATTTAAAAACAAAAAAGAGTAAGAAAAAACTCTGTTGGTTGGTTTCCGATGAAATTCTCAAGAAATATGAAATGGAAAGTTTGGACATGCATAATAAGTGGAAATATACATTGCAACCAAAATTTGTTGAAAACACAACTCAAAGTGCAAATGACTCAATATTAATTGAAGAGGATTCTACAGAAGGTGCAACGGTCCCATCTGAAAGTGGAACTCCTACATCATCGAAAAAGAAAGTGAAACACAAAACAGATGGAATAGCAAAATTCACAAAAGTATTAACAGCCGAAGAAAAGGTACAACAATTACAACAAAAGTCTGAATCGCCTAAAACTATTGCGGCGTCTAAAACTCGAACGACGAGTAGAAGCGTTACACCATCGGAAACCACTACTGCTACTACTCCTAAATCGGGATCATCAACACCAACGGTAAAAAAACGAGTACCATTGCTCATGTCAGTGGCCCGTGGGCAACAAATTCCGACACCAGCTAAGAATGCCCTAATAAGCCAGTTCCTGAAAAAGAACAAAAAGGAGGATGATCAACAAAATAAATCGTCAATAACAGCTATGGAAGTCGATGAGGTCGTTGTCCTGGACTAGGAAGCTGTTTAAATAACTCACATATTGCCTCGGTCTTTTTGCTCTTAAGGTTATCAATTTGTGGTGAAATTTTGTAATGTTAAAAATGTCTACGGTAGCATTTAATTGTGTAATGTACCAAGCGCCTAATTTACACTTATATTTACGTAAGCGACGTTTTAGATTTATTTAATGTTTTATCCATAATTATAAAAAGTTAGATTTTTATTTTATATATTATGTATTTAAAATGTATAATTTGTACTAGCCTCAATATTAATGTAGTGATGTGTGGTGCATATAGCTGTAAACTATGTTTTATTTTTACATTATAGAACACACATCGTTAGCTACTAACCTCTATGAACTCACAATAAAAACAATACAGATTTATTGCATAAATGTTTAATATATATATATATATATCTTTATTCATTTAATTTGTTAAATTACTGTTATTCTTAAAATGATTTATGGTAATTTACATAACATCAATATTCAAGATTGCAATTTCAAGTGGAGAAGTCGTATCACTTGTTTTAGGTTACTGGATTCAGTTCATTGAGACAGCGTTCTAAACCCTATATGCATATTTATCGAGCTTGTTGTGTACATACTTTCAAAGTAAACACAATTGTTCGATTTGGGTCATTCATTGTCAATATCGTTTAAATTAAATTTGTATTCAGATGCTGGAGAACATACCGCATAAAACAAAAATAATGAATGCAATAGATGCAATGATACATTTAAAAATAGTGTGAATATCGAAATATCAGATTCTGATAAATATTTTACATCGAATTATTTTTCACGCTTGAAAACTATCCAAAAACCGTTGGACTTGCACACGTATTAAGATTGAAACAGTCGAATAGAGAAACGTGAAACAAAGGAAGAAGTGTCTATGGGTCTACTGAAAAAACTACTACAGACGTTCATATTTTTGTGAAGTAAAACATTTTTTTTTCAACTTAGTCGAATGTGCTGGTTGTTAAAATTTATTACATACTTTAAAAGTTATATTTATATATATTTTTATATATGCACTTATGTATGTATATTTTCCAAATTATCTTTAGATTATGAATTAAGCAATTCAACGGTGAGATGAAAACTATTACTTTTGCTGACATATATGTGCTTAGTTGATACTATTCATTAGGGCTCACTTATGTATAAGAATGTTTAAATACAATGATCTCAAGTGGATTGTTTTAAATATAATAAGGCAGAAAGTGAACTGCTATTTGAATTTCAATTAAAACTTTCATTTGTGTATTGTCGAAAACCAGTCAAAATATAGATATTTTTAATACATACATGTATATATATATATACTTTCTCTTGTATTATAACGGAGCAAAATGTTTCAATTGGCAATTAAATAAATCATTCAACTAATAGTTTAAGTACATTGAAACAATTACAAATCATCACTTATTACAGGTCCATTGACCATATATATATATAAATTTAATAGTTTAATGTTTTAATTAAGTCAAGTCGACTACGACACATATTAATTGTACAAAAATTAAAACATGCCATCGAACTGAACAGTATAAGTTTAAGTAATTAACAATTGTCTTTTATGATCAAAACTACATCCATGCTACCTACGTACATCGTAAAAATTAAAGCGTAATAAATTATTTTCTCGTCAAGGTAGTAGCAAGGGCTTGAAATAAGCACGACAGAAAATGGTTGATGCGGAAGGCGGTAGGTCCTGATTGCGATAAAACATGTTACATTCCTTCTTGGTGAGCTTATCAAATATTGTGGCATATTCCCGATGAAACGTAACCAGATCAACATTCGAACGACCGATAGCCGTTAGAGCCAGGAACAGAATATCGCGATATATTGAATGACTACGATCTACTCCACTGTTCTTTAATTTGTGGCGTTCGTTAGCCAGTCGTTTTACGGGAGTTAATAGGTCATTGCAACGCATCGCCGATATTATTTGTTGAATGACACTAAAATTAGAAGAAACAATTTAGTAAAGCTTAGTTAAATAGAATATATAAGTATTTTATACTTTTTGTTTAGATAAGTTTGATCAGTTAATAAGGCTTTCAGTAGAGGACTCGCCGGTTGGTTTTGCTTGTATAAAATATACATCGGCGGTCCTGCCTCGCTGTGAAGTCGTAAATTATCCCAAAGACACTGGATCTTTACTGTTTTTGCTTTACTTAGGGGATCAATTTCCTGTTTCGGCAAACAAAGTTCTGGAAGATGTGTTTGACTTTCAATACGTTCCATAATCCAAAGCAAATTCCAAAATATTATCGGATGCTCCTCCACAAAGCTTGGCTTTATCAGAGCTGCATCGCCTTCTTGGGATAAAATATTTTCGAGTTCCTTGCGCAAAACTAATGGATTCAGGTATGGAATACTCAAACTATCAGATTGTTTAACATCCTTCAGTGACTCATCGACAATTATCTGAACACTAAGGAATGGTACAGTGAATTTATTACATGCATGACATGTTGTGTTCAAATTAGAGTCCTCGGCCGTCCAACCAGACATGATTTCTTCATCGTACAGAAGAACAGTGCAGTTGTGGCATTGTGAGCATGAAGTCATCTGGATAAGCACATCACAATCAGGATTTTCTACCATCTAAACATGAAATAATATGTTATTAGATATGTATTTAGATAGAAATAAAATCATATTACATCTGATATGGAACTATAGAGATTATCAGGTAAAGCAGGAAATGCGCTCAAAGTCATTGCCGATGTGTTCTCGCCCAAAGGTACTAGGTTATTGTAACTTGATTTACGTGACTCACTAAGACGACCCCATGGATCAAGGTCAGACGAAACACGTCTCATTTTAGAGCCCGTTCCGGAATCTTCGTTTAGCATTGAATCATCTTCATTGACTCCACTGTCATTGCAGTTTCCAGCTGATAAACCAGATGTTTTCACTGGAGTTGAGTTCGCGGAGATAGCTTCTTTAATCTCGTCAAATTTCCGTGTGATTGAATTGGCGGCATATTTAATGCTGCTCAGACTTCCTTGTAGAATCTCATTCGATTTTTTGCCAGTTAAACTTGGACTGTGAAGAGTAATGATAATAAATATGCATGTCTATGGTTATTTATATTACAAACTTTACAAAAATTAGTGACAAACATGTGAAATTCATGAAAGCAACATAAATTTGTATGAAAATTAGTTTTAAACAAGATCAGTAATAATAGTAATATAATAAAAAAGGAGCAAAAAATTGTATCCGTTGCCTACGTACTTGATATATGAAACGGATGTTTATATAATAAACGTCGAAATATAAGGTCTACCATTTCGAGTCCAAAGCATAAAGCCAGAATATGAAGAACAACAAAAGAACCGTCACCAAAATAAGAATGCATCAAAGCATAAAATAATTTATTCGCTCATTGGCCGAACTCTTCAAACTTACCTCATATTTGATATATTTTCTATTATATTCGTGGGCAATTTCAAGTCTTTCTTAAATGACAATCGTGCTGGTGAATAGCGTCTACGAAAACATGGTTTATATTGAAATTTAATTAAACGGGAGAAATGACGATCAGAAGATTTCAAAAACGAACGAGTGGACACAGTTCGAAGGTTGTTTTTAATTTAACCGATTTTCAGTTTGAAATTAAAGAGTATAAAATGAAAATAAAAAAATTATTAAAGTAATATTATAATTGAAACATGCAAATAAATATAAATCGAATTCATATTAACGATGGTGCTCTATTTAGTTTGAGTATATAAAGAAAACTGGTCACTTACCCAAAGTTAAACTTCAGCGATGAACCAAAATTTGCCAAACTCGATGTCACGCTTGACCCCGGCATTGTTTCTGAACGATGCATGCTTTTATTAAGGTTGGTGGATTCATCAAAAGTTGCGCTTCGTTGACCCTTAAAGAGAATTGGTTTGTCCGTATACATGGTATTGTTGTTGATGAGATGTGCATTGTCCGATTTATTGCAGTCCGTTTGTTCTATCGCAGAAGGTGGTGGAGATGCTATGTCTTCATTGAGCGCTCCTAACGGGTCATTCTGAGTGACTGGAGTGCGTGGTGATATTCTTCCAAGAAATATAATATATTGCAAGAATATTAAACAGCCGTAAGTGAGGTACTTACTTTGTAGGACTCTGAATATCTCTAGAGTAGGTGTGTTCTCCATCCGCTTCATAGTCGAGTTCTTCCTGTGAACTTGCGATTTCATTCAACGCTTCGCATGAGTTAGTTACTTCGTCCATTTCACTGTCGCCAATGTTCATGATTTTGAAACGTTGTTGGAGCGAGGGATGCGCCTCTTTCGTTGTGTTTGATTGTGATTGGTTGCGTTGTAGCTTATTTAGAAGTTGTGTGTCGCCGCCGAAACTGTCTGCCTTTGACAATTGTCGTTTCCCAGTTGCCAAATCACAATTCGGACTGTGGGGGCTAGAAGGTGTGGGTGGTGGACAGGAGTTAGCAGATCCCGTTACTGAGTTGTTATTAGTGCCTTGATCAGAATTACTTTTGACATCACCAGCTATCAGTAGACCAGCACTGCTAATAACATCGGATGACTCTTGTGGACCGGTTTGGGATTGACGCACAATGCTGCCCAACTTCCCACGCAGTTTGTCGAAAGCTGTGAAATCGATAAACGGCGCTTGCGACAACGTATCACCCAGACCACCACGATCGATGTGTGATGAATTTGTTGAATCTAGACTGGTGCGTGATGTACCATCTACCGTTTCTAAAGTACTTAAATTATTATCACAAGATGTGGATAAAGTTGGTTTCTTGGCCGAACGTTTCTTTCCAGCGCGTTTAAAGTGTGCCGCTCCCAAGACCACATTTTTTATTCGATTCCAGCGCAACTGACTGAGCGTAGTGCTGTCGCTTGGCCACTCCGATTCCAGCACGCAGCGATTATAAAAACCGTACGTGAGTGCGTTCGGTTGCACTCCCGATCGTTTCATTAGATAATGCAGACGAACCGCAAGAACCGGTTCATTGTGGATGCCACATAATTGCATCATGATGCGGTAGCAGAACTCATCACATGTAATATGCAACTTACTTGCCTTCAGCAAAAGATCGTACGCAGCGCGTAGTACTGCTTGCTCTTTGCCTGCTTGTCGTGTATCCATTACCATGGAGGGTAATGTGAGAAAATACAATGAGTAGCAAGTGGCTAAAAGATATTTAGACCATGCTTCGGGATGCATTTGACAGCGTCGAGCCATTTTCTGTGCTAATTTTATTTCGTGCTTGGTTCGGCGAGCTATTGGTGAACCTGGAGCAAACGTTACTCCATTATTCAATTGCTGTTGAAGGAAATTGTTCAGCACGGTCTTCGTTGATGATTTTAAAAGATTTGCATTGAGTGTGAAATTTGCATAATTATAGCCACCAGCTTCGTTCTCTGCAAACAATTCAGTTAGGATAAAACTTTAATAATATTTCCGATCAATTTACCCGAATTTGGTCCAATACTGTCTGGAGGGAATATATACTTAGTCCGCTCACTGTTGTGGCCCGTTTCCCAGTCCACTAATCGCACATCGGATGGAGTTTCATCATAGGAACTTACTTTTTCAGCGCATTCATCGAAGAATGTTAAACCATGATCACCGTCAGAGACAAAAGACCGCTCCTCAATAAAGCGTATAAACATTTGAGTTTTCATTAGAAGTTCAAAGAATTTGTGATGCGCCTAAAAGAAATATGACATTAAATAAGTTGATATGCGTTTCTTTTCTTGAGACATTACCTTATCTCTGGATCGTAAGAATGCTTTAAGTTGAAATAATGCACTTGGATCAGTTGCGCCAACAGATGGTGCTTTAGAAATAGGTACCAAGTATTCGCGATAACCACGCAATATTGACGCCATGAAGAGCAAAAACGCCTCCTGAATTCGTTGTTCCAAATTTTGCTGTTTCAGTTAAATATAAATTTATAAAACATTTTTGATCCTAATATTTAATATTATAAATACCTCTCGTTTTCGTTTTCGTAAATCACGATCGAGACTATTTGTAGATTCAACATGTATAGTTTTCTGATTTTCAAGTTCACCGAGGGTCTGTTTCAGAATGCGTGCAGCGCGTTTGGGTAACAATTTAATTGTTAAATGTTTTTGGGACTCACATAACTGAAAGTTTATTTGAGAATACATTAATTAATTTGTTTTGAACGTAATAAAGTAGAGTTATATAAAAAGAAATAAAATAATGCTCATACATACACTGATAGTGTTCGTATCTAAATCGATACATGTCACGTCTGTAGGCGGTTCATATAAATCAAAAAATCTCGAATCCACTCCAATCAAATATGGCAACGGTGCATGCAGAACTTCGGCTAATCCCAATGGACACAAAGGAATGTAGGGACACTGCCATTTGAATGGGAACAAGAGGGATACAATAGCTTCGGCCACAGCTGTTAAGGTCGCAGGTCTATGAAGATTGTGTTATTACTGTAGTCCTTAGATGGATTGGCGATATTTGAAATATACCTCAACGAATGGATCAGTATTTTCTGCTCAGTGAGCGCCAACAACAGAACATGCAGACAGTTTTCAGTGCCTAAGTTTTGTAGTAACATTTGAAATCCGGCACCACTTCGTGGTAGTGGTGAATCCTCCGGTTGTGTAAGTAATATTCGATCATTTGACTCACTGGACAGCTATACATTTTAAATTAAATTAAATTTTAAACGTAAAAATATAAAATTAAAAAAACATACCTGTAGGTGAATACTAGGCGACGGAAATGGTACCTCGTCTATTAGCTGTGTGATATATCGTTCGATGGGGATGGGCAGATCCACACCAACCACAGCCATTCGCTAAAATTGGATCCCAGTTATAACCAGTGTACAGTTGAGATCTCCATCGTAACTACTCACATGTAAGTATTTCAGCCATTTGTCAAAGGTATCACCAAAAGGATGATGCGACAAGAGACAAATTGCTTTTATGATATGTAACGAATGTCCTTTACTAAATTCTTCATTCCAGCCAAGCAATTCCTTTTGTTGGTCCGTTAGATTTTCCTCGCTGCGGAAAATATAATAATGTTACACAGCCCTTTAATATTTGATTATTGCTTACTCAAAGTCTTCGTAGAAAGTCAATGCAGAGCCATACACTTTGTAAGTGCCGTCATTTACTGTCAATACAAACGTACTGAACACCGGATTGATTGGCTTTCGTTTCTGAGATTCGCCAACATGTGGCCAAGCTTCAAGAGAAGCTCCCATTGGTAGACAAAATAGAGGCACACTTGGACAGAGATTTAGTGGAAAGTCGTTGTGATCGTATGTAGGATAACGCAGTAGGATTTCTGGTTGATAACTGATCAACTTTGGACGGTACATTGATTTCTTATAACACAAATAGACGTCACTGCCCATGTAGCCTTTGTTCAATGTTTTATATATCAAGCAGAACGCGTGAGGTGGTTTTTCCCCTGTAAATAGATGTTTTTAAACGAAAACTAATATAAATGCGAAAACAAGACAAACCTTTACTTTGCACAATAACACATAAATCGGTTACAACAAGCTCATTGCAGGGCATATCGGGCTTGGCACGACGATATGTTAGAAAGGTTTTCGCTGACGAGTTATTTACATTGGCCACCCGACCCTCGGGTGTCTCGGCAACAATTTCTGCATCGGGCATAATACGTTCGTGGCCCTCGTACAGCACACCGATGTCAACCAGTGGTGGTCGGTCCTTGCCGCGGCGATAGTAAATATAACATTCGGTGGTGCGCATTGATCCATGATTTAAATTGGCCGGTAAACCTGTAGGAGTGTTTTCTAACACCTCGTAGCCTTCGGGCACCACCTCGCCCAGTAGTGGGAAAAACACACCGATCTCTGTGATTGGATCAATTGTGTTTGCGGCACGCAAATGCCCCGAATCATTGAATATGCTCTCCTGTAATAGTTGCGGCTGCTCCGGCATGCCAGCCACGACAAAGTAGTCGGCGATGCGCTTGTCGTCCATATCGCAAGAAGCTACTTTCCGCTTTTCAAATACAGAACTGTTAAATAAAGCAAGTAAAAAGTATGCACAAAAATAGCAACGAAGTTCATTGATTTATTTATTCGAATAAATAAAAAACCCACACACACATGGGTAATTTTAAATCTGGGCTGTGACAACCAACATCAGTTCAAACCGTTATCAAAATCTGTTTTATTGTCACTTAATTAATTTCAGTTGATGTTTTATTGCCAGAAGTCATCGCACTTCGGAAATTGTGCTGTGAGAAGATAATCCGAGTTCGAAAATTTACAGCATTGAATACCATTGTGGCTACTGCAACCTTGGACTTGACCACGCACTTTAACAGTTGATCGCCATGACTACCGAATATCGATATAAAAATATGTATTCGACTATGAAGGCTGATTTCGACAGTTGAACTAATCGCATATAACAAACACTACTGAAACAAAAAGGAAAATATAAATAATCGCACTTCGAAATATATTGTTTTTACCGAGTGTAAGACGGCTAATGCGAGAGAAACTTTGATGAGTGTTCAAGGCAGCGTCGTACGAGGTCGAAATTCAGTAAAGAGAGATAGACAAGAATTGTGAGATTCGAAGAATGAAAGTGGAAACACACCTTTTAATTAGGTAACTAACTAACTGAAGAAGAATACCCCTCATAAAACTTGCTATAAAATTGCCAAATATAGCACTTTTGTTGTTGGATACTTTCAGTGTGCCGACCTATAATCAGTGGGAACTTCTTCTAATGATAAGAAGTCGTTCGTATCCGTTGTGAATTTGGTTTACTTTCAATTTGTTTACTTTAAGTATGAAGTAATGCAAATTAAATTTAGTCAAACACCCAAGCGTAGAAGACACATTAATTTCTTGGTGGTACTCGGTAATATTAGATAATTCCGGCAACATTATGGGGGTTCTTATCGTTCTGTAGATAACAACATTTCAAAACCATGTACATATTTAATTTGATGGCATAATTGTTTATTTATATTTTATTTAATATTTATTTATATTTGAGTTATATTATGTACTAAAACCTGCATTGGTAAAGTGTTATATAAAATGGAGAAAATCTAGATCATTGCTCAACGACGAGCTTGACCTTTGGGTGTAGTGAGATTTTCTTGATAGAAAAGTTGTTGGACTTTGCCTTCGGCTACCGAGATGCACACACATACAACCAGTTCAAATGTGACGTTTTAATGTGTCGCAATCAACATGTAGTCGTGTTCTAGTTGTACAAGATACAAACACGCAAACAATGAACCGATTGTGGTTAGTTTCACTTGGTAATTGGCACCATGGAGCAGCAGCAGCAATTAAAATTGTCTTATGTTTCGTAATTCTTGTTGGCAGTATATCGCTAATAGATGCACAGATTGATGTTTCAAATGCCAGCTTTTCCAGCATAACCCACTTGTTTGTTGTCGGTCTTTTGTTGTCTCTCGAATCCAATAACCCGATGGAGATTCGGCTATTAAAAAGGGGAATCTTATCTTCAGCTATTAAGATATCAATTTCTGAGTTGTCAGCGGTAATCTATATATTTTTATAATTAGGGGATCCTTAAGCAGAATGTTCACATGATATTGTGCATTCTAAGAATTTGAACGAAGTGTGCGAATTGTGTTTACTTTCTATAGGTTTATATCAGTCTGTTAGTGCTTCCAGGGATCGAGCGATATATTTGTTGATATTTGAATAAACATTATAAAAACAATTGTTTGCAAAAGATCTTGGGCGACGCATGGTTTGAAATTAAATAAAAATAACGTCCGAATCATGAACCAACTGTTGTCAAATCGACAATTCCACATCGAATGTAGTTTTAATGTATAAATTAAAAGGAAAAATAAATGAAAACCAAAAAGGCTTGAAGTGACATTCTGGGGAAACAGGAAAGGCAACGATTAAAATAACTAATGTATCAACAACAACAACAATGGCAGTCGACAACAGCAATAAAAATAACAAAAAGAAAAACAAATAAATAACAACAACAATGGCTTTGCTAGTGAGGGACGTCAGGGCAGCAGGCCAGACGACAGCGGATGTGAAGCAGTGGCCGGAGTTGGTTGAATGAACGAGTGGGCACAACAAGAAGTTGGCGCTACGGCGTGCTGGGCAGCGGACAGCGGAAGGCGGGACGCGGCAGCCCACCGACGGTTCCACGACGAAGCTGATAACTGGCTGACTGGGGAGTTGCATTGCGGCGGTCGAGTGACTCGCCTCAACTCTACTCGAGTCACTGCTGGAGCACACAGAACAGGTGGTGGTGGTGGGGGATTGGGGCCGTATGGGAAGAGTACGTAATGTAGAGCAGGCAACAACAAAGAGTTCAATGAAATGTCCTTGAAAACACTGACCAACGACCAACGCTTCGCTGTCCTTCCTCCTTTATTACAACGTTGGCTATCGTTCGCTTCCTCCATCGACTACGTGCTTTAGTTTGGAACAGAAAACAATCAATCGTATATGGAGTTATTTTTGCAATTATTACACAAATAATCATCGCGATGGATGCATCGATTCGGATTGAACGAGTTTGCACGATGAGGCATTCCAAACGGGTTCCTCAACAACAACGTTTCGTCGCCGACAACCACAATGACGACGATGACGACAACGACAACGTCGGTGATGATTCAACACAAAAACGCTCGATTGGCAAGAGTAACAAAAAGGTGGAAGCGTACTTTTGTTAATTTTGTTATTGTTGTTGTTACTCTTTTCGCTTTTGTTCAAATTATTCGCTTACCATTATTTAACAACGAACAGCAGAAATCCAATCGAGCTATTACACAAAGTGTGGTGGAGCAACTAAAGTCGCAGAGCCATGAAAATTTACACTTGGATGCGGCTCTGTCTGCTTTGTCTTGGCCACCGCCTGCCACTCACTCTTCCTTCCTCTCTCTTCGACCTTTCGATCTTCGTTTCTACCCAGTCTTTTGGGTACTTGTTTCACGATTTTTCTTCACTTCGGAGATTTTTCTTTTGGAATTTTCACGTCTAACACAAGGGGGTTTCACTGAGTTTTAATTGTAACATATAGAACAAACACGAGTTTTGACATTTCACATTGAACTGCGCGTTTAGAACATTTTATTTGCAATAATTTCAAAAAATCACTACGAGCGAAGAGGCGACTCGACGGAATTTTCTTTGCACAAATTCACTCACACACAGGGTTGCCGAAGTCACTTCAATAGAAGTGGTATCACTCCACTTTTACTCCATTTTACGAAAAACACTTCATTTTTCGCATATTTCACAGCAGACTCTCTACTACGTCTTAAATTCCAAAACCTTGCTGATGGTCACTTTTCCGTATAACAAAATTTACTGGCTAAAGTTTATTACCCAAAGTACTTCAGAACACATTAATCTTACAACCTTTATACTTCGCTCTAAAATTTCGGCGCCGCATCCCTGGTCTTTAATGTCACTTCCAGTTGTCAAAGGATGGGAGATGAGTGCGAAAGAGTCGAATATACGTTTCAGAGCAAAGAATGAATGTCAAAATATAGTGTGGTTATCAGGGCTGCCGGAAAACACTTCACTCTTTTAGTGAGCGAAATTGCCAATCTAACAGGCGATTTCGATCAAGTTGCATTTTGTCTTAAAACCTTTCAAGGTTTTACCTATCTAACTGAATAAATTGATCTATATGCTGGTACACGCATCAACAACACACTAGCATCGATTTCTAAAAACATTTCTGTTTTTATCCATCGAAAAGAGTGTACTAGCCGAAACATGCATCAACAAATACATCAGGACGCAAAAGGAAAAAGGTAAAATTAAATAAATATTCTAAAATATGTTCTAAAATAAATTCTAATTATATATACATATACATTCATAAATAAATGCATATATACATATATATACAACCTGAAAAAGAAGAGGGTCAACGGGGGAGAGAAGCAGAGAAAGAGAAATGGAGGGATATGGCAGTCCTGAACGTTTTCGTCCCCCGCCACAGGGACTCATCAGAGGACAACGAAGCTAATTCATCTTCAAACACATCATAAGGATATATTGAAGATCCTACCACGAGGGAAATATCATAAGATATCCTCGATAAAAGCTATAGGCTAAAAAGCCAACAAAACAAGGCTGTAAAAAGATAAATAATAAATATAATAAATATATATATGACAATAAATATATAGCCATACAATACATGGCTGTACAAGGAAAATAAAATATATAATAAATACATAAATAATAATAAATAAAATAATCGCTCACCTTGAGCCTCCTATCCTGATGTCCCTAAGCTTTTATTCCCGTCGCGTTACACTACTTAACGATATTCGTCCCGAGACATGTGCTTTGCACTGTCCATCTCCTTCTGCGGTCCCGACCGTACTGCAGAAAATTTTCGTTCGCGTGACATGTGCAGTGCATGTCTTCACTCCTTCACGATCGCGCCCGAACTGCCACGTATGACAGCATCCCCCATCTCGCCCACTACGATGTCCGTTCATTCACGGTACATCGCCTACTCTGATTCGCGGAAGCTCCGTTGAGTCTTCCGGGGATTTTAGCCTACTATGATGATTTCAAAAATTCAAATATTCGGAAATGAAAATTTGAAATCATTCCCACTTACCATTATTGTTGTTTTGAGTGTTGATTGTTGATCTTACATACTAACCGACTTTATCATCGGTAACATATTTTTATTGTTTTTACATACTAACCGACTTTATCATCGGTAACATATTTTTATAGTTTACACAGTTCTTACATACTATCCGACTTCATCATCGGTAACATGCTTTTATTATATGTCCCTATCTACTTATTTCACCGACAATCGACAATGTTGTCAGTGTTTCTTAAAATAAAATAGACTAGAATAAGTGTAAAATACCAAAATATAAACAACCCGATGCATCGCATTTTTCGGATTTCTAACTAATTATTTGAGAATGAAAAGTCATGACCACCTCACTCCTACTTGTTTCTTCTGATGATGAAATCAAAAGCAACAACAGGTGCGAAGAGCCACCACCCAACATTTCAAAGTATCTAAAATAGCTAAATTTATTTAAATAATGTTTTCTTACGATACTAAGGATCTTTCGGTCAGTGTCTCCATTTTCATTTGCGTATTTTGTATGTAAGCAAATATTGCAATCTGACTTGGAGAACCTTCCTTAATCACCTTATATAACTTACTTATTACAATTTTATATATATATATACAATAACTTACTTATTTATTCACAGGCATATATAATATAAGTACCTATTTCACATGCATATACATATCTTAATTAAGTCCAAGTTAACCCCGCCTATAGCTATACCCTATAGCTTTTATCGAGGATATCTTATGATATTTCCCTCGTGGTAGGATCTTCAATATATCCTTATGATGTGTTTGAAGATGAATTAGCTTCGTTGTCCTCTGATGAGTCCCTGTGGCGGGGGACGAAAACGTTCAGGACTGCCATATCCCTCCATTTCTCTTTCTCTGCTTCGCTCCCCCGTTGACCCTCTTCTTTTTCAGGTTGTATATATATGTATATATGCATTTATTTATTAATGTATATGTATATGTATATATAATTAGAATTTATTTTAGAATTTATTTTAGAATATTTGTTTAATTTTACCTCTTTCCTTTTGCGTCCTGATGTATTTGTTGATGCATGTTTCGGCGAGTACACTGTTTTCGACGGATAAAAACAAATGTTTTTAGAAATCGATGCTAGTGTGTTGTTGATGCGTGTACCAGCATATAGATCAATTTATTCAGTTAGATAGGTAAAACCTTGAAAGGTTTTAAGACAAAATGCATGCAACAATTTTTGGTTTGTTCATCCTAATTTTGACCTTTTTTTTAAATACCACGGCTTTTCAATTTCACTTCATTTTTTCGTGTCTGACACCTCGCTTAATTCGATTCTGAGACGGCAAACCTGGTGGTGAAAATTAGGTGGTTGTGTTATGTGCTAAGTGTGAAATGGAATGAAAACAAATAGTGTGCGCTACTCGACGTTAGGGGTCGCAGGAAGCAAATGGATGTTGTCTTTGCTGCAGTGAATTGGTATAAAATACGAACCGTTGTAAACCGGAAGTCGACGATGCTTCCCGAATCAGTCAGTTGATGGCGTCCCATCTGACAGATCGGTGCGTGAAAATTGTGTGCATAATTAATTCGTTTGTAAAAAATGAGTGCGTATTGTAATAGTCGTGAAAAATATTTATTTGGTGAGTACATCATTATTTCTTCTCTACAAACATGCTCCGGAGAACAAGAACTATTCTAACTATAATCTAAGAAATCATTTGATACGCATTCTCCACTTCTACAACTCGTCGCGCGCCTTCGACGCCGGCAGATGCGCCCCCAGTTGGCGCCAGAAGTCGACGCGATCCTGCAGCATCGACTTCTCGTTGCGCAGCGCCGTCCAGGTGGCCTCGTCCTTGCCGCCGAGGTGGGCGTAGGCCACCGGATACTCCTCCGTCGGCCTCCACTCCGGCAAGTGACTTCCGGCGGGCGTGGGGTTGCTGCGTACGAACCGAAAAGGTTGAGTAAAGAGTTATCGTGTCGTGTTTTCTGCTATCGCTTTGTCTCACCTGCTGTTCGCGAAATTCACCCACATGCCGAGCAGGGTCTCGCGCATGATGACGTCCTGCTTGGTGGGCGTGGCGCTGACGAAGAGCGCGCTGCCCACGGGGAAGAGGTACTGAAGCTCCTCCGCATGACACGTGCCTACGGGGATTACAAAATGAGGATTACAACACCCGAAGGAATTGGAGACCACGGGCCAACTCACCATAGTAGTCCTCGCGGCCGCCCTTGAAGACCTCCGAGAAGCTGGCGGCGCCCTTGTGGTCGAAGAGGTAGGCGTACGTGGGAGCCACCGACACGCCCTTCGTCGCCAGGCCGTCCATGCGGAGGCGCATGTATTCGTCGATGCCGCCCAGGAACCAGCCGTCGGTCATCATCTGCAAAGGACAGAAAAGGATGTAAATTCAGACTCCTCCTCGAATCGTGGTTGCCTCTTACATCGGTGAGATTTTTGTGATTGGTCTTGTCGTAGTTGTGGCCCTGCTTGAAGTAGAAGGCCTCGATCTGGCGCGTGATCTTGTCCCGCACATCGGCCGCGTGGTGATCGTAGTTGAGCACAGTCGGCAGAACGCGGTCGAACTTCGCCTTGAACTCGTCCAGCAAGCCGGGCAGATTCAGGAGCGACGCCGTCTTCAGGGCGCCCTCCTCGGAGGTGGCGCCGATCATGAGCGGCAAGGCGAAGCCATGCGGCAGCGGCTCCGACCGGGGCGGCACGGTGAGGAAGGCCCCAGGATGCTCCGGCTCAACGACGGGCGGAAACGGAATCATCGGGTCGAAGTCCCACTCCTATATGGAAAATGTATTATGAAATCACTGCTAAAATCTGGCATAGTTTTCATGTTTTAACTCACGAAGAGATCGTAAATGGTGGCCACAATGTCTTCGGCTTTGCTCTTGCGCAGGCAACCCAAGACTTCACTCCACGGCCCGGCAGAGCCGCAGCCCACCAGTTCCGCCATTTTGCGGGCCCTCTTCGCCGGGACGCCCTTGTGGGCCGGCTGCGCCCAGGGATTGAAGTAGGTGCCCGACTGAGCGATGCCCTTGTGGAAGAGGCCTGCAATTAGGGAATTCTGTGTTATAAAATAAAAATTCTGTAATATAAAAATAAAAATGTTCGAATTCTAATTGTTTGTTCAATCATTTCTTCAAATTCCAAATTAGCCGTATTTTCTTTTAATTCAAAATTTTTGGTCAAGAATTTTCTCAAATTTAAAAAGTTTGCTGAAAAAATTAAAATTGGTTTACAATTTTCGTCAAATTCAAAATTTTCAACAATTTCCTCAAATTCAAAATTTTCAACAATTTTCTCAAATTCAAAATTTTCAACAATTTCCTCAAATTCAAAATTTTCAACAATTTCCTGAAATTCAAAATTTTCAACAATTTTCTCAAATTCAAAATTTTCAACAATTTCCTCAAATTCAAAATTTTCAAAAATGTTTACAAATTTAAAATTTCCTCAAATTCAAAATTTTCAACAATTTTCACAAATTCAAATTTTCAAACAATTTTCTCAAATTCAAAAATTTCAACAATTTCATCAAATTCAAAATTTTCAACAATTTCCTCAAATTCAAAATTTTAAATTTTTTCAAAAATGTTCACAATTTCAAAATTTGAGATAATTTTCACAAATTTAAAATTTTCTCAAATTTAAAACTTTCAACTGTTTTCACAAATTCAAGATTTTCAAAAATGTCCTCAAATTCCAAATGTTTGGTCAAGCATTTCTTTAAAGTTCAGAATGTTTGTTCCAAAAATTTTTCAAATTCATTTTACCTTTGGATTTGTCGGACAACATGTGGTAGGTGACACTGGCGCCGCCCGCGCTCTCGCCAAAGATGGTCACACTATTCGGATCGCCCCCGAAGGATACTATGTTTCTCTTGACCCACTTGAGAACTTCCAGTTGGTCTTTCAAACCAAAGTTTCCGGGACAATCGGTCGTCTCGGTGCTGAGGAAGCCCAATGGGCCCAGACGGAAATTGGCCGAGACATAGATGATGTCGTGATCGAGTAAATAATCGTGGCCATAGAATGCACTTATGCCGGAGCCGCATTCCCAACCGCCGCCATGGAACCAGACCATCACAGGAAGTGGACCACGAACAATTGGTTCCTAAAGTGATGTCGATTTCGTTTCGTTCATATTGATGGATGTCTGCTGCCGGAAAGAAAACTCACCTCCGGTGTAAACACGTTCAAGTACAAGCAGTCTTCGCTTCCCTCGATTTCGAAATCACGTCGGAAGGGATCGCGCTGGATACATATGGGAGAATCTTGGACGACATGTTTTTCACCAACCCAGGCTCCAAAGGGTTCCGGAGACTGCGGGAAATGTAAAATATTATTAATAAAAGTTAATTAATTAATAAAAAATTACGACGACTTCAAAGAAAAAAATGTAAATACCACAACAGTCGAATCACAAAAATATATAAAATTTAAATAAATTTATGTAATAAAAAATATTTATATATCTCGTTTGTTGTGTTTGTTTCCGAGATCGGTTTGAGAAAAATATTACTAAAATAACGAATTAATAGAATTATATTGATCTGTAGAAATCTTGTCTTGAATCTTCGTTCAAAAACCTGACAACTGCATACGCTTAAAACCCGATTGAATTATTTGAAAAAATGCAAATAACTTGAAAAACTCGTTTTTGGCATCGCATTTAGAAATTTCCTTCAAAATAAATTATATTTTGCCTAATATGTATGTCATTTCAAGAATTCCGTTTCGTGGTCAAGGTGAAAATAAGAAATTATAATTATATAAATCGTAGTTTTCCACGTTAGTGAATGATTGATATATTCATTCATTAAACTTGTAAAGTGGCTAATTACCGAATATGATTGATTATAATGTTGTAGTGATAATTATTTGCGCGTGAATTTCCCAGATGCACGTTGTCGGAACGGTGGGACTTATTTATAAACTTTATATTATTCGTTTTTAAATGGGGTTCAATGCAACTAACTCTTTAGAACATTTCTTAATTATGATAATTGCGATTATCTTATTGTTAAAACTGAGAAATATGCTGTTTATTAGCTAATTAAATGGTCAAAATAAGCTTCACAATTCGCTGTGAGAATAAGAAAAACAAACCGAACAATCGTGTTGAGCAATTGCTTGTGACGAGAAATATTTTGCAATGTTTCTGTTTAATTGCCTGATCGCACGATTCGACAGCCATCACGAATCAAGGTCATGGACTAACACGGCGCATGCGCGGCAGGTTGAACTAAATTGAACTGCAGATTAGCAAGCGGTGCCAACCGAAGAGAGAGGAAAATCCGTGGAATACACTGGGAATATTCGCAAACTTCCGTATTTAGTTTACTTCGTCTAAAACCCATACTCAAGAAAAGGGTTACGATTATTGTCAATACTTGTCACAAAGTCGCAATAGCCTGGGATAGAATTGCAAATGTGAAATATTGATTAATCGCAAGTAAAGTCATAAATATTTTGATATTTGCAAAGATTGTTCAACACTTGAGAATAACAACGACATGACTAATCTCATCTAAACAGTTAGCCAAGACTAATTGGGTTAGAAAACAAACTTTACCTTGAATCTCAACTCACCGATCGGTGGTTTTGCATACGGCACGCCCATAAATCCGCGCACGTGTCGCCCACTGTGCGACGTCAGGTGGCGTCCGACCAAAGCGCCACCATGGGGCAATTGAACTTTCAAAACATTCGATGTTCGCGCCTCGCTCTCACGACTGCCACACAAAACTAACACGAAAAGACACAATTGCAGCCAAGTCATTAGACGGCTGTAGCAGTTGAAGCCGCGCTCACTGGACGACGACATCTTAAGCGTGCCCGTGCAAAACTCGTACTGAGGTTCTGACCGCGCTAAGCTCAAGTTTTTAATAAATTCAATCACAGACGAATCTGTCTGGATTGGTGAGGCAAAAATCGTAACTCTCGGGTATCGTTGAGGGAACCGGCAATGAAACTCATTTCATCTCATTTACGAGTTAATTTTATAACTCAGAGAGCGCGAATGGGTTTCGAAAAAACCAGTTAGTAATGTGTAAAATGTGTGATTTAGATAGCGCCAGCCCACGCCAATGGAACTTTATGGAGATATCAAAGTTGTCGGAAAGTAGAATAAAATAGCATTGATAGAAAAACAGAGAAAAACAAATAGAAGCGGTGAATACATGGATTGGAAAGTAACTTCAAAATTGTGGAGATTCGATAAAAAAGGAGGAGTTTTTAATAAAGTAACGTCAGTAGATATATCGGAATTAAAGAAAATATTTTCTGTTTTCTTAGTAAATAGTGAGTCGAGGGGTTTCATCATAAATCACCGGCTGTTTAAGAAGAGAATATAATACAGTTCAGTCATGAAATTGCACTTGGAAAATCCAATCTATAACCGCAAATCTGTAAGATGCACTTGCATTCGGACTTAAGGGTTAATCACCCCATTGAGGCTTGGCAGGTGTCGAAACTCAAACAAGTTTAAAGCGGCGGATAATCTTTGAGAATTCAACACAAAAAATTAATTACAACTCTGTGAAATAAATGACCAGATTACAGTTAATTACAGCGATTATTTGTCCGTTTACTATTTGCTGTTTTTGTGAATGTATTGATTTTCGTCATCATTACAATAGTGAAGGTTGTTTTTTGTTTGTTTTAAAAATGTCAATTATTCACCCTTTGTTATTATGTTTTTATGATTAATGTTTTGTTATGTCATATTGTAAAAAAAAAAATTAAAAAGTATTGTTAAGAAAAAAATTATATTTATTTATTGTATATATATATTTTTTTCCATTGAAAACATTTTTACATTAATTCACAGGAGTCAAACTTGTTATGAATTTTCGAATAATTTCGATTTTTTATTGTTCATGTATTGTTTCGTTATTAAAATGTTCGGGCGTGATTATTTTATAATTTCACGTGTTCGCCCTTTTTAAAATTGATTTTGAATTAGCATAAGAACCTTTAAAGTAGAATCTGAGATGGTATTGACTTCATAAAGAGGTTGACTTTGATATATATGCATGACTTGTGATGTAAATATGCTGTCAATAACATGTGAACTAGGTCTGATAATGAGATATTAATTAATGACCGACTTGATGTTTTATATTTTTATTACATTTTGGTTTTCTTTCACTGAGTATTCAATGATTTATAATTTCTGGTTATGTTGTGTTTCTACATTGACTGAGTGTTTAAGAGTGTTGCTTATTTTGAATATTCGGTTGTATTTTTTCAATACAAGTCAGGTGCCACAAACTTGATATCGGGAGTTACTAGTTACTAAACTATGGACTCAAGTCGATCTCTGTTTACGTGAAGTGATTGGGAGAGGGAAACTTCACAATATTCATTGAATTGGAAAGAGAAGTAATGAAGTTTCTCTCTCGCTGCGGCGACAGTTTATGGTTCTAATTATAAAATGAGCTCCCAAACCTTCGACTTCGCCTTCGAACTAAAATACCAGCACCATCCGGTAGATGGATGAGACTGTGGCAATTTCCGGATTTCGCTCCTCCTTCGGATTTTGCTCCTCCTTGGGATTTTTGCAATCATTTCACAAACACGAAGAAGCAGCCGCCAGCCACAACAACATCGACGCGATTTACGATGTTTCGCGTCCTGGCTGACGACATGAGGATGTGCGTCTGCCTTGTGCAAGGACTTTTCCTCGCGGAGAACGTTTAGGATGACGCGTCGGTTGTAGTCGTCGTCCTCGCAATCGGGGCAGGAGTCAAAAATATGAAGCTCTGTGAAGGGTTCTTTTGCTCCTTTCGCCTGGGATGCTTCTTAAAATGCTGATTTTGTTCGTTCACTTGATGCTGGTGTTGTTATTGCTATTGTTGTTGTTATATTTTCAAAGGATTCAAATGCTGGTGTTTTCGCCGCCTCCATGTTGTATCCCATGTCTTTGACTCGCCGTGTCTTCTTCTTATTCCTCTGTCTTGTATCCTGTGTACACATTAAGCTTATTTGCGTGAATTATTCTGTTTTTCGCGGTGTTTGCATAAAATATTTGCATGTCTGCAACTAGAATCTTCTGTAGCCTCGTCCTCTCGTCTATAGAGTTCTTGGCTTCCATTTGGCTACAACGTTGTATGGGAGTGTGAGTGTGTGTGCGTTTGGTGTTAATTTTTATGAAGTGTTCTTCCACAATGAATAATTGGAATTATTTTCGTCGGGCTCGGTACAACCTGTGGTTGTGGCTTTGTGGTTTTCTAATAAATTAAGGAAGAAGAAAAGTTGGCAAAATGCGGAATTTGTTACAGAGTTTCACCGAAGTCTTGAGAGTTCCTCGGAGTTGCTTTTAATTCTATTTTAATGCAGTGTATTCAATAAGAAATTTAATATAATCAAGCTTATATCTTGCATTAATTCTTCAACAGTCTGAAGTGGTTTTCACATAATTTTCTATCTGATGATTAAATGTGTACTGAAATTGACAAATGATTGATTGGAAAACAGAAAACATTTTCAGAAAGTATTTTCTTGTTGCAGTGTAATTTGTCTGCCATTGTCTAATGCTCGCATATATACCTACATTCTAGTTGAAAAACAAGTTTTTGTCCACATAGCATTGAGTTCAAAGCTTGAGGTAGGTTGCGAGTCGACCCGAGATCATAAATTAGTTGCATGCTCGTGTGTGAAAACAACTTCTTGATTTGGTGGAGCTGGTGGAGGTTTAAATTAAAATTCCAATCCAATTAGCATTTTAAAAATAATACAACGGAAACTAACATAAAGAAAATATAAAAATAGAATTTCCCATCGGAATTCGTACAGTGAGTTCAACGAATATTTATTTTATTGCTGGAGCGTTGGGTGAAATAAAACAAAATTAACATTTTCCTCAAGGCCTTCTTCTAAAATGCTAAATGTCGCCGCTGCATTCAAAGCCAACCCTCGGCCAGATGGATGGATGGTGTAACACGAGACTTCGTACAGAATCTTCAAACGTTTTTTTTGCTTGTTTTTATTTGTGAAGAACTTGAAAGTTCTGCACGACTCCAGAGTATATGCAATAAAAATAATAATAATAATAACGAGAATACGCTGAAAAGCAAGCGGTCTTTTATTAGCAAAGGCAAAATGCCAATCAAAAACGCAATAATCATAATTGAAAAAAATTACGCCGCGTCGCTCGGGACTCCCAGGAGTTACAGGACTTTCGAGCTGAGCACTTCAAATGAGACTTTAGAGAGGTTCGGTCAGAATTTGAAGCATTCGACGGCAAAGTTTAACTTGGCTCGGCGGCGAAAACGAATCGTGAAGACAAGAGAGAGAAAGACAGAGAGAGAGTGAGAGGAAAAGAGCGAGAATAAATTGAAGCTTAAGAAATTCGTTGAAAAATTTCCCAAATACCAATCATTAGAAGACGCTTTAATAAAACTATGGGAAAAACAACATCAAAAGTCTTCAATTTCCAAAACAAAAACAGAAAAAAATCAACCCAACAACAAAGAGGAAGCAGAAGGAGGAACTGATGCTCATGGGTCTGGAACCCATGCAGCTTCCGGGAATCACCTCCTGGGAAGCGTAAAAAATGAGCAATTCACGAACTCATCAGCTGGCATTCCGCGCACTCCTTCTTCCCACTGGGTCTCTAACGTTGGCCGACCTCTCGTCGTAGCGGCAATAAAAAAGGCAGTAGAAGAAGCACCAACGGCAGCCACAGCGGAAGGGAATGCAGCAAATTTTTATGCTTTCGCCTCCCCCTCGGACTCGGTAAACGACAAAAAAGTGCACAAACTACCGCGCAAAAATCCACTTAGGTTACGGCATGACAACAACAAAATTATGGGAAAACACAAGGAGAACGAAAAAGAAAGGAAAACAAAAATGAAACACAAAACCCTCGAAATTCATAACAATCCCAAAGATGAATAATGATGGACCTGCGAACCGGCAGGAGCTGAACCTGAACGTCGAAACGAGACCAAATCCCGCAGCGCCCGAACCGCGACACGCTCCCAACGTTTAAGAAGGTCTAATGAAAAATGTATATAAAATTCTGCAGCCAAAAAGTGGAGAAGTGACTGGGTGACTCTGGGTAAAAATTACGAGAAGGTGATATGGTGTATTATTGCATATGATCTGATTTTGTATATGATATGCGATTGATTCGCCATTGAATCGAGTTTGCAATACATTGGAAATCATTTGAAACTACGCACGTGTTTTGTATTAGATTATATGATAATTGCTTACAGTTGAAAGCAGTTATGCATTCCAACTGATAAAATAACTAGACTAAATAGTCATTCAGACAAATTCTCAGTGTCATTAGGCCTGAATTTGAATACAAACTCGTACTATTTCTGTTCAATAATTTAGTTTACGCAAATTGAGAAGACATTCTCCTTCGTCCTCGTTATTGAATAACATATGTAAATTGTCCAGTAATTTAGCAAAATATTTGCGTACAGTAATAAAGAGCCGTAACGTGAGAAATGCGACACGTTCTGTGGAATTTGTCTTTGTTTAAATGTTTGTTAGGGGAAATAAACAATCGGAAAAACAATAATAAAGTGGACAAAATTACCTGTAATTTGCCTATCTTTTGCCGTTTTGTTCCTCGCCCTCTATAACAATTACCGTAAGCAATTTAATGCAAAATTCTACCATAATTTGAGCAAAAGTTCCGATAAAATTGAAGTCTCGCTTTACGAAATATCCTTTATAAAATATCCACATACACCACTCAAGTTAAATATCCTTGTTATCCTGCGTCGAATTTTTTATAGAGAAGCACATATATTATACTCCGATTAATGCGTCGCCCTCCATCATCTATTGACAATTTGTATAATTTATTACACTCGGAAGTTATTTAATTTCATATCCATGAGAATCACTTATTTTATATTTTCCGCCACATTCATGTTATGTGATTTATGTTGACTCTATTTTAATTTTCTACCAACTTTTTCTTGGTCATCCATTCATATTCCCATTAATCAGAAACTGAACTGGATGGAGACGAGAGTCTATTCGATATGAGTGGAAAGATGGAAAGAGGGAAAGTTGCCTTTTGAATGTGGAAACCGTGACGTTAACGTTATCTTCGTCGCACTGATTTAATCTAGTTGAGTGGCGATTTGTCAACATGTCTTCAGCTCTCCCCGCATCACTAGTTTCACCAGAGTTCATCTGAGTTTCTGTATATATTGTTGCTCTGTATGGGGCAAACAAAAAATCACTCAAATTTATTTCAGTTTTTCAATGGTCAGCAAAAAGTTTTATAAATGGCCCGAGGTTTGCCATCAAGTTAACTGCAAACAAATCATATTTTCCACCCCCACTCCCACCACCAAATACATGACTTTCCTTCGAACGTATACGTTCAAACATACTTTCTATGCGGATGGCTTGGCATGTGTGCTTTCCCTCAAAACTATTCGATATGTACTCAAAAAATGCATTGAAATTAATTTATTCATCGAAATTTGGAAGTGTTTGCTTTATTTCCCAAACTACAATTCATTTTAAGTAAATATTTTTTTGAAAATTACAATTGGCTCGCGTTTTTAGTAATTATTCATAATTGTATAACTTCAATAAATGGTCCAAAGGTTTCAATTAAACTGAGGAAAACGTTTCCTTGAGGTGATTACAGTAGGATGAAATGAATGCAAGTAAATGAAGAAACCATGTATTACAAATTGTTCTCCTGAGGTTGATGGATTTTGTCTGTTAAATTTGGAATGAAGCGCTCAGGAAATTGCGACCTGGGGGCATGGTTTCGTGTTGTTGTAGTCCTTGCAGCTGAGTAACTGTCATTGTCAGGAGCTCTTTTCACAACACCTCCCCAACCATTCGTTCATCTTCAGAAACATCATTAAGAAATGCTTCAACGAATAATCTTGATAGATGCCTTCAGGGTAGTAATGACATGAGTTCGAAAATTATTAAAGCAAAAAGTGCATACTATATAATCTATGAAGGACCGAAGCGAATGCTCATATATTTATTGTTGAGTTTTATTTATTCAGGATTTTTAAGTAATTTTTCCGATCCTTGAAGATATTCTCAACTCCTTCCAAGGGTAAAATTCAATCACTTCCTTTCGCACGCCATTATGATGGGCGCGAAGGTCGCCGGAACCGGAAACATGATTTATTGGCGGTGAAATTTATTTCGTTTTTCATAAGTTTGGCATGCAATATTTTACATAAATCTACAACAGAAATTGAAAGGAGGAATCCCCAGAAGTAAAAACAATGCGCAATTGTTTTTACATTTTTACCCAGCCCTTTTTCACCCCTCCCCATAGTCTCTTTCGCTCGTTTTCGATATTCCAGCCCACTCCTGTTCATTCTTCTCCCACGTCCACCTTCTACTTCTTTCGACCCGTGCATTCTTTAGCTGCTTATTTATTCGTTTCTATTCGCAGGTCACTTCTTCGGGTTTCATTTAATTAAAAAAAAATCCGTCCTATCCGACCTCTGTTCTTCTGTTTGGCGGCATGTTTGTCCGTCCGTCCATCTGTCTGTCCTTGCTGGCTCATTTTTGTTTCTTCGCGGCGGGGTGTTTCTTTTTTATTCCCTCGTATTGTTATTGTTGTTTATTTAGGGTCAGGTGGCTGTTTTGTTCGTTGTTGTTCTTGTTGTTTATGCCCGAGCCTTTGTTGTGATTTTCCGCGATTCTCATGACTTCGCGTTTTCATTTTTTCCGATCCGATCCTTTTTCGCGGGTCGGGCTCTCCTCTCGATGCCTGGCGACGGGTGAGAAGCCAATTGCGGTATTTAAACAATAAAATGAAATTTAAATAAATAATGGCAGTTGAGAAGGGTTATTGTTTTTGTAAGCGTGGATATAGCCTTGCTCAAAAAATCCGAAATTCCCAACGGAACCCTTTTTTCATTGGGTGGAGGAGAACAAGAAGCAGAGGAGGTGGGCGGGAAAAATCTGTCGAAAATAATTTTCGGACAAAAATTCGAAAGGACCTTTAAGTCTAACGAAGAAACACTTAAGATTTCAGCTTAGCTTCAGACGCAATTTCATCAATTACTTCTATGTTTTTCGTTCGTATTTTCTCGTAATTTAAAGACAAAGCAAGAAGAGGAAAAAAAATCGTGAAAAAATCCGCTTTAAAAAAGGGGGCGGCTGGCAAATAGAGGGTTGTTGACAAAAGCCTCGTAGGCAACATGAGACTCTTGTTAACGGCTTGTTAAACGTGGCCACTTGTCAGTCCTTGTTGCAATTGTTGTTGTCTGGATGTTGTATCCCACGTTTTTGTTGTACAATTCACTGAATTTCTTTCTTCTCGACTCCGCCTGAAGTATGCACTTCTATGGACGATGAAGTGCACTCGTCGAATTATTGCCACATTGCAGCAATATAATGGGAATAATTATCCAATGCTAATGCAAAGCATAAACAAGTCCTTAGTAACGAGCCCTTGTTTTTGAGTTGAACAGTTCTCTGTTAGTATACTGAAGCAAAATGGAATCAATGATACTACTCCATACTCTCCTCATGTTTCTTATTTTTACTAATAAAATTGTTGATATTTATTATTATTTTTAGTCTATTTTCTATTATTAATATTTTAAATATGCCATAAATTGCAAACATTTTTTTATAATAGTTATAATTTTTTATCTTAAAAAAAAATACTTTTAATATTCTAAATTCTAAATATTAAATTCGATTCTATATACAATTCATAAATTTACCAAATCTATTAAATGTGTTCCTATATCCTCCGATTCACCTAACTTCTTCAAAAATGCTTTGATTTTAGTTTTATCCTCTCGCCGCATCCTTTATCCTCAAGTCCTCATTAACAATTTCTGGTCATTATTTTGGGTGTTTTTCAATTCAATTTCAATTTTTTATGAATTCATCTTTTCTTTACCTCATATATGTATTTTGGGTGTTTTTTCTCGGATTTCCGGGTTGGTGCGTGCTTCATTAGTTAATTCAAATGCAGTGAAATTGTATAAGGACGCGAAGGGTAGAGAAAGAATATGTGTGGAAAACACCCACACCCATGCAAAAACAAACACACCATGCAATAGACAGAGACGGAACGAAACACAATGGGAAACCCACCGTGACAAGAATGGGGAGCGAGTGTTGAGGGCGAAATCCATGATTGGATCTTCATTAGTGCGGCGTAATTATTTAGCAGACCTGGCCGTTCGGTTGAGACGTATGTCCTTTTCGCATACACACACATTTTCAATTGTTTAATTTTTTCATTATGGGTTTTTTGTTTAGTGCTTTCGGCATTTTTAAGGATTAACCTTTTTCCAGCAAATGCTTCATGTCGGCTGTCGACGCAGATGCCGCATTCAATTATCCTCCTTTTTTTTATGAATTTGCGATAAAATCAAATTTATTTGCAAAACACCGGAGTTTCTCCCTTTAATTCTATCGATTTATACACTTCGAGATAAAGATTATATATCATATAGGAAATCATCAATGTGTGGGTTATTAAATTTTCCAGTTGCTCGTGTGTTCGACTCCACTCCGCGTTCACTTCCGGTTTTTGTTTCTGGCTCTGCACTGCTTAATACACACAGCCACGCACGTTGTCCGATTAGGGATTTGTTCTTGTTGTGGATGTTGCTGGCTCGTTTCCGGCTAGACTTACCAGGAAGTACATCTTTTGTTGCATTGTTTAAGTGAAACATATTGTTCTTGGTCCCTTCTATTGGTGTTGTCTTTGATATTGTTGTTGTTGTTTTTGATATTGTTATTGTTGCCTTTGATAAAATTCTTCTTTTTTCCATTGCTGGTCTATTCTCTTACATTTGCTGTTTCTCTTTTATTGTTCTTTTTGGTACTTTTCGTATTTCTGTTTTCAATTTCATTTTCACTTTTATGTGTTGAATTTTTTTACCCGTTCATGCTTTTTACTCGTAGAGATTCCCCATGTCTTTTGTTTTCGTTCGCAGGGACTGTGGCTGGACACGGTGCGAACCGATGTGGCAACGTCAAAAAATCCCCATGTGCAACATCAGTTCATTAGACGAGTGACATGCAACACATGTGGTGAGTGTGTTCGTGTCTCTGTCTGCGTCTGCGTCTGTGCGGTTGAGGTCATTGTCACGTGTGTATTTAATTCCACTAAAGTTGATTAAATCAAGAAAAGATAAAAAAAAAAAATCATTGATTCATAAGAAATCAGAACACCAAAAATTCAAATAATCAAATTTTTCCTACAATCGAGAGAGAATACGTTTATATCACTCTTCCATTGATATTCCTAAACAAGGACAACCCGAACAACCCTCCATTCGTTCTACCCATGGAATATGTGTTGATATGTGTGACTTTAATAGGATTTCAACACCTTCCCAACACTGTTGCATCATGCCAACACACAAACACTTGTACGTCTGTTTTAATACCGTGTAAGTGGATTGAAGTCAATACACACATGTGTGTGTGTGTGAGTGGATGGCTGTGTGTATGCTAAATGCAAAGTCATGCTGAATAACTAAATTAAACCGAAGCCTCCTCCTGCAACGAGAGCTTCAACTGAGTTAATCAATAATGGAGTGTTGAACCATTGAACAGGAGCACACACACACACAGAAGCAAACCCCACTCTCTCACTTGGGCATGCCTTTGATGGGATTTACGGCAATTGAAAAATTGACATTCGGTAATAGAGCACAAAATGAGTTAATTTCCCGTGTTTCCTATGGAAAACATTATGAATTCCGTTGTTGCGATAAATTAATTGTTTATGTTTCACTATGTGGTTAATTGTGAGTGAGTGTGAGTGAGTGTATGTGTGTGTGCAGAAGTTAAATCAGGTTTAATGTTTACATTTGCGGTTAATTAGTTTACAGTTGCCTTCATACCATCGCACGCACCTGTTGCTGAACCCAACAGCCTCCGACTTTGCGTCTTCTCGCCGGAAATGACTTCAATGTCTTGACATCCGCTCTGCTTCCACCATGATGGTTTCAATCAACTCTCATCCACTCTCTCTCGCCCTTTGACTTTTGCTACGACTGTCTGTCTATCTGTATGCGTAGGGGACGATGGGTTGAGGGTTGGCAGCCAATCAAGCGTGTTAATCCAAAACAGAATCCGTCACTGAAAGGAAATCTGATTTCCGTCTGAATTGCCGCCTCCGACAAGTCTGAATAATAATAATATAATAATAACGATATCCGCCCGCAAAATGACTACTTCCTTTGAATATCAATATCGTGATCGAACGAAAAGGACGGCGAAAAAAATACTTGTTTACACTAAACATATAGCAACTTCTGGGCTGGGGATGAACCGATGTGAGGGGAAGTGTTTTTGGCGATTATCTTGTCCAATATTTCGCAGTCATCAGTGGAGAGTGTCTGAGAGTGACACTGATCTAAGGACGATGGCCTATGGAAACGAAACCATAGATATCGTGTCGATCCATGCTAGAAAAGCGTGACCGACCCATCGGAAATGCGAAAGTAATGTTAAGCATTAGATTAGTGAGGTCAGAGCTTCGAGGAAAGTTTGTTGTCTATTTTTTTCACTGTTGTTGGTTTTTGTGTTTCATGGGGTTTTGCAAAGGGATTCCCGCCAGACGCCACAAGTGAATACTTAAATAGGTTTGAGTCGTAGCTGGGCAAGGAAAACAGAATCGATTCTTTATGCTGGTTTTTGTTGTTGTTTGTTAGACGTGCATTGAAGATAATTAACTTCGGCACATAGGTTGAATATTAATGAAAAATCCTAATCATGATACGTCAAGGTTTATGGTAAAGAGAGAGCAGATTTAATAAATCAATCCTTAGTCACTGGAAAAGCTTATAAAAATGTGAAATTTTACATTTTCGGAAAATTTGTAATTGTTTTTTTGTAATTTGTTTTTAGAAATCAGTAATCATACGTTTGGGGAAAATTCATTTTTCAGTTAATATTATTCTTTACTTTTCTACATAGGAAGTTAAAAGTCAAGTGAACTTCATACGATCGAGTGCAATAATAGCTTTAATAAGTTCCAGGCTCAGCAAACAACATCTGTTTGCATACCTTGATGGTTCTATTGTCTTTCAACCCCAACTCGTTGATGGAGCTCTTCAAGTACAGTCGAATTTTCTGCTAATCACGAATTTCTATGTAAAGGCATGTGTTTGTATTTGTCAGAAGGTCAACATTAGACTCACCACCACCATCATCATCACCATATCCAGCATCAGTCTAAGAATAGCAAAAACAACAACAACAAAAAAACTGGTAGCTATTTAATATGCAGGACGACTTAATGAATTACTACACCAATTTTCGATACTCGAGGGGATTCAATATTAAAGATTTTTGCATGCGGAAGCCTCTAAGTATTAAAATACATTTCAATTAATATGAGCGTATGAGGTTTTTAACCCTTTGTTGCTTGATGAGTACGGGTCTGGGCGGTTTTTCATCGTTGTCGCCGTCGTTGTTAGTTTCCAGGTCGTTGTTCGTTCCTTCGACCATCCTCGAAATATTCTGACATTTTTCCTATGATTCATGGCTACGTAGATATGTTGGTGTGTGTAAGTCTGTATGTGTGACATTATAGAAACATTAATGAACGAAAATGTAAATAAATTTCACTCTAGGGTCATATTTACTTTGGACCCAAATATTCGTAAATATTTGCAAAGGCAACGTACTTGCCTGGTATGGTATAACGTTGACGTTATATTTCCTGCGTTGCGTTACGTTACGTTGCTTTGATTTACACTGCAGCACGTTACGTTACAATATATGTAACACACAAATCGACATTCTGTGTATCGTTCATCATGACGTCAAGAACTTCGGAGCTGATGTTTTAAATTTTAATTTGTAGAAAAGTGCTTTACTTCAGTGTGAATATATTGCTGTGAGAGTGTATGTGATGATGGTGGTGTTTGTGTGGCTGTGTGAGTGTCCTTATCTTCGTTTGTGTACCATGAACTACTTGGTAGGGCTTGCTTTGTGTGGTTTCTGTGGCAAGTGTCGAACACTGGAAGAGGATGGAGACTCCTACAATTAAAAATAAGAGTCCTGGATTTTAACATTGTCTTAATTGTTATATTTTATTTTTGGTTTTTATGTTTATGTTGTAATATATCAATCGTAAGTTAAGTATATAAATATATATATGAAAGGACAATTACCAATGCTTGTACGATATTCTTTAGTAGTCTATTTCTCCAACTAGGGGCTGTTTCTCCCACCCTTTAAAGTTGTAAGCCGATTGCGAGGGCAAAAAATCAAATCGCTTCCCGTTTCCAATGAAAGAAACATTTTGATTTGAATTCAAAAAGGTCTTAGGCGAGTGTTGTACTTACTTTTAGCTTTTGTCGCAGCTACAAAAAATATGTTTCTTTATATTATTGTGTTATTACAACAATAATAACGCTGAAGTCGGGGGTAAATGAAGAAAATCTACTTTCTGTTATTTTTTTCCCCGAAATAAATTTATCGCCTTAGTGTCGCGTCGCTCGATGGGGTGGGAGGTGGTCGCGTGACAACCAAACAAACGCCACCCGCCTCTGTTCGTCCGTCCGTCCGTCTTCCATCTGTTCGCCTGTCCGGCCGACCGAAATAACAAACGAACGAACGCCTGAGCTGCTGATAATAAGGTAAACGGGCGCGAGGTCCTTTCGGCCCACTCCCGCGCAGCACACGGAGCCACTTGGGACGGCGATGGACGGCCGCCGACCGAGTCCACGGGAATGAAATTGTAATGAGATTTTTTCGGACTACTTATTTTCAGATTTTTTTTGTTATTTTTGTTCCTTTTCTACAATATTTAATTCCCTTTTCCATCTTTTTCTCTGCGCCTTCATCGTGATCCTCTTCTGCGTATTCTTATAATATCACTGCCTCTGCAATGATAAACATTCATAATTGGATGAAGGTGGAGGTAGATTGGTGTTGTTGTTGTTGTCAAATGTCTCACTGGGAATTGGATTTAAAAGAAACTGAGAAGGGGCGAAAAAGAAAAATGCTAAGAAAGGTATTTAACTCAAATGCGCTCTCCATGGAGAATTCGCGGAAATCAGGCATTTAATCACACTCAGAGGTGATACCCAATTTTTTTTTGTCTTCCTCACTTAAATATTCTAGAAGTGTTTTTAAAGCATTTCGAGGTTTTGTATAAGATGCTGTTTTTCACTCTACGATGGGTTCCATCAAGAGAATGTTGTCTTCTCAAATTGCTTCTTCGGAAGTTCGTTTAATTTACCGCAACTCATGGCTTGCAGTTGACAATTCGCTGATTGAACATCAGGCGAATTTCAACTCCTGTGGCAGTGACAGTCGTAATGCTTTGGCCCGAATGCTTCCGGTATCGCGAGTGTGAACGCTGTGCGCTTTGCTTCGGTTCGATCTATAGATTTTCAATATCGAAAATAAATCCGCGTCTTTGCCAGAAGTTCCGCATCGATGCATTGAATGATTGACAAATTGAGTTTGGATTTAAATTAATTCTCGCGGTTGTTGGGGTTCCATAATGAGAAAAATATGTATTAAGTGGATGCATCTTATTATTATATTTTTTTTAATTTCTGTTCATCATTATTTATAGTCTTCCCTTTGGATCTTACCATTGCATCTTTATCACATTCTTCTCTCCAACCATATTACATCTTCCATCGATTCCTCTTCTCCCTAATCTCATCGCCTGCTCGTCAACCAACATAATCTATGGGTTGTCATCAGACGACATGTGGTCTGCTCGTTGACAAACGAAAATTATCCAAATCCTTTGGATGAGGCGAAATACACCCCACGCACACATGGCCTACACACACATGCACACCAAGCAGTAGCTATTACGATCTGGGACATGTGTATGACGCACCATGGCAACTCAACACATATGCAAAAGGGGTCCCTTCAAATCAAATCAAACGAAAGGAAATCGCAGCCTGCCGCGGCTCATTTGTCAGCTCGTTCATTTGGATAATTGTCCTGCGATAAACTAAATTAGCAGCAATTTACGCGGAAATGGCGGCGGCGACGACACCAACAACAACTTAGACAACTCCGCCCTGTGAAGGTTCTGGCGGAAACAAAAGACGCGCATCCTGTGCGCCATGCGGTGGGGCCCAACTATTGTTGTATCGTTCTACTGTCGACACTACTGGCGGCGAGAATGAGAACCACATCGACGACAACAAGAGCAGCAACACCGAAATGGAACCAACAATAGCGGCAGGATGTGACGCGCTGCTCCTTCCGCTTCCCGTCCGTCCTGATGAGTTCCAATTATGACTAATGCGAGGAGGAGTAGGCATTTAACGTCCTCCGCATTATCCTCCACTTTGTCAACCCACTCTCCCGCCCCACTCTCTCCATCTCACTATCTTTCCCTTCTTCAATCGTCCTTCGTCGTCTTTTTCCTCTACCCCTAATTCATGTGTCGACGCTATAGAACTAATCTCCTAGAGTGTTTCGAGAATCCTATGAAAATGTCTTCGTTTTGATGACTTTGACACGAATCGGGAGTTCTCTGGGCCAGTGGGAAAGGGATGGGGAGACGAGCGGCTGTGGTACATGCGATGGCTGGTGGTGGAGAAGACAGGGTTGTTCTTATAGTTGTTGTTGCTGATGAGAACAAAAGCTCAGATTACAAAACCAAATTTTTCGATTTAAATGCAAATGTCCATTTGAATTCGTCGTCGAATTCTTCGACCTTGACATGAAGGTGGACTGGAATCTCGCGAACAATGACCGGTTTGAAGGAAATAATTTAAATATCAAATAATTCATATTATTTTAATATATTTAAGAAATACTGTGTCGGTAAAAGGTAAAAGAAAAAGCCCTTTAGTCATAAACAGAGGGTTTGTCGGTCCTGGAAGACGTTTAATTTCCATGCAGATTTCCTTAGAGAACCAGACATCTAGATTTAGGTCCTCTCGTTTCCTTGAACACAGCAACAAGTCAGTGTTCTCCTAGAGACAACTTCGCCATTCCATCGAAAGCTCTGCGGCTCTATTAGACCTCAAGTGTCAAGTGTTTGCGCCGTTCTGGACAATAAACGAGACGAGCGAACAACAACAATGCGAACGAAAAGAAAAAAAATCCATGAAATCAGCGTAAAATCAACACTTCACTCAACGAGGACACACACAAAAGGGAAGCGCTGAAGGACCTTTTAGCAGACACTTGACACTCACTGAAGGACTAGAGGACTAAGAAGGACGGCCGAGAAAATAAAAAATTATGCAGATTAAACGAGACCATTGCGTTGGCTTGCGTTCCATTACGTTATGTTACGCCGCGTCTCGGTCTCGTGTCTTCGAGCGCAGTGAATTCACACATACTTTGGTGAGATGTCCTTATTTTTCGCTACCGCCGCTTCACAGCTCTCATAAATCACGCTCTAAATGTTAGGGGTGTGTTGGCGAGTGTGTGTGTGTGTGTGAGGGGGTTGGAATGTTTGTCACCTCGTTTGGCCGCCCACGCGAGCGACACTCGTGACACGTCGCCATCCCAACTGCAGTCATTCACTCACTCACTCACTCATTCATTCATTCATACATTGCTGTCGTCTGGAATCCTTGAGCGGGCAAAGATTCGCTTCTCACACGTCGTAATGCGTTGATGACAGGACATTTTCAGCATTTATCTGATTTTAATTGCATCGCACACGCGGTGGAACGTGTGAAGGATTCTCAGACGGCACAACGGACGAGATGAATGTGTGTGCTTCGCATAAGTTTCACACACACACACATATCCTCGCGATATCCTCACTCAGCTGTCAACATCAATGTTATTTTTCCTTTCTACTCGCCGTCTCAGCCGAAGCTCAGCCAGCTGTCGCTTGTGTGGTGGCGAAATATGCAGCTAATTAGAGACGTCGCGGATACAGAGTGCCCCGAGTAACTAAACACCATCTAGTGTCGTCTGCTTATCTTGTCCTGCTCTCTCTTAGAAGACGTTGGATAATAGTTATTAAGCAATACACTGCATTCAGGTTTCATTAAATATGTTTGCACTTCATAGTCTTGTCTCCTGTCTTCGTCTATCTGTTCGTCTGTCTGTCGCTCTCACCCACTCTCTCCGGACTCTTTGTCTGGGTGCCTGTTTTCTTGATTCCCTCTCAGTGCTTTCGCCCGTCTATCCGTTCTTCTGACTGGAATCATGAAGTCGCCGAGCAGATTATCTCAAAGGACCTATAAATCCAGTAATTAAAGTCAAAGTCACAAGACGTTATCCTTATCAGGCGGTGAATAAAACGCGCTCCTCGACCCCAGTCTCTGTTTATACCACCCGTCTCTCTGCCTGTCTGTCTCTTTGTTTCTACGAGTCTCTCTGTCTGGGGTTTGTTTCCTTAAACCATCCTATAGATTCTTCCTCCACGTTTACTTTCACTCTCCCCCAATCTTTATAGTTGTCTGCTCTAACTTAATTTCTTGTATTTTTTCGACGATGAGATTATGATATTTTCTGTCTCATGTGAATATTGTCTGCTTCAGTTGTTGTTTTGTATTCTTGCAAATAAGGATGTAACGAGATGTAATTACATATGTTTGCTTATGTTAAACCAGGTATGGGTGGGATAATAATCGATCGAAGATGGAGAAAAATTAGAGAAAATAATTGTAGAATCTAGAAAAAAACCTACATCGAAAAAATGATATGCTGATGACAAAAACTACATACAAATATAATTCGACAAATTAAGGAAATTTTATGATTGATGATGAATTGAAATTTATTTATAGACATTAGTCTTAATTTTGTCGTGTAAATTGTATTAACCTTACTAATCTACCTAAGTCAATCAGTGGTCTCGTCCGAACTACCAAAGTACCCAAGTCGGTGTGAATACCTCTATTCAGTTAAAATGAAATCGCTATAAACTTTTTCCGAATCGCAATTCATCAAAAAAAAGATTCTCAAATATAATTGCCGAACAAAGAAAAAAAGACGAGCAAAAAAATAAAAATCCATTGTAAACGAACTGTTTCCAGAAACGTATATCGAGATAGAAAATCGCATAAATTATTCACAACGAATGCAAAAGCCTAGAGAGGATGAGCGCCGTACCGTGTTGAGGATTTTCCACAATATTATTTTATTGGAACTCAGCATCTTCATCGAATGAGCATAAATCAAATTGGGTGCGACCGTCCGACGATCCACTACCATGTCATCCCATGTCCCACTTCTCAACTCCTGTCGCCCTTCTCACCCTGGTCGCCCTTTCTGAACGCCCTGCTCATGCTGTTCTGTCCTTCTCTTATCCACTATATCAACGTATCCGGGTCTCAGCCTGCCTCTCTCTCATCTGGTCTAAACCGATCTCCAACTCTGAACGTTGGCGGCAGGCGTCGATGACTCCATTTTCACAAACCCCTGGCTTTGGTCCCTACCACATCCCACATAACCTCTCACTGCTTATCGTGCACAAATCCGTTGTCCTTCGTATGGTGCGTCCTTCGCTCGTTCGTTCCTTCGTTCGCCTCCCGGATTAAGTATGTGAAAAATACTGCACAGGATGTTTTGCAAATCACTTTTTATTCGGTAGCTTGACTTTGCAGACAGCATCAGTTGAGGATGCTATATTTTTTTGTTCTTTCTTTTGCTCCGTGTCTGTCCGGGCCATGTCAAAGTGGATAAAGTGCAAAAGTTGCGAGAGCGCTTGAAATGCAGTAAACAAAGTCACACGGTCGGTTGTGGTTCGTGGGCGTTTGGTCGAAGGAAGGTGGAAGAAGGCTATGGGATGAAAACCAAAATAAGGTAGATGGGGGCAAAGGAGGACGATATCAGCTGCGGGTATTCACATGGCGTGTACGCGCCAGGCGTCGGGCGATTGGCCCCGAGAGGATGAGGTTCAGGGGTAGGAAATGTTGTTGGGTCACAATTTAAATTCGATTTGCGATAGTGTCAGTTGAGTTCTTTACGAAGATTTTTATTTATGGCATGGAATTGGAAACCAGTGCCCACCTCAGTCCTCAGCCGAGCGACGATAAATTACATCATATGTGTATATTTGTATGGTAGAAGATGGAAACATATGGAAAAATGTATTTCTCGATTTTCCATTCAATGGGAATTCATCGATATATAATGCATTTATTCGGTGTTAACAATTATTACATTAAAGTTATTCGATCTTAACATCTATTACATTATAATTGCGGAGACTCCTCTGTCTCTTCAGAGGATCTCATCTTTTTGCAACCTAATTCCCTAATGAGTATTCCTTTGATTTACGAACGACGGTGACTTCCAGGAGGCTCGCTTGCAGGGCCCTCATATGTCAACAAACAGTCGAACAGAAGATCAACAGAAACAAACAAGCAAACAAATAGTAGAAGAAGAATCTGGGGCTGGGCTTCAGTGACGAGACAGCGACAACGACCACAGAGAACAACCGTAGGGAACGTCGTTGACATACCAATGACAAGTGTTGCCTACGGCTCTTGTTTGCATTTCGAATTCGATATCAAATTGATTGAATCAACAAAGACAAAAAAGAAGAGAAAACCATTATCGAGCAATGTCGGAGGGGAGGATCTTTTGAGTTTTTTTTTGTTTTCCTCTCGTCAGACAAGGTATTGGGCGATTGACATATTGGATGACAGCTATAAATAGCGGTAAATATGACACTTCTGTCTTGAGATGTTTAAATGTTTTCAATAAATATTTGCCTATTTCTCACTTCAGACAATTGCATTTTTCAACAGAGATCGAAAAGACTCCGGAAACGTTTTCCTGCCTGAAACGTATCTTTTTATTTTTGCTGTTACGTTATTTGACATAAAGACTAATTAATTATGGTCTCAGACTCGGATGATGTTTTAAAAAAATTGCGATAAAGTAGAAAAATTAAATAAAATGAAACTAGTTCATCCATGTTGAGGATGCGAAATCAAACTAATAGTAAAATATTTTATCTTTTTTTAGCATTTTTAAACCATTCAAATAACCCATGACCTTGTGCAAAATTTCTCTACAAAAATCGATAGAATGTTGAAAATTATGCCATTGAAGGCCCTCGCTCAGACCGAAAAACCTCCCAGGGTTCAATGAAACTTTGTAGACTACCGAGTTAGACTTTTTGGACCAGGTCGGGGTTTTAAAACTTTGTTTCAAAGTTAAAAACTTGGCGCTCTCACTCTCGCCCCATCTTTCGCTCGCACTTCTCTTCACAATTAATCAGAAGAGCCGTTTAGATTCGCCGCGAGAGACAGAAAGGGCGAATGAGAGGTAGAGACTGGGTCTGCGGGAAACCCCTTTTAACAGTATTAACAGCGAAAACTTTAAAACTTTACTTCGAAATAATTCCGAACTTTCTAAATTTACTTTCAGCCTAGTTTCAACCGGGGAAACAAAACTCAGACGAAGCCAAAAAACAAAAAAAATGTGAAATTTTCTTGAAAAGTTATACTAAAAATGTTGGACTCTCAGCCGGCGCGAGTTATCAACGAACAGGAAGTTCAACAAACTTTCGTCTTCTCTCACTCTAGACTATGATGCAGCCATTTTGTTTTGCAGCGAATGTTTTGGTTTCCGTTTTCCCGCCTTCCGCATCGCCAATGTGTGTGTGTGTGTGTGTGTGGAAGAGAGAGAATGATTTTTGGCACCAAATTCAAGCGACTTATCGCGGAGTGAAAGAGAGAAGTAGAGTGAATTGAGGCAAAAGAGTGAATCCCGAAGAAAGTTGTCTTAAAGTGTTTGTAAAATTATTTATGAAATTTGGCTTTTGTTTAAAAGTTTGCCGCGGCACGTGAAATCGCTCGACGCGTGGCGAGAGCAAACTTTGACAACTGAGAGGAGGAGGAGGAGAGATATTTCCGTTACTGCTCTTTGGTGAGTTTGACTTTGAAAATAAGTTTTCGTAGGCCTGAGTCTGAGGGAAATTAAGAAGAATTGTTCAAGGACTTTCGTATAAAACTTCAAAACACAAGACTGACCCAATTTCGGTCCACGAATTTCGCGAAAATCAATGGAAGCAGAGCAGTGCGATGTTATTGAGGTCGTGGTATGATGAGGCGGGGTTGGTTTTTACTGTGGTTTTCCACACCCAACACAACCATAAGTATTTAATGCTAATTTAAGTAGCATAATTTATGCAAATGGTGATCTTCTACCATATCGTATTCGCCACATTCACTGGGAAACTCCGACCTGTTCCCTTCCGCAGCATTTAGTTCTGTTTGGTACGGTACCAATTTTTGTACGCCATCCTCAGTTCCTTTCGATGCATCGGTACTCAGCAACCTGTCAGAAAGTTCGGCGCTGCAACAGCCAGCAACTAATTGTTTCGGTTCGCCGCAATACATAAATCTAAGACCGAAACTTTCGGTAAGGTGAAACCATCGCAAGCGACCTCACGTTGGTCCTCGTCCTTGTCCGAAACCGAGCTCGAACTCGACTCACCGACCGCCAGATCCGGCAACGGTCCCTTAACCAAGCCACGACAGGGCAAAGCAAGGATGGCAGGACCTCATGGTGGCAAGTTCCAATTTTCCAGCGACGTCTAACGTTCATCTGTCTGGCGGAACCTGCTTTGCTTGCGATTAATGTCCAAAATTGCAATCGTAAAAAGCGTAACTATTTTACATACACACAAACCACGGTCGCCCTCCCTCTCTATCCCACCATTCTGTGAGTGTGTGTGTATAGGTAAGTGCTCTCGTGTTTATCCTGAAATTGCTATTTGGTAGAAACTAATCTGGAAATGTCGTTTTGCACACGCCACCTTTTGTACATTTTGGGTTCTGGTGTTGATCGAAACCAGTTGCAGAGAAGACCAAATACGCAGTGATTAGTAGACGTTTGCTAAACTACAGTGGGCTACTTAAGATTGTGTAAACGATTGAAATATTTATGATATTGAGATAATGCCATGAGTGAATATTGTGAGGATTCCAAAATAACTCAATCGTCACTTAAATTATTGGTATTAAAAAAGATGTTAACACAATCTATATGAATATAAAAATATCCATAAAAAATAAATACTCATTAAATTTGAATGGCCAACTTAAATAGGAAAAATATAATGCCAACAAATATTGAAATTTGATGAATGAATGAAATTTACTAACATTTTATGCTTGGATCAAATTGTGTACTCCACCTGCATCAGCACCCAAAAATGTCAGAACACATTGCGACGGACATATTTTGGTCCAACCGTATCCGGCACTCTGACTAGCAACGAGGAAGCCAACCAAAACTCTGAAAGACAGACAGACAGTCTGTCCGTGTACAGACCCCGGCCCGATCGTACCAACTACTCTCCTTCTCGATACGCCTGACAAAGTTTCCGCAGTAGCACCGAGGAGTGCAAAAATTTATGCATTTCTTGTGGGATTCGCAGAGCGTCACATGGAGCCAAGGGCTCGAGAAGGGACACGGGCACACGATGCGACGGTAACCTGCGGATTGATGGAGTGGGGAAATGATGAGAGGAGGATGGGAAATCGCTGGCAACCGCATTTCTGCTGTGAAATATGTGCAAATGTTTGTGCCACTTGATTGTGGTAGGTGTTGTTGTTGTTGTTACCAGTTTTGTTGTTGCAGTTGTTGTACCATGACTATGAGCAGCTATTTTATGTACCATAGTGTGATTTGAGACTTGCACAGCGAGCGAATGCATCAGGTGCCCTCTACAGAAATTCACGACCGAAGGATCCATGGCTATAGAATTCCCCACAGATGGCTGTGTAGTGGGCTTAAAGGACATTTCCACTTTTTAACTACGACGAAATACGTGGATGAAATTTATTTTCCTCCCGGGGATTTGACTATGCTCGAGGAGATGACATAGGAGGTGACATAGGACCTTCACGTTCCACTCCGCTCTGGTTCGAGGCTAGTTTTGGTTGAGATTTGCACGAACTCTCTTCCCTTTATGGATGGAAGGTGTGACTCGGAATTGATGTTTTGGGTTTGGGGAAGGTACTGGAATGAACTGACGTGAAAATGACAGCTCCAGGGAAGGGTTCAGCCCCACCAGCTAAAATATCGTGTGAATTCGTTGCTGCTGACAAAATTGCTTTTAGCACTTTGTTGAGCGAAAATTCAATTAAAATTAGACTTTTTTCTAACTCATTCTATTATACATAATTGTAAAGATTGTACTTATAGAAGTATATTGATATATTATGTCACCGATATACATCCGATATATCCGAAGAACAGATTTAGAGAGTAAATAACGTCAATCAAATATTATTTGTTATTCAATGAGGAGATCAAAAATAGGATTCACATGAAAGACTATTCAGAAAAAATGATCAAATTATACAAAAGCTAATTAAATATTAATGTTCTTGAGGACCATGCTCAAAGCACACATGTCACTGAGGACTCTTGACGGCGACGTCCAGAAGTTTCGCTCATAACGTAATTGATTAACTTTGAGCCATAGTAGTTGTTTCTATTTTTGTGAGAATACATTTTCAATAAATTAAATAAAAATCAAATTAAATCATGATTGGAAAATGATTGAAATACAAAGCATTTCATGTCGCAAATATCTGTCATACATACATATATATATGATCTTTATATGTATATGTGTATTCAGTTATATGGATCAGCATATGTGATACATACATAAGGATACACTTTTTTTTATTTTCTACATGAAAATTGTGATTTTTCTATATGTCTCTGAGATGCTCAAACCGTTTATTGCTCTCTCTAGCCAGTGAACGTTCTTATTGTTATTGTAATTTTTCTCCTCTGGGATACATCGCATACAATGTATAGTACATGTGTGGAGTTTTTTCTTTGCCTTTGGTTTTTGTCTATTTTTCTTTATTTGTGCGATTTCGTTCGTTTTACTCGTTCTTTCGTTCGCTCCTGTCGCTCGTTGCTTCTGATTGGATGGCGCGTCGTGGTCTCTCTCTCTCTCTCTCTCTGTCTCTCTCTCAGTGCTTGCTCTCTCTTGTTCTGTGCTATACATGTATTCTTGGGGATACATATTGCTTTTGGGCATTGGAATACTCCACCCACACCCATCCATACACTCATACTCACCCAATCACATACAAAGACACCCACTGCCAGACACACAAAAACTCGACCCGAATTGATTTTGTCTTGAGCGTCGGTGCGAGCCCTCGGTGTAGGAGATTCTTTTGGGGAACAATTCTGCGGAGAATCTGAATCGGCAGGATCCGAACGACTCGTTACATTGACCGACGGCAATGGTTGTCTCAGCAACAGAGTTTGTGGAACTCTCCTCAATTATATTTTCAATAAAACACATATTTTTTATATTGAATTTATGCATGTATTTTTTCGATCAACATTTCTCAGGGTCCTACAAGGCGCTTAACCCCTCAAAGGTTTACGTCTATTGCGGCGAATCTTGAGTCCTTTGCGTCCCTTAAGTCCACGACGTCCTTTGCGTCCCTTAAGTCCACGACGTCCCTTGAGTCCTCGGCGTCCTTTGCGTCCACGACGTCCTTTGGTTCCGCGACGTCCCTTGCGTCCATGACGTCCCTTCCGGCGGCGCACAACGCGATTACGACGCACTACACGGCGGCGGGCACGAGCCTCAGCTGCGGTTTCATCATCGAGTTCAGCCAAGCTATTCTCTTCATCATCTTCTTCCTCGTCCTCGGCCTCGAGATCACCATCGCCCAAGTTTTCCAAATCGTTGTCATCATCTTCGTCGTCTTCATCGTCGTTTGTTGCAGTCTCCAAAGCCTTCTCGTGGCAGTATTTGGAGTTCTGGGCGCAGAGACGAGTCTGGAGTTTGTCATCTGAGAGATCAGCAGCTGCTCCATACGATTGCTGGAACAGGCATAGCAGAGCGGCTAATGCCAGGAAGATCGTAAACTTCAAAGACATAGTTAAATTTCAGCCGAAGTTGTTGCTACTCGTTGAAAGACACACTCTACTTTGATGTTGATTGCGATCGAGTGAGCGACTTTTATACCTATTCTGCATAGCGTTTCGATCGATCTTTAAACACTTGTCCAAACAAAGGGCCAGCCTAAAAGCAATATTGCCTAATGCAATTGTTACATTGAGATCCGTTGAGTTCGAAAATTTTAAAATTAGAACACAAACTTGGTCGAATTACATGCACCGACTTTCAAAGGAATATTATATCAATATATTTAATTATTATTCCTTAATGAAAAAAAGAAGGTTTCAAATTGCTATTCAACTCCTTTACGCAAAATAACTTATGCGTGGCTCCTATTAGAATTGTTTGCATGTTTTAAGTTGAATAAACATTATTTATAAAAAAAATTTTTTATGCACAATTTTTACGAGTTTCAATATAATATTTGCTATTCCAGTGTATCCGGCCAATCTTATTCTTCGGGTGTCAACTTTGGTCCCCGAAAATAAAAAAGACGTTCCTCAAAAAGTACAAATCAACTATTTGAACCTAAATTTGATGCACACATTCCTGAAAGAAGTTATACAAAGATTTGAATACAGTTACAGATCTTGAAGTAAAGATATTATTGGAAATTCGTATAAATAAAAAACGATGTGGTATTTTCTGATAAATTCTGAATAAGGTAATAGTGATGTGAGAAGACTGCTTTAAACTTGCATATATGGTTTAGATGTCAGGTTTCAATAAATAATTACCGCTTTCAAGCTTTCTGGCCACGAACCTAAACGAATAAGGATACAGCTCGTCTTCCGAAGCGATGTGCAAAACATTACACCCATAGAAATCCATTGTGTTCAGTTTTGAGAACTTAAGTGTTGATCGTTTTAAAGCGGTGCACAAAATATATATTAAGCTATATACTTATTTATCATAATTTTTATTTTAAATATATAAAAACAAGTTATAATATTAAATTTGTCAGCACATATTATACAAAGTCAATTAGAGTATATTTACGTATTGAGTGTGCTATTGAAACTATTTTTTAAACATCATAACATGCAGGCACATAAGACATTAAATGTAAATGTAAATTAAGACATCAGCAATTGTGTAAATATTAGTATAATCAAACCAACATAGAATGAGTGCAGCAAGTACCAGAAGTTTTTCAGTATAAAAGACTGCCTGATCCATCCAATCGATATCAGATTCAATAGTCATCTCAAGCAGTGAGGAGCATTATTGAAAACGATAGCTAACTATAAAATGTCTGGTAAAGTTTTGGTTCTGGTTGTCCTCGTAGGATTTCTGGCGCAATCCAATGGATTTGCATTAAGCTCCAAATTGTGTGCTCTTGGCAAGTTCTGTACGACAACCACGGCGGCACCGTTGACACCGACAACAACTTCGGGAACGACAGGAACAGGAACACCAACAACTAACACTGTAACCTCGCCAACAGCTACAGCAACAACTTCACCAACCAGTCCAACGGTTACAACAACTTCTCCTACTTCATCAACTGCAACTTCTCCAACAGCAACTACTCCTGCTACTACTAGTACAACTCCTAGTACCGGTTCTGGTTCCGGTTCCGGTTCAGGTTCCGGTTCAGGCTCCGGATCAGGCTCTGGATCAGGCTCCGGTTCAGGTTCTGGTTCAGGCTCCGGCTCCGGCTCAGGTTCAGGAGGCCCAAGGTCCCTCGCTACAGACAACTCTACCGATGGAGCTCGTGCACGTCGCATCATTTATGGAAAGCGAATTACCCGCACTCGTCAAATAGTTCGCCGCCATAAACTGAAGAGGGTTCCCCTGAAGACTGCTCGCCGGAATCGTCGTCTCCGCAACAAGTTGCGACGTAACAAGCGTCGATCCAATCTCATCAAGAAGAACAGGAATTCCAGAAAACAAATCCGTGGTTAGTAAAACGACTCTTTTGAAAAGGACATGGCATAAAAATACAGCAATAAATTAATAAATAATTACACAGCAATACAATTTGTTTAATTTTTGGAAATCAATTATCACTTTAAAGATATTCACTGTCGGATTTAGAATTCTATGTTGTGCAATTTGTTTCTGTAATACTCTTCTTAATTTACACATTTCTAATCGAGTTGAACCCTGGCTATAATTTATTGACTATATTTATATAAGAAAATGTCTCATATATCTTTACGAATAAAAAGGTATAACAATTTTCTAATATTTTGTGACAAAAGAATCAAAGTGTAATTTTCTGAGGCCTCAACTTTTTGCCGAAATTTGCGATAAAAAGTAATATTCTGAAGAACTAAGGAAAAAACGAACAACTATCAATTTATAGATTATTGTGATGCGCACTCGGCATAGTAGCGGGGATACTTTGCGCTGTAGAAAAACTGTCGGCAAACCAAAATTGCAGTCCGGCAAATTGAAAAGTAAAACTAGCAGTGAAAGCTCGTGCCGCAGCAAAATCGTCATGAGGAATTGTTGGCGTGGAAAAACAACTACTTTCTATATTTGTGGGGCAGTAAATATTCTCTTATTTAGATAATATGATCTACTATCTCTCACCATTCAATATCAAAATGTAACTGATATTTCACCTATGTAATCCAAGTAAGTGATCGTCGATAAAATTCGGATGGGTTCGTGCTCTTTCCACACATCAAAGTGGACGATCAAAACATTTTTTGAATTGGAAAACAACCGTGGAGCTAAACTTATCTATTACTCAGGGTGTTTTTCGTAAATAATTATTAAATACTTGAGGTTAAAGATCCAATAAGTTACACAAGAAAGTTTTAAACAAAAAGAATATAAATTTATTGATAAAATATTTGACGTGTGTTTCGTGGAACAGATGATAATGAAGTGAAGATTTGTTTCATAGAGAAAAATTAATACACTATACAAAACAACAGGTAAATAGATATTAAATGTGTGGAGTGGAATGTTATAAGTAGTAAATTGCGCACATTTGATATTCCAACATTAAATACTATTGAAAAAAATTATAAATTATAGAGCCTTTTAAGCATGAGGCTCTTAATCAGATGGGGCCGTGACTCAATGGCTAAGTGCGTAGCTTATGAGCCAGCAGAGCCGCGGTTCTAACCCGAATTCGCCAACATCAATTATTCTTTACGGCCTCCTCTCGGCGAGCAAAGGGAAATATGCAAAAGTACTATCTGCCATGAAAAACCCTCATCCCGGATTTGGCATTGAACTGCAGGTCTCTTTCATTGTTGTAAAACATTACAAACCCACAACACCAATATTTGCGAATAACTCGGTCAGAGCCCCTGGAGGGAGGTAAAGATAATATATTAAGATACATTTGTATATAACTTATATTTGCATTTTGATTATTCGGAGCAAAAATTCTTAATACACAATATTACAACGAAAATAGCAAAAGGAGCCTACAATAATGTAAAAGTATACATATATAGTAATGTAATATAGTAGTGTAAAAGTATTTTTCTGATCGTCTATGAAAAGAATTCAATTATTAATTTACTCAGTATCCAAACCTAAACTATCAATTATAATTTGAATTAATTAATAAAGAGCTATAATATATTTTTTTAAATATGTTGCTCAAGTTTGTGATAGCTTTCATATTAGAATTATAGAATCATGGAAAATTTGTAGCAAAATAGCTGAAAAGTATAATTGCCTGTAAGCAATGAAATAAGAGAATAATTGAGTTTCTGAAACTCTTCTCAATAATATTTACAGTAAAACACATTTTTTATTTTTCGATTTTATATTAAATGTATGCGTGTAGAGTCCTCCAAGGCGCTTAACCCCTCAAAGGTTTACGCCTATTGCGACGAATCTTGAGTCCACGACGTCCCTTGCGTCCCTTAAGTCCACGACGTCCCTTGCGTCCCTTGAGTCCTCGGCGTCCTTTGCGTCCGCGACGTCCTTTGGTTCCGCGACGTCCCTTGCGTCCACGACGTCCCTTCCGGCGGCGCACAACGCGATTACGACGCACTACACGGCGGCGGGCACGAGCCTCAGCTGCGGTTTTATCATCCAGTTCAGCCAAGCTATTCTCTTCATCATCTTCTTCCTCGTCCTCGGCCTCGAGATCACCATCGCCCAAGTTTTCCAAATCGTTGTCATCATCTTCGTCGTCTTCATCGTCGTTTGTTGCAGTCTCCAAAGCCTTCTCGTGGCAGTATTTGGAGTTCTGGGCGCAGAGACGAGTCTGGAGTTTGTCATCTGAGAGATCAGCAGCTGCTCCATACGATTGCTGGAACAGGCATAGCAGAGCGACTAATGCCAGGAAGAACGAAAATTTCAAAGACATAGTTAAATTTCAGCCGTAGTTGTTGCCACTCTTTGAAAGACACACTCAACTTTGATATTGATTGTGATCGAGTGAGCGGCTTTTATATCCATTCTTGCATAACATCTCGATCGATCTTCAAACACTTGTCCAAACAAAGGGCCAGCCTAAGAGCAATAATATCTATACCAACGACTTTCATCACATATAAAAAAGTTCAAATAAACCGCTTACGAACGATCGTTAAAAGGAAGATAGGGGTATACCTATAGGATTTGAATTAACCCAAATTTTGAATATAATTTCTTTGAAGTATTGTCCATAAGGTATAAAACTTAAAATTTATGGATCAAAGTTGTTTTTAAAAGTTTTAATTATGTCTAGCAAAAACCAAAAACCTACTATTATAGCTCTTGAAGTTGGCGTGTTTTCCTCGAAATAAATAACCGAATAAATAATCAGCGTTGGACAGGACTTTTTATTACAAAATAATCTACTCTCGTACTCTCGGAAGCTTCTTATTGCTCGTCGAGGGTGGAGTTCGTAAAGAAAAATTGATGTTGCCCGAGCCGGGAACCGAACCCGCCACCGCTGGTTCGTAAGCTACGCTTTAGACACTGAGCCACGGCCCCCTTGTGTAAATATTAGTATGAACAACATAGAACGAGTGCAGCAAGTACCAGAAGTTTTTCAGTATAAAAGACTGCCTGATCCATCCAATCGATATCAGATTCAATAGTCATCTCAAGCAGTGAGGAGCATTATTGAAAACGATAGCTAACTATAAAATGGCTGGTAAAGTTTTGGTTCTGGTTGTCCTCGTAGGATTTCTGGCGCAATCCAATGGATTTGCATTAAGCTCCAAATTGTGTGCTCTTGGCAAGTTCTGTACGACAACCACGGCGGCACCGTTGACACCGACAACAACTTCGGGAACGACAGGAACAGGAACACCAACAACTAACACTGTAACCTCGCCAACAGCTACAGCAACAACTTCACCAACCAGTCCAACGGTTACAACAACTTCTCCTACTTCATCAACTGCAACTTCTCCAACAGCAACTACTCCTGCTACTACTAGTACAACTCCTAGTACCGGTTCTGGTTCCGGTTCCGGTTCAGGCTCCGGATCAGGCTCTGGATCAGGTTCCGGTTCAGGCTCCGGATCAGGCTCTGGATCAGGCTCCGGTTCAGGTTCTGGTTCAGGCTCCGGCTCCGGCTCAGGTTCAGGAGGCCCAAGGTCCCTCGCTACAGACAACTCTACCGATGGAGCTCGTGCACGTCGCATCATTTATGGAAAGCGAATTACCCGCACTCGTCAAATAGTTCGCCGCCATAAACTGAAGAGGGTTCCCCTGAAGACTGCTCGCCGGAATCGTCGTCTCCGCAACAAGTTGCGACGTAACAAGCGTCGATCCAATCTCATCAAGAAGAACAGGAATTCCAGAAAACAAATCCGTGCTTAGTAAAACGACTCTTTTGAAAAAGACATGGCATAAAAATACATCAATAAATTAATAAATAATTACACAGCAATACAATTTGTTTAATTTTTGGAAATCAATTGTCACTTTAAAGATTTAGCAATCAGTAGAGTAATAAATACTATTGAAATTCATAATAACTAATAATAATGTAAATGTATAATATTTATACCCTACACCCAATGGCTAAGGGTATATTCATTTTGTTCTTCCATTGTAACACCTCGAAGGTCATAGATATGGAAAAGTATATATTCCTGATCAACGTTGGCTCCTGTGTCGATTTAGCGATGTCCGTCGTCTGTCGGTTTGTCTGTCTGTCTGTATGTCGTTCTGTCTCTGTGTCTGTCTGTAGAAATCAGTTTTTGAAGAAACTGTAAAAGCGGCTTATATATAAGAGACTTATAATTTTTTATTTATAAATTTGGTTTCAAATTAAAATATTCAGTATAGTACTCTTAATTCTTTTTTTTAATGTGTACTCGACGCTGGATGTCCGATTATGAGATTTCACTATGGTTAAGGTTATTATATTATTGTATTAAAAAGTTTTTAAAAATATTAATATGTCCTATGTTGATCTCGTGTCAGTCAGGAATATACTGTAAAAAATCATAAAGATCGGACTAACGGTTTGGCAGCCTTTATATAAGTATAAGATTTATTCTAATCGCGTTAAGTGAAATTTGCGTAAAAATTCAATTTTGCTGCTATTTTGGGTGTAAGCTTCGTCCAGGCCGAAGATAACGTTTTTACTAGTTTTCTTTTCGTCTTGCCAAATTGGTATAGTCAATTGCTATTTTACTGTGTATTCAAAAACCTAAACAATAAATTGCAAATTATATACGAAAATCATGAAATAAATCAACATTTTGAAATGACTAAATTAAAAAAAAAAGAAGAAAAAACTACCAAAGCATTTCTCAAAAATGCATTAGGAAATGTAATATTTTTTAGTTTGATATAATGAAAATGGTTGATGATAGATGTTACCACTATGCCTTGATCAATTGTTATTTACAAGTTTGAAAAGGGCATGGGTTTGTTTTGTCTTCAAAAAAGCATGTAATTAATTTTTCAACTGTGTCAAGTCAAAATGATAATAGTTATAGATTTTATTAATGATGGTTAGAAATTATGAAATTGTTATTCGCAGTCAATTAAGAAAAAGACAACTATTTGTCGAAGAACTACGCGGTAGGTTTATCCACATATGACATAGTATTCAACGCAAATTTGTATAAACAATGTGTAAAAATGTATGAGTAAATTCAATATATTTTTATTCCAGATCTTTATTTAGTTTTGAATATTAGTTGAACATATTGTATTTATGGTTTCTTGTTGCGAACGATCTTCTTTTTCTTGTACCTTCGGATGACTCTCCTATTTTTCCTGGTCTTGCGAGTGCGTCGCGTGCGACGCTTGCCTTTACGGCCTCTACGGGTTTTCCTACCCTTCTTTGCACCTCGCCTACGAGTTACACGACGACGTACTTTACTGCGACGAGCTCGAGATTCAACATCCAAAGATGCTTCTTCCAAGTCCTGGTTATTGTCGTCATCTTCATCATTTTCAGCCAAATCTGTTTCTTCATCTTCAACATCATCCTCATCGTCATGATCCTCGTCAAGTAACGAATCCTCTTTGGGGGAGTTAACGGTACAGTATTTTTTATCAATGGCACATAGTTGTGCTCCATTGAGTTCGGTGGTTGCTCCATGCGACTGATGGATCAGGCAGAATAGGGCAGCAAGTGCCAGAAAGAGTGAAAGCTTTAACGACATTCTCGTCTTCTGGAGCAACTGTTGTTCACAGTTGAAACTCTCAAATGACTTTGACAATTCGTTGTCGTACTTCTTGTTCTTATATACAAAATACAAAGTTAATTGAAAGAGAATTTTAAAATTCTCTCCAGTTGAGTAAATATCATGGATCAACTTATGGTTAACATCATTTTGTAATGCTACATGCATTTCATCTGTTTCTATATAAACAGACATCAATGTTGTGTAATAAACCTATGGGGTATTCTGAAATATGTTTCCTATGTCCCCAATTTAAAACAAACAATTATCTTTCGCCTGGTGCACAAGCATTCATATCCAGCTATGGACAGATTGTAGTTTACAGGCTTAATTGACAGCCTTACAACTATTCGTAACCTTTTTTGTTTGAACTCGTTAAGACAACGAATCTTTTAAGAAAGGAAATTAAATATGTTTTTTCACATTTTTTCTTTACATCCTGCTTTAAATTACCATTTAGTCTTTGAGAATATATAATTCCATGGTTTTTATATTGGATCTCTATTTTCTATTAAGGTTAACAACCAAAACAAAATTAAAATTTTCTCATAATTTTTAGATTTATGCCTTAAAACTAGGTTGGACTCAAGTAGTTTACTGGCTATGTAGACAATCTGTCCACTATTTCGGCAGAAGGCCTTTTTCTTGGGAGCAATGAACTCAATGAACTCTACTCATTTTGAAATACAATTGCTAGGAATATCCAATTCGTTCAATAGTGTTTAAGCTATGGACAATGCATTTAGACGGAGTTAAAGTTTTGGAACAATGAAAAAATCGAAGGATCAAGTTAACACGCGTCGCTGAGAAATTAACTCAAAACTTCTTACCAGGATATATTTGGTGGAATTTATAAAATTTTAATTATTTTATAAAATTACAGCTATATATTCATTACTAAATTAGATAATTTTTTTTGACAATATCCAAAAAAATTTATAATGGAAATGTATTCAAAAACTCCTACGGCAAAACTTATAGGATTTATGAATGAATAATTAAATACATTTTAATCTAATATTTTGTATTGTAGCAATGATTTCTAGTTTAAGATATATTTTTAGAATTTTTGAAGTGTTAGATTTTCTTATTTTTAATGGCAATCTATGCATGTTTTAAGGGTATAAATAACGTTTTTGATTGCCATTGGCCATCCAGCCTGTCTTTAGATGATTTCATATGCGGAGACTTAACTGGTAAACCTTTGGTAATCCTTGACCTGCTTCGAGATGTGTTTGGGAAGACTTTAGTTTATGAGCATCGCATATCGTTTGAAGAAAACAACATCTATCTATATCTATATATATATATATGTATGCGAAACATACACACTATTTGATATAGGAAAAATGGGATGAATCAAATAAATATTTGTCGGAAGTTCATATAAATGTTTTATACTGAATATGACTTTTCATAATTGTAATAATAGTGAGATAGAACTAACGAAATAAAAGGTAAACGAGTTAGTTTTTTGTTTTGTGAATATTCTTTATTAGTCAATCGTCATGAATAAGATTTTAGAGGAGTTGGCTTTTGTGGGTTTAGCCGGACTTGTTTTGGCGACGCTTTTGCAACTTCTGGCGGAGACGACGATTCCTTTTGGCTACTTTTTTGGAAACCAATTTTTGCCTCACAATACGACGACGACGAGCTGGGTGAACAACCTTGATGATGCGTTTGCGTACGATCCTACGACGAGCACGGGCTCCATCTTCTTCATCGACGTGATCACCCAGGTTTCTGGGTCCGCCGCCTGAACCGCCGGAACCTGAACCGCCGGAACCTGAACCGCCGGAACCTGAACCGCCGGAACCTGAACCGCCTGAACCAGAACCGCTGCCTGAACCTGAACCGCTGCCTGAACCTGAACCGCTTCCTGAACCTGAACCGCTGCCTGAACCAGAACCGCTGCCGGAACCTGTACCGCCTGTTGTTCCAGTTGTGGGCGATGTTGTCGTGACTGTTGGAGAGGTGGTGGAGGTGGGCGATGTTGTCGGGGTTGTTGCGGTAGTTGTTGGCGAAGTCGTTGTGGTTGGCGCTGTAGTTGTTGCAGTTGGCGAGGTTGTTGGCGTTGTCGTTGTCACCGTCGCGGTGGGTGTTGGCGATGCAGTTGTTGTGGTGCAGAATTTACTATGTCCCATGGAGCACAACTTGGTCCCGAAACCCGATGAATTCGAGAAACTGAACCCTTGAGCGGAGCTCAAGATGGCCACGGACACCAAAACGATGCTTAAAGTTTTCGAAACCATTTTCGTTGAATTGCAATTGAAGCTCGCTGTTGGAACGTTGAACTGTTGCTGATGTAGTTCGGTTGGAAATGCAGGCTTTTATACAACTTCAAGATACTCAAATCGAATGTACCCCGATACCAAATCGTAGGTACTGCATTTGTACAAATACAATATCAACAAGTTCTTAATATGAAAAATGTCGTTGGTAAATATTGACCAAACGATCAATCGAGTTTTTGTCACCACCTGTTGGCCCATGGTGACTTTCCTATGTTCTTATTGGAAAATGTTGTTTACCCAAATGGATCATGCAGCTATTTCAAAATATTGATCATATTGAGGGCCCTTCTTATTTCCATTCCGCATCATTGACCAACAATATACTCTGACCGAAAGTAGGTTTTAATCTTTGTAAATAAATTCGTTTTAGAAAAATGTAATTCTACATGTTAAAGCTTGACATTTTCAATTATACGATGTTAAGAATATGGATTTTGAAATTAAATCTAAGAAGTTTCATTTCTAATCTTTTCAAAGCTGCAGCTTGAAGAAGAGATTCTGTTACCATTAACACTTTACTGCAAGAACGTCGATAGCCTCATTAATTATTCCATGGGTAGGAACCTTTAAAGCCTTCAAAGCTTTCGTCAGACGAAGTCTTTTCATCGGCCCATTAAAACCCATATCACAGTCACGAGCCGAGAGAACGAGGACGTGAAGGACGCTGACGTGAACCGCAATCGTGGTTTCATCGCCAGCGTCGTATTCGAGATCAGGAGCGAAACCGTGACCAGACCTGGATCGGGACAAGGATAACAGAGGCAGGGAAGCGAATTAAGACTCGCCGAAAACGTGTTCGAATACGTTTGAATCCGCCGACGATTTGCACCGAAGAGTGTATTTCAAGGTAAACGAATCTGGTGCTGGTCACGTACACGTTTTTATGAAGCCATCTGCTCGTTGTACCATCGCAGATTACTAATTTTTCCCCTCGACCACTCGCTGCTGCTGCCGGTACGTGAGGGGAAACCTCGGTATTAGGCAGAAGAGAACTTGTCCGGAATGCTTTAATTAGGGCCAACGTATAAGGTTCCCCTATACTTAAGTGGCTCGTGAACATTGTGGCGAGGGTTCGATTGGGCTGCGAACGGTGGTTAAGGGCATGGCAGGTATCGCTTCGGAGCTTAATGAATTCATCGATTTTGATGGACTTACGCAGGATTTGATGGGCTGCAAGTGAGCTCAGGAAGAAACGGGGAGAATGGCGAACAGGGAGAGAGACGTGTCCTCAGCCAGGGTCTTTACGAGCTGTAAATGCGTTGAATCCGACGTGCGAAGGGTCGAAGAAACTACTGCGAACTCGTGAGATTGAGAGAACTCGCAATCTCAGTACACCGAAAGGGTGTGTTCATTATATTCCTTTTTAATATACCACAAATGCCGTGAAGTGGAAAATCAAATCGAACCTAGCACCAGTAGAGAGTGAAAAATTAAGAAAATCTCCAGTAGATGAAAATATATTTTTTCTTTTGGAAATTAATCTTTGGCGACCCACAAGAAAACATTGAAATGCACTGAAGTATAATTAATGCTAATTAAGGTTTTCTTTCGAGCAGAATGCGCCGCAAAGGAAGTCACACTCATATTTTGAATCGAGTCTCTATCAGGCAGACGAGGCGATATAATCATTCACCAAAAATTATGTATATTTTTGGTTATTTATTGGCTTGCGGTCTTGGCTAGAGGTATTTTTGAAGATCTTAAAATGTGGTCAATAAGTTATTGTATGTGTCTGCATGGAGACAATATCTTCCTGACTGTTCTTCTCGAGAATTCTTCATGTGATTTCCAAAGGGCAATCTTTAATCCTACGTCGAAGAGGATAAGAGCTTTAAGTATTCATCGCTTGAGTCTGCAGTTGACGCCATTAGTGCGTCATGTCGTCCCATAATTAAATCCTTGCTAATATTTATAACGCCTCGACTTTCATGCCCTCTGCCCCGCTTTTGGCTCACACATAACTGGCGCTAGGGTGCGAGACTTCTTCGGAGGGCTCTGCCATGAAGATCCATGGGGTAAGTTGGGGTTAAGCCAATGTCAGCTAAAGAGGGGGTCGGGAAAGCATTAAGAAGGAGCAGAAAAATAAGAAACAAAATATAACTTATACAAACGCCATAAGGCCATAAATAAACGCGCCAGGCGAGAAAGAAAAGTGATTTCTCTTTTGCGCGCTTTCCAACACTGCCGTCGCCCGGTTGCTTACGACAGTGGGACTCATTTAGATAATTGTATGCAATTAACTAAATTAGCTTAACATTTGTACGCATTGTATGCTCGATCTTGTTGTTGTTCCTGCTCTAAGTTTGTTCACGTCGTTGTTGTTGTTTTTCGTCTATGGACGATTTTTTCGAGGTTAGGATAGAAGGGCTTGAAAAAAAATCAGAGAGTTCCACAGAAGAAGATTCTTTTCATTAATTAGTGGAATATAAAATGATGAAATGAAAGAAAAATTTGATAGACTTGTTGAAAAATCTTAAATTTCTTTAAAAAAAGGGATGAACAATTTTTCTTATTTGATTCAATTAAATCGTTTTCGGCTGTAATTTGAACTTCTTTCCTCTTTTCCAGGAAGCATCGCCACTTCCTGTCTGGAGACTATTCGAGAAACACCAACAACAACGATGAGGAGGACGACTGAGGATGTCATTTCCGGTGCGTCGTCACTTTTATCTTACGGTCTCACAGGTAATTACAATTACAATTAGCGACACAAGAACGACAATAACAGCAGCAGGAATAACAAGAACACCAACACTACTCCTATATATCCTGCAACTGTTCGCCTTACAAGACCGAGCATTTACCTCCAACCACTCCATGCCAAGTGATAAGAAGTTTATGAGTCGCGGCTGCTGCTCCTCCGACAGAGTTTCGCCAGCCAGCCAAGTAATTAATCAAATGTAATTTCATGTACTTGCTTCCTGGCGCTCGACGGTTCCTAGCAACAGCGCTCAGCGGGTCCTGGCGACATTAAATAATAAACGTCTGCCGTTGGAGTTGTAGTTGTAGTAGAAATCGGAGTTGGGGTCTAAACGAAGATCGGGTTGTCGCTTCGTGTCTAGAGTGGCTTCGATGGTGTTGGCAGAGATGACGGTGAAGGTGAATTTAGTGGTATTGTTAAGTGATTATAATTACTCTTGGTATTTAAATACTAGTTGAGGGTGGGAGGGCGAGTTTGGGGCCACATTAATGAATATGGCGAAACCGGGGGAAGCGGCAGCAATTTGTGTCATGTCCCACCGCATCGTATTTAATAACAATAACAAAATGGTGATGACAAGAAGCTTTTTAATGCTATACTTTTTCGTAATAAACTTTATTTAATAATGTCGAAATATAGACTTGTGATTTTATTGATAAAAAGATTATATTGATGATATTAGGAACTGATTGATAGCTAAATTGATCTTCTTTTATTTAAAATAAACTTTGTGCAATAAACATATGTAGTAGGTGAGATTTTTAAACACTATTAAAAATCATTTTCATTTCTCTCTCACCTCAGAATAATTTAACCTCATGTCTGTGAGTCTTCTATTATGTCGTTAAGGCGATTTTCCTCTAAGAATCCAGCTGCTGACATACCACCGAACGAGACAATTTATCACCGCACAGCACAAAGGGAGGGAGAAAAATTGCCTCACACATGTGTGGGAAATCCTAAATGACAAAGCATTTAATGTGCGTCTTATTGGGATTGGCGAGGCAAAGTGATTTCTGCTGAAGGACGATGACAACGACAACAACGTTGGCAACGCACAATGGTCCCATCGAGTTGGGTCTGCACGCATTTTTCGGCGTGTTTTATTTATGATGCATTTATGGTCCCCACCTACAAATACAGTTGACTCCCCATGGTACCTTTAACTCTCCCCTACGCAAGTTTAACTCTTGACTTCTTCGCACTCGGGGCTACAGCTTCCAAGTACATTTAACTCCTGTCATCCTACTCCAAAAGCCACTTCTGCGCCCACTTTCACCTCCCCTCACCATTGACTTCTAACAATCCACCTTCACGTGAACACCAAAGCGTTTTTTCCTTCCAAGATGTCGCCACTTGCGTCGTCGACGCCCGTTCGGCTGTCATAATATTTTGCACAACGTTATGGAAATCAGGTTGAGCCTAATGTGAGTGCGAACATTTGTCATTTTTTCATCGCTTTTTTTATGCTTGCTCGAGTTGGTCGCGAGGGTCCTTGCTGAGGAAGTGTAAGGATCTGCGGCGGCGGCTTAAATGATTTTCACATGCATTATTTAGTAGTTGTGTGTTGGGTGCATAAAAATGAGCAAAATGCTTTTGGTTGTGGTATTTGGTTGAGGGAAGGACGGTTAAAGACGAAGGTGGGAAGGGAGGAGAAATATGAACTACTATACGCGAAGCCTTTATATGGTCGACAGTGAGGAGTCCTACCGTGTCAATTTGCGAATTGTGGTAATATATTGCAAAACAAAATGGAAATGGGAACAAAATAGAAATGCGTACTAAAATGGTCTCAGAAATTAAAATTATAAAATAGAACAAATTAATATTAGCTTCCTGAATATTCAATGATAAATCAATATGAACAATTTTTTAAAAAGATCGATGAAAAACATACAGATGGAATTTTTTTATAAATGCTTTTCTCAAGTTTTTATCCACTGAAAAACCATCGGACATAATGTTAAGAGAAACGGAAGTGAAAAAGTTTCGACCACTAATTAAATAAATTTAACGAAGCGTTCAAATGCGCACATTTTCATAAAACAATGACCAACAACAACTGAGGTTGCTACAGGCAGAACAATTGGCCAATCGAATATCAACTACAAAAACAACAACAGGCAAGTAGCAAGCTCCACTGCATCCGAATGACTCGAGTCGAGAGTGAAGAGCGTGTGGGTTTCCATGCAGTTCATTGTGCGAAAACCGCACAGATTAACACTCGATTCTCTTCTCTCTCTCTCACCTATTTTCCGCTCTCTCTTCATTCACCGCCCTCCTTTCACTCTGACCACAATTGCTGGCCACTTGGCTATTGTTGTTGATTGTTGTTTTTGTGCATTTCGTTGATTTCACATCGAGAGCTGCTCCACGTCCAGGACGAATGACGCGTACTTAGACATATAGATTATGTTGAGGGAGGATCATTTTTGCAATTTTAATTGAAAGTAAAATAGTGATATAAAACAAAAATATGTTGAAAAATCCTATTGAATATTTCAAAACGTTTAAAATTTTAAATTTCACTTCAGTATTTGAAGGTTCTTGTTTTTCCAACAATTATGCAAATTCTGCGAGAGAATCAGAGCCACGGGGTCCATGGGGAGTCTGAGGCGTCTAATAAAGAAGTTAATTTTTCCTCATTGTTGTAGTTGTTTCCTTACGTAACATCCGCCATGTGACGCACTCGACGGAGACTGTGGCCCAGCTCAGCTGCCGCTTAGCTGTTATGTTGGCCATAAAATAATTTCGCTTTCCTCTTGATATTTCCTGCTTCTGCTTCTCTCCGTTCGCTCCTTTCGATTTCCCCAATTTCTTTTGCCGTCGCTTCTTTGCCTTGGTTTTGTTTTCTTAGCACGATTTGCATTTTGGCCGCAAACCGCCCGCAAGTGTCGTCTCGGTTCCCCCGCCCCTCTATGCCCCATCCACAAGGCGTCAAGAAAATCGCGACTGATTGCGAGGCTTAAAGGGAGCGTCTGGATCTGGTCCCAGGTCGCCATTTGGAGTCGCCTGGATTTAAATTCGCGTTCTCATCTTTATTTTTATTTTCATATTCTTATTCGTTTTTATTCTTCGTTTGGATTTTTCTTTCATATTTCTTTTCCGTTTTCATAAATTACCACAATTGGTTTTATTGTTGTTCGGCGGCGGCAACGAAAATAATTTGCTGTTTCTTTGCATTTTTATGAAGATGTCGTCGGCGGCGGTGAAGAGATTTGCCTGGCGCAGATGATGTCTTTGGCATGGATGGTTTTAGTGTGATGGTGGATAAATACTCGGGCATTTAGAACTGAAGGTCCAGGTTGATGGGGCGAGGTTACAAGTCGGAGGAGGGAGGGAGGACATTTACGACTCAAGGATTAGTTGAAATTCGAGCTACCCATAGAAAACAATTTCTATTTGATTTAACAGAGGTCCAAAAATAGTTTGTAGTCAACCTAACCGACAGGACATCATTCGTTTAACGATTTTTTCTCTTATACCGCTGATACTATCCAAGGTAGGCATCACATTCGTTCCATTTATTCCCAAGTGACGAAGTGTCACAATAAGTTTCACTTTTTCTTGCTTCCCAGACACAACAACATATAAGAATGACCCTGTTCCCGAAAAGCCCCAGCCAAAAGAAAAAAGAAAAGTGTCAGTCTCAGCCGACAACATAATTTTTCAATTAACGTCAATGAATTTCCGTCAACACGCACATGCACTGTTCTCTTCTTTGTCCACCCTCAAATGTGGATTCAATCCAACGAGTAGAATATTGCAAATTTCGGACGATTGTGTTTAACAATTATTGATATTTATAACGATTGTAATTACCATCGAACATAATGGTAATTATTGCGGAATATAATTGTATTATTTGTTACGCCTTCGCATTAAAATCTTAGCCCATGGTCGGCTCTTTGTCTGTGGAAGTAGAACTTCTAATAATTGAAGATATAAAAATAATTGAACTGGAATCTTTTGTGTCTATTGTTCTTTGGGTTCGCCAGGACTTTGAGGAAAGGCGACAAGTTCAATAATAATTGGACTGTAAGTGATAGAGGGGTGGATTTTGGCTCAAACCATGTTAGTTGGGATATTACGAATTTCGTGGCTTTTGAAATGAATGAACATTTAGAAATTAATGGTATTCTTAAAGTTATTTATTAAAGAATTATCCTCAACTATGTGCCAATGACAACAAAAATGTAAACACTAAATATACTACGGGAATCACTGATGTCCAAAAAAATTATCTACCTCCTTCCTTCCTCTATCTCAATCGATTTTATGGTGGTCTTCGGTACTTTCCAATCCGCTTTTCAGTGCTTCTTCAACCATCCTACTTCCATCCTTCTCGCACCATTGTTCGCTCGCCTCAATCCTATGAAGTTCTATCCCATTGATCCGTCTGAGGTTCAGGTTCTTCATTCCATCGACTTCTATTATTCATTTTATACAAAATCTAAATAAATCCATTATTTCCATTTCACTCTTGAGCTTGTTGGCTTCATTCTTCTCGCTTCTCCCTCGCTCTATCTCACTCTCCTCGTAGTCTCTCTCTGTCTCTCTGGACGGAAGCGCGCCGTTTCCGTTTGGCAGCAACGACATCACGACATAAAAAATTCATTAAAAGTAATAAACTAATTCCATTCGATCCTATTAAAAATCATTTTCAAATTAAGGATATTTGCATATCCTCGACACAAACTCGGCCAGCCGCTGAATGAATGACTATCTCTCTCTGTTCATTGTTGTTGCTATTGTTGGTGTTGTTGGTGTTGTTGTGTGTTTGTCAAGTGAAGGACAGACGCTTAATGAGTAAAGAGAAACTGCTTCTTCTTCTCGTTGTTGTTGTTTGCTTTTGTTGACGATTTTCTTACGTACGAGACCGGTTGTCCTTCGACGTCTTCTATTTTCCTCTATTATCGTTGTTGTTGGCGTTGTTTGGAATATTTTAATTTTCTTGCTAGCTAGCTAATTGTTGTTGTGATTGGTGGTGGTGGTGGATCCGAGTGAAAGGACATGAACAGGACATTCGAGTGTAGCCGGCGTGCGTCGAATTTAGTGCTGCCAACGCTCATCAATCAGCTACAGACTAATTACGTAATCTTCCACTTCCCTTTAGTTCTCATTTGGGTTTTGGTCCTGACGCGATTTCAAAGTTCATCCCACAAAATTTAAATTTTCCAACCTCAAAGAGGAGGACGATGGAAATAAGGAAATGAAGGATGGAAGGAAATAAAAAATTACGGTTAGCGGCAGGCGTAAAGTGGAGTGGTTTCTCATTAGCCCCTATGCACAGTGGTACAAAACAAAGACAAGTAGGAAAACCATTCGCAAAAGCTTTATTAATTACCATTTTCTACTGCTTTGCTCCACTGTCCATGGAGTCCCAATGGAGAACCTGCTTCTGCTGGGATCTCGTGTCGTCGTCCACCTGAGGACATCGTCTTGTGTAGCATCTTCAAATTGATTTCCCATCCCTTCTGGCTTGTCAACAAGGTCCTCGTCCACGGGCCAAGGGGATGAATGGACAGGCCCGGATGTAGTTGTTGTTGTGTTGTCGATTGTGGCTTTAAATTTTCACTTCACATCACTGTGCGTCGGTCGTCGTCAGACCAGAGCAGAAGCCACCACCAGTGGGTAGCTAATTACTGCCCTTACATGGCCTTCGCAGCCACCCTGGCTCTCTCTGTCTTCATCGTGACCATATAAAGACAAATACGGGCTCTCGACGAGGGCACACAGAGGACACCGAGGGAATGAAGGACGCAATGCAAATAGCAATTAGTTTGTTGTTCTTTTCTGTTGACAACCGACTACTTTCGGAATCTCGTTTGTTCTTTCTTTGTTCGCCATTGTCGTCGGAGGGAACTCGACGTCTTCCCTCCCTTCTGCGAATCAATTCCCTGGCCAAATATTATTTACAACGTTTTCAGCAAATAACAAATGCCCAAAAATACACACACTCACATACTTACGCACACACTATCTCAGTCTGTGTAAATCCTTTTGCCCACGACCGTTTCTACACATACTGCTGTCTGAAGGAACTCCTCGCTATTGTAAGAGATAAATTTGCTCCGCAGTAGATAAAAATTATGGATATTATTGGCGTATAAAGTGACGAAATTTATTGCTCCTTCGCAGGATATCCCGGGACAAGGACAAGGGCTACCGGAGCTCTGCGATATGAATGAAAATATTACGATTATTGCTTTCGCATAGAACATTGAAGGGGAGACAGAGACAGGGATGAACGATAAAAATACGATATGCAAGAGGACAAAACTATATGTATGTAATATGTATCCGAGATGATCATAAAAATTCTATTGCTTTTGGCCTGGCTTTCATATCGATGGAAATACATGTTGTTATCCACACTTTACAAGCGCTCAAGTTGAATCTATTCAGTTGCTAATCCCTGACACTGGGGTTCACAGTTCCACGACGTTAGAGGGTGAATAGAATAGAGTCTTTAAGTGGAGGAATTTGTGAAAATCAGACATCCTCCAGTGCTATTAGGATTGAAATGGCATTGATAGCGATATGGGTATATGGGACGATATATTGATTGTCTGTAGATTGTTTCTCTGTACAATATTGTGGATTTGAAAACCACGACTATGTATATTTTAATTCGTGAAAATTAAAACATATACTTTTATACTTTAGTAATTTAGTTTTATATTATTATATTAGTTTTATATTATAAATTATAATTAAATTTGAAATCATGATATGTCAATAGTCTTATATTAATGTATGTATATTTCAGAAAACCGAGTCGATAGGTTGGGGGAATCGAAGATCAAAATTATGCGGTAAGTTGTTGTATCCATATTGAAGTAAAAAGTAGAAAACATGTTATTTGAAATTGATAGTTATTGTTAGTATCATGTATATTTACCATTTTATTAGATATTATTATTGTAAGCTGTAAATTATCATTAATTCCAAGTTAATTTTCTATACAATATTACTTACCTAATTCCCTTTTCTATCTTCGACAATGAGATTCACAGCCTCGTAGGAGCAGCAAAAGCTTTAAATTTATTGATTAAAATAACTTTAGCCCATTGTATTTTCCCTTTTATATTGTTTTTGTTTTCTTGTTGGTTCCTGATGTTTGTTGTTTGGTTTTTGTTGTGATTGTTGTTTGCTTTTGTATACGGGGATGAGATTTACAAAAACAAGCGGAAAACTTTGAAGCCTATTAAAACGCAACATAACAAACTTTTGCGACGCACTTTTCCAACAACTACAACAAAAACAATAATAACAACAAATTGAGTCAGTCGACAAAATGTAGGTCAATGTTCGACTTGCGCAGACGCAATGAAGACCTTCAGAAAACCTTCAAAAACATCCGGAATCTCAACAAAAACAATGGAGAAGTAAGGAGAAAATTACAATTGTTGTTAATTCGCAATTAACAACAACAGCTACAACAATTACAAAAAGAACACCGAAGCGACGAACAAAAGTTTTGCACATTTCCCGCAACTAATTTCAAGTTTTTCAATAAATTGTTGCTTCCACTTCCGGTTTCGGGATGACGGGATCGGAGGCCGATGGCTTCGGTCGTTGCTTCCGCCGGCTGAAAAGTGCGTTTGGCGCGAAACGCATGCGAGACGAAGGCTCAGACGCGATGCCAGACAGAATTCCAAACTTTGTTTGGTCGAGTCTCGACGTTGACGTCGACGTCGGCGGCATCGGGAGTCACAGGTTGGGGTAGGCGTTTAGGGTTCGGTCGGCGGAGGCATGAAAAGGGGAAAAGGCTGCTAAACTCTGAATTCCTATTCCCTTTGCCATGAATCAAAAGTTTATCGAGGCTCGGGAAAACGAAACCTTGACTTATGATCCAAAAGGAAGAGGACTCGACATAAAAAATCAGAGAGAGACAACGAACCTTGATTTCAAAATAACAACAACAAAGAAAAAAACACATAATTGTCAAACTTAGTTTGTTGATTGTTGTTGTTGGGGGAAGAGCTTTAACTATGTCAAAGTTTAAACTTGCTTAGGGAGTGTCTCGCTGTCTGTCTGTCCGTCCGACTGTGGGTTTGTCTGAATGCGCCTGTAATTTGCCAAAGTTTGTTAGAAATTTTCTTTTCACCCTAGTTTCCAGTTTCTTTGCGGTTAATTTTTACATAAATTTTATAAGTTTTTTTTCGTTTTATAAATTACATCTTCTGTTTGGGTGGAAAAGTTAAGGGTTTTGCCTTTGGTTGGGAAATGTGTGCCAAGTTTTATTTCTTCACTTGTTCGGAGTTTCTCAAAGTCAAGGTCATCATTAACTCTCTACGTTCGCAACTTTGCGGACCGCTTCTAATCGATCCCGAGAGAAATTAAAGAGAACAGAGAATTCAAGATTTAAACAGGAAGTGGGGTGATACTATGGAATGGTTTAAATTTAACATTAAACAATAAATTTAACTATTCTCCATTTCTCACTCTTAATTTTTATATGTTAACAGATAGTTTCTTAAAGGCTATCGAACCGAGAGTCCGACATTTTTGCAATTTCATTTATATAAATTAGATTTTGAATTTTATTGGAAAATTTATTTCTGTTGCGTTTTTTTGAAAACTCACCCTTTCCATTATATACTTTCTATACCCTACACCCTGTCGGTAAGGGTATATTTTAATTTCTATTCCTCATTTCTCGATATGAAATCGAATTCCAGAGACGTTCTTCAAATTATTTGTCATCATCAAGTAAATTCTCATCTCACTCTCTTTATTCTGCTACCCTCAGTTCATTTCCCGATATAAACTATTATAAAGTCGGACCGAGCCCAAAACAAAAACTACTTCCATTAGTCATTCATCGTTATGGAAGGCGACACCGCAGACACCAACAACATTTCTTCATTCTAATTCTGATCGCCTTCTGGTGCTTTCCTGGTATCTTCATCCTTCATCCAAATCTGTGGCTCATTCAGGTTGTCGTCGACATTTTCTTGCTGGGTTGCCTTTATCCTCTATCAGAGTCGTCTTCGTCCGATTGTCATTGGGTGGGAATCATTTGGGTAATCGCATTTCTTCCCCTTTGGGACGAAGACATCCTTAGGAGAGTTTTCAAGACATCATCATCCTCCAAGACTTCATCTTTCTTCAAGGTTCCATCCTCCTCCAATGCTTCATCTTTCCGTCTTCACATTCTTCAAAATGGTCTTCCCACCTGTCTACCTTGGTCCGTTAGATTTCCGTCTGGTGGTCTGTGTCTCTGTCTTCTTCTCCCACCATCAGATGCCTCCTGGTTGCCTTCAACTGCATTCCAAATTCCTTAATTGTTTCGGTTAGCCGCATACAATCCATTCGCAGAGTTTTCTCCCACACCAAGACCAAATTCAATCCATACCAATTCAACCTGACCCATCCGAGAGGAGAACTCTTTGCACTCATGCTATTCCACTTGGCGAAGTGACGACTACGACATCGTCGACGCCGACAGGAAAGTTGAACCGCAGAAATACAAATCAAATTTGTTGTGCGGCCAAAAAAGGTATCAGATCCAGAAATTTGTTGTTGTTATTGTCTTCGTCAGGGACCCCAGGACGCCCTGCTCCAGATCTACTGGAAGCAGTATTCCTTCGACGATTTGCCTGCCTGCCCCTTGGTGTCTATAGTTGTCTGACTGCCTGTCCGGCGATTGACTTCTCTAGTTGTCTGTCGGCACCACGGTGTTGCACTCTATTTGTCTGTCTGTCCTGTGCTTGGGTTTGTCTATTTGTCCGCCAGCCATTCGCCAAATTGTGTCTGTCCGATGGTCTGGTTCATTTGCACGAAGGCTTCGCATAGCTTGTTACGTATTCCGGTTAACTTATGGATTTTCGTATTTACCCACAAACTATTTCGCTCTGGCACCCTTCTCCACTCCATCTTTTCAGCGGCAACCACACGACAGCCGACAGACAGACAGACAGACCACCCACTACGACCTCTTCCTCTGCCAAACGATGGCTTATTTTGACATTCACTGACAGTTCGTTACCTTCAGCCCCCGTTGGCCACAGTTCGTGGGTCTCGTTGCTCACGTCGCATTGAATTTTCAATTTTGAAAATGTAGAAAATCGCTGGCTCCTTGGTGGAGGTTGCAATTTATGAATTTGTACCTGGGTATCCGTTCATGCTTTGCATAAATTCATCCAAATCATTTGGAGCCATTCGTTTGGTCTTCGGGATAGGAATGACTTTAGTGCAGGGCATTAAGAGGAATTGTAATAAGGGGACATTTGCTGTATATATCAGAAAATATGCCCTAAAAGTATTTTTGCATATGAGTATAAGGAATAATTTTATATAGAATATTTTGTCATTTTGAAAAATAACATAAAAATCATTACGAAAATAATATATATAAATATCGAACAAATATATTTTTGAATGATTTATTTTTCATTTCTTAAAATAGGTTTGTATTGAATTTGTTTTGTATTTTCTATGTGTATTTTTCCATTAAAGGGAAACTTATTTTTCTACATTTAATCCCATACTCATCTACTCAATACGATGTTATATTAAATATGTTAATTTGCCACAAACGCTTGCTATTAAATTCATTCAAACTGAACTTGAAATTACCCCCAAAAGTACATCTTCTTGACCTCAACCCCTTATGAATGGCTCGAACGATAAGCAGTCAAGAAATTTACAGACCAAGCGGTACAAGAGGTCAAAACAATTCAATAAATTTGCGAAACGTTAAACAACTCACGATTAAATAAGATTTTAGCAACTACATAAAAAGGCCTGTTGAGTAAGTGATAAAAATGCCAACAAAAACTGACAACAAGTAGCTGCAATAATAATATAGCAATAACAAAAACATCAACAGCAATAACAGCAACAGCAACACCAACACCAATAACAACAACATCAGCAGGAATAACAACCGACCAAAAAAAGGCAACATAATATTATTTGTAAGATGTGAACATGGGAGTTAGAGTCAGTTTATGTGTGTGTGTGTGCGTCTGCGGAACATGTCCTTGCATCCTTGCGAAGAGTCCGTAGTCAGACAGCGTAAAAGAATAAAAATTTGTGGAATTTCTTTTGATGGGACGTGCGTCGCATATGAATCAGAGAAACTAAGAGGAGCGATAGAGAAGAACTCATGCGTGTGTGAGTCTGAAGCGAGAGAGACATAGAGTGAGTGAGGGGGAGGACACAAGAAGCTGGTTTTTGCTAATAAAATTACCGAACAAGAAGGCAAAGGGCAATGATGGAGGCGAGAGTAGAAGAAGTAGGCGGACGGCCATGAATAAGTAGACGAAAATAAAAGAGTCATAAAATTTATCGGAGTTGAAATTTTAACTGTCTCACATTTATTAAAATCCGCCTTCACCTCAGTAACCTTCACCTTTTCCTATCTCTATCTCTTTCCTCCTCTTATAACCTTCTCTCATTCATCCGCCGACGATGTCGACAACGATAAGACAATGGTTAAAGGTGAGCTTAGCGGAAGTCCTTGGTTATCTGGCGGCGGTTATCGGAGGACATTAATCAAAATCCCCGGTACTAGGACAACGGAAAGACCGAATGAATGAATGCCTGAATGGATGACTGACTGTTGCGCTAAAGCATTTAGTCACGGCCGGAAATCCGGGCAATCGTCGACAATTCCGGCTGGGGCTCGCGCTGTTCGTAATTTAAATGAAATGAATTGGCAAATTTTTCATTCCAACGAACGGGACGGACGGCAATAAATGCTCCTAGAGAAGCAGCAGCAGGAACAAAAGCGTCAGCAGCAAAAGCGTCGGCAGCAACGGTAGGAAACCTCAGTCTCAGACACAACTGGGACGCTTAATCTGCGGCGCGGCGATAAAAATCTCGAAAATCCCACTTAAGTGCTTCGTAATTTATCTCTCGCGAAATGTTCCAACGACAATAACAATAACAACAACATGAACCATAACAACAAGACGTGTATTCTACCTAGCCAACAAGAAGAAGACATATTTCCTTCCTGGATGGAAGGTTGCAAGCATGGTAATCGTCGCGTGGCCTCACAAGAGGCGCCGTCGTTCATCGTGATCCGGCGACGTTGAGCTTCTGTCGTCACTGATGCCGATGCCGCCGACGCAACATGGTCGATACCGTCGATGATAAATGATGAAAAATGTCGAAAGCTTTAAAATTATCAGGGCCTTGAGACAAGAGCGGTGGATGGGGGTGGGATGAGGTGGTAAAGGAGGTTGGGGGTGAAGGATGAAGGACGAGATGGTTGCAATTGGTGGGCTGTAAGTGCAGGCGGCATCTGTGAAAAAGAGCAACTCATCAAGTCGTCACAGGTCTGAGGTTGAAGGATACGACGAACGGAGAAGGCAAAACAAGACGGGATGAGTTGAAGAACCAAAATAAGAACAGGCTGGGAAGAGAAAAGAAATAAGTTAAGATAAGAGTACTAAAAGTGAAGACAACAATGAAGAATATGAGTAGCCAACTGAAGGGAGAGAGAAAGAACGATGAATTGACTTCTCTCTAAAATCAATGAAACGTTTTTAAGTGTTGAAAACGTGACTCAACACAGCAACCATCAAGGGACAGTGTTAAATTGTTTAAAAACAACGGTAAGGGTAAAAGAAATTTAAGATTGAAAGGAAAAAACACTACCGAAATAAATCATGGTTTAAAGTGCTTTCAAAACGGCTTCGGTCGCTTCAATGGGAAAATCTATAAATTTTCTCTCACTTTCTTCATGGTCTGCGTCATCGTCAGAACCCGTCTCTTCCAGCATAACGCGTTTTGTCCTCTCGCTCCTTCCACCTTCCCGAGGACCACCAGGCGACGCCCACCAGTTCTTTCGAGGGGCCAACCAACGTCTCGAATGCGGAACCCTTTGGTTCGCAGAAAAAGAGCACAATAAATAATCAAAAATCTGTCCGGAGGCAAGAAAATTTCTAATTTTAAGAAAATTTTCCACGCCTCGAACGAGGGAAGTCCACAACAGCGAGGGTGACGGTCGAGGGGTGAGCGGTACAAGGATAAGACAGGATGGAATGAGGGCGGGGGATGGAGAAGCATTTATCAAAAGAAAAGGTCAAGTCAACGTTGAAATTCATTTCACTATCAAAAGCCCTGCAGCCAAACACTCTATGCGAGAGCTCACGAAATCCTTTCGCCACCAACGAAGACCGACCACCCGAAGAGAGTTTTCATCGGTTTCGCATTAACCCTCTAGACACTCCAGTCCTTAACCCGATAACGCCCTCTTGCTGGCTGTTGGTGCTTGTCCACACTCTATCTCCATCTCTTTCGCTCGTTGGCTCTGGGCTCGTTAAGGACTTCCTGTTTCCTGCTTTCGGCCTGTTGTCCGCAAATGAATTAAATTTCATTTTTATGATTGCATTAACATTGGCCCAAGCACCTAAGGACGAAGGACACAAACTTACCATCGACGAAAAGAGACAGAGAGAGAGCGAGAAAAGAGGGAGTAATGTCAGGAGAGAGGGAAGGGCAGAAGAAAGTGGCGAAAATGGCAGCCAGAAGGAAACGAGATTTGGAGAAAGGGAGTGCAAGAGAGAAAAAGAGAAGGAAATTCTGAGAACGAGTTGAGTTTCGACTGAAATGTAAATTTTTAATAAGCATTTTTGCTAATGGCGATTTACAGCAGCAACAACGAGATCAACAACAACAGTATTCCAGTGCTTCCGTATCCGCATTTTCATCCGTTTGGACGGATGGATGAATGGATGGATCGATGGATGGATGGCGAACACGAAGCGAAGGACTTTCCATGCTCTACCGAAAGTGAGAGAGAAAAGCAATTTTCTCATTTAAAAATTCATCGAATGAAAATTCATTTTAAATTGAAAAATTGTTCAACTTGAAGAAGATGGATAAGGAAGTGCCGAGTAATACAATAACAACAACAACAATACTGATATCCAATGAAAGGTTTCCCAAAATACAAAAACGAAACTGTGAAAGGAAATATCCCTGAAGGCGTCTGTTGATCTATCTATGTATCTCCATCTCTTTGTCTCGATTTTTGTCTCTTGTAAAATCAGCGCGATTTCTGCTTGAACGCGGCCATTTAATGACAGGAATTTCCCCATCAATATTTCTCAAAGGCCCTTCGGCATTAAATGAATAATTGGGGAACATTTTGTAATTAACATGCAAACTCATGCTGCTTTGAGATAGTGCTGAAGGAAAACGGCGAATCAAGCTAAAGGAAAAGAAGGGATTAATGATTTTGAAGGGTGCAAAATTTGAAAGGAATATTTTAAAGGTAGGATGTTTAATAAGGTAGTCAAATTTTTGAATCGCAAATTCTACAAGAAGATGATACTTAAAATTAAATTCAAAAACCAAAACTATTTGGTTCTGATCCTTCATTTCATCTATCGATAAAATATCCAGCACCATTGAATTTTCGAATCTTCAAACGCGTGTATCTCGACAAATAACACTCTAGAGCTAGTAAACTTTATGTTAGAACATTTATATCAATGATATTTTCACAAACGAGAGTAAAATCGCCGTTCACATTTTTCTATTTTTTCTTATCTTCTATACTCTATTTTGCAACGAATAAATAATAAACTTAATATTTTATCATATTTTCATATTTTTTGAGAATGATAAATAATTCATATTCATATGACTGCAGAAAAGTTGAATTCTCAAAACGAATACAATATTGTTGCTGATATTGTTCTGGGAAACAAACACATATGAGTTTATATATTTCAATTATTTTACTCATCGACCATATGTCGTCCTTTTCATAGCGCTCTCGCTGTCTGTTTCATTCTCTGTCTCGGCGACTTCTCTGGCCCGAAACATTTATCTTGTATTCAGTTTGGCAGAGAGTGAAAAGAGGATCGAATGAGTTCCAGTACTTGAGGCCTTCTGAGTATCCCTACATACAACTACAAGCAAGTATTCTCTCTCTTTCTCTGTCTATCTGTGTATAGCTCTCTGTCTGACTATGTATCTTTCTCTCTTTTTCTCTGTCTGTGTATATCTGTCCTGGACTCAAACAAATACATAGGCGAGGAGCTAGAATGGCCGTAAATAAATTCGAGTCCGTGCAGAGGACAGCACAGGACGACGGGACAGGACATTGCAGAAAGTTTATTGCATTCTGTGCTCATTCGCATCATTATTGCCAGCAGGCCGAAGGATGGAGGGACCAGACCAAGCCAGAACCGTCCCTCTCTGTGGAGGGATGAAAAGCAGCTGCAGTGTAGGCGAAAGAACGCAAAAGAACGAACACGAAAGGAAGGCAGAACGGAAGGAAGGAAGAAAAGCCGAGGGCAGTTGCAAGGACTACGAGTGCGCCGGCTGGGATGGCGCTGTTGCTTTCCACTGTTGTTGTTCAGTCGAAATTGTTGTTTTTGTTCAATTGCCATTGTTGTTATTGCCATTGTTGCTGGTCGATGTCGCATCCCTCGCTCACTCACAGGACTCACAGGACGTCGTTGCCATGCTTCTGGCGCTCCCTACCGAAGCCACTGCACCGTCAGCCGGCCCACCCAACCTCCACCGCCCTCTGACCATCGACGGTGGTAAATAAAATTTTATTTAAAAGGACGATGGTGGACGGCGGGAGCCTTCAGGAGGACAGTTAGCAGCAGTGGAAGGCGCCGCAGTAGGAGCAAATGGCAGGCAAAAAGTGAGAGAGAGAGATAAGAAAAGCAGTTTGCAGTTGCAGGCTAAAAGGAGAAAAAGAGAGAGGTAGAGAGAAAGAGAGGAAGAGAGAAAGAGAGCGAGGTAGAGAGAAAGAGTGAGGTATAGAGAAAGAGAAGAGGGAGTAGGGAGAGGTTGAGAGAAAGAAATAGGAGAAAAGAGCCGATGAGCAAAACAGTCTCGAGTCGACGCGATAGGTGAACGTAATAGCAGAAGGCGGGTCCCTTTCTACGGCAACGAAAAAAAGCACACACACACAACAACAATGGACCAAGAGAAAATAATAAGAGGAAAAATTCAATATATACATACATATATAGAATATGGAGGTGACTTTTTGCAAGAAAGTTTTTTTTACTTTTTACGATGGTGCCATAGACACAGACTCAGAGATTCTGAGAAGACAGCAAAATGAGACAGTAGGAGAGAGAGAGAGAGAGCGAGAGAGTGTGTGTGAGAGAGAGAGAGAGAGAGAGGGAGAGATTGATAGAGGGAAAGAGATAGAGTGACAGAGGGTAAAGAGAGTGCGACAAATTATAGTGAATTCGGGAAGGTGGAAGATGGAAAATTTAAAATAAGCAAAACTTAATTAATATAAATTTTCAATATTTTTAAATGATAAAATTTTAAATATTCCAATATTTTTCTCCGTTTCTTTTCTAACCTTGATAAATTATATAGAAGAAATATCATCGGCTATCCTTTCTTATATTTCAATATTTCCCAACAATCTTCTTCTAAAAATTGTATCCAGTTTGTCCGCTGTAAGTCTGTCGTGATTTTTGTAATTATCATTAAAATTATTTCGCTCATAAAAATCTTAAAATTTTATGTTCACGCGACAATGATTTAAATGCCAGCCACGCCCCCGTCCATCGCCCATCGCGCCCTGTCGCAATGAGATGGACGACGAGATGGTTGTAATTATTAAACGCGTTAAGTTAAGACCAGTTGGCGCTGTTGTCGCGGCTGCCGGCATCAGTCAGGACATTTCAATTTGGGCGGCGAAAGCGAAACGACGGCGAGGCGGCCGGGAAAAAAGCACGCAACACTTGCGCCAAAAAGTAGACTATAAATTCTGACGCGACAATAAGCGGACGACGAATCAAGGGGCAGCGACAGGCGGTCGAATGGTTGGACAGACGGACGGGCGGCCTGCTGAGATGGGGAGCCAAGGGCTGGTCGCAGACCCAGGAGTGGGGGAGGAGCGAAGAAGCGGACGGAAGTTGCGAACGGATGCGCCAACAATTGCTGGCAATTAAAATGTGGCGCGAACAATTCTTTATTCGTTGTTGTTCTTGTTGTTTCTCCTTCTGCCGCTGTCGTCGTTGGTTTTGCTGCTTAGGGCGCTATCGTTGTTTTGTTGGGATTGTTGTTGTATTTTAGCCTTGAGTTAATGAGAATTTCGTGTTTTTAATGAAAACAAATCATTGAGTGTGAAACGCCAGATTTTATTTTTCATTTCCGTGATTTCGTTTTCGACTTCGTGTTTAATTGAACCAATGGGATCCGAATGGAATTCGGAAACAGAGGAGGAAGGTAGAAAGATTTTTTTTATTAAATCTAATTAAATTAAATTTGAAATGATTCAAATATATTTAGTAGAAATCGACAATTATTTATTTGTAAAATTGATATTCAAAAAAAAAAAAACAAAAAATCCCTTCGTCAAAATCTCTTTCTTTACCATACTCAGTTATTGAATAGATTTCATCCCCTCAGTGATTGTGTATAACAGTTAAAACTGTTCGAATTTTCTCCTTCGCTTATTGTGCAGACTGAGAAAACGACCGAAAGGATAAGAGTGCGAGAGGAAGAGAGAGAAATCCAGTTGAGAGGAAACACGTGTCAAATCGCGAGAGAGTGACGTTGGTAAAAAGAATCAAAATAAGTATAAAATAATATATAAAATAAAAAAAAAAACAATATTTCTAATAAAATATTCTACAATATATCATTACCGGGAAATTATTAAAAAATATTTTAAAGAAAATCAAAAGCAAAACATTAAAAATTAGTTTTTTATATAGTTTGAAATGACAGCTTGAAGGAATATTTTGAAAATTCAAATGTTTGAACTAAAAATACACAACGCATTCAGAATGCATTTGTACATGTGGGTTCTTTGTAGACGAACAAAGTTGAGGCTGAAGTGAAATAAAGAAAATAAGATATTTTAATTTTTGTACACTCCACATGTACATGCACGACTTAAGTTGGAGTCAGGAGTGGATTTTAAAAATCAAGAACAGCAGGAGTAGAAAGAGTCGAAATGAAATAGAATAAAATCTCAAAACAGCTGCGCGCCAAGTGAATTAATTTGAATTTTAATGGGAGCGGTACAGCAAAGTGAGGAGCGGTATCGGTACAAAGTATTTTTGGCCCATATTTGAACCTCTGGAAGATAAAAATTGATTTTTTGAGATCCCTGATCTGTTTTTTTTTATGGAATTACATTTCAATATTGTACAACGGAATTAACAATTTCTTTCATTATATCCGCTATTTTTTCAAAAGGTAGGGCTTCCGAATTTCGAAGAGACCGCTACCAAGGAAGCGACGACTCATGTGTTGATTGTGTATGTGTGTGCGTAGGCAAAGAATTCCATTAAAATGGAAGAAGGAACGTAAAGAAAAAAGCATACGCAAGAGTAATTTGAATAAATTTGCCTACTGCTTGCGCCTAAATGTATGCAACCACATTTCGGCAAAAGCTGCAGATGTTGCACTGGAAATGTGTTGTTTTCATTTCCTTCTCTCACTCTTGCTCTCGTTCTCTTAATTTTTGTTGTTGTCATTGTTATTTTAGCCTTGTTTGCTCGAAGCGAATTAAAAAGCTTTTAATTTTGAAGCAATAATTTTTCAAATCGACAAAAACAATGACGAGCGTGAGGGTGTGTGGATGTATGTGATGCGGAAACTCATTTGCATGGGTGTGTGGGTGTGAGAGGTGAAAAGCGAGTGTGAATTGAAGAACTCTACAAATAACCTGTTTAACATAAGTCGATCAGAGATTTGTGAAGGCGAAGTGAGTGAGAATCTAAACAAATGACTCTTTTATAGAACAATGAAATCAAATGAGAAGATTTTCTGAAATTCAATAAAATTACAAAAAATATTTTATTTAAAAGAGATTTACAAAACGACACTTTCCAAATTTCCCTGCAAATTCACATCCTAACATAATTTTCGTCCTCGCCACCGTGAATTGAAGCACAAAAACCACTGACCACCCACGGCCCAGTGTCCGGTGTTGGGGGGAGGCGGGAGCAAAAGTCGAGACTCGCCGGAAACCGGAAACGAAACTCAACGCAACGTGAGGCGGTCGCCGGCTCCTGAATCTCGATCCTGGCCACACTGCAGGATGTCTTCATTTGCGACTGCCAAATGTCGAAAATTTGCGCATATTGTTTAGCTACAACAACAGCAGCAACAGTCATTTCCACAATAAGGACATCCAACAGGCGGACAAAGAGGAAGTCCTTTGGCCACACAATAAAAAAAAGGACAAAAGCACACACATTTAATGTGTAATTAAATTTAAAAGATAAACAGTTGAAATGTAACAACAACAACGTTGGCCATAAAAAGGTTTTTAAACAGTTACAACAACAGAAACAATAGCATAAAAATTATAATGTGGTCGAGGAGAAAAAAAGAAATACAAATAAAATGTACTTGTCGTGGGCCATGAAGGTGATGAAGAAGGAGAAAATCAGGAGAAGGAAATGCAAATATTTAACATTGGATTTAAATGTGCATTAAAAATAATCCTTAATGGGTTTTACATATTAAGTGTTTGTATTGTTTTTTTTTTGTTATTTGCGTTTGATCTCATTACCTTTGTGATTGTTCGAATTGCGAATTTCATGTGGGTGCGCAAAAATTATGTTTCAGCAATGAATTCACGCGCTTGGAGTGGAAATTGTTTTTGATTTCACTTTGCAAAGAAGATAGGGAAACATTTCTTTGCTGGGGATATTTTATCATATTATCATATTTGCTGAGTTTTTTAAACTATATAATTTTTTAGAAAGAAAAAAATTTAAAGTCATAATCATTTGAACATTTGAAACTGGCGAAAGAAATCGAAAAGATTTTGTTCCAATTTCAGCTCAGACTTCTAGTTTTCCTGCGAATAAGTTCCACTTTATTTCTAAAACTTTGCAGACACAGAAGTCTGACTCCACCACACTTTTGTCAACTCTCTCATACTAAAGCCATCTTAACTTCTTCTCTTCTTCCCCTGTTTGCGATGTATTCGCGATGTGCGTTTGAATTAAAATTGTATATCAAAATTAATTGATAAACTTCACACATCCTCGTTGAGTCTGAGTTGGAAGTTGGAGTTTTGGCAATGTCTTTGACCTTGGGACACAGTTTTCGTTACCCCAGAAATAAAGTTCCGTCTTCACTCCTCCTTCCACACATACACAGTTACGCACACTTGTTGCGACTTTGAAACATTTTGGAAAAATTTACTTAAAACTTCGGTTCGTCTTGTCTTGGTTGGGTTCGAAAGTTTCGTTAGTTAATAATAAAAATTAAACTTTCGCGTCAATGGGGAAAAAACTTTCGCTACCCAACACTTTCTGGCCTAATTTTAGTCGAGAGGGACGGGGTGAATATAGGAAAGAGTTGAGTGAAAGAGATGGTAAATGGCGGAATGTAGGGAAATAAGGGATGGTATTTTATTAAGCAACCTTCTGCGCTGAAAAGGAATTTAAATTGTAGACAGTAGAAAAAATAATAAAAATAAATAAAAAATTACAAATTAATTAAAATAACTGTGTAAATAAAGTAATGAAATATAAAGAAAACCAAAATGTTTGGGCACAAATCAATACATTAATTTTTGGTGCTTTATCTTCCATTGAAACAAGAACAAAATCTTCTCAATGGAGTGGGTTATGTTCGCTTCATTCAAATAAAGTTTGCGCCTTCCAGTGCAAGTCAATGACCGGCTGTCTGTCCACTAGTCTCAGATGTTCAGATGTCTATCCGCTAAACTGTCCGTCCAGACCATGACAATTTCTTCCGCATTCCGTGTGTCAAACAAAGTTCTTAATATTTTTTTTTCTGTTAGGTCTGACCCTCGATTGTGAACGGATGCGTCGAGATACCCTTTTATTATAATTGTTGTAGTTCTAGTTGTAGTGGTTGTTTCAGTAGTTGTGGTTGTTGTAGTATTAGTGGTAGTGACTGTCTGCAAGTTCGTCGGCAAAGAAGTTGTCTTCGTTACCGAACTTCGAGACAGAAACTTTTCACAGTGTTTTGACCAAGAACTTTTCGTTTATGGGCGAAAAAGTTCTCCTCGCGAACCCTGAGTGAAAACATGAAGAAAATAAGGATATAAATTTTGGCGAAAAATTAACGAGAAAGTGAAATTAAAACGAAATTTCGCCGACGAAAAGTGAACGAAATTTGGATAAAACTGAATAAAGAATAGTGTTTCAAGGTGAAGAGCAAAATAAAATTCGGCGAAGATGTGTAAAAATTAAAAAGACAAAATAAACACAGACTTTTATCCCAAGCATCAAAATATATTTCAGATGTGTGACGAGATTATTCTGTGGATTCATTTGAATCCTCTGACAACAGCTTTGATTAATTTTAATAAACCTCGAAATGGATCCCCACCGAAGCTTTCAAATTCAAATTTAATTAAAAAAGATTTCATTTCCATATGAACCAAATATCCTAGCTCATGACACCCACCCACACCCAGACATTTATTAACACACATTCACACCGTGGAAGCCCGCAGCCTTCTTAACCCCATCGCCCCCAAACCGATGCCTCCCAGCGTAGATGATTAAAAATGCGAAGGTATAAAATTAAAAATCCCTAATCAAATGTTGTTGTTCTGCCATCGTCGGGAGATGTTGATGTACTGGTGTGTATGTTTAAATCTCAATGGAGCATCTGGGATGAAATGAACGAACTCTCGAGCCTTTTCCCACTCAGTGCGACGACGGCCCGCGACCCGTAGGAAAGAAAGAAACGAAAACTTAGTAAAATTTTCCAAAACCCTTATCAAAAATATGGGAATAGCTTTTCACATCGCCAAGAGATACTGGCAGCCATATTGTTTTTCACTCTACATTGTTATTGTTATTGTTGTTGTTGCTGTAGTAAATTAAAGCTCACATACGATGAAGTGACGTCAGTTGAATTTTTGACAGTCGACATGTGGGATATTTATGAGAAGATTTTTAATGAACGCGTATTTTTATGTGTGTGGCTGTGTGTGTATTTGTGTATATCCTGAAACGGTGTACGGTGCTACTATTGTTGTTGTTGTTTTTGTTGGCTCCGCTTGCTGGTTGATTTGTGGCAATCAACCTACATCCATGTGTGAGGTTTTCCACTCCCTTCTCTTTCCTTATACTCCCATACTCCCTTCATATCCGCGTTTTTCACATTCTAATTTCCTCTCGCACCCAACCGATCCTGTCCGATTTCTTTCGTTTCATTCTGAATCGTTCCTTTGCTTTTCATTCCGCACCAAGAAGAGGCTTTCGAAACTATCACCTCGAGCGATGTTGATGAACTCTGCTCACTCCAACTCCCAGTTTTTGCTCGAAATGAGAAAGGGTTAATTTAGGTCTTCCTTCGCCTCTCCATCATCGTCGCGTTCTGCTGGTTGACGTGTGGCTGGGGGGATGGGACGACGCTGGGAAGCAAGGAAGAAGGATGATGTCTAGAAGGATGAAAGGAATCCTACGGAGGAGGATAGAAGGCAGCCCGGGGAGGAGGATTGTGGCTGGGGTTGAGCTGCTGCTGCTGTCTCGTCCTTATGTTTTTGTCGCTTATCGTTTTGTGAGTTTTTATCGCGAGAAGAACATCTCTCCAGAGTCTCCACCTCTTCACTTTCACTTCCTTTCTCGTTCCCGCTTCCTTCTTCCACAAAGTTGTGGCACGGAAGCACTTAATGGAAACAAGCGAATTTTGACATTGATTACAGAGGCCCGTATCGTCGTCGTCGTCATAGCCCACTCCCACCCCTTTACCACCCATCCACGCGCCCTTGGGAGTCACCCCCGGTTGGTGCCACCCGCCGACACAAGGGGTTAAGCGCCCAAAAATATGCCTCATCCGCGACCTGTCTCCGAAATCTGTATATAATTTCTCACCACCCCCTTCCGCGCTCCCTTCACGGAGAAGCTGAAGTTCCTTGTCTTGAAAATTTTAAATGCTTTAAGAGCTCGAACCCTTGGTTTCCTTATTTTTCCTTCTCTCTCTTGTATTATTTATTAAATCGTTTTTGTTGTCGTTGGTCTTATCTGCAGACGTTATATCCACATTAACAACAACAGCAATAAGAACAACAACAACAACGGAAACAACAATAGCAACAACAACGGAAACAACAATAGCAACAACAATAGAGAACAACTGACGATTGCGATAATTAAAATTATATCCAAAAACGAACTGCGTTCGAATTGTTTGCAAAACGCGAAAATTAAGATTTTATGGATTGGTCTGGATTGTTTTCAAGGGTTTCCCTTTCAAAGGGTTTGCGACAACTCTGCTGGCGGCCAAAAGTGGATTAAAGCTTGGATGGAGGTCGAGTGCCTGGTGGATTATAGGGGATGGTGGATGATGGAAGGAATAGTGGGAGGTGGGTTGAGTAATGTTCATGTTAAAATGTAGGGAATTTCAGTGGACAAAGGGATTCATGGAGGGATCAATGGAGCTAGAGAGAGGAAGAGGCTTAGATTAGGGAAAATAAATACGGGTCTATCGATTTTTTTGGTACAGGTCAACTGAAGGCATTGAAAGATGCGAGACGTTAGTTGGTTATAATAGAGTAGAATACGTTTCACAAAACCATGATAGAAATATTGAATTAATAATAAAATTACCGAGGTTACAACGCGAATACTATTATTGTATACAATCGTCGTGGATTCAAACTCGTCGTTGTTTATTTTGTTAAAATATTTGCGGTTAAGAAAACTATTTATTTTCCTACAAAGTATGAGACTTCAACTCTCAGTCGCTCTTTCTCTCTTTCTGTCGCTCTTGTGCGACAGACATTTAATTAATTGCATGCTCGTGCATAAATCAATTTTAATAACCTGACTTTCTACTGCAACGCGAGCTCCCCTCACAACCTGTTCAACAACTACAGCTACTCGAGGTATATGATAACACCAGTCTGCTTGAACTATCCCTAGTTCTGCTGAAAGCTACCTTTATTCTCTTTCTCCCTCTCTCCGTAGTCAACCGCTTCATGGACGATGCGAACCTCGACGACTCGTTCGAAGGACTAAAAATGCAAAACCATGCATCAAACGTGAGTTCTACAAATATCTATCTATCTCATGTTTTTGTTGTGGAATTTATTACCATGCACTTCGTTGTTATATACTGTTGTTGATGTGTCGTTGTTGTTATCATTGTTGTTGTTTGTGTATAATAATTTTAAAAACTCAATGATGATCGCAGTTGAAATTTCCCTGCGTTTTCGCGGTACATTTGACTAAGTAAAGAAGGGAACTATTTAGAGGATAACAAAGAGAAAGAAATGGTGGGAGAGAGGGAGCGAGACATACAGACGGTAGTTGGCGATGGGCAACTATGATGGATGCCAAATTCTGTGTGCATGCGCATAATTATCTCATTAAACTACAAATTACGTTGCGTGCTCAGACATATTAAAATTTCCACAAGCAACCGGAACCGGAGCTCAATGTGAGACAGGATGTGAGTTTTTAAGCCATCCACGATGCCAGGACCCACTTTGATGGTAGCCCGGAATACGGTTCAGTCGTCATAGAAACATGCGAAAGGGGAAAAATGAGGAGATGTCCGTCTTTGACGAATAGTTGTGCAATTCCGACCACAACTTTTGCCACAGTAACTAAGGGAAGTGGATCCTAAAAATTAAAAATATATATATTTTTAAAGTAACCTCCGAAGAAATATTTTCTGCAATCTGCTTGAGGTTCTTAAAATAAATAAAAATCTGTTTTGCTTCTGCGACTTTGCCTCGAGGCAAAGTACTTAATTCTATTGTCCTGCCTGACACCAACACGCATTCCTGAGATTTCCACTCTCCCCCACTCCTTGGACTTCATCGGCCTCTGGCCACGAACTTCACTTGACAAACACATTAATACACTTAGCGAAAGCAGCTCCCGGGGTCGACCCAGAGTCCCGAGGTCCAAGGAGGATACCAAGTGCGTAAGCGGCTTATGTACAACAACAACAACATTCAGTCAGTCTTATAACAAAGAACATCTTACTACAACAAGTATAGCAACAATAATGGAAGGACGTGGACGGAAGAAAATCTGAAAATCTTACAAAAATGTCACCCAAGCTGCCCAGAATAACGGGGCACCATAAAGTATCCTTAAGGCAAATGTCCGAGGGGTGAAGAAAAATCGAGGGCAGGAATTTTCTTCTTTTTTTATTCACGGACGAGTTCCATATCAATGGCTGCTCAACGACTTCCGCTTAAGGAAATTATGAAGTGAATGGGCAGCAAAATTTATTGCATGAGTAGGCGGTGGAGAGAGTGGAAAAAAGGACGAAAACAGGATTAAATCAGCATGTGCGGTTGACAACAACAACAAAACCACATTCCATAGGGATCCACTAAAATAACTCAAGCGAATTGACCCATCGAGCAACTGGTACAACAAGATGATACCCCAAACCATATCATACTCTCCCTTTCTCTCTCTCCCACCCCGTGGTACAAGAAAGTCCTTTTAATCCCAACACATATCCTGATAACAATGCGAGCGCTAAAGTGCAGCAAATTTATTTATCTCTCTCACTCTTTGCTCATCCCATCTCTTCCTATGGACTTCTTTCCTCTTCTTGGACTTTTTTCCCCTTTTGTTTCGTTTCTCTTGATCTGATGTCCGTCGTGTGGTGTCCTTGCGAAATTATTGTTGTTTTTTATTTCTCCCTTTTATCACTTTTTTTTATCACTCCCTTTCTATCATGTCCTCTCTGTCTTCCCCTCTTATGTGGGATGTCGCTTTTTTCGGGTTGAATTTTTTATGAAGTTGTCAGGATTCTTTGCTCTAATTTTGTTGATTCGATCACAAGTGGGTGAAGGTCCTGCACTCAGCGGAATGTCCTTTATGTGGTGTCGGTGATGATGCTTTTAGTGGGCCATAAATAAACAATTATCAGCATGTGTGCACCCTCGCACACGTCTTGAACGTGGGGGAATTGAGGATAAGTTACAGTAGTGGCGAATAGTTTTATCAAGAGAGAGTAGTCTGATTTTTTAATAAATTTTTCGGGTTAGCAGTCCAAAGGGGTTCAGAGTCTTAATTCAGAACCTGGGATAGATCTTCTGTATAATTTGAAACCCTTCACTAGACTTGAATTTTTCAATGACGCCAGGGCTATTTTCAAAAATAATCATTTCGGTTTCAATAAGCTTCTGTTTTCTCTTCAATCATATTCCAATGAACAATCTTCACTACATTCTTCAAATCTTTACGCTGTTGGATTCACGAAATTTAAACGCCTTGGCAGAGCCATCCTTCTCTCTGCCGTTGGTCTGTCAACGGAGGGCGTTTGAACTCATTAACAAAATTATGGCGAATTAATGCATTGTCTGGGAGGCTAATGGCGTCGTCCCTTCGGCGTCTCTCTCTCTTCGGCTTGCGAAATCTGTCGTTGCCCTGTCACACAGCTGTCGACAGGAAGCCAACGAATCCTTCGTCCTTTGTTCTCGACTCGGAGCGGTGAAATGCATGCGATTTGCATTAGAATTTCAAAATATTTTGCACTCGAATTATCCACCTTCGAATGTCTGTGAATATGTCCTTTCGAGGCGAGAGAACTACAGCAATATGTTGTGGTAATTTATGTCTCTGTGTGTGTGTGTGTGTGTGTGACGCAGATGGAACTCAAGCTTAGACACGTCTAAACATTGTTGTCGATGTTGTTGCTATAACTATTGTTATTGTTGTTGGTGTTGTGCCCATCAAAACAAGTTGTTTACCTGCTGAGATGTGATTTTCATTTTCCATTTCCTCGAGCTTCCTCCCCTTTTCCTTCATTTCTCCTCGTCGCCCTCCTTCTCTCAATCTGAGTCCTGGACTCTTTGTTCGCTTTCCTATGGCTGACAACTCTTCACTGGCCCGAAGAGGAAGCAACTTGACAAGGGTTCTTAATGATCCTTTAGGACTCTCCTTCTCTCTTTCTCCCTTTCGCACTCTCTAGCTCTTTCTATCGCTCTCTTTGTTGTGGCGTTTCTCTTCGTGCCGTGAAATGACTTTGAAGTTTTAAGGATATAGTTTCAGTTGGTAAAACATCTTGTTCACACTTGTTCTTGTTGTTGTTGGTGGTATTGTTGTTAATGTTGTTGTTGATGTTGATGTTATTTTGGTTGTTATTGTCGTTGTTGTTATTGTCCACATTGCAATGCAGTGGCTGGCATCAGGAAGGACAACAACAAAAGCAGCTGCAGCTGCTGGTGCCAAAAAGTGTCAAACATTCAAAATAGTAAAATCAAGTGTCCCTTCATTTGTGTGTGTCCTCGAGCACAAGGACAGCCCGGAGTACCAAACAGAGTGAGGGAGAGAGAGATAAGGAGAGAGTGAGATGGGAAGAAGTTGGCCCAAGGGAAGAAGGACATTGCGTCCAGACGCCTGAGCCGAAAAGTTTCTAAGCTAATTGCTTATTTTGTGGAAATTAAGTGCTTTAATTTTGTTGATTCAAGTGCCACCAGCCCGACCTTCTGGACCGTTTTCTTCATCTTCGTAGTTCTTCTCCCTCTTCCTCCCTCATTTCCTCTTACCCATTGTTCGTCAAAAGAATCAATTCTCCCTCATCCTAAACGATGTTTGAACTCACATACGTCCATCAATGGGCAGATATTTGTGTGCTCAAAGGGCGAACATTTTTTCTTTTTCGTTTTACCAACTCTGCCCTTCACTCAGATTGAAAAATACTTATAGGTACCTGATTCTCCACCCCACGATCCGATCCAATTTTAATATTTTTCCCGATTCCTGTGGCCTCATTCGCCGTCTGGCCACCTGCTCGACCCGAGTCGAGTGATGCCCCAACCTCCCTACCTCCCTCTCTCCATCTATCGCCAGTGATGCCGATCTATTGAGTTTCTTTTTCGTTGGTCTCGATTTTCGTGGCCGCCCTTGTTTTTGAAGCTCGAGTTTGAAATTATTATGTTGACTTTGTACTTTGCATCATTTATTAAAATCTTCGATAGACAGATAGCTGCTCAAATGAGCGGACGGGGAGAGATAGACGGGCGTATCGATAGACAGGCTTGTGGAAGGACAGACAGACAGAGAAAGATGGAGAGAGAGACAGGCTGATGGACCGATGGAGAAGCAGACAAGGGAGATATCGGGGAAGGTTTTGTCCTTCCCGCTGACAGCATGTTGTGTTTATAACTTTTTGATGTCCCGCCTTCGACCCCACCGTGGCCCACCTTTGCCTCAGCTGTTGTGGAGATCCTTCGGCTCTCGACTGCGGCCGCCATCGAAAGTATTCGCCCCACTTCATCCTTCTTGTGACTCATCGAAATTTATGGTTTTCCAATATTTGCTTCGGTTCGATATCAAAGTTTTCTCCTCTGCTGTAGTGTTTCACATATTCAAGTTCTTAAGGAAGCCGAGAAGATTCCCAGTAAAGTAGAGAAGTACGATTTTAAATTATTGAACTTTAAAGCGAATATTTTTAGCGTATATTTTTTTTATTATTTCCCGTTCCTATTATTATCAGAATTTTATAAAATTTTGGATTTGATTGAATATTTTTTATTGTATAATAAGTTTGAATTTCATTTTTTTTTGCATCTATGAAAATTGTTCTTTTCAACGAAATTTTTTATTTCTTAAACGTTTTTAATTTTATTAATTAATTTTAACAATTCTGAATTTAAACAAAAATGTTTAATTATCAATATTAATTTTGAAATTATTTATTTTCTTTAATTTCAGTACTAAAGTAATCATCTTTAAAATATTTACTGGAACAATACAGTCCATAGATAGTAAAACGTAAGTTCATATATTCATTCACTCTAAAAATGAATATATTTCCTTATGTAATCATTTGAAGACAGAAGATTTTCAACGTCCACCCAAATCGTTTTCCCCCAATTCACCCTCTGGCCTTTAATCGTGAATTCCTTTAAATTGTTTGCCCCCAAAACCTCAAACCGAGCGTCAGCTCGAACGAAATGTTCAAAATTTGAACGGCTCGCCACAGACACTGACTGCAAAAACTAATGACTCTGGTCTACCGTCAACTATTAGACTATACCACCGAAACAAGAACAAAAATAACAACAAGAATGGCAGCAAGAAAAACAACAAAAATAACAACCAATATAACAACAAAAGGAAGGACAAAGGAACATGGAAACAAATAACCTTTTGCCAGAAAATGTGGTTAATTTGCTTTAATGTCTGTGCAAATGCAACAACAACAGTCAGCCATTCGATGTTTTCGTATAAAACTCTTCAAAATGGTAACAACAATAATAACAACAACAACAACAACAACAACAACAAACAAAACAAAACAAATAACGATTTTCAGTGCTAAAGCGCCAAAAACTCAAGATGTTAGACGATGGTACAAGAAGAAGAAGCAGCAGCAGCGGAAATCCCACGTAATGACCGTAATAATCGCAGTTAATTAGTCGACGACTATACAACAACAACAATAACAACACCAGAACAGCGACAACGAAGACAACCCAGTATAACAGCAAAAACAACAACAACAACACGAACACCGAGTTTAGTCGAGAGTCGATGAAGAAGATCCAAACGTTCAAAACATTTCCGACCGTAACAGCTTTTATGACTATAAAGCAACATCAGTCCCTCCACCCCAGGATCGAACCCTCCTCTTTTCCTTTTACCCTCCCTCCTCGCCTGCTTTCACCCTTCCCTACCAAACCCAACCTTCCACCATCCGACGTCAACCCCTTCACTTGATTGCAGCCATTAGTCGCTGATGTTTTTGTTTCGTAGTGAGAGGGAGCGAGATGGAGTAAAAAGGCAACGGATGGTGACGAGGGGAGAGAGAGAAGATGAGCAATAGAAAGAAAGGGATGGATGCAGTCAAGAAATTACTAGGAACAAGAGCGAGTGAGATGAAGCGATTGTGGTTTAAATATCGAAACAAGCGAAATGTTGCATTTTAAAAACCGTTTTCCGGAGGCCACGCCATCGGATCCACCGTGTCGTTACTGAGACAATCTCTTCGCCCCTTATTGTTCAAACCCTCGCCCATCACCCTTCAAAACCTCTCCATTTACCCCACCTTGTGTTGTTGTTATCTCGATGGCGCGACGCGAAAAGTCATTACGTTGCAGCCTGAACAATTTCGCCTATTCGCAGATTCGTATAATCGTCGTTACATCGTCGTAGACGTAATTATTTTCATTTTCGTTATGTATTTTGTTTAAATATTTTGTCAGCCATTGAAGCGGAAACGGAAATGCGATTCAACATGGAGTTGTTTCCGCAGGCAAAGGAAATGAACAGAGTTAATGCGGTGAAGGTGAACAAGAGTTGTGTGTGGGAAAAGGAGAGAAGAGAGACAGACAGGAAGGAAGAGGACATTCCAAAGAACGAATTCGCACGTGAATCTACTCTCGGTCGATGTCGAGTGATTTTCATGAATTTATGGTCGTTATTTCTGATATTAATTATATACTTCAGAGGACATGTGAGAGTTTCTATGGACAATTGAAAATTCTATAGGTCAATTATCAATTATCCATCAACACTTTCGATGAAGTATACCTCAAAAACAAACAAAAAATCAATATGAAATTCAATTACCTAATCAATTAATGTTTAATTAAAAATTCCGTCGTTATAGTCTGGTCAATTAACAATAAATAAAAAACACAAAAACACCATAGACAGCTATGAAAAACCCCCAATTCACATCGGATAACACATGGAATTTCTCACTAAAATATCCCATAATTTCTCTACTTCCCTCCCATTTTTACATCTTCACCCTTTTACGCACTTCATCCTCACATGAAATCGAACCACAGGCCACTTAAACTTCACTCGATCTGCACCTCAAGCACTCTTCCTTCAATGAATTCCTAATGATATTAATATCATTAATTGTGTGCGGAGGAGTGTCTGGTATTGTTGTTATTGTCACTGTTGTTGGTGTTTTAGTTACAATTTGCATACCGCCTTGAAAACAATTAACCGCCGTCCGCCAACATATTCATTAAATTAAATTAGAGCGCATTTGTTAAACATATTCGACTGGCGGCGGATATCATAATTACAACTTCCGACCGGACAACTCCATACGTTCATGTGTCTGTGCTTCTATTCATATGCGTGTATGTCCATCCGTATGGTAGGGTTTGGTTGTCCTTCCGTTGCGTTGTGTTTTCCGTTTCCCTCGAAGTCGAAGAACGCGGCGTCCCTTGAAATTCCTCTCCTCATCCTCATCGACCTCCTCACGAAACGCCTCCTCTGGCTCCTGGGGGCCACACTAATGCACATCCTGTTCAACGCACAAATGTCCTTCCAAACACACACACGCTCATATATGCCTACATAACCTACAGGAATAGCATGCATGTTGCCGGACAATAGGAAGTCGCTCATTTGCATGTCCGCAACTCCTTCGCCCTGCAACCAAACAAGGACCTCCGATCCCGACGTTGCATTAAGGATGTGCGGGATGAGTGTGAGTGTGTGCAGTGGTAAACAGGTGCATGTGTGCTTGTGGAGGACATAAATTGTTAATGCTAAAAGGCCTAATTAACTAAGCAATAAAATTGTAAAGTTCACACAATGGACTTCGATACAGGGTCGTCGTGAGGAGAAACCCCAAGAGGGAAACGCCTCTTAGTTTGTTTGAGGTGGACCCTTAGGTCCTTGCGGAAGCCTTCGATCGTTGGGTGAGCCTTTAACCCTGGTGAAGCCGTCCAGGTCCTAAGAGTCTGACTCCTATCAGCCCGTCTCTTCCTTTCTCTGGACTTCTTCACGGTTTTCCTTTAGGTTCAATTAAGCCCCATCGATATGAACACCCTCGAGGCGCCATCGCCACCGGAAGTGAGCTCCGCTTCTATTCTCCATCTCCCTCACTCCGCCCACTTTCATTCCCCAAAGGTCTTTCCTTCACTAGTTCCTCCTCTCCTCTCTGTTGTCACCTTTGGCTTTAGTTTGGCCGCCAGACCCTGCATGTTAAGGGTTAATTGTTGTAGTTAGTTACCCATGGCCAGGAGCAAAGTAACACAGACACACACATCAACTTACATGTGTGCGTATGGCATTTGTATCAATTAACAACGGAAAAAAGGGTTAATTTATAGCCACACGCTTAGTGGGCCAGAAGAATATTTCTCTTTCTCTCTCTTTCATTTTCTCCCTTGTCCTTCCCCTTTTGATTCGGCCAAGTTGGGGGACTTGGTCAGTTTGTTGTTGTTACAGTTTCGTTCCCCCTCACCATTGTTGTAATTGATATGCTTTTGTGTTGACCGGCCGACTAGTCTTCTGTCCTTCCATTCGTACGTCTTTCCTTCCTGTCGTCTGTCCTTCCTTCCATCTATCTGTCCGTTTGGGCTGCTCTCCCTCAATCCTTTGGGCCATGGTTAAATGTGTGTTAAAGCCTGCGGAAAGCAAGCTTCAACAGCTTGTTTAACCGCCAGTTAAACATCGCCAGGTTTGTGCTTTCTCTGACCACTGACCGTTCCCCTTCACCGTGGGCGCCCTTTGTCGTGTTCTCGTGTTGTGCTTTTAAGCCCTCTGGTCAATTATAGGGATTTCGTGCGCTTTAGCGCTGCAGCAGGTGGCTCGTAAAATGCAACAAGGTGGACGAAGCCCGACGGCGATGATGGGGGAGTCATCAGGAAAGAGGAATGGAGAGCGAAGACGAAATGAATATAGGGTTGAGAACCTTCTAGGAAAACTTCTTGAACTTCATCTTACAATGTGATTCCCATCAAATGCTTTAATGTTTGCATTTTATTGCCGTCTTTTGGCAATTAAAATATTTTCTCACAGTAGCACCCACATACTACATGTACTCACATGCATTTATGTATGAAGTTCATGTGTGTATGATCTTTATGTGTGCATAATTTTTATGTGTGTTTATATGATCTTCATGTGTGTTTGTTTGAACTTTATGTATGTCGATAGGTTTTATCACTGACACAACGCTCCACAAGACCCATAAATAATTCGCGACTCCTTGGGGACAATTGTTTACGAATAAATCTCGTGAGTTTTATTCGCGTGTGACTCGAATGGTCTGAGATGCTCGAGGGAAGGAAGGGGTGCTAAGGGAGAATAGTGGGTAGATGGAGAAAGCGAAGCGAAGATGAGAATTTGAATTTTTATCTTAATCCAGTATGGAAGACGAAGAAAAAATGGAGTAAGAAGACGAATAAGTTTATCACACATTCGAGTTTTATCAACGACGAAGGTGGGGATACTTCGTGTGGAGAAGATGGGAGAAGAGAAACTAAGGATTAAAATGTGTGAAAGAAGAATTGGAATGTTATGAGAGAGAGAATAGGTAATAAAAATAGGGGAAAAAAGGAGACGAGTTGAGATTATGCTTCGCAGTGAGCGAAGTTTTATAGTCTAGTATTTAAGTATTTATTCTTAAAAAAATTTAAATATGGTGATATTCTTAGAATAAGGACCATTTACTTTTATTTCTATAATCATCTGAGGAATTACTCCAAATGCCATATGTGTTAAATGAACACAGGGCAGGGGAAAATCCAAAAGAAAATCAATCACGACGAAAGTTTTGTCATAAAATTCAACACCTTCGCGCAATGATTTCGTGTGAAAAAAAGTATTGTCTACGTGCAAGAAGAAAGGAGAGACAGAAAAAAAAACCATGAAATTTCGCACGCAATCCTTTGAAGGAAGGAACAGGCCATGTGATGGGAGGGTTGGAAAGAAATCAACATCAACTGTCACCGAACACACCGCATGAGAAAAATATGTTTACAGACACACACAATCATTCGTGTGACGAGACGAGGTGGCAACCCTTTCGAATGAAAGGATAGGAGAAAAAAATAAATCTATTAACCGCATGCATTTCCACCCCACATATGCGGGAATCGACCAGAACCACAATAAGAACAACAACACACGTATCAATCGAACCATCAAAGTGCCGTTATATCGTTGACGTTCACTCGATACACATCATCCATCAATGTCAAATTATGAAGTGATCATCATATTTGGATTTGGATTTGAGCCGCACAAACCGAACATGGCAAACAACAACATTCAAACACTCAATAAAAATCGTGCACGCCATGCCATGGGTCATGAGTATCACCAAAGAGTTATTATTGTTGTATCGGGGGCGAAAATAAGTGTTGGTGAACATCTAGAAAAAGTGAGAGAGGGGAACATTTTACAACATTTTATAGAAGAAAAATTAGATTCAGTAGAAGAATATATTTACATATATATATAAATATCTTCTGATAGTAATTAGTTCTGTTCTTTTGTAAATAACGTAATGATTTCAATTGTTTATTAATTCAAAAAATGCAAAATTTCGATTTTCAAAAAAGTCTCCTGAATTATTAATTATTTTTAATGCATTTATAACTCCACATAATCAGTAAAAAAACTGGATAAAACTGTTGTACAAAAAAATCGCCTTCCAACACTTGAAAAGAACCCCTTCTGGTGGAAAAAAACACAACAATAACACCTAACATCCTGCTCATTTTTACTGTTTGCTCAACCCTATCGCGAGCGTTCAGATTCAACGACTTCATCATCGTCCACATACACCTATACACACGCTCACACACACACTCCCACACAGACGGAATATATCGTCGTTCGCCACAGGAGGCGGTCGAAGGACTCTGAAGCCGTGACGGCAGCAGGCGGAAGGAACGTGTTCATAATATTTGTTGTTATTGATATTTGAAAAGCAGAAAATTTAACCCACAACCTTTGCGAGTGTGAGTGCCTGTGTGTGTTTGAGTGTGTGAGTTCTTGGGTTGGGGGTCGAAGGGCCAGGGTGAAACATGAGCGCAATATTCAATCAAAAATCGATTATGTATCGAGAGGAAGAGAGGGAAAGAGAAGTGAGTGGGAGAGTGTGTGTGAGAGAGAGAGAGATGGGGCGAGTGGCAACACACGGTCGTTCACGGCTATTGAAACGACAAAAGGACTACAACGGGTGATGCGGCTGATGAAGAGGGGAAGGAAGTCATTTTTTTTATTTCATTATTTTCACCTCCTACTTTACTTGTTCGTCCTCCTTTTCTTCTGCTGCCTCCTTTACTTGGTCTTCCTCATCTACTTATGCTCTACCACTTCCTCCCGATTTTCGTATGCCGAGTGCCTTCGATGACAATGAATTATTTGCTGTCAGGGGGTGGTGGTCGGTTGGGAGCAGATGTGGGACGAGGTTTTTTGTTCTTAGCTTCCGAAGGGACCTCGGCCGCGATGCGGGGGTTGAGTGCGGGCTGCGATTGACACGATTTTAAAACCCGATTCTCGATTTTCGTATGTTCTAAACGTAGGCAGCACCTGTGCCAGAAGATTGGGGCATGGGGCCAAGAAGAAGTAGCCGAAGAGGAGGAAGAAACGTGTGGAAGAATGGTGTAGCGAAGAAGGTGTCGCAAGGGAAAGGACATGGGGAGAGCGTGTCGAATATATCGAATATTCAATGAAATATTGCCTGGAACCTGGGGTTTCAGGGTTCCGCAGGCATTGATTTATTTCCTTATTGATTATGATTTAGAGCACCTCATGTCAGGATATCTTGCCTTGTTTTTATTTTTTCGTGTTTTTACTCACCTTCAATACTCGCCTTCTTCAATTCTCAACCCCCTTCCATGTTCTGTTTTTCCACTGTTTCTTTTAACTTCTGGTTTCTCTTACAGAATTTTTATATGTATTTTTGATTTTATGTGCCTAAGACTTTAAATTTATTTATGCATTCGTTTTTTAAAATAAAATATATTTCATTTTTCTGAAATCTTTTCAAACATTCAATCTCAATTTTTGTCCAGTTTTTCATTATAATTAAATTATTTTTGTTCTTTACCTCTCCCATTTCCTTCTAACGTTTTTAACATCATTCTCAATATCTTCCCATATTCCTTTCTTAATTAAAATTGTTTCATTTTCCTCAAACCCCTCCACATCCTTTACCCATCCTCGTTCTCTCTTTCTTCTTCATTCATTTCTTTTTCCTGAGCCAATAATCGGCTAATTAATTTGATCAGGCTGCCGGAAACGGAAGGAGACAAAGACAAACACGAAAAAATTCGCCCAACAAAACAAGATTAACGGATTTTCGCAAAAATTATCACATCAACAACTGGAAAAAACTCCCATCACCAAAGTCTGTCTGTGCGTCCTCAACCTGCACGAACGCTACATGTCCTGGCATCCATACAAACACAGTGAGTAGCTCCCTCTCTTTTTCTCTTCCCTGCTCACCCAATCACACACTCACTCACAAACTGCCTCCGATATAATTCACTTAACACGCTCCAAATCACCGCGACGCGCTTCGCTGTGCAATTAGAGCGGGCGCCCTTCGCGGAAACCGCGATTTTTATTATTTTTCTCAAGCCCTCCTCCACTTTTCATATCGTCTCACCATCCTCCTTCTCATTCCCCCATCAACCTCTCATTCTCCCACCACCTTCTCGTTCCCCCTTATGAGTCTAATTTTTTGCCGCATAATTTTTTGTATTTTTTATTTTTGATCCAATTTAAATTTCGCAAAAAATCTGAACGCATCGTGCCGGGGGGAAGGAAGGAAGGACGAGGGGCTGGTGGAACAAGGACTGCGGATAGAGGACTGAGGGATGGAGGGGATGGAGGAGTGGCGAGGTTGTGAGTGTGCGTAATTTGCAATTTAACCACCTTTCAGGTTCAGCAGTCCGCGAAATGCGGGTGCGTGCGTCGGCTTATTTGTTGTCCTTATCATTGTTGTTGTTATTATTGTTGTTGCCTTTGTTGTTTACATTGTTGTCGTTGTTATTCTTGTTCCTGTACCGCTTCCGGTGCCGTGTGGCGCCCCCTGTCAAAGTCCGTCGGTCCGTCCGTCCAGTGAGTCGCGGATCCGCTCAAATTAAATGAAATTTCCGCAATGACATCAACTTGTTTGTTTTGACATGCGATGAGATGCGGCGCGATGCTCGGCTGGAGGAACGCGTTGCCCTGGTTCAACGCCAGCCAGATCCAGCCTCGCCCCTTCCTCAACGTCACTCAGTTGCGGTCGCTACCTCGGGGTCGCTTGTTTGTGGTTCGCCTCCTGTTCTTTCGTTCGCCGTTGTTGGTTTTTTGTGTTTGGTTTCGCGGTTTCACTTGTCGAAAAGACAAAACACCGAATTGATTTTTTTCTCCTATCCTGCTTCCCCGGTGCGCCCTCGTGTTTTCCCTTTGGAGGTCTGGTGGATCCATCGTCCTTCTGACTTTTTCCCTATTAAAATTTACCACCCAACATCCCCCTCCTGAATCTTTGGAGTCTCTGGGTCGGGATAAAAACTCCATGATCCTGGGAGACAATTAGAGCGAGTGGAGAAGACACTGAGAAGAGGATCTCATGAAAAATTACAACAAAACGAAATTAATGCAAATTCGGATTGAATTTCATCGCATATGCGTGAAATTATGGGAACCATGGAGCAGATTCTATGGGGCTTCCGATGCCATGAAAATAATCAAATAATTTTCAATGGGAATTTTCCAACACAGGAGGCGAAGGACCTTTGTCTATTCAAAGGTCTCGACAGGACATATAGTCGTGTCGTGTCCTTTTGCACTTAACCTTCATTAATTTAAATACAAAGCTCAAGATGCCTTGGGTTCCAGAAGCCAATTACAATAAAAACAACAACAGTCGGGAGGGAGACAACAACAATAATAGTAACGATAGAAACAACAAAAGCAGAATCCTTATGTTTTCATCCTTCTCGCATTTCGTCCCTTTGGAAGACGCGGTCGACCATCTGCTGTTGTCGACTCTGTGTGTGGTTTGGAATTTCTTTCGATCCACACACAGACACACATACGCACACCTACACGAAAATACAAACTCATCCTCCTTCTGTCTCACATGCAAAAAGGATTTCAAATTACTAACCAATACAAGCACGAGAAACACAGACGAAGTCAAGAGCGGAAGCAGAAGTTTTAAGAATTAGTTAAGATGTCGGCTGGTGTGGCTGCGGTCACTTTGAAGACGATGTCTACGACGAAGGTGAAGGAGGGGTACGAAGGATTGATCCTGAGTTGGAGGTGTAGATGTGGACGACGACGATGCATTGGTGACCATCATCAATCGATGCCTTTGGATCAAGGGAAAAAGATTCACGCAGGACATGCCAAAGACGTCTTAATTTCTAACGATGATGTCTGTTATGGTCAGCAGGAGTAAAGGGATGAGGTTTCTTTTGATTTTCTTCAAGGACCTCAAAAGGAATTAGCATACAGTGGGAGGGGTAAAGGATGAAGACCAGCCTCCTTGGATGTTGAGGAAAACCAAGACAACCGAATCAAAGGGAATTCTCAGGGCCATCGAAGTAATAATCTGAGTGTCTCTCTAATTCTCCCTTTCTATATCTCACATTTCTCTCCCCCTTTTTCAATCTCGTCTTAAAAACCACTATTAAAAGAAACTACGATGTCCTTGTCCGCCCTCTAATCCTAAGCGTCCCATCAGTCATTTTCCCCAGCCGAGATGAAAACGAAGAAATCCTTTTATTTCATATAAATTCAATTTTCGAAATTCACATCACGTGACCGGATTCAATTAAGTGATTCCATTTCATTTTCGCTTTCACTCCACGGCGCGTTTGGTTAACGGTGAATATGGTTTTTTAATTAGAGGGAGGCCGTCAGGACTAAATGTCAAAAGGGTGTTCGGGCCACTTAAGGCCGGCCACGAGATGAGGGGTGGTCAAATGGACACCGTCGGATCGGGCGTTGTGGACTGAGACAGACGACGGTCGGGGTCCAATGAAAGGGGTTCGGACGAAAAGAGAGCGGTCACGAGGGTTCGGACAATCGCTGGGAGGGAGCGCGTGATCCACCTGCGATGGGGTCATCAACAATATGAGTATGTCTATGGATGGTCGATGGATGGGGATGGTGGGCGGTACTCGGGTATCGTGGGGTTTCCAGCGACAGGTCAGGTCACGAAAGGGTTAATCAAATGCCGTGCGTACGTTCGGGTTGTCAGTCAGCTCTCGTATTAAATCATTAGATTAAACCCGACCCGGTCGCACGCACGTATTGACAGCGAGACGGAGGCAATTGTTGTGGGTTCGGGGAGTTGACTCTAATTGTCGAAGACGTTAAGTGGATTTTTTCCAATACATTTCGTGTGTCCCGAGAGGGTTAAATTCGGAGGAGTCTCTTGGAAGCCTGCCTGTTGAAGGATTTAACTGCTCTATTGGGTGGTAGAGCGACGGCTAATTGGGAGTGGAGGTGTAGAATTTTATTTTCCTTTTCCATCTTGGTCTCTTCACTCCCTGCTTCTTCTTCTTCCTCTATGGTCTGTCTCAGTCCATTACCGTCTATTGCTTTAATTTATTGTAAATCCCCGGGCTTCTCCACATTATGGCGACCTCATATGAGAGTCGGAACATGCCCAAAAACCCTTTCGGGAGGCAACCACCAAATAATTGCGGTCGTGAATTTCTAAGACTTCGTCGTCGATTTCCACTGCCAGCCTCTTGCTTAGCCCTGGGATCCGGATCCCTTTGAGCCATTCATTGGCCTGCAAAGATTGCTGAATGTCGGCAGACAAACCCAAACACAGACATCAACATCGGCACCAACACGAACGCCAAGAACAATAAAATTTGGCAACATAATCTTAACAATTACACGGACGGTCCTTCGTCTCTCCCCCGTAAGTCACGTAACCAAATGTTGCCGCCTGATTTACTCGCCCCAGCCTGACGGCTATCCTTGCTCCTTTGGTCCATGGTCCATGGGAGTCGAAGAAGGCTTCGCTCCTTGAAGCCCTTTCATAATCATCATCATCGTATATATTAAAATGCGAAATAAATCTCTCCAAAGCTCAACATTTGGCCTTTCACATGAGGAGGCCACCTTGTCCTCCACCTTCTTGAACTTCGCTCCCAATGCTAAGCCTTCATCTTCTCCTCCTTCGCTCTGTCTCCATCGCCAGCTCTTCCGTTATCCTTCGCAGACGGTGTCGCATTAGTTCCAGACCATATATGCTTACAGCACATTTCGCTCCTTCCCTCACACCTCCTTCTTTCGTCATCAACCGAACCAACCCGATCTTAACCCTTCCACCTTCCTGGGCCCATCTTCGCTGCCCAGTCGTCGAAACCCCAGAAATCCCCTTTGGCTTCTGGTTTTGTCGACCATGGAAGACGGCGACGTGGCTCAGACCATGTCGTCCTGGGGCTTCTTCTCGGTCGTTGCTGGCGTTGTCGGCGTCGTCATCGCCCACGCGTCGCGTCGTCTGTGTAGATGCCATGAAAATGGCGGATGCAAAGCTCAGCTCGGGAGCATTTTACAATGGCGTCGTCCATGTTGCATTAATTTTTCCCCAGGACGCAAAGGATGAGAGGTGAACCCAAGGATACGGATGAGGCTGAGGACATGGTGAGCAAGGGTGGAAGAAACCGCCAAACCCAAGTGCCATACCATCTCTAGTTATGGTCACAAGGGGGCTCCAAAGGAGAGGTTGGGAGACTGAACCGGCAACAACATGAGCAACGCCAACAAATACAAAAACAACGAAATTGAACACATCTCGCAACTATTGCCAGGATTAGCCTCATCGCTAAGGTTGTGCTCTTGGTTGCGGCTCCCTTGAATTAGCCTCTGGAGCCATCGCGGGATACTTGCTCGGGGCAGGATATGTGGACAAAGGAGTGAGGGAGACGGAGAGATTGTTACGGCGACTGCTTATGAGGATGTTGCTCCCTGGCTCTGGCTCCGGTTGTGACTCCACCGTTGACTTCAATTTCAATGTCTGATCCCACTATTTATTGTCTTATAATAAATTTTATGTTATTTTAGGTTAAAAGATTCTGAGCGAAAATGGAAACTTAAATTTTGCGGATCACGCAACGGGCATTTGTCCATATGTAGTGGGGATTTGGATGGGGATTTTTTGAAACTCATGCTTTATTTGAATTTAATTTAGCACTTGTTATTCTAGGTTCATTTCAGGAGGAGAGAGAGTCGTTTGGTTGGGTTGATAAGACAGAAGACTAAGGGTTCTTCTTTTTTTATATTAATTTTATCTATATCTATACTAATATATAAAAAAACGAAGTTGTATGTTCGACCACAAAAATCTGCTAAACCGCTGAGAATGTTTCCATTTTTATATTTTTACTGGTCAGCCATATAAATTTAACATTAACCATTGAGGGATTTAATTAAAATTAAAAGAGAGTTTTCCATATAAAATTCTCTCTCTCATATTTCGTTGTCATGGTTTTTTGTTGTTATTTTTTGTTTGAGAAAAAATTCCATGACGACCTCTAATTTTTCGAAAATTTCATAGTTCAGGCAATTTTTTATGTAAATCTTAAATCGTTCATATCTCTGTTAATACGCGTTATTTCGCGAAAAGTACGTTAATTCGTGACGACCTCTAAATGTTTTAAAAATTTCATAATTCAGGCAATTTTTTATGTGAATCTTACATCCTTCGTATCTCCGTTAATACGCGTTATTTCGCGAAAAGGACGTAAATTCGTGACGACCTCTAAATGTTTTAAAAATTTCATAATTCTGGCAATTTTTTATGTGAATCTTAAATCCTTCGTATCTCCGTTAATACGCGTTATTTCGCGAAAAGGACGTTTATTCGTGTCAACCTCTAATTTTTCGAAAATTTCTAATTGAGGCAATTTAATATGGAAATCTTAAATCGTTCATATCTCCGTTAATACGCGTTATTTCGCGAAAAGGACGTTAATTCGTGACGACCTCTAATTTTTCGAAAATTTAATAATTCAGACAATTTATTATGGAAATCTTAAATCCTTCGTATCTCCGTTAATACGCGTTATTTCGCGAAAAGGACGTAAATTCGTGACGACCTCTAATTTTTCGAAAATTTCATAGTTCAGGCAATTTTTTATGTAAATCTTAAATCCTTCGTATCTCCGTTAATACGCGTTATTTCGCTAAAAGGACGTAAATTCGTGACGACCTCTAATTTTTCGAAAATTTCATAGTTCAGGCAATTTTTTATGTAAATCTTAAATCCTTCGTATCTCCGTTAATACGCGTTATTTCGCGAAAAGGACGCTCAGGCAATTTTTTATGTAATTCTTAAATCGTTCATATCTCCGTTAATACGCGTTATTTCGCGAAAAGGACGTAAATTCGCGACGACCTCTAATTTTTCGAAAATTTCATAGTTCAGGCAATTTTTTATGTAAATCTTAAATCGTTCATATCTCCGTTAATACGCGTTATTTCGCGAAAAGGTCGTAAATTCGTGACCACCTCTAATTTTTCGAAAATTTCACAGTTCAGGCAATTTTTTATGTAAATCTTAAATCGTTCGTATCTCCGTTAATACGCGTTATTTCGCGAAAAGGACGTTATTTCGTGACGACCTCTAATTTTTCGAAAATTTCATAATTAAGTCAAATGTTCATGGAAATCTTAAAACGTCTTGAAAGGCGTTTAAGTTTTCGTTTTTGTCGCTGAACCATATCCCTGATGAAATATCAAATTAAATTAATGACAACTAAGAAATTAAAAAAAAATAAATAAATGCTGTGCTTTTGCTCATTTTGCGAGTCTTGTTCTCAGTATTCAACTACTCCGATGTCCTTAAACCTGCTGCTAAACTCTAACTATTAGTTATCAATATCATTATTATTATTGGAAAAAAATACCCATGTTATTCTGTTTAAGGAGCCTTAAGCAAATAAATTTAAATAGCTTTTTTAATTAGATGTATATGATTTTAAGGAAATGTTTTGATTCGAAAGTAATTTTATCTGCACTGGGTTTATCCACTGCGAAGCAGCGGTCATTCTGTGGGAAATAGCCGCTGTGAAGTAGCGGGTATTTCCTAGTTGAAAATAAAATGTGTGTATCTATACTGTAATTGAGTCAACTGAAAATTCGCAAAAAATATATATTGCAATCTTTAGTATATTCTCTTTCTCTTCTCAACCTAATCGACTAACTGTTACCTTTATACTACAATGGCAATCCTACTAATCCTCCATCTCTTCTCTCTCTATTTCAGAACAGTTGTCGATAAACAACAATTTATAAGTTGAAATAACACTACTTTGTGCCATTTGAATTGTTGTTTATAGTTATGTTGATGATGAGGGCTTGTGTTTGCCACGATTTTATTGTCGGCCGTCAACTTAAATAAACTTTACCGAGCACCCGACGAGTGTCGTTTTTTCCCTCACTTGTATACCATGACATGACATGAATCGCTTCCACACCCCCTTCAAAGACATGGGTGCATAGAACACATACATATCTATTGCTTATCGTGTCATCGTAAATATTGAATGTGGCATAAATAGCTGTTGGGGGAAGGAGGCAATTGGTAAGTTATTTGAAGAAATAACAACTATAAATAAAGAAACATTTTTTTTTTTTATTTTTATATATTAACATGAACATGGAAATATGAAGTTAATAGTTTCTTAGGGTAGGTTGGGTAGTTTATTTCGAAATTTTGACTTTGGTTTAAATCACAAAAAGGTGGAACAATTCACAAAAGTCAATCTCTCCATTCCTTACAAGGAAGTAATTTAGTCATCCAAGAGTTCACAATCAAGATCTGGCTCACACCCTCATCTTTACCACTCCATTCCACTACGACGAGCCTCTTTATTAATTCCAGCAGACACTTGTGGAAATTTGTCAAAAGTCCTTCGAGTTTGGGGCATCCTTGACTTATGGCCACTAATCAACTTAGATGGGCCAAACATCCGTCGGTCATAAGTCAAAAATATGCTCGACTCAGTGAAGTGTCCATTGTGAGAGAGGGAAAGTGAGTGAGAGAGAGATAGTGACGGGAAGAAATAGAGAGGGTGGCAATGAAGAGGGGTGGGTGGATTTTGGTAGGAGGAAACCACTTCAAACTCTAATCAAGCGTTCAACTGTGAATCACAATAAATAACAACAAACAACAGCAACACTCTCTGCTGTATCAACAACAATAGATGAACACCAAGAATGTTAGAACAACAACAAAATAAGATTCACAACAACAATGAAGAAGAACAACAGAGAAATATAATATTTCTGGACTCCATTGTTCTCGATATTTTTTGACAAATCGCTGAGATCTCTCATCGCCCTTGCGTCGTCTTCGTTGAATCATACCATCTCATAAGTCCTTCCTTCTCTACCCTTCGTTATTTGCTCTCCTTCTTGTTCCACTTCAACCAAATATGGTGTAGTTTGTCTCTCCTTCTCTTCGCTAGGTTTTTGTTGTGGTCGTTGTTTGTTTTCTTTCTGTTTTTTTTTACCGATTATTGTGCACTTGTCTCTCGCTGACAAAGGGCGACACCGTGCGTCAGTGGCGCCAACTCCAGTCAATGGTTTGTCTTGATCTTCTATTCTGTCTCTCTCTCTCTTTCTTCTTCTATTTTCTTTTTGGCTCACTCTGCCTTCCATTTCATCTCTTGAGTGGACTTCGGTGAGATTCTTTTATAAAGTCATCAGTTTGTCTTTCACTTCGATTTGGGGTCTCCTTCTCCTACCTTTATCTTAGCCCCTCTGCATCTTTCTCATTCTCGTCAATCTCTGTCTTCAAGTTTTTTTGTTGCCAAACTGACCATAAAAATTAGTCCACTTTCGTGAGCTTCCAGAAGACTTCCTGTTTAATAAGCTGGAATTTATTTATTTGCTTGTTCCTTGATGGGATGCTGTTGTTGTAGTTATTGTGGCTTTTGATGTTGTTGTTGTTGATATTGTTGTTCCTATTTTTGTTATTGTTGGTCTGTCATAATATCATCCTTCAGTCAAGTGAGAGTAACATGTTTTGTTGTCCATCGAGGGGAGGGTTTAAGAAATATTGCAAGTCATTTGTAAAAAATTCCACCAACCATGTCTTGTGGTGACGGAAGAGAGGGAAAGTATAGGAAATTCTCAGAAATTTCGCACGATACCATGAGACGACTGTAGGATATAGAATACAAAATATTGATAGATCTTCAAAAAACTGTTGAAATTTTCACAAATATTGAAATCTTTCTCGACATCACTATGCTTGTAGGTGAGAGAAAGTGAGAGAGAATTCTCGTTAATCAGGCAACCCACGAATTTTTCTCTTCTTCGTTTTCCTAGACTCATCCCAATTTCTCCTCTGCTTACACAGCGAGATCAAAAGTTATATTTGATTACCCTTTGAGGGAGAAGGAGAAAGGGATGCTGTTGGGTGTGAAAAAAGTTTTCCACCGACTCGTCGGACTTTTCACACTCACACACATACAGATACACAGAAGTGGTCTCACGTTCACCGCAGGAAAAAGGACATTGAAGTGAGAATTGAGTGAATGGATGGAGAATCCTGTAATGAAGAGGAAAAGTGCAAATCTAGTTATCCTAGGCGAGAGAACAAACGAACGAACGGACGCCATTTGCATACGTTAGTTCATTGCGTCGAGAAGGACTGACTTCCGGTTCCGGAAGCGATTCGCCTTCGGATCGGGACACGAATTTGGATGCGCCGAAAATTATGCAAAATCTTGACTGAATTTGAACCGAATGACAGGAGGCTGAGAAAGACCTTCTTCCAAAAGGTCACGCGTTCCACAGGCCAATCAGAATATTTTCAGATGAACTGTGAAATTGAAGGGATGATGGAGTGATATATAAATGTATATCGGGATGGATTGATGCGAGATGGACAGACAGTAGGGCCGGTGCATGGGGTTTATCGGCAGCAAAAGGATAAACACTTACTTTATCAAAAATGTGGCTGCTCGTTATGCAAATAAACTGCGTCATATTGCCAGGAATTCATACCCTCACCCACACGCTCACACTCGTAGCTACTTCATATGCTTGTGGTAGTTGTGCTTTTGGCAATCGTCCCATCTACCACAACTCCTTCCTTTAGCCGTCCTCCTCCTCCATCGTTCGTCTGGTTCATAATTTCCGTGCGTATTTCGAAACATGTTTGGTCTATGTTAAGGACCCTTGCTCGATCCTTGCATCCTTGCTTCGAGCTACAGACAATTTTACTGTTATCAAGGGAAAATTATCATCTGCCAAGAATCTTTATGTGACCGGCGACGGGACACATTACCCAGAGGAGGGCATGAAGAACCGGTCCAATGCGAGTGGGAGAATGGGATCGAATGTGGAAGTGAGAGAAATCGACAGCAGATTTGTTGTTGTTTGGTTTAAAATTTGTAAATAAAAATTTTAAATTTGAGATTTTGAAATTGAGAAGTCCTTAAAGCTATCCTATCCTGAAGAAGTCTTTGTAATGAACCATTAATTTAAGTGATACGAGAAACATTATCATATCCAAACAGATCCATATAAAATGTTCGACCAGTTATCCATAATGAAGTTCTCTTGGTCCGTTGTGATCATTAGCCAGCACTAATACTCTTTCGAGAGGATCATATTTTCCGTGTTCTTTCCGACAACTACTCACCATTGCCTTAAGAGTCCACCTTTCCTCGCCTTACCTTTGGCAATTGCACTTCAAAGAGCTAAAATCCAACGAAAGTTCGAAACAAACTTCCATTGGACGAATCCGTCCTGCAAAGGATATTTATATTTATATTTATATTTATATTTAGACAAAATATATAAAGGTGAAATGAGAGAGAGAGGGAGACAGCGAGAAAGAGCTCATTAGCTGGCAAAGGGTTTTAATTACTTACACCGTTAATTTAGCGCCACTTGCTTACACGCTGTTTAACAAGCCAACCTTAATTTCACTACTCTTTTAACTACGGGCTCTTTTTTTTCTCGTCCCACTTCAGTGGGTACTACAGTTGTGTTACAACAACAACAATAATAATAACAACAACAAAAAAACGTGATAAAAACAACACAAACATTGGGCCAACAACTTTGCTGCTGCTTGCACACTTAATTAAAAATGGTAGCAAAAGTACAAACAACAACAAGAACAACGCCAACAACACCACTAACACGAACCAACCAACAACGTCGTCGTCATCGAAATGAAGAACCTTGAAAGGAAAAGAGAAGGAAAAAACTCGAGCTCTGGAGTCTGAAAGTCTAAAGGAAGCAGCAAGATTCGACTCGCAGCCACTCAGCCTTTTTCAAGGGGCATTTAATTAGTAACGCGTGAAAGTAACTTCGTCCCTTTACGCCCCACCCCCACCCCACCATCGCACGCTGTCTCACTTGCCAAAGGTGCGCAAAATTTTTTGATCCCAAACCACTACCGGGCCGCAGCACAAAGTTCTCAAGGAAACGGGTTGCGGAACACGTCGAAGTAGCTTAACTTCCGGCTCCGGTGGTCGTGTTGTTGGTGGTGGTCGGGTTGTTGTGCCGATGCCTGAGGGGTGGGGTCATCTCGTTGGTGGACGGGAGAAGGCGTGGTCCTTGCGGCATCAGGTGAGCACGAGTCCTTGTCGTATCATGTCGTTCGCTTTAAGTTCAGGGCGAGTGGACAAGGCGGAAATTTAATACCAGCTTCCGCTTTCGCTTGAAATATTATACTTCTTTCCTCTTTTCTATCTCTCTCTTTATCTTCCCCTATTACTGTCTTTAGTTCCTTCTATTATTCTCTGATTAAAGCGATTAAATTGGGATTCCTCTCATTCGGGTTCAATGTCTGCCATTATCGAATTTAATAATTCGGCTGATGAGTTTTTATGGCTTTGCAATGGCCTCTCGGCATCCCACACTCGATCCCTTATGCTCCGGTTTTTATTACCAGGACCTTCCATTGTTCCCGTTCGTCCTTTTTGCACTTTTAAAACACTTTGGGGATTTTGACAATTTGCTGGGTGGCAACACCCGAAGCGTTGCCGCCCCTACGACTGCCTGCCGCCTTCATCAATAAATTTTTCCAGATGCTCCTTCCACCCTTCTGGGCTTCTTCATCATCGACATCGTCGTCGTCGGTGTCGTTAGAGTCATCGATGTTGGTGTTTGAGACGTCGTTAGGGCTGTCGTTGTTGATGTTGATGGGTAGGGTATTCATTGTTCTTGTTCTTGTTGGGTTTTCATTGTTGTTGTCGTCATTTGGGATGCGGTCCTGTTGTCTTACAAATCCTTTAACTGTCGCTGGTTACAACTTCAACGACAGCAAATAGATTTCACCCAGGGGGGTAATCGACCTAGGACTCGATACTCGATGCTCCTGTCGATGTCGATGGTGTTGTTAATGTTGTTGTAATCACGTACACACAGTCACAGCATCGTCTCATTCGTCTCGTATTGATTTGTAGGGTTGCCACCCCATAAGATTACATCGCAGGAAGGAAGGTGTCTTATTGCGGTGTCGTTTCCTCAGATTGCTTTTTAATCGATTCAATTTCGAAATAAATTAGTTTTTCCTTCAACTTATCCTACACTTGTGAAAGGAAGGGAAGAGAAGGGTAGATTTAGAATTTATGGACCGTGTCAGGTTTTTGGCGAAAAATCAGAACAGTATGTTTAAGACTTTATTTTCAACTCCCAAATTGCAATTCTATAAAAGAGGTTGCCCCACAGCTTCTGACGGAATTGCAGTCTAATAAAATTACAAAAAACTAAACTATAAAAAAAATATTGTTTTGATTTTGATGTAGAATTTGTTGTTTTAAATACTAAAAAATTTTATGTAAAAGAATTTTTGACAAAATTTTGAAATACACTATTTAGACATTTGTAATTATAATTAAAAATTATTTAATATCAGTTTTGAACAAAAAATCTTTAATTTCACTTTTGAACCACTATCGATCGTCAAAGAATCCTAAATAGAGATATAGTATAAAATAGTCATTGCGATTTGATTATCTCAGATTTACTTCTAATTTTTCGAATTTGTCTATCTAAAGATCACTTAAGATTGTCTTTTTTGCCTATTATTACAATTTGTTTAAATTATATTTTATTTAATAATATTGCGTTTGATTAAATTTAATTTTTTCAATCATGAGTCTTGAAATAAATAATGCGAAAACCTGAATTCCCGATATCTATTGATACGACAAGAGTTCTCTCCATGGCCATAGACATTCCTTTATATGTACATATGTTCTTCCCTCCAATGGAAGTAGGAAAATTAGTGCCAGAAGAGGCTTCCTTTCCACTCTCATCAGCCTTTCGACCTCGTCTCCCCTCCCTCCGCGACGTAAGCTCGCAAAACCGTGCACAGCATTAACTTATCAGGACGAGTCGCGGTCGGACAGACAGACACAGACACGGAGAGATAGAGTTTTTGGGAGGGAGAGTGAGACAGACGGTAGACTGGCGGAAAATGCGCAACATATTTTCGACATTTCGAATTCATGTTTGCCGCGAAAATGTAATGTCTTGTAATGCGTTGCTCGATTTGAGCTCGCGTGACTCGCGACTCCAGCAAAAACCACCATCACCCCATTCCCGCATCCCTAGACTTGATCGCGTCTCCACCTCCAAAAGCTTTTCGCAATATTCCTCGATAATTTACGTCACTTCGCGCTGCTGCAGGATGTGCGTCGAGCTCAAGCAAGGACGACTCATATTTTTATGCATTTATGGGGCTCACAGTGTATCGAACGATGAAAAACATCAGACCATGGAGAGAGAGTGAAAGTTGGGAGCAAACGCAGAGAGAAATTCAAATGAAAATTTATGTTTGCATTTATGAATTTTTATAAAGTGTTGCTTCGCCGTAGGCACGACCAATCTTCCTGCAAGCAGAGTTCTTCCTTTACTTCGTCTGGAGGAAGGTCCTTTAAAAAATCAGGCGGGATTCTTGCCGTTTGTGCCAGACTCTGTGCCATGAGATCCTGGCCAAGAACGAGCGGAACGAGTCTTATGATGATGCTGATGGTGAGTATTCTGAGAATGGTGCGGATGCAGATGATGATGGTGGTAGAAGTGAGAGTGAGAGAGGGGATGATGGCAAGGTTTTCACGGAGTTCATGTTGTTGATGATAATGATAATGCCGGCGGTTTTATGAGTAGTAAATTATATGGAAAATCTGCCGAATATTGCAATGTAATAAATTTTCCATTTTATGCAAATCATCGGAAAGTGTTGCCAACGATGGAGACCGTAAGTGAAGCCTTCGATGAGGGTTTGGAATTTGTTATTGTTGTGGCTGTTGTTATTGTTTTTGTGGCGGATTGTTGTTCCAAAATTTTTTATCAAAAATATAGAATTTTTATTTTTTAATTAGACCTAGCGATATCACGTGAACTTCAGTTAATGCATTTTACGATCATCAAGACCGAGTACCTTTTTCCACCGGAAGTCGCCAGACGCCATTAAATTCCCTCATAATGGAGCATTAATCCACTGCATAGACGAAGATTCGTGGGTTGGAACGATGGAAGGTTGAATGGACAAACGGTCGAAAAATCACTCAATGGTGTCGTAAAATTACGGCAACCACGCATAAAACAATACCGGGTTCAGGCGCGTGGATGGTTGGGAGTTCATTAAAATTTTGAGAGCCAAAGGTTTTTCTAACCAGGTTCTCAAGAGTGATTACAACAACAGAAACAATGAAGATATTGAAGTAACAACAACTGCGATATTTTAACGACTTTTCGACGACCTTCGCACAGGTTGGAGTTCACGAGAAAATCACGAGATCTCTGTCTGTCCAACCTGCACTTGTGTCCATTCTGGTCGTCTGTCTGCTCGTCTGTTTGGTCTATCCCTGCCCATCTACGTAGAGATATAAAAATATTTTAAGATGTCTAAAACAGCGAACATGCTTTATTATAAAGCCATAAAACATCCATTTCCGGTTGTTGTTGTGGTTTTTAATGGTGTTCTTGTAAATCTTAATGTAGATATTGTTGTAAATCATATTGTTGATGTTGTTGCTTTGAAAAATTGCTTCAGTTGTTGTTATTGTGGGTGGTGGTGAGTTGAAACTCATTCCTCTTACCTCTAATGCGTTGAAAACCATAAATTTTTTAAAACTTAATCCTCAGCTTGTGGCGCGAGTCCTTGTAACTACCCTGGAGCCACTGGACGCCTCCTCCTGGTGTGCCACAGCACAGACAGTCTTCCCTTAACCATATTTCCCTCTCTCTCCTTTTCGCAACTCCCGCCACAAACTCTTCTACCCTCTGGTTTGTGGCCTTGTGTCTTGTTGCCTCCTTCTAATGAAGACGGCTGAAAATCCTGCAAATTTGTGGCCATCGTCAGGGCGCAGCATAAATTTTTCCCATTCGCATCTTGTTGAATGCAAAATGGGTTCTCTTCCCCACCTCCTATGGGCTACTTCTCCTTCTGGCCATGGTCTAAGTGGCGGTTGTGATTTTTTGGTGTCTAAAGGCGGCGCATTGAGAGTTTGTCCTCCTTCGAAGGAAACACTTCCGTGCGTCTCTCCGTCCTTATTTCATGGTGTCTGCCTGTGCTTCTGTTCATATCTGTCTGTTCTTCTGTTCATCGGCCTCTGTTTGGTCCTCTGTTGTTGTATGTTTTTTGATATAGTTTGCCTACGGTTTGTCTGTTTGTACCTTATGTTTGTGTACTCAGTTTGTCTGATTCATCTGTCTGACCAATCATTCTTTCCATTCATACACCAATTTGAATTGTTAAGTGAGAACATAAATTATGACCACTTGCAGAGAAAATATCTAAGCTCGTTTAAATGTGATAGGTAATGAAAATAATCTGTCTTGCAGAAAAATATACTTAAGAATGAGAAGTGAAACGAAAGTTGAAGTAATAAATTATTATTTATTAATTTCTTGCAATTTATATAATTTTATTATAATTCATTCTTTAATTTAATTTATTATAAATACTTATATTGTTGGAAAATATTTCTTTAAATGATTCCTTTTCACTATCCCTTTCCAGACTGAATATCATAATCATACATTTGCCTCCATTCCATCGACCCCAACCACGAAAAATAACTCCCGTCAACCCTTCAGGCGCCACGCGTACGACGACCACTGGACAGCGGCAGCCCTGAAATTGATGACCGTTCATCAATTTGTGTTCAGTTAGCAAAATTTTTATCTTGCCATGTTTCGGCTGCCACCACGAATGATGAATGGATTTGAGCGGAGCGAAACCATGCGCCATGTATAATTGATTACAATGCATCGAGAGGAATAGAAACAACAACAAGAAGCTGATGAAAAACGTCAGCAACAACAATTGAAACAACGGTTGACCACGACACGACTTACTCGATTAAATCTCCATACGATACTTGGCCAGCGGTCATTCCAATTATTCATGTTTGTACTCTTGCTCTTCTCATATTCTTTTGTTTTCAGTATCAAATTTGGTTCCTTTCACTAATCAACTACTCCATTTTGGACAATGGATTATCAGCTTCTTTCTATCCTGGTAATAATCATTGACCTTGTATTCATCGTGGTCCTTCCATTTCTTTTGGATGCCTTCAGCGATTCTAGTTCACGAAAAACAATCTCTTTCTTTCTCAGATCCCTTTTCAAGGACTCGATATTCATCATGATCTCCTTCCTTTATTTAATCCAAGTTCATTTGATGACCTTCCTCCACCCATATGAATATTCCTTCCATCCCTTCGTCCACTCCATCACGATGGCCTCATGGACATTGCAAATATGTGCAATCGTTTCAGAGACCAAAAGTCAATCTCAACAAGTTCCCATCGTTTGCTCGCCCATCCCATTCATTTCACAACTACACGAACCCTTGCAGGCATTCTCATGTTATCCTTTACCCCATGTTACTTTCCAGCTCTCTCTCTCTCTCTCTCCTCGCCCCTATTTAAATCGATGGCCCTCTGATGGTCAATTTGGAAAGTGAGTGTGGCTGCGTGTGTTTGACTAAAGCCGAGCATCAACGTCGACCAGGCACCAGCCGGCAGTCACCAGGCGACAAACCGCAAAAAACACGCTGTGCGAATTTGCAAATACGACATCGTGAGACTCCTGCAGAGTTCTCGATTGCCCTTGTCCTTTCGTCTTTCGTCCTCGATTGTCCTCCAGCTCTGCAATCCATGTTGTTTGCTATCTATCGTCCTTGTTACCATTACCATCTCGTCCTCTCGTTGCCGTTGTTGTCGTTGTGGCCTCTGTGCGGAATTATTAATGGACTTGAGTGGTGGACATCGACAGCATCGATTACGATGAAGGGGTTGTGATCGCTGCTGGGATGGGCCTGAACCAACAACGGTAACTGGAGGCAGGAGTCACATTTAATCGCAGTCAGGATGCGCTCGCGCCGGTGATTGATTTTAAAACGTTTGCCATGACGAGATAGAAGGGGTGAAAGATAGGGCAGAGAGGGGCTGGGATGGCGGGGACAAGTATAATAAATTGGCCCGATGGTCAGTGGGGGAAGAGAGAGAGACACATGTAAACAGATAGAGAGAGATAGGGGGAGAATGTGAGAAATGAGTTGTTGTTTGTTCGGACATGTGGTGGTCGTGTTTTTATTGTTATTTATATTGATGTCGTTGTTTGTTTATCCATTTGTCGAACAACGGCAATTATTCAAATATCAAAGTTCGACAAGGACACACTTGTTTTGACGTTCGTCCTTGTCGATGTGAAAGTGAGATAGCACACATACATTCTCATGGGTGTGAGTTATTGGCATATGCCTTTGATTCAGGGCGAGCTGGTGTGGTTGTTGTTGTTCTCTTGCTGCTTTTGTTCCAACAGTCGAATGCTGATGGATTAAGCAATCATTTGTCGCCGCTCTAATGAATCCAACAAGCAGGAGTAACAGAGAAATAATCAGATGAAGACCGGACGATGAGGGATGGTAGCGAGAGGTATGGAGTACTAAGCAGCAGCAACTACAAAGGTGACAGGTGAGGACTCCAGAAATAACCACAATTAGTAAAGGAACTCAGCCTTTGTCCATCTTTCAATTAGACCTCCGTGACCCATCACAGAAGGACAACGATTTCATTGAATTTAAAACCAAAACTCGACCAAAAAATAAAACATTGACCAGTGAACCATTTGAACCTTTCACTCGTCCTTCATTGCCCTCTACGATGCAGCTATTGATAGACAGGCTGACATCTGTCCGTTGACCACTCAAAATGCTTATCTCGCATTTAATATGGCCACACCGAGTGGCCGTAGCGGAATTAAAATTCCAAAATCATAAAATCCACAACTTCTTCCAAAATAATAACAAAACCTGGGTAACGAGAACAACAACAGGGTATATAAAACAAAACCAACATCGTCACGTGGCAACATGTCACCGCCAAGACAGCTCCGGGGGTGGGCGGCGGCAGAAGGACACTGATGATGGTAGAGGAAGTACGACGACTGACGTGGTCCACGAGTTGGGCGGGCGGTGGTGAAAGGTATGCTGGTCACGTCGCATCGCAGATGTCATCAGCGTCAGTTGATGAGATTCCGTTGTCGCTATTCCATCCGATGTGATCCGATGTCTTCTTGTCAAGCCAAGCGAGGCGACGCGTTGAGCAACTGATGAGCACTAAAGATATTGCGAATTTAATCGACGTTCGTAGGAAGTGAAAATATGTGCTCAAGAGATTTACACATCATTTTCGAGAATTAATGATTCGCCTTGTGGCACTCGTTTTTTAATATGATGTTATCGAAGATTATCATTTGTGCTTAAATCTTTATAGGTTTGAGTTGATTTTAATATGTATATTCCTTGCTCTATGACAAAGCTACGGTCAAGCGATGTCACATGCGTTGGAATATAGTTAACATTATATTTGTGTTTTATATTATCTATATAGTTGATAATAGTTGTTTATTAAATGGTATTGAATATAGTTTATTTCCAAAAATTAAATTTCTCCATTTATTGTGATAATTGAAAAATTTATTTAATCAAGATATTTTTATTTTATATTTTGAATTATTTTTTTTATTTTTTACTTGAGTAAATTTTTATGTTATTTTTATATTGTATGTTATTTTTTATATCTTGCTTTCTTGTTTTATTTTTTATGTTTTATTTTAATTGGTTAATAACCATAGTAATTAAAGTTTATCTTGCTATGTTTCGGCTGCTACCACGAATGATGAATGGATGTATAATTGATTATAACAAAGAAATAGAAACAACAGGAAAAAGCTGTTGAAAATCCTCTAGTTTCTATCAGATTCAACATTCAATATTCAGTTGATCCCCAACATTTCGAGTTTTCTTCAAAGTAAGTAATTTAAACTACTTGTATGTGAATTTCTCTTTCCCTTTTACATCACACCTTTCAATACGTCTAATTTAACCCACTACCTTCTCGTTGGGTCTCTAAGAACCTCAACGTCGGTGTTTTCCCTCACCCTAATCGCTACCAACCACCTTACAAAAGACAAAGAAAGAGCAACATGTTGCCAATGATGTCGTCGTTGGCATCGACGTCAACCAAAACAAGAGTAGGATGTGGCCTACAACAACAAAACTACAAGAACAACAACTACAATGACAACAACGACGACGATAAGTAAAAAGAATATTCCATATGTAAAACTGAAAATGACGCACATTTTCATATGCAGCTGACGCCTTATCATTAACGTCGACAACGTAAAGCTCAACACACGCGTCGCCATCACCAACACCATCACAATCATCGCCATCATCATCCGGGACTACGGCATCGTCGATGTCGACATCTTCAACAACAACAAGGGTGAAAGGTAGAGACCGAAAGAGAGAGAGAGAGACGAAACACCTGACAATCGCAACGACAATGACGGAAAAACGTCACACATGTGGGATTTTTGTCTACGACTCGAGACGAGACGACATCGTTGTCCTTTTTTTTGTGTTTCATCTTTTCCTCCCTTTCTCTTTCGTTCTTTGTGTTCGCAAAACTTTGAACAAAAGGCAGAACACGGAACTCACCGTAACCCAAGGTACTGTAATGTAAGGTAGCCTAACGAAAGGTGGAACAATGATTGAGAGTGTGTGAGAGACCGAGAGATTGTGTAAGAGAGCCAGTGATTGTGTGAGTGCGGCTTTTGTTTCTTGGCATTTGATATGCGCTGAATATTGGCCGCGAGGGTACCGTTAGACGGTTGCCCCGGCGGTTGAAGGATCCTTTTTTTGTATTCCAAGCCTCGAAAATGATTTCTGGCGTGTTGACAATCAACCTGTCGGGGTGTTGAAGGAGAGGGGTATCATCATGGGGTCTGTCCGCCTGTCTGTCTAGCAGTAATGAATGCTCAGGAATCGTTTATTTTTTCATGACTCATATTTTAAACGAGGGTTATCAATATTCCATGAATACATTAGGAATATCGGATATATTCTTCAAAACACATCAATGAAAAAAAGGATATTTTAATAAAAATATTGGTAATCATTATTAATTTAAGGGAGGATTATCTACTACTTCAAATGAAAAAATACCCTCCGACATCCTGAATAGACCTGAATAGAATAGTTTCATTGAAATCGGCCATCGGTTTTGAATTATTGTTTTCAACTGTCTTTCTATTTATTTGACATTCACTGCATGTTTAACCTCGAACGAAGGCAATAAAGGCGAAATGTCCTTTTCTCCGACCAATATGACCCTTGGTCGAACATCTTTCCTTTTCTTGTCTCGATTGACCTCCATGGTACACTTTCTCATCATCATTGACAAATAAATCAGAATTTATTTGCAACAACAACGAATTAAAATGTTCAATAAATTCCTTTAAGTATCCTGACATGCTTCAAAGGAGATCCTGTTTAGTATGTGTATGTGTATGTCTGGTGAATGTGTCTGCCTGTTGAATTTTGAACATTTCGCAGGATATTCGCTATCGATTTGTCTTTGAACCTCAACGTGGACGACGACGACGGACGTGATGAGAATTTTTGTTGCCGTTTTTATTAAATTCGCTCAACCGTTTGAAGGACTTCCAGAGAAGGAAACAGGACTAAGGAGAAGGTGTGCGGAGGTTAGAAGATGAAGGGCAATGAAAATAAAAAGCCGAAATCTATTAAAAAAATTATAAGTTAATCCCTTGCGGAGCTATTTCGTGTTTGTTTACAAGACAAATTGTTGCCACGTGAGTCAATTGAGGCGTTTTATTTAGGGACTCACCAACGGCATCTTTCTCCCTCCCTCTCTTTCACTATTTCTCTCTCGCTCTCTTACGTCTTGTCAGATGGTCGAAGGTTTGGAAGTCTGTCCGAGGATGTCGGGGTCTTGACCAGACATCGGTCTGGCGGTGCTTAAATGCAATTGTTACCGATGAAAACATCTGTTCAAGGATGGTTGTGCTCCTTATTGTTATCGTTTTTTTATATTGGACCCTTTGATAACCTTTTGTTGTTCATTTGGGTGGTTTCTTTAAGTTGTTTTTGCTGTGTGAAATTGTGCTGTTGTTAAGGAGGTCAATTTTGTGTGCTGTTGTAAGGACCTTTATAGGCCATTTCGATTCCATTGATGGTTCTCGGTTATTGAAAATTGCCACATTTCGAGGCCGCTTCATGGGCTTCCAAAGGGTCGGTAATCGGATATTTGGATAAATTCCTCTTAAGTGAACTCCGATGACTAGTGGAGCATGAAAATGATACGATTCTGGGGTCAACTTCGATGATCATGTTGGGGTAATAAGAGTTTAAATCTCCGTTTTGATTGATTTAGGTATGAAATCAGAGTGCTATTGTAAGTAGGAGTAAGGAAAACATACGTTTAGCTTTTTAATTTTTCAATAGAGCCTTCTCAGAATATCAAAATTTCCCTATCTCCCGAAATGAGTCCCTGTCTCCGAAAATAATTCTCCAACCACCGCCAATTGAACCCCAGCAATTGATGAATCCTTTGCCATCAATTGTGCAGCTCTCAAATTGTCCCTTCAGTCACTTAAAATATTTTTCCCATCAATTTTCTTCCCGAAAATTTCACAGGTTGTTGAATTTTCCGCGAGTTTTCACCGAATTTTCCGTTCCATCCGCTTCAATAAAACAATTTCCTTGTTTTTCGCTCACCAACAGGACGCATTTGTTTTTGCTTTCAGTTTTTATATTGTTTGTACTCCTAGTTGTTGTTGTTGTTTAGGATGTTTTTTTGCAAATTTCGTTTGTCTCTGGCCTCGCAGCAGGCATTGACGAGGATGCAAAGTGCAGACGCCGTTGGCCACCCGACGACGGGTGACGGCGCCGGTGACGCAGATAACGAATGCGTCCCCAGGGTGTCATCGATTTCCGGAAATTCCATTATGCGATTTCCGTGGTCGACGTCGACGCCATCGCCAACGCCAGACGTCAAAAGATTTCTCTTGGTCTTCGCACTCACTCTAACGATTGCGTTTCGTGTAGCATTGATGTTGTTATTGTTGTAAAGCCAAAAATCATGAAGAGCTACATCGAAGTAGAGACAGACACAAGCCAGTAGAAGCAAAAAATTAAAAAATAGAAGATTTCAAAATGCAAATCGCAAAATAAACAACAAGAGGAACCGGGCCGGAAAATTCATGGTAAAGTGGTGAAAGACGCGAGAGTGAGGCTGATGAGTAGGAGGTAGGGGTTGATGATGGCCAATGGAGGTGAAAGAAACAGGTGGGCGGAGGAAGAAAATCTGTAAAAATGTGCGCACATTAGAGCAAAAATCGCGAGAAAATGTTTGCTTTGCTTGTTGTTGTTTGAACATTGTTATTATTATTTTTGTTGGGACTGTTGCTGTACTTGATTCTTTTGTTGTACTTGTACTTGTTGTGGCTTATTCTTACCTTCTATTCGTTGTTGGTGGTGTTGATTTTGTATACACTTATCCTTGATGAACGCACCTGATGTTCGAAAATGTGAATGCAAATGAGCTTTGTGCTTAAAATATCTTCTGATACCATGGAGCTTGGCTCGGAGAGAAAATAAGGAAGTGGCGAAAGTGGGGTGAAGGTGGGGCAAAGGTGAATTTTTCGTGTCGGGCGAAAGAATTAGAGATTATGTTGTGAAAGAAAAACGAAGCCTCCCCTAGCTTTGAGATGGAAAACCATTATGATTATATTGCAATTTGGACTGAATTGTTTTGGCTTTTTCGACAAAACATACACCTTGATGTATATTAAAATTGGATTAGCATTGCTTTTGGACTAAATTTGCTTTTAGAATCTAATCTCTATTAGAATTGAATTATTTTGGAAGCATATTTTTGGGAATAGACTGAATATTTCAACATATGATTAAATATCTCTCTTCTAATATCACTCTTCTTTTTTGGACATATAGAATGAGTGGGTGGGATATTGTGTCCGAATAATTCTCACTAGAATAAAATATAACAAAAATAGTGCGATTATGTTTCTGTTATCACCAGAAAGTATCCTGCACTTTTTATTCAAATTTTGTACCTCGAAATTCGCTCAATATTTTTCATACAATTATTTCACATTTTCGTAGCTCATTTATTATCTTGGGCGTCGTTGCCTGAGGACATCACATGTTACCCTTACCATCGCTCACTTCTCTCCAGCTATCTATCTGTCTTCCTTTCTCCCAAAGGGATAACGATTGCTTCCTACTATTGTTAGTGCTCTCGTCTCGTTGTCCGTTCTGCATTTGTATTAGTCTGTCTTGCTCGATTTTCACCATTCCACTCCTTCAACAATATATATCTGTCTGTCGGTTTGTGTGGATGTTTGTCTGTCTCTATATGTCCGTCCATCTTTGCTTCTATCTGACTGTTGATATTTTTGTCTGCTGTTTTATTAAAAGTCAAATAAAACAAACGACAATAACTGTAGTAACTACAACAACATTTACAAAAATACAACAATGTCAACACAGCAACAACAACGACGACAACTTAGACGGCGGCAACAACGCGTTGTATTGCATTAATTTCAAGTCCATAGAGATATATAATATGTGAATATATGGATGTGCAAATGAGTTTATGCTTGGATGTGTGTGTGTGTTGAGTTTATGAATATCTGCGTGTGTGTGGAGGACCTTACTCCCATATAGACGTGATAAATTTTACGAGCTTATGAGTGAAGCTAATTTCCAAGCTTCACTGCGTGCACTCCGTTATCCTTTTTCGACAAAATTAGAAACCCTCTCACTATCTCTCTCTCTCTCTCTCTGGTTCTACGGTCGCCAGGACGAACCAGTGGATCCCTGAGGTATGAAAGGTCAACAGATAGATGCCTTCTATTTCAGGATTTCGGAACAAAGTGACGAAGCGGAGGACTGAAGAAGATTCGTTTCATTTCGTTGTCACCCGTTGATCTTTTCAGACTTTATGCGTTTTATAAGGATTCATAATCGAAGCAAAGGATATTGTGAAGCGGGAATTTTCTCCTGAAATTTCCAAATAACGTGTCTGCCAATTAAAACCCTTAACACTTCTTCTTCGTTGTATCCATGTTGAACACTTTGTGTCTTTTGTAAAACACGTTTTCTCGTTGTCTCCTTCAACACAATAGTCATTGTCCTTGCAATGAAATATGAAAAGCGACCTGTGTCGCCAGGAGATTCATCCTTTCTCTCTCTTAAGATCTTTGTACACTACCAAGTTGGAAATAAGCCAAGTGTGAAGAACGGAAATTAAAACCCTGCTCATTTTGTTAACTGCTTAAGACACAAACTTCTTCTGGCTGTTGTGTAGCCTGGCCATAAGAAGGAGTCTAATAGAAAATACTCGTTTACCACCTTGAAGAGGATTTCTTTTTCGTCTCGCGCAGAAGGAATTGCCTCTATTGTCCCCTCGTGGCGACAAAATCTTCAGGGAAATTTTGTGAAAATTGCATAAATATTTTAACATCCTTGTCGAGCCTCTAGGAAATGCGATAAGTGAGCGAAGGGTAAGAGGCAACGGTCCGTTGAGCGAAGGAAAAAAACGCTGGCGAAAATTAACATATTGACACAATTTCAAAGATACTTCCTCCCCCACTGTGGGCGGGATAAGGCGGTCACCATTTTTTCGCTTTCGAAGAAGGACTTTTTTCCGGTTCCTGTTTCTGGGGTGACCCTTTCCCGGCTTCGAAATACTCCATGGAATTTGTTCGCACTCACCTCACAAGGAACTTAAGTGTAATTTGAAGGCAACAGGAGAGCGGTTAATAGCGACGAAGAAGGTAATAAAGGAAGGCGATAAATGGTGACAAGGACTATGATGGAGGGGAATTAGGTCGAAGTATGTTGGAAAGGAGACTTTAAGTGTAGGCGACCGAGATGAGATGTCAGGAGTGAAATTAAAGTAAGGACTAAGAGCCTAAGGAAGGGAATGGTTGTTATTTGGAAAAGAGTCAGTCATTTCAAATTTACATGCTACTACTTATCACATCTTTATTTCAATTTTTTCTCACACTCGTTATCGTTTCACTCTCGTTATAGCTTCACACAGTTATCATCTCCATCTCTCTTTTCGTGCTTCCACCACTCATCTTTATTGCTGTGGCTTCGATGGGCACTTGGCCATTGGACCCATCTGTCTTTCTCGTCCCACCTCCAACGGTAGGTGAAGATAAAATAACACTTCAATGGGAGCAGCTCGAGGGCCGACACGCCCCCTTCTCCAACGCCCCCAATGGGTGGCACCCAGCGATGAGCGGAAGGCAATTGAAGCGATCAAAGAGCGGAAAATTATGTAAATTAATTTCACGCCTTTTTAGATATGCGAATTTTTTTTCACAACCCCCCAGCAGCAACAACAACAACAGCTGCTAAACCTCTCTTGCCTACATAAACCCCCAAAGAGCTTTCCCTTGTCGTTGTTGTTTTGATAGCATCGAGAAGTGGTTCAAGTGAGAGATTTTTATATTTTATTCGTGCTGCATGCGAGACTTCAAAGTGTGAAGAGCGATGATGGGGAGAGAGAGAGACAAAGAGGGAGGAGAGAAAGAGACTTGTATTGACTTGTGGCCTTTTGAATGCGTTCCCTGTGCTTTGGTTGACCTTTTATGACGCTGCTTAAACGGTTTAAGACCATGAACTGAGTTTGGAGAGAAAATTAGATATTAAGAGTTCTAGTGTTCATGATGTGAAATGATGACAATTGGACACTGTGAATGAAACCAGTGAAATCCTAAAGTCGATGAGCAGAAAGTAATTTTTGAACTTCGATTTCAATATTTTTATTGAGAAAATATGGGTTTTCAAGGTTATTTAATATTATTATTAATTGAACCTCAAATCTATTTCAGATTTGCAAAAGATATATACAGCAATTGTATTAAAAGGACGTTTAATTTTAAGGACAATCGAGGACAACAATTTGATTAAAGTCAATATATGTTCATTATGGTCATATGAAAATTTCAAGACCCAGTCTCTAAATACCTACAATAACAACAACAAAATACGACATCAACAACATAAACGACAACAACAAAAATTACAAAGACAACAACTTTACTTAATTATTGTTCTCTAAGTGAAATCCATAATTAAATTCCACATGAAATAACCACACAATAACAACCTATAACAACAGCAACAAGAACAAAATTCTTCCTCCTTCATAGTCGTTAGACGACCTTCTTCTTCCTACACTCCATCTTCGTCTATGGTTTCTTCCTCTACTGCTTCTTCTACTTCATCACCATCACATCGTGATCGGGATCTCGAATCCTTCGGAGTCGCGGCAATCGATGGCAACTTGAAAGTTTCTTTATTGCCAACGACCACACATGGTGCACGTCATACGACCTAAGTGTGTCCATGTGTGTTTTGTGTGCATGTGTTCAATGCAGGTGTGTGTGGGTTGGAGGAACGTATAAATCATGTCCTCCTTCTTGTTGTCGGTGGAAATTTTCCAAATCAATACGAAAACTCTTTTCCAATCACTAGAGAGAGAGAGAGTTTAAAGTCCTGCAGGACTTCGACTACGACTTGGGTTAAAATTTCGAAATCCTCCAGTAGACCAGGTCTTAGTCATGGACGTGAAGGAGGTGAAGGGGTTGAGGAGGGGATGAAGGGCATGATTTCAGAGACATCTCGAGGGCCTGAGGATGGACTGAAAAGGATTCGTGGATGGTGGGGGACAACGATGTTATGATGATGGTGGTGGAGAAAGGACAACGGTTTCTAATGCATCATAATCAGGAAATCATGTAACGGCTGCAGACGAGTCCGAGACCGTCGGTGTCCTTCGAAGTCTGCGTGCTTCGTTTTTGGCCCTTCTTCCTCTCCCTTCCTTTCTTCTTCATCGCTCTTATTCGAGGTCCTTCGACATCGTTGTCGTCATGCCGAACGTCAGGAGTGAAAAATGTCATCAGCAAATAATAAACAATACACACACTCTCACATTCATTTACACTCGCCGCCGAAGACCCTTCAGTGCGACTTCAAAAAAGGATAAAACAGGTTTCTGTTAATTTTTTTCCTAACTTTATTGCGGACCACAACTCATACATGAGAGTGAATTTTGAGAGGATCTGTGGGTGTTGTTCTTGCCGTTGTTGCTGCTGAAGGACCACTTTTTGGGTGGGGTGAGGTCTGGTAAATCCACAGCTGTGACCCGGCCGACCGTCGACCATGCGGCCCACGCACACAAAAAAGGGCAACTGTTGTCCTTTTTCTCGGCCCCACAGGAAGCCGGACATTGCGGGATCCGAGTTGTGGAGAGGTGAGGGCATGGAAAAAGGGTTTCTCAGTCGAGACCCTTTTTTTCCTCGCTTTCAGCTTCCTCTCGACACAGTAGTGTGACTTATTTTAGCTTTGGGACATTTCCGCACTTACCAATATTAACACACATTCAGCAGGACTCGTGTCCTTTCTTCAGACCAACAAACGGCCTCTCGTAGGAGGCGTGCGTAAGTGTGTGTGCTCCGACGGGGTGTCTCTCTGTGTGCGTTGCGTAAATCTGATTAAAATTTTAGAATTTTCCTTTCAATGGGATTCTCTGAGAGAAAGAGAGAGCGAGTGAGAAGGAGTGAGGTCTGTAGGACACCGAGTTGCGTGGAGAAAAGGACTCGAGTGCGAGTAATTTACGAAGAATTCGGGTGGGAGGAAAGCGGCACAAAGTAGAATAAGAAGAAGGACCTCGTGAGTTGGCCAAAAGTATGCACTTGAAATTAGTGAACGGTCAAAAGGACCAACGATCAAAAGTTAACATGAGCGCGAAGCGACATTAGTAAAAGAGAGAGAGAGAAAGAGGGAGCGAACCGCATAAGCCGAAGGATGTGAGAGGCTAATTAAAAATTTCAAGCATATTTTTAGGCAAACTTCTGATGTTCAGATGAATGAGCGACCAACATTTTTCCTCATCAAACGAACGAATATCTTTTTGGACAGGCATGCTTATGACACACAAACAGGTCCCAAGCAGCATCTGTGATTCCGCATTATGTGGCATTATTTAATTATATTGTGCTACTCTTGAGAGTGGAGGCAGATTCGATTCTTTGGAAGGATCCGTTGACTGTGAAAGCTAAAAATATCAAACTTATCATGAGTACTGAAGATTTTCGCTGTAAAATTGACTTGGTCTATCCTCTTTTTATAGCTACAGATAGTTCTTCCTTCTTCCCCTCCTCTGCAATGCATTCAGAACACTGACTGCCTTCTCCTTAACTTGTTTACATTTCACTAGGGATTTCTTTGATTCTCCCGCCGCACTTCATTATCCTTAAAGGACCCAGCAGGAGGAAAGGCAAACATTCTTGTTTTTTTCTACGCAAAAATCACTCATGCAGAAATTAATGTTAATTAAGCCCAGCCTCCACTGTGTTTTTTTTTCTCTCGTGATTTCTTTCAATCGCTGTTTGCGTGGAAGTTTTTTATTTTAATTTCGCTCCCTTCTGCTTCTTTGGGGTATTTGCATGATGTTGTTATTGTTGTTGATTGAGTGGTCACTTTGATGTGGTCGTCCTGTGGGCAACGCATAATTTATTTTTATAGCCTAGAAATCAACTTCAACTCCATGTCCTTTTTGCTACTCATGCCTAAATGCAAACCTCATTAATTTTCCTTTTCAGACCTGTGAAATAGGCGAGAGCAGTGATTGAGCGTGGGCGATTTTTTTCTTCTCTTCTTTGTTTGTCCTTCATCTCTCTTTTCAGTTTTCTTAGATATTTCGGATCCTGAGACTAATTTCTTAATTCAAAGTTTACACCAACATTTCACTGTCAAATCCACAAATCGTCATCGTTACTGCTCCTCCGCCCTCCGACTATAAAAATCGTGCTCTAATTGAATTCCTCGAGTGCAAAGTAATTCTCTCAAGACGCCGACGACGTCTTCTTCTTCGCCCCGCCCACCAAGTG